>CM062644.1:9286608-9886608 GCA_025617555.3 Puccinia polysora
TAATTGCAGGAATTGGGAAATTCAGAAATCCAGAAATTTGAAAACATGGACATCTGGGAACCTGTGAGGCTACATAAGGGTATGAAAGTGCTTGGAGCTATATTTGTACTAGCGCATAAAAGGGATGCAGATGGAAACTTAATTCAGTGCAAGTCTTGATATGTGGCTAAGGGTTGTAGTCAACAGATGGGGATAGACATTTACAAGACTTATGAGCCTGCCGCATTGCTGAACACCTTTCAACTCCTTCTGGCAATTGGAATTGGTGGCAGTTATACCATGGCCAGCTTCAATGTCAGCGCAACTTACCTACATGGCCCAATTGACAAGGAATTTTACATCCAACCACCGGTCCTTCTACGCCCTGAATGGGGAGTATTTGTGATGAGCCTGAAGAAATTTGTGTACAGCACCCAGCAGGTGGCAAGGTGCTGGTGGAAACATTTCAAGGCGGTGGTAGAACAGGTTGGACTGGAGGCAAGTGAACTGGAGGACTCCCTGTATATGTGTTTCAACAGCAAGTATTTTGTGGTTGTATGGCTGCACCTAGACAATGGACTAGTGATGGCTTCTTTGGAGGGGATGATGCAAAAATTACAGAAAGGGGTAGAGAAGGAGTTGAACATAAAATTGAAATTGACAGTGGAAAAGATTGTTGGTATCAGGGTCAGGGAAATGGAAGGGGAGATTTTTCTGGACCAGGACCTTTTTGCAATGGAAATTGTGAAAGATTACCCAAGGCCAACCTACAGGAAGGGTGCACCATTAACTGGAATGGCAATGGAGGTGGCAACAAGAGAATATCAGTCTATCCTAGGTTTTCTCATGTATCTATCTTGCCAAACCAGACTGGATATAACGCTGTGGTGCTCTTTTATAGACACAAGTTGGGAAAGGGCTGCGGGCGGCGCGCTCAGCAGTGGCGGCACGCTCAGCAATGGGTAGGGCCTTGCCGCAGCTAGCCGCGCTGCGGGCTCAGCAGCAGTCAGGTAGGCTCAGCAGCGGTTGGGTTGGGCTCAGCACCTGGAGACGGGAGATGGACGGATTGCGCGGATTGCGGACTGGATGGATTGCGTGGATTGCGGACCGGACGGATTGCGTGGATTTGAAGGCTTGCGCAGATCGGACGGATTGCGCGGATTGGAAGGCTTGCACGGATTGGAGGGCTTGCGCGGATTGGATCACGCGGGTATGCCCCAGATACCTGGAACAGGTTGTCGGGCAGAGGCATCATGAGAAGGAAAAACCAGCGGAAAACACAGACGGGGCATGGGGCAGGGGAGGTGGAGCATGGGTTACGGGACGGGGGATGGAGGGATAGGGTTGGGCTAGGGTTCTGTGGCTTAGGGGTTGTATTCCATCATTCTTGCTTACTTGTGGTTGTACTTAGGTTAGGGTTGAGAGGGAGGACTTAAATACTTCACTATCAACTCCGGGTTGTAAGGGAGATCATCACATCAGATTGGATTGGATTGGAAAGGACAAAACCCATCTTATCATCACTCTATCACTCTCTCTCTCTCACTCTCTCTCTCTCTTGACTGGCTGCATCCAATCTCCTTACAGACGCTTTGATCAATAACTTCCGGACTTGAGGACAACTTCAGGGGGTATTGCCCCTTTGGTTTCCACAACGCACACCATCAAATTACTGGCAAGGTTCAACACATGCCCATCCTCTGACCATTGGTCCAAGCTTGATCAGGTTATTGGATACTTGCAAGGTTCCACAGAAAAGTGCTTACAATATTTCTGCGGTGGATCCAGCAACCTGTAAATGTGGGTGGATGCCAACTTTGGAGGTAAAAACAAGAAATCCACCAGCGGCTACATCATCCAACACAACAACAACACAGTGGCATGGGGAGCCAAAAAACAAAAATTTGTGGCACTTTCTACCTGTAATGCAAAATATGTGGCATTGTCAGAGGGCTTTCAAATCCCGGCACATCTGATGCTAACCCTAGATGACATCAATTTTTGCCTTCCCACCGCCATATACTGCAATAATGAGGCGGCAATGCTGATTGCAACCAGCAATGCATCAAGGAAACACATGTGCTACCTCAGCCAATCTTTCTACTTTTTCAAAAAAAAATTCAGGCAGGATAAAATTTTCCTGCAATGGACAAGCATGGCATCACAACTTGCCAACATCATGACAAAGGCCCTTGGCCCTAATAAGCACTGCACAGGGACTATGGGTATTGGTATGGTATAAGGACATATTTGTGAAGGGGATGTAATGACACAGGCTAAGACACAAATGTGACACAAGGCATAATTGCCAAGTTTCACACATTTACCACATGTGAAAGAACTTGTAGATAGCAAGTTTCCAAACCATCCACCCGCCCCTGAATTGTTCTCTCTCCTTACAAAGATTTGGATCCCAGGATAGGCCTAAACCTAGGGCCTGTGGCTGATGCAGTGGATGGTCAGGTGAGTGAACTTTCTGAGAGTAATTGACCAAGATTTGGATTCTGGGATAGGCCTCAACCTAGGGCCTGTTCCTGACGCGGTGGATGGTCAGATTGGATAACTTTACAAATTGCACCCTTGGGACAGCCCTGCCTGTATGTTGCAGCCCATCATTCAGAAGCACTTACTTTTGAGTCTGCTATAGTAGGCCAGGAATAAACATTTGGGTTTGCCATATTCAGGTCTGGTTTGGGATTACACAGCTGGTCAACCAGTTTACTCATCTCACCAGTGCCAAATTAACCATTGCAACCTTATCCACATTTCTAGATTGTTAATGTGTTTACATGGTATGTATTCCATCATCTGTTGTTTTTGTTTGGTTCAGGGGTGTCAGCCTCCTGGATGCCAAGACCCTTTCTATCCTTTAGCTACCAGAGGTGATAGAATAAATAATAAATATGTTATTAATAAATGCCGCAAAAAACCATAAAATATTTGGATGAAGCTTATTGCAATGTTAATTGGTTTGGATGTGGTTTATTGTTACTAATCAATATAGATAAATTGATTATTAAATATTTTTATAAAGGGGCCACAATTATATTGGGGATCTTTAACACCTCTCTTGAGGGAATTAAGTATGAAAACATGTAGGCCTGGTTACTTTGGGCCCTTTAGTTTAAAGGATATTTTGCCCAAAGATAATATGTATATAAAATACACAGTGGAGTGGCAGGGCTTTGTAACCAAGCTGCCATCACAGAGAAAGGATAATAAGACTCACTGGTATATCATTAAATCCTTTGGGTATCTGTTTGGGACATGCACTGATGGGTTAAACCTGTATACTGTTGAATATTTTGAACCCTTTATTGTTCTTTCTAAGCTCATTGTCTACTTCATCTCTTTTCTCTTTTTATGCTTCTCATATTTTCTTTTTAAGTCATACATTTTCTTTCTACGCTTTCCTCTTTTTCTTTCCTTTTCTTTTCTCACGCTTCTTTTTTTTTTTATCCTCCTATATTCTGTCACTCAACTATCACTCACACGCGCGCGCTACAGACTGTCACTATTGTCACGGCACGCGCGCACTCTCTACACTCGGTTCAACTCTTTCTCAAGGGAAACTGGACATCAACCAGATCAATCGACAACCACTCACCAATACTGACAAACATACAATCAACACTTGAACCGACATCTTCAAATCACAAATCAGTTCAATCACCTTGAAATTCTTTTCTTAGTTATCAAGTCTCTTTCTTTTCAATCTTCTTTCTCGTTTATTCTCTTTATCTCTTTATTAAAATCAACCTCAAGCCTAATCGTCTTGAATCTCACCAACAGCTTTTTTTCTTCTTCTCAAGTATGTCTGTTACAGCTGGATTTTTACTAGCTCTTCATTTCTCAACCTAACTTTCAATTTCTCTTTTCTTAGCTTATCCAACCCTCAACCTTTAACTCCAGTAACATCTCTTTTCCACAACCGCTGATATGATCTTTTCTTGCTGTCCTTAAGCCTACCCGCTTGATTTTGGTTCCTTTCTTGTTTGCTTTTCTTCTGCTGTCTCACATTCTCTTGTTCTTATTCTCTTTACTGATGTCTTGCTCCGTGCAGCCCTCTTTAAGAATATTATTTCTATCAATTTAAATCCAGAAATTTATCATGGTTAAAAGCCAAAGACCAGCCCGACTAAACTCACCAAAATCATGGAGGGATAAAGCAGTGGCAATGGATTTTGACAAATAATTCTTAAAGCAGCGCTCAAGGCAGTACCAATTCTAACTGACGAAAACTACTCCATTTGGAAGGACAAGATGAATGTTCTCCTGGAACTGAAGGGTGTCAAGGAAGCTCTCGAGGACGACTCAAAAACTCTCAAAGCTACCAATGATATGGAAATTAGGGTAATCTTACTCTCCCAAATTGACTTGATTACTCACAACAATGTCATCAATCCTACCAACATAACATCCGCAAAGCTCCTCTGGAAAACTATCAAGGAAAGGTTTGCATCCTCTCAAACTGCCAACCAAGCAAGATTTTTCAATGAATTCTTGTACCATCAATTCAAATCAGACTCGATTAATCTCTTTATCACCAAAACCAAAATCTCTATGAAGAAAATGATTGACGTAGGGATCAATCTTCCGGACAACATTCTGGCTTATCTTATTCTTTTCAAATTCCCTTCCACTCTTCAATCCCTTTGTCAGCAAATTATGCACTCTGAAAAAAGTGTATTGGTTGACCTTGTTCTAAATCATCTCACCCAACTCAATAACAAAACTTGATCTAAAGCGAAAGATTCCAAGACTCTTGACACTGCCCTAATTACCTCTTGAGCCATCGAAAAGCCCGTACCTTGAGAACTCCGCTGTAGAAGAGGGTATCATAACCCCCAGTCACCCGATCATACTGAAGATAAGTGCTGGCACAAGCACAAACACCTTGTGCCAGATTGGTGGAAAGAATCCCAAGCCAATTGGAGAGCGCAATTTAATTCCAACTCCAAGGGTAAGGAAGTAGCTCACTATCATTCCCTTCTCACCACTTGGATCAACAACATAAACTTGAACAATCAAATAATCCTTGACTCTGGAGCCTCCTGTCACATGTTCAATTTGGCTAAATTCTTCTGTAAACTTGACAAATGCTCAGGTGACAAATCTATTAGTACTGGAAAGGAAGGAGCAAAACTGCCTATCAAAGGAAAAGGCACTGTTCAGCTCATCTGGAAGAACACTATGGTTACGCTCTCTAATGCATTCTTTGTACCTGATCTCGTAGTTAACCTCATCAGTCCTGGAGCTCTCATTCTTTCCAAGAAATGCTCCCTGTCCACCAACGGTAACCAATTTCAACTCTTTTCTGACTCCCGACCGGTTTTCTCGGGATATATTTGAGGCAACCTCTTTGTTTTGAAAAATCCCTCCAAAATCGGAATCCACCAAAAATTCTGCTATATCTCTCAAAACAAATCAAACCCTGATAAGCTCAAAAACCTTCACCTCTCTTTTGGCCATGCCAGTCCTCATCGACTTAAAAATCTTTTTCCGAATCTCTCTCCCTGTCTTATATCTAATTTTCAATGCAAAGATTGTCTTTTTGCTAAAATTACCAAATCCTCATTCAAAAACATTGCTACCACTGCCACCCGATCTTTTGAAAAACTTCACGTGGACCTTGTTGGACCTATTACTCCTCCTTCAAGAAATGGCATGAATTACATCATGACTATTATCGACAATCACTCTGGATATATCTCTGCTATCCCTCTTCAACAGAAGTCCAACGCTGGTCCTCAACTCAAAACAATCTTAAATTTTGAAAAACTTAAACGAAACTCCTTTCCCGCTACTATCTGCTCTGACAGAGGAGGAGAGTTCATCTCCTCTGATCTGAAAGAATTTTTCCAATCGAATTCCATACAACACTTAATTACTGAACCCTATCACCACAAACATAACAGGAAAATTGAATGAGCCAACAGAACACTCACTGAATCCATTCGAGCCATTCTCCGCAGCTCCAAGCTTCCCCTTAACCTCTGGGCCAAAGTCTCCAAAACTGCCAGTCTCTTTCTTAATCAAATCCCCAAAACGCCTAACTCACCATCACCCTATCAACTGTTCGTCAATAAAATTCTTCCGCTCAATTACTTTCACCCTATTGGTTCCAAGGTGGTCTATCTCGACAACAAGTTTGCTCAGGGGGAAAAATTCAAGGATTGCGGCCTCTCCGGTATCCTTGTGGGCTATAACCCTCATTTTCTCTCCTATTTTATTCTTTGTCCTGACAATTCCATTATTTCTTCTAAGAATGTAAAGATACTCAAAACATTTTCTTCCTCCCAGATTTCATCTTCCTCCAATTTTGAAACCAATCCTCCTCCATTTCTTGATTTGGACATCAATCTCCCCATCTCTTTCTCTTCTCCTGATTCTTTCACTTCTGTCCTCTCTTCTGATGATCCTGTTGAAGCCGACAAAAACAATCTTTCTCCCAAGTCTTTAGACAAGCCTCTTTCAGACTCTTCATCCAAATCCTCCGATGATGTTGCTATTCAACTTAATCCCTGCTATTCTCTACAAAACCAATCATCTATTAACCCTCCACAACAATACGGCTACCATCATTATTTTGTGCCGAAAACTTACGAGCAAGCCAAGAAATGCTCCGACGCTCACAATTGGGATGCTTCCATGGACATGGAACTCGACAGCATTGAAGAGCTCAAAGTCTGGGACCACTATGACGGGCCCAAACCAGCGAATCCACTCAATACAACTTGGGTCTATCGTCTCAAGGACAACTTTCACGGGGACCCTCTTGTTTATAAGAGCCAACTCTGCGTTCAGGGATTTGACCAAATCTACAGTATCGACTATCTTGACACTTTTTCACCTACAGGAAAGGCAGCTTCCCTCCGCATTGCTCTTCTCTTTGGCCTCTACCATTCACTTCCTATCATGCAACTTGATGTAAAGAGCGCTTTTCTTCACGCCCCACTGTCCAACACTGTTATCATAAAACGACCTAAAGGATCTAAACAAACCTCAAAGTATCTTATTCTCAATAAATCTTTATACAGACTCAAACAGGCCCCTGTCAACTGGTTCAACACACTCACTGCGTGGATTTGCAAACAAAGTTTCCATGAGTCTGTTTCCGACCCGTGTCTTTACATTCATCCATCGACCAATTCTGTGCTTTTCTTTCACGTTGACGATCTCATTCTTGTTGGCTCCGGTGACAATTTTCTATCCAATTTTCTCAAACAATTCCCAAATTCTAGTCATCATGAACCCAATACAGTCCTCGGCATGAAATTTGAAAGAACCAATGATTCAATTCTGTTATCTCAACCTAAACACATAGAACATGGACTCAAGGAATTGAAGATGACGGATTGCAAACCTTCTTCTGTCCCTCTCACTGCTAATATCAATCTTTCACCAGCCTCCGACAAAGAACACCAGGAGTTCCTTTCTCTTAACATCAATTACAGATCTGCTCTTTTCCTTTTGAACTACATTGCTTGTCTAACCCGTCCGGACTTAAGCTTTGCAGTGTCAAGTCTTGCAAGGTTCTGCGAGAAACCCAGCATCCATCACTGGCAAGAAGTCAAACGTTGTTGGAAGTACCTGAATTCTACTAAACATCTTAAACTCTCACTCTCTGTGCGTAATTTCAATACACAAATTCAATTTTTCAGTGACGCAACCTGGGGCAATAATTTGGAAACCAGAAGATCGCAATCGGGTCATCTATCCTTGCTGTTTGGGTCTCTCATTTCCTGGAGAAGCTATCTTCAAAGAAATGTCACTCACTCAACCACCAAAGCTGAAATTAATCCGCTTGTGGACTCATTTTTGGAAGCAATTTGGATGAAAAATTTAGTGTCCGAACTCTGGAAGAAGAATTTAGAACCTAGTAAACACTTTGTGGATAATAAGGGTCTCATAGAAAAACTCAAAAAGTTTGGATGCAACTCTAAAACTCTGCATATCAACATTAAAACAAAGGCAATCCAAGAAGAATTGAAGCAAGGAAGTCTAGTCATTGATCTCGTTCCTTCAGAGAATATGAATGCTGATGGACTCACGAAAGCATTGTCTCCTGTTCTCCTTGCTAATCTCATCTCTCTAATAAACCCAAAATTCTCTTTTGTCTCCAGCCCTACCAGACACGGGGGGTGTTGAATATTTTGAACCCTTTATTGTTCTTTCTAAGCTCATTGTCTACTTCATCTCTTTTCTCTTTTTATGCTTCTCATATTTTCTTTTTAAGTCATACATTTTCTTTCTACGCTTTCCTCTTTTTCTTTCCTTTTCTTTTCTCACGCTTCTTTTTCTTTTTCTCCTCCTATATTCTGTCACTCAACTATCACTCACACGCGCGCTACAGAATGTCACTATTGTCACGGCACGCGTGCACTCTCTACACTCGGTTCAACTCTTTCTCAAGGGAAACTGGACATCAACCAGATCAATCAACAACCACTCACCAATACTGAAAAACATACGATCAACACTCAAACCAACATCTTTGAATCACAAATCAGTTCAATCACCTCGAACTTCTTTTCTTAGTTATCAAGTCTCTTTCTTTTCAATCTTCTTTCTTGTTTATTCTCTTTATCTCTTTATTAAAATCAACCTCAAGCCTAATCGTCTCAAATCTCACCAAGGCTTTCTTTCTTCTTCTCAAGTATGTCTGTTATGGCTGGATTTTTACTAGCTCTTCATTTCTCAACCTAACTTTCAATTTCTCTTTTCTTAGCTTATCCAACCCTCAACCTTTAACTCCAGCAACATCTCTTTTCCACAACCGCTGATATGATCTTTTCTTGCTGTCCTTAAGCCTACCCGCTTGATGTTGGTTCCTTTTTTGTTTGCTTTTCTTCTGCTGTCTCACATTCTCTTGTTCTTATTCTCTTTACTGATGTCTTGCTCTGTGCAGCCCTCTTTAAGAATATTATTTCTATCAATTTAAATCCAGAAATTTATCATATACTGGGGTTATAAGGTTGTTCAGCAGTTGAAATTGATAAAAAGAGGGTTGAGGATGGATATTATTAATCAGACTAAAGCCATATATCACTTACTTATCTCTTATAAGTATTTGATTACCTTGGCACAGTGTCTGGAGGTAAATAGAACTGGGCCTCTGGGTATCAATATCCTCTAAAGAGCTCTTTATTTATAGCTTTTGGAGTCTCAATATTGTCCTTCTGAGGGGTAAAGGGACTCAAAGGGACAGACACTGAGGCTAGCAGGGTAACCAGTGGTAGCCTTTCACGTGTTCTTGGTACTGTAACAGGGGTAGCATCTAATTCCACAGGGTATGGGAATTATTCTACTTTATAATTGATGTTTGGACGTGTGAATAACACTAATCTATCCTTTTTATTTATTATTTAATTAATCATCCGTGGTAAATGTTCCCAGTAAGTTAATAATTATTTTGATAGACATTCCTACGGATATTCTGATGTCAGGTGAGTTCTCATTATGTATCAAATAATTGGAGTAAAGGCATGACATTGATTTTACTCCGTATTTTCAAAATTCAGTTGATTTACTAAAATAATTACTTAAAAATGTAAGTCATGGGTATTCATGTAATATTTTTACATCATACGTTTTCTTAGTATTTCACAAAAATGTTGATGTCTAGAAATTCTCATAATAGTATATTAAAGTATTTTAATATCTTTTTAGAAGTAGTCATTATGTTATTTTCTACATTTTTGGTACTTTGAATTATATTTAATAAAAAATACGTACAAAGGTTATTTAAGTATTTTTATATAATTTTATGCATTTTTAGACTATCTAGTATACACGGGAACATTTATTACATATGTAGAATGTTCCCGTGTAGATTGAAGCATGTTTACGCAGGCCCTAGGTTTCTCAGGCCGCCTGTCACTTTCTCAACCCATAGTCCCGCGGCTGCATACTTGTCAGAGGCCCGGGGCTGCGTACACAGCTTTGACAGAGTGACAGAGCTGTAGCTCAGCCACCCGCGGGTGCATTGGCTTCCGTGGCTGCATGCGGGAATTGTGACAGAACACATTTCCGTTGTGGTGCTCTTTCATGGACGCGAGTTGGGAAAGGCTGCATGCTGCGGGCTTGCGCGGATTGGAAAGCTAGCGCTGATCAGAAAGCTTGCGCGGATCAGAAGGCTCGCGCGGATTGGAAAGCTTGCGCAGATTGGACAGATTGCGTGGATCGGAAGGCTTGCGCGGATCGGACGGCTTGCACGGATTGGATGGCTCGCGCGGATTGGACGGCTTGCGCGGATTGGATGGCTTGCGTGGATCAAGCCGATCGCGCATCACAAGACGCGCGGATTGGATCACGCGGGTACGCCCCGGATACCTGGAACGGGTTGTCGGGCGGACACATCATGAGAAGGACAAACCAGCGGGCAACACGGACGGGGCATGGGGCAGGGGAGGTGGAGCATGGGTTACGGGACGGGGGAGGGAGGGATAGGGTTGGGCTAGGGTTCTGTGGCTTAGGGGTTGTATTCCATCATTCTTGCTTACTTGCGGTTGTACTTAGGTTAGGGTTGAGAGGGAGGACTTAAATACTTCACTCTCAACTCCGGGTTGCAAGGAACATCATCACATCAGATTGGATTGGATTGGAAAGGAAGGAACCCATCTTATTATCACTCTCTCTCTCTCTCTCTCTCTCTCGTCTCTGAAGACTCTCTCTCTTCTTTAAACTGGTTGCATCCAACCTCCTTACAGACGCTTAGACCAATAACTTCTGGAACTTGAGGACAACTTAAGGGGTGTAGACCACCTTTGGTTTCCACACCGTCTGTAACTCCTAAAATATACACAACACCTCAATTCTGACTGAATTTTAGGTGTGAAACCTATACATGACAATACCTGTGAAATATTTAATTGGCCAAAAAGTTCAATAGTGGTGCCGTGGTATTTTGGTCTTTCTTTCCTTGATTATTTAAAAACATAAGGAGTTGGATTTCAAGGGTGGGGTCAGTGAGTGACCCTACCTACTTTTGGGTGGAGAATCCATTTTTGAAATAATATTTATGGTTTTCCTTCTCTTTCTTAGGTTGCTTTTATTATTATTATTTTTATGTTATTTCTGTTACTTTTGCAGCTTGCTCTGCAATAGTAGCAAGCTGACCAGGGGAGAAGCTATTTGGATTGATTTGATTGACTCAACTCTTTGAGTTATTTTAATTTACTTTCTTAGAACAACATTGAAGGTGCCACTTGAGAACTCGATGCACATAAACGCTCATGCCCAAGTGACTCTCTCTCCAACCACAACTTGAGGGGTGAGTGGAATTTCTCATTCCAATCTCATCATTAGATCTTGCTTGTGAACACCATCTCAATCACCTCTCAGCAATCACTGACCTCCTCCGATCAGCTTCCAGCATCATGAGCACCATCAGTCCACAGGATATTCGACTTTGTGAACATCATCTTACTCAATTCTACAGTCATGCTTGTGGTGTAAGTCAACCATCCTCCCATTTTGATTGCTGGATTTCCCTTACGCTTTTTTTTTCAACCAAAGACCAATGGTTTGCTTTGCTAAACTTGATCTGGATTTATGCTTGTTTTTCCATATTTGACCTTGCGTCCTTCAGGGGATTGATTCGATCCTTTTGAACCGTGGTCGATTACCATTCTCCAGTCTACTTCGAATGTCTTCCCTCACTGGCAATTTGATTCGAGCTGCCTTAATCATTTTAATCCATCGAAAGTGAGATTGATTCACTGTCGGACTTTTCCGTGATTGTGAACTAGACTAGCTGACTTTTCCGCCGTCGTTCTCAAAACAGACAACTCGGCCATCGTGGTTGAACATTTTTTTTTAGTTGTCTTTATCATTCCGATACGACCGCGCTAACCTCGCCCGACAATCCAAACGGAACGTCAAATGCGACCGAATACTTTGAAGTGATCCCTGCTGAAATACTGTGTCGAATCCGGTTCCTTCATTTCGTCAATCTGGCCGACAAACAATTCGGGATCGAATCCAAGTTAATCGTCGAATGTTTACTCGACAACTGCAAGCTGAGAGTCCCTCAACTCGTCAAGATGGTATGCGATCAATATCATTCTCAATCCAAACTAATCAGCAGCAAGGGTGGCGATGAGAACGAAGCTCGACACTCGGTACTCAAGAGTGAGATCTGTAGCTCGATCATTCGTCTCATCTGAGCGGGCGAGGACTAGTCCATGCTAACTTGTCTCTTTTGGTCTATTGATTGCAGTCCCACGAATTATCAAGTCAAACATTTTCAATCTGTCAGCCGAGAGGTATCTCAAACCATCTCATCCCAAACATTCGATCAATCCTATCGATGTCGAATCGGCGTTTGAAAAACGTGTGTGTTTTCGATCATGCATTTTCCTCACAATTCAAACCCTTATTCTCTTTCCGTTAGTCTTTATGGCTCAGTTACTCGGTGTCCCAAGTTCCAAAGAGCTGGAAGCCGTCAAGGAGAAAGTAACGGAACAAATGGTCGCCGAAGAAGAGGCAAGCTATGAAGAGATGTGCTCATGAAGAGATGTGCTCCTTTGCACAGGTCAGTCTTCAGCTAGTATTTTCGTCATCTTCGGTTTCTTGCTTTGATTCATTTTCTTTTTAGAAAAAATATTGACGATGGTTTAATTGCTCTTTAGTAGAAGCAACGTGCCTTAAACAGCGCGCAGAATGGCCGCAATATACATACCAAGCGGCAAAAGACTCAAGAAGTCGTCTTGGAAGTACGACCCAACTATCGTAATCACCATTATTTTTCTCATCATCTTCGAGTTTACAGTCGGCCAGGTTATGGATTTAGATGGACTTGAGGAGTGATTGACAAAAGTGGTATTTAGGAATCAGGCCGGTCGGAATCAAAGATCAAGGATTTTTGACGGGTGAACCAACGTCGAATCTGACCATCGCCACACCAAGAACATCACGGGCGGGAGGACGGTAAAGATGAAAGGTTTGAAAATGAATCAGCCAATGCAAATGGTTTCAACACAAGTTAAGTGCCTGGAGGTTTTTCAAAAACCAGGTCTCTTTTTTTTTTTTGATCATTGTCTTAATCATAATTCCGTCCATCAATTCAGAGAGTCATTAGAGATACTTCACCGGTGAAAAGACGATCTCTCTATCCCCATTCCCAAAATCGGCAAACAGCACACCCCAGATACCACAACCTGGAGGAACGGAGTATGAAACCAAGAATGAGAGCTCGCTCGGATGTCAACCCAAGTTTTGAATCGATTGAGAGCGTGGCGGGAGGGATGACGATATGGAACAGGAGACGGACTGATGGACAAGGTGTACGCCAAAAACTGAGCACCTCTTTGCCATCGTTGTGGCAATGACAATTCTAGTGGGATCGGTTTATTCGATCGACCGGCATAGAGGTTGGGGTTCGATAGATTCCTCGGTACCCGGGGAGGGATAAGATTGTACAGTGGTTTGGATTGGATCGGCTTGATCTTGGACGATGAGGCTGAAGGAGATTCTGAGTCTGGGATCATGGTGGATGGTTGGTTGGGCTTCTCATGAGCTGCACCGACGACTGCCGCCCAGCTGCCACTTCTGCCGGGGACTTCCTCGTAGTCGGGGTTGCCCATCAGCCACAGGCACGGTGGGAGGGGACTGCGGCTGCCTCCCGAGTCCCCGGGTACGTTCCGGCGGGTGCATTGGGAACTGCGGGGGAATCGGAGCGTCGACATTCGATATTGCCCGCTTCACTGAACCAGACCATTCATTGCCGCGCGCACTAGTCATGTCTTGTTTCAATCTACAGTTTTCACTAAAAAAAAGCACACCTTTCCTTGGATTGGTGTAATTAGAAAGAATACAATATCTGCTTTTGACTTACAACACCATAGTTAAAATTGAAAAAAAAAAACTTGAGATTCAACACAGGATAGGGTGAATCAGAGTTAGGGTGTGTTTGGCTGCCGCATGTAACCATGTAGCTGTAGGTGGTTATGAGTTACATATCTGCCCATGGGCGGATTTGTAACTGTAACTTTGGAAAAGTCCCTGGGGCCCCGCAGCCAAACATCCTGCCCATTCTTGAAGGTTACAGCTACAAATGGGCAGGATGTTTTGCTGTGGGGCCCAGGGGACTTGTCCAAGGTTACAGTTACACACGGCAGCCAGACACACCCTTAGCCAATTTGCCATTTTTTCAATGGTGGGTTTCAACCCAAATCCACCATTTCCAATCTGCCATTAAAAAACCAAAAAAAAACCCACTCATTTCATAGCCGGGTGTCAGATTTACCCAAAAATAAGTGGGTTTTTCCAAGTATAGTAAATGTCAGCTAACTGATAACAGGAAATTTGCAGTCCTTTAGCTACAGCAAGTGATATTGGTGTTGGAACAATAATAATTCCAAGAAAATATGTAAAATGCTCAAAAATATTGATATAATAAGAGCAAGTGCAAAGGTTGGAGTTTGGTTTGGTTAAAATGGTTTGAATATATTTTTAAAGAAGGGCCACAGTTTATAAAAAACTGGGGATCTTTAGTGAAACAACCTCTCTTCAAGGGGCTCTTTTGAACCATGTTAAGACCTTGGGACAATGAGGTCCTAAGTGATTGCTCAAAAGGGGTTTACTCAAGGGGAATGGGTGGACTGACTGTCTCACAGCACTTATGCCTGGAGGCAAGGAGGAGATAACTTACTACTTTAAGCAGAAACTCCAAGATACTTGCAGAAATTCACGGATTGAAAGGGTCTCAGGACAATTGAAGGGGTTTTTGCTGATATTCTTCCATGGAATTAATGATGGGGTTACAATTAATAATTATACTATCAGACTAAGGCCATAAATCACTTGTTTATTATTCATAAACACTTGATCACAGATGGCAATATGTCTGGATTGATTACTTAAAAATGACTGGTGTTTAAATCATCCACAAAGGGCTGTATATATACCTTTTTGGGGTAAAAGGACCTTCCCAGGGAACATAGAGAGGGTTGTTCTTGTGGGCTAAGGCTAGCAGACTGGCCAGGGCTATTTTGGCACATATTCTCAGTGCTGTCAATCAGATGGACCTGTCTGTGTCAAATTTATGGTTGAAATAATTATCAGAATCTGTTTAAATGTTAATTTGTTCTTTTGAAAGTTCTGGCATATTTCCTAATTTTGTATTAGTTTCTTTTGGAGTGACATGGTCAGAAGTGGGTATTTGTAGATTCTAAGCCATCTTCTGAACATGTTGGTAATTTTTAAAAATTTTTAGGGGAACTCCTTGATATGTTTTGTGGTTCATAAGGTTTTGATAATAACATTTACATGACAACCTCTATTATTATTTTTCCCAATTTGTCTGTCTTATATTGTGAATTTCATACTCTTTATTCAATTTTCAGAGGTTCCAGACATCCCTCTATCTTTCAGTCAGGTTGTTACATATGCATGATGTATGCATGCAGGTTGTAGCCTGTTCCTGCTGTTCCTGCTGTACCCTACTTGTCAGGAGAGGTGCAGTTGTTTTTGAAGCAGGCATACTTGACAGCTGTGTGGGGTAATCCAGAATCCACGGCCAGCAGCATTTTTCATGCGGGTTGATTGATAGTTGCCTACATATTCAGTGTCAGGCGCATGTACCCTGGCTGTATGGATGCAGGGCTGCATGCTGTGGTGTTGTATTTATAACCTTGGATTGGGAGTTGAGTTGCGGGCTGCAAGCTCAGAAGTTGGGTAGGTTGGGCTCAGAATTTGGGGTGCGCCCAGTCTCAGCAGTGCCTGCTGCAGGCTCAGCAGCAGCGGATGAGGGCTCAGCAGCAGGGATTGCAGGGCTTGGCACAAGGTGCGGGTTGGGCCTACTCTGGGGGGCCCCGGGCTGCAACCCACCCAGGGAACGCGGACCAAGTGATGGAGCCGCCCCAACCAAGCTCACAAAGGGCTAGTCCGGAAGGCAAGGGGGGGGCAATCAGGGGTTATACGCGCTGGGGAGGTTTGCGTGGGCATAAGCGCGGGCCAACTCATGGATTGCAGGATCCAAGGTTTGCGCGGGCATAAGCACGGGCTGACTCACGGATTGCAGGATTCGCCAACACGCGCAGACAGATAAAACCCAGGTGCTCCTAGTAGGGCACGGCGGAGGGCTGCGCCATGAGAAGGACAAACCGGAGGTTGTGGTGTTGTATTTATAACCTTGGATTGGGAGCTGCATCGCGGGCTGCGCGCTCGGCAGTTAGGTAGGTTGGGCTCAGCATTTGGGGTGCGCGTGGTCTCAGCAGTGCCTGATGCGGGCTCAGCAGCAGGGATTGCGGGGCTTGGCACCAGGTGCGGGTTGGGCCTACTCTGGGGGGGGGGCGCCGGGCTGTGACCGCCCAGGGAACGCGGACCAAGTGATGGAGCCAGCCCAACCAAGCTTGCAGGGGGCTAGTCCAGAAGGCAAGGGCGGGGCAATCGGGGGTTATATGCGCCGGCATAAGCGTGGGCCGACTTGCGGATTGCGGGATCCGCGGGAGCGCCCGGATGGATAAACCCAGGGGGGCTCTGAGTAGGGTGCGGCGGAGGGCCACGCCATGAGAAGGACAAGCCGGACGTAGGTGATATCAAAGGGGAGGGTTTTTTGATGGGGTGGGTGGTACGGGGTAGGGTTAGGGTGGAGCTAGGGTTCTGTACTTGGAGTTATGTTTTTATCTATCTTGCTGCTTGTGGTTGTACCTAGGTTAGGGTTGAGAGGGAGGACTCAAAAATACCTCACTCTCAACTCCGGGTTGGGGGGGAGGCTATTGGATTACAATATATATCATTTAGTTCATATCACCAGACCGCCAGGAAATGGTATAAGAAGTATTGGAGGGAAGGAATTTATCTTATCATCAATCTCTTTATTCTTAAACTCATTGCATCCAATCTCCTTACATATGCTTAGACCAATAACTTGCGGAACTTGAGGACAACTTTGGGGGTATCACCCCTCTTGTTTCCACAACGTACGTGATATCAAAGGGGAGGGTTTTTGGATGGGGTGGGTGGTACGGGGTAGGGTTAGGGTGGAGCTAGGGTTCTGTACTTAAGGTCATATTTCATCTATCTTGTTGCTTGTGGTTGTACCTAGGCTAGGGTTGAGAGGGAGGACAAAAAATACCTCACTCTTGACTCTGGGTTGGATAGATTGGGATATGGTGGATCATATCACATCATCACCCTCTCTATTTTCTGAAAACTCATTGCATCCAATCCCCTTACAGATGCTTAGACTAATAACTTCTGGAACCTGAGGACAACTTTGAGGGGTACCACCTCTCTTGTTTCCACATCTGGGGGTCTGGCCGGGAAAAATCTTTTGTCTAGGTCTCTCAAAGCTAGCGGGTATGATGTTGCCAACAACTACTCCAGGATTTAATGTTCCACCTTTGTTCCCTCTCTGGTCGGGCGCTGGCGGGCCGACACCTCCACCACCGCCAACTATTTGGTCCTGCTGTTTTGCTCCTCCTCGGTCGGAGCATTTGGAGGCGGCTGAGGTTCTGCGACGGGTATAGCTTAGGCCACAGAACTTCCCTTATCTCCAGTTCAACACCGCCAATATTGGGCGCTTTCTAGCGAGGTTTGAGGATATAACGGACTTTAAACACGTGACGGGAAAGGATAAGGTCCGTACAGTTGTTCTCTTTATAATGGACAAGAATAAACTCCAGGATGTGGAGGATATGTCTGGCTACAAGGCTTGAGACTGGGAAAGGCTCCGGAACAAGATGATGGCAAGGTGGGGGAAGCGTGAGCCCCGCTTCTGGGAGACAGACTTTGAGCGGGCAGCGGAGGAGGCGATTTTGCAAGGTGGTGTGGGGAAACGGAGTGATTTTTCCAAATAAAAATCTACGTTCAACGGCATCTACAGCTACCTAGAGAAGAACCAGGTGGTAGCGGGTCAAACAGGGGCAATGAAGCGGGTGTTTCTAGGCGGGCTTGCGGCGCAACTTTGTGCGCGGGTCCAGAGGTATCTATTCAAACACAGGTTGATATTGCTGTCAGTGGATTGGAGTGTCACGCTTCTTCCAAACCTAAACCTGATCAACCAGGCGGTAGAGAGCAAGATCAATTTGGAAGAACTGATCAAGGATATGGCCAGGTTGTTCCCAATGGTTTCAAGGCAACAGAAGGCCTCTACCACTCCGGCTCCAACGCAGGTACAGCCCACTGGCTCATCAGCAACGGAGGGGCCGGCAGCCCCTGCGCAGTCAATGGAAGTACCAGTGAACAAGGTAACAGATATGTTACGGGACCTACTGATACTTCTGAATTGGATAATGGCCCCACCAACAACTCTGCCTTTTTCTCCTCCATGCGGAGTGCTGCCTCACATGGAGGGGCTTCCAGCCCAGTACTGGACCGCTGTGGAAACTTTAGAGGTTATCCCTCACAAAGTTGTCCCTAGTTACGGGATCAATGGTTCTAGCGTCTGTAAGACCGAGAATGCTTCCTTTCCTTTTCTCCGAGAGAGAGAGAGAGTGAGAGTGAGAGTGAGAGTGAGAAAATATAGAATGATATGATGCCTCCCTACAACCCGGAGTCGAGGGGAAGGGTATTTGAGCCCTCCCCCTCAACCCTAACCTAAGCACAAGCACAAAGACAGACTGGCAACCATGAAGAAGGAACCCTAGACCCAGAACCCTGACCCATCCCTAAACCCATACCCATACCCTATCCCCGCCAGCTCGCCTGCCATTACGCCCATCTGGTTTGTCTTTTTGTGGCGCGGCCCTCCGCCGCGCGATACCCAAAGTTCGCCGCGCTTGTGCACATCCACCCGGCGCGCCGTTGTGGATTTCCCGTCCCGTGGCCGGCCCGCGCTTGCGCGCGGCTTCCCACGCATATAGCCCCGCTGTCGCCCCGCTTTTTCCTCCCCCGACTAGCCGTTCCGAGAACCTGGTCGGCCCAGCTCCATCCGTGAGTCGGACATCCAAGTGGGTCGCGGCCTGCCTCCCTTAGTCAGGCCCGGCCCGCAGTCGCGTGCTTGATCCCGCCGCGCCCACTGCTGAGCCCGCAGCGGCTACTGCTGAACCCGCAGCAGCTACTGCTGAGGACCGGCGCACCCCCACTGCTGAGCCTAACCTACCAGATGCTGAGCGCGCAGGCCGCGACGCAGTCCCCAACCCGAGGCTATATAGTGACACCACATCCCCCCCAACTTGAGTTCTGTCCCCAGAGGTCCCTTCCCATCGCCACCTCGACTACCCGCACCCCGCTCCTCCCTACCCACTCCTCTTCTCACTCCACCGACTCCCCTCCCACGCTCATCGCCGTCATGCTCCCCTGCCAATTCTGCGCCCGGCACGGGCACGCGTGCTCGATCGCTCCTGTTTGACGCGCCTGTGTCACTTGCTGTTGCGGCCATTGCTGTTTCTCGCTTAGCAATGGCATGCCCCGTGCTCCCCCCAACTTCGGCTCCCGCCCCAGGCCGCGCAAAAGGGCTCGTCCCGACCCGTTCGTGGTTTCGGACGACAACACCATCTTGGAGGACTCGTGGACTCCGCCGGGCTCTCCTTCCCGCCGCCCTCCGCCGAGCAAGGGCCGCGACTCGGCTTCCCCCTTTTGCCGCGCGGGACCGCCGCAGAAGGAGGATTTCTTGTCCGTTGACAACTATTGGAGGGCCGTACAATTCTGGTCGGACCGCATTTGGATGAGGGAAGGCGCAAGGGACCCGCGCCTCAATGAGATTCTCCGGCGTCGCGCTGCTGCAGCCCCGGTTCCCCCTCCGGCCCCTACACCGGCTCCTTCCGCCCCGGCTCCACAAGGTACCCCACCGCCGCCCGCGTCACCAGCGGTCTCGGATGGGAGGCCTACTACCCCCGAGGACCCTCCTCCGCCGTCCCCAATCATTGTTCCGTCATCGCCCCCAGATGGACCGAGCCCTCCGCGCAATGCCCCGGGGACCCCCTCATCACCTCCTCGCTCGCTTGGATCAAGCCCCGTCCCAGCACCGGCACCGCCTTCCCTCAATTCCCCCAAGATCCCAGAGATCCCGGTCGTGATGGCACTCCCGGCGGCTGGCTTCAAGGCTTTTGCGGAACAGTCGACCGCAATGCTCTGCAACTTCCTGGCCACCCCCGGAGCCCAATCCTCCGAATCCCGGCGCGAGCTCTTGGCGTCTTACCGGGCCCTACTGGCATCATCGAGGGCGGACATGGAGGAAATGATGTGAATGGCTTAGACGCCCCCACCCCCTTCCTTTTCTCCCTTCCCGCCTACTTTTCTTATCCTATTGTTGTACCGCGTTCGTTGGAGAAATACATATTGCTGCGCGAGGAAAAGAAAGGGCCGCGTCCGCGCGTCCGGGTGGAAAGTGAGTAAAAGACCAAGAGCCGCGTCCGCGTGAGAAGTGAGTGTGAGTGAGGTTGAGGTTGAGATCCACGTCCGCGCGCTCCCTCCGTGAGAAACCGTAAGTGACCAGTTATTCCAAGAAAAGAGGTACCTGGACCGCCCCAGACGGACTGCCACACAGTTCCCCCTACCCGTACTACAAAACAAAACAAACACCGCGCCGACAGCGCGCGCTCACAACCGGGAGTATAAGGGAGAAGCGATGGGAACGAACATTCTGGGGTGTCTAGTTGTTCCGGCTGTGAACCGGCTAGAGCACCCCCTTGCCAAGCTAAGCTTTAATCCGCGTCCATACCATCCCTGACCGTCGCGCCCGTCCGTTGAAGAAAGAAACAGGAGAGAAACAGACAAAAAAAAAAAGAAAGAAAACAGCCCAAATCCAAAGAAGAGAAAGAAAATATCCTATTTTTTTTTTTTTTTTTTTTTTTTTTTTTTTTTTTTTCAGAGCTCTTCGTCCCGCCATCCGTGCGCGGGGCTTGTCCTTGCGTTTGCGGGCCCAACGCCACGCCGCGCCCGCGTACCTGCAATAAATAAACCATAGCCAGTACCAATCCAAAGCCAAGCCCAAACCAAACATAAGGAAACAAACATTCTGGGGTGTCTAGTTGTCCCGGCTGTGAACCGGCTAGAACACCCCCCTCACCAAATAAAGCTTAACCACCTAGCGCCCCCCCCCCCCAGCTTGACAGCTGTCCCCAGCCGTCTGCAACCTCCTACTTCTCCGGGGTCGCGCGTCGCGCGCCGCTACTTTGCTGTCCAAACAATCCGGGCCGACCGCGTTACCCATCCATTCTTCCTAAGGGGCGTCTCCCATGGGTCGCGGGACCACGCGATCGGTTGTAAGGGTCCGTTGAGCCCCTGAGGCATTGGCTCGTTCCGCGGCTGGACTTTCCGCGCTACCGGTTTGTACTTGCCCGCGTTACACCGCGCCATCCAGACCCGGTCGTCGCCGTCGTAAGTCCTAGTAATGACCAGACCGGGGCTTTTGCCTTTGCTCACGACTGTGGCACAATGATAGGGTTTTCGAAGCGTAGCGCCTTCCGGCAATGCATACTGAGGAATGGGACTTACTTCTGGCACCTGCGCCCCACGCGCGCCCTCCCCCGCTTGATCCTCACCTGTCGGCCACCCGTGCTGAGCCGGAGCCTGCTCCGCACGGTTCCCGCGGCCGACTAGGAAAAATCCTCCGCAGGGTAACCCTTACGGTCAACCCCCGCGCCAGACTCCTTGTTGCCACCAGACATTGGATCCTGTACCCATTTCCCTCTCCCGTGATCGCAGATCGTCGTCTCAAACCGCGCTCCGAGGGAGTCTTCAACGGTCAGCGCCTCCGTTCCTTCCTCGGCGTTGAAGGCCATTTGGGCTCGGAACCCAAACATGAATGGCCGACCTAGAATCACGTCTCCGCATTCCACTGAGAGAAATGACAGAGGCTTACAGACCTTGGCGACTTCCACCTCCTCCGCCTCTACTACTCCATCCACGCGGCATTCTCCGCCATTTAACGCCCGAAGGCCCATTGCACACTTCCTCCGCACCAGACCGAGCTCGTCCACCAACCTTGATGGGAGCAGGTTGACCATCGACCCGCTATCCACCATCGCCCACACCTTCTGCCCGGCGATGGTCATTGCAACATAAGCAAGCGGGACGGATACCGACTTTGACCGGCACGGCTCGGGATCCATTTCCTCCTCCGCCACGTTAACCCGCTGAACCGTTGTCGGCACCCGACCCTGACCGCAATCTTTCAAGGCCTGGACCATCTCGTTGACAACCGCGGGGGACACCGCCGCTAGCTCTCGTAGGGTCAGGGGTATTGGTGAGTCGTTCCCCATTACCCTTCGGACAATGTCTGCGGCCTTCTTCTTTCCCGCGGAATTAGAGGACGGCCCGTCCGAAATCGGTACTCGCACTACTGGCTTTGAGGCCATTGGTCGCTTGTTGACATCCATCGCAATACGCTCATTCGCCGCCAATGCCCTGACTTCAGCCTCCACTCTCGGCGCTACCCAGGTTCCGGGCGCGGTGACAATCCCAAGCGAGACCCGAGCAGTCTCGGTCTTGGCCTTCGCTCTTTCCCGCACTTGCACCATTGGTGGCGGCTTGTCCTTGGTCAGGTCCACGGATTCACCCGTCGGAAATATGTACGTCATCCCGGATGCGCGAACAAGCCCTTCGTCCATGTCCCAAGTGAGATCCTCACAAACTGACTTCCAGTGCCCTCTCTCCCCGCAATATGAACATCGCGGCAACCCGTACGATCCGGATGATCCGCTAGGGGGCTGGAACCCCTCCGCCATGTGAGGCGGCACCGCGCGCGGTTGAGAAGGAGCCGCCGGAAACAACGCCGCTGCCGGAGCTGTAGGAGCCGGTGTCCGGCTGAGGAAAACCCTTATGTCCCGCAGAATCTCCGTTATCTCCCCAACTGATGGTCCCGGAGGCTGCTGGGAAAGTCCGGCATGAGAGGGCATCGGCGGCCGCGCGGCCAAAGTTTGGTCGGGGGCCGGCGCCGAGATCATGACCGATTTCTTGGAGGAAGACGGGTACGTTTGTGCCGTATCCGCGATGAGCTCGTCCAAATCGATTTCGCTTTCCACGGCTTGACGGATAACCGAAAGATCGGGGAGAATCGCGACGCTCCCATCCAGCAACCTCTTAACCAGGCCGTGGTCGTACAGGTATTGTTGCACTCTGGAACAGAGCTGGGGCGCGAGACCCCCCAGAAACGCCCGCTTCATGGCACCCGTCTGACCCGCAACGACCTTGTTCTTTGCAAGGTACCCGTAGATTCGCTCAAACCTTGATATATATTCCACTAATCCTTCGCGCGATTGCACCCCGCCATTCTTGATTGCCTCCTCCGCAGCTTGATTGAAGTTGCTTTCCCGAAACCAAGGTTCACGCTTTCCCCACCTCGCCAACATCTCGCTTTTCAACTTCCCCCAGTCTTGCCTCTCGTATCCAACCATTTCTTCCACGTCCCGCAGCTTCTCCTCCTTGGTAATGAACAGCACGATAGTCCGAACCTTATCCGCGCCCGACGCGCCCTCCGAGTCCGCAATCCCTTTGAACCTAGAAAGGAACCGCTTGACATCCGAGGTACTGAACCGAAGATGAGGGAAATCCCTTGGCCTCAACCAAACGCGGCGAGGGGCCTCTGCCGCCATGTCTGACGACCCTTCCGAGGGAGGAGCGAACCCGCTAACTCTAGGAGCATGAGCGGACAAAGGCGGAGGGGGTTGAGCAGCAGAGACGGGAGTTGGGCGTGGAGGGTAGGGAAGGGGAGCATTGGATCCCGGAGCGGTTGTTGGTAGCATTCTGCGTAATCTTCAAGAGACTGAGAACGGATCGAAAGTTCCCAGCCAGACCCCCAGATGTGGAAACTTTAGAGGTTCTCCCTCACAAAGTTGTCCCTAGTTACGGGATCGATGGTTCTAGCGCCTGTAAGACCGAGAATGCTTCCTTTCCTTTTCTCCAAGAGAGAGAGAGAGTGAGAGTGAGAAAATATAGAATGATATGATGCCTCCCTACAACCCGGAGTCGAGGGGAAGGGTATTTGAGCCCTCCCCCTCAACCCTAACCTAAGCACAAGCACAAAGACAGACTGGCAACCATGAAGAAGGAACCCTAGACCCAGAACCCTGACCCATCCCTAAACCCATACCCATACCCTATCCCCGCCAGCTCGCCTGCCATTACGCCCATCCGGTTTGTCTTTTCGTGGCGCGGCCCTCCGCCGCGCAATACCCAAAGTTCGCCGCGCTTGCGCGCATCCACCCGGCGCGCCGTTGTGGATTTCCCATCCCGTGGCCGGCCCGCGCTTGCGCGCGGCTGCCCACGCATATAGCCCCGCTGTCGCCCCGCTTTTTCCTCCCCCGACTAGCCGTTCCGAGAACCTGGTCGGCCCAGCTCCATCCGTGAGTCGGACATCCAAGCGGGTCGCGGCCCGCCTCCCTTAGTCAGGCCCGGCCCGCAGTCGCGTGCTCGATCCCGCCGCGCCCACTTCTGAGCCCGCAGCGGCTACTGCTGAACCCGCAGCGGCTACTGCTGAGGACTGGCGCACCCCCACTGCTGAGCCTAACCTACCAGATGCTGAGCGCGCAGGCCGCGACGCAGTCCCCGACCCAAGGCTATATAATGACACCACACCGCCAAGCGGGTTTTTGGTTTGCATGTGCACCTATTGTGGCAATAAAGGTCACTGGAAGTCTGGTTGTGTGGAACTGACCAAGGACATGGACAAAGGGTTGGTCTGCACGTCCAGGGCGACTTACATATTCCCTATGGGCAAGCTGGTGGATCTTGGGGCCGGTCAGACACCCCCGGTGGAGCAGGTTAGGGAAAGAGCCCAGCCTGCAGGGGCCACTCAGGTGTCACTTGGGATTGTCACCGGGCCCAATACGTGGCAAGCTCCGCGTGTGGAGGCGGAGGCTAGGGCATTGGTGGCAAACAAGCCAATGGTGTTGGAGAAGATGGATGTGGATGTCAGAGAGCGGCCATTGACCCAGGCCCCAAAGACTGGTATGCAAGGGCTGGTAGGCAACACGCCGTTGACCAGTTCTGGAGGAAGGAGGAAGGCCACAAAAATTGTGCAATGGGTGATGGGGAGCAAGGAACCAATACCCCTCACGCTACGGGAGCTGGCTGCGGTCTCCCCGGTGGTTGTCGAGGAAATGGTCCAGGGGCTGAGGGAGAATGGGGGAGGCAGGGTTCCGGCAATGGTGCAGCGCGTGAACACGGTGGGGGAGGAAGGGGAACGCGAGTTAAGCCAATCCAAAGCCGTGTCAGTGCCCCTTGCCTATGTCCCAATGAAGATTGCGGGCAGGAAGGTGTGGGCAATGGTGGACAGTGGGTCAATGGTCAATCTGCTCCCGTCAAAATTGGTGGATGAGTTGGGGCTGGTTCAAAGGAAGTGCGCTATGGGATTACGGGCGCTCAATGGAGGGGAATGTTGGGTGAATGGGGTGGTGGAGGAAGAGGAGGCAGAGGTTGCAAAGGTCTGGAAGTCGCTGTTGTTTCTCTCGGTTGAGTGCGGAAACGTAATTTTGGGTCTACCATTTATTTTTGGGTTCTGGGCCCGGATGGTGTTTAACACATAGGAATGGACGGAGGCTCTGACAGTGGAAGACGCGTCCGGGGCAAGGTTTGAGACAAAAATCTGCAACCACGGTGTGGTGTTGTATTTTTAACCTTGGATTGGAAGCTGTGTTGCGGGCTGCGCGCTCAGCAGTTGGGTAGGTCGGGCTCAGCATTTGGGGTGCGCGCGGTCTCAGCAGTACCTGCTGCGGGCTCAGCAGCAGCGTTTGAGGGCTCAGCAGCAGGGATTGCAGGGCTCAGTACCAGGTGGGGGTTGGGCCTACTCTGGGGGGGGGGCGCTGGGCCGTGACCCGCCCAGGGAATGCGGACCAAGTGATGGAGGCAGCCCAACCAAGCTTGCGGGGGGCTAGTCCGGAAGGCAAGGGTGGGGCAATTGGGGGTTATACGCGCCAGGGAGGTTTGCACGGGCATAAGCGCGGGCCAACCCATGGATCGGGGGATCCGCGGGTGTGCGCAGACAGATAAACCCAGGGGGCTCCGAGTAGGGCGCGGCAGAGGGCTGCGCCATGAGAAGGACAAACCAGACATATGTGATATCAAAGGGGAGGGTTTTGGATGGGGTGGGTGGTACGGGGTAGGTTTAAGGTGGAGCTAGGGTTCTGTACTTGAGGTTATGTTTTCATCTATCTTGCTGCTTGTGATTGTACCTAGGTTAGGGTTGAGAGGGAGGACTCAAAAATACCTCACTCTCAACTCCGGGTTGGGGGGGAGGCTATTGGATTACAATATATATCATATAGTTCATATCACCAGACCGCCAGGAAATGGTATAAGAAGTATTGGAGGGAAGAAATTTATCTTATCATCACTCTCTCTATTCTTAAACTCATTGCATCCAATCTCCTTACAGATGCTTAGACCAATAACTTCTGGAACTTGAGGACACCTTTGGGGGTATCACTGCTCTTGTTTCCACAACAGGAAGGGGAAATGGGTGCGGCCAGCGGCATCCGGCAAAGAGGAAGAATCCGACGGGGGGAAAACCGTGAGGGTTTCCCCGCGGGGGATTTTGCCTAGTCAACCGCGGTTAACGCGCAGGACAGGCTCCGGTTTCATGCGGGAGGTTGAATAGGAAGGAGCAGGAGGGGGAAGGAAGCGCGCCAAGGGCGCAGGCGGCAGAAGTAAGTCCTCTTCCTCAGTATGCGTCATTGGAAGGTACTTTCTTTCAAAAACCCTACCATAGTGCCACGCTTGTGAGCAAAGGCAAGAGCCACGGTTTGATTATTTCCAGGAATCATGAGGACAATGGTAGACACGTAAGGGTGGTCAGGACAAGCCCACGGAACAAAAGGTTTGGCCCCGGAACAAGCCAATGCGGCAGGGACTGAACGGGCCTCTGAGGCCAATCTCCTGGTCTTGGGACCCCTGGGTAAGTCCATTGAAGAATTCTGGGTTGGTAACAAGGTTGGCGCAGATCAAGGCGCTTAATTTTGGGCCAACAGAGTGGTTGAGTGCGAAGGAGAAGGATTTTCTGACATTGGTGTTGGTGCTCCATGAGAAAGCCCTTGCCTTTGGGCCGGACAAGCGCAGATTGCTGAGGAGCAAGGTCAGCAATCCCTATGTGATCCCCACGGTGCAGCACAAGCCCTGGCATATAAAGCCAATTCCAATCCCTTGGACTGGGCTGGAACCCTTTTTGGAACTGGTCCGGGAGCGCATGAGGACAGGTTTGTACAAGCAGTCCACATTGAGCTACTCTAGCCCAATCTTTGCAGTTGTTAAACAGGACGGAAAGTTGCTTAGGATTGTTCATGACCTACAGCCGCTTAACTCATTCACCATCCGGGATGCGGGATTGCTGCGGCGTGTGGACAAGTTCCTGGAATTGATGGCGGGGCACGCGTGTTATGGATTGGTCAATGTAATGGGGGGGTATGATCAGCGCAAGCTCCATCCCAAGTCGCGGCCGTTGACCGCTTTTGAGACAGGATTGGGGAGGATGCAGCTAACAAGGTTGCCGCAGGGCACAACAAACTTGGTGGCGGTTTTTCAGGCCCAGATGACGTGGATTCTGCGGGACAACATTCCGGACAGGGTTCTGATTTTCATTGACAAAGCGGGCATCAAGGGACCAAAGACGGATTACAGGGGAGCGGTGTTAGAGGAAGCCCCAAAGATTTGCCGCTTTGTCTGGGAGTACGCGCAGATTTTGGAGCGGGTCTTGTTCAGAATTGAGGAGGCAGGGCTTACATTGTTGGGGAGTAAGTTGGCAGTTTGCATTCCAGCGCTGGAAGTGCTAGGACATGTGGTGGCTTTCGACGGCAGGAGAATTTCAGAAAAGAAACATAACAAAGTCCTCAAATGGCCAACCCCGCGGGCACCTTTGCATATCCTCCAGTTCCTGGGACTGTGCAGTTATGTCCGCATGTTCATTGAGCGGTTTGCAGAAGTGGCAAGTCCGCTGCAGGCGCTAACATGGAAGGGCGCCGCGTGGGAATGGACAGGAAGGTGTGATGCTGCCTTTTCAAAGCTCAAGGAGACTGTGGGCCGTGACATTGTCCTCCGGGACCTTGACTACAACGCGGGAGGGATCCTCCTGGCCATCAACTCTAGCCAGTTTGGCGCGGGTGGTGTCCTGACGCAGGAAGAGGATGGTAAGGACAGGCCGGTCCTCTACAGGTCCGTGACGGAGAGTTGGTATTTGCAGCCAAAGCTGAAATTATGCGGAGTCACCAAAATTGTGCGGAGGCTTCAGCACCTGATTTGGGGGGTACACTTTGAGCTGTTGGTAGATGCGGAGGCCCTGGCGCGGATGATCAATTCTCCGACGCTGCCAAATTCTCCTATGACTAGGTGGGTGGCGTTTCTTCAGCTCTTCACTTTTGGCGTGGTTCATGTTCCGGGGAGGGTGTTAACAATTCCTGACGCGCTGTCATGGTATCCGCGGGAGGACCCGTTTGAGGGGGCGGAACCCCTGGATGTGGAGTCTCCGGTTATCCGTGTAGGTATGGTGGAAGCAGAGGTCATCCTTCCGCTGCAGAAGTCCGGGCGTTACACAACCTTGTGCTCCTTTTTGCAGGATCTTTGGTTTCCCAAGGGTATGTTGGGGGCGGTAATTCAATGGGCAAAGCAGCGGACAACCAACTTCTACTTGCAGGAAGGGCAGCTGTGGCGGCGGAGTACCCCAGTGCCTTTGGTGGTTGTGAAATCAAGGAAGGAACAGGAAATGATTCTGAGGTGTC
Source organism: Puccinia polysora (assembly GCA_025617555.3). Taxonomy (NCBI): domain Eukaryota; kingdom Fungi; phylum Basidiomycota; class Pucciniomycetes; order Pucciniales; family Pucciniaceae; genus Puccinia; species Puccinia polysora. The sequence goes on from CM062644.1 coordinate 9,315,186, forward strand.
TTCACAACAACCTTGGCCACCGGGGCAAGATCAAAAAGCGGAGGCAGGTGAAAGCAAGGTTCTGGTGGCCGGGTGTGGTGCGCGCGGTGCATGAATGGGTGAAGTCTTGCAAAGCGTGTCAACAGCGGAGCTCTAGGCTGCCCAGGGAGGTGGGTCACCCTATGGGGGAGAACACCCTGTTTGGGCGGGTCTCCCTCAACGTGGTCCACAAAAAGGCGGGAAGGTTTGCGTACCTGCTGGTCATGCGTGACAATCTATTGGGTTGGGTTGAGGCTTGTCCTCTGGTGAAGTTGTTGGCGGAGAAAGTTGCTCAGTTTCTAGGGGAAGATTGGTTTGCGTGGTATGCTTTGCTTTTCCTGGTCACCCTCAACAGAGGCGCGGAGTTCTGGGGTTGTTTGATGACGCTTGTCCAGAATTGCGGAGCTAGGTTTGGGCGGGTCACGGAGTACTATCCGGAGGGTGCCGGGATGATCAAACGCGGTCATCAGCCTATCAAGGACGCCCTGGTAAAGATGTGTGGTGAGGAAAGCAAGCGGTGGCAGGAGGCCCTTCCAGTGGTCCTCCTCGCGGACAGGATCTTGGTCAAACGCTCAACGGGCTACTTGCCTTATGAACTTCTCTACGGGAAGCGTCCAGTGCTTCCGGTGGACATTTAGCTGGAAACCTTCTTGGGGGTGGACTGGTGGAAGGTGAAGACCTCTACAGAGATTGTGGAGGCGCGCGCCAAACAGCTTCTCTGACAGGAAAAGACCCTGGCAAAGGCCGGGGAAAGGTTTCAGAAGACTAGGACAGCGTTGGTCCGCTATTGGGACAAGCATTGTTCCCATTGCCTCCAGGATCTGTTGCAGAAGGGGGACTTGGTCTTGCTGTACAATCAGATTCTGGAGTCCCAGTGGGGTAAGCTTTTTTCCAACCAATGGAATGGCCCCTTCTGCGTGGCATCCAAGTTTGAGTGCGGGAGTTATCAGCTTGAGGAATTGGAAGGGGCGCCGCTTGAACAGAAGGCCGCAGCTTTTCACGTGAAGCGCTTCTTTGCACGCAGCTCCACCTTCTTTGACAAGACCACCGGCAATGGCACGGATGCAGGGGACGGTGCCGGTGGTTCAGGATTGGTAGAAAAAACGGGCTCTTTGGCTGAGGAGGAGCCCGTTCATGACGCGCCGCTTTGAAGGAGAAAGAGGCTAAAAGCTTCTGTGGACAGCCATCAAGCTGGGGGGGACGCAAGTAGGGTAAAAGGTTGATTTGGTGAGGGGGTGCTCTAGCTGGTTCACAGCCGGAATAACTAGACACCCCAGAATTGGGTTTGGTTTCTCTTTTGGGGTTTGGTTCTTTTCTCTGTCTTCTCTTTTTCAGTTGTCTTCTGCTACAATGTGATGGGTGCGGAGTATGCGTGGGACACGTACGGGACAGGTCTGATTTGGTGAGGGGGTGTCCTAGCCAGTTCACAGCCAGAACAGCTAGACACCCCAGAGTGTTTGTTTCCTTAACTTCTTTTCCTATCTCCTCTCTTGGATGACTGTGTGTGCGTGCTGGTGGAGGGTGGTTGTGTTTGTTGCAGGATGGGTATGGGGAACTGTGTGGCAGTTTGGCTGGGGCGGTCAAGGTACCTTCTGGGGAACTTTGTTGGCTCAGGATGTGGGCACGGATCTCAATCTCACTCTCATTCTCACCAGGACCCAGGCGCGGATCTCAATCTCACTCTCATTCTCACCAGGACGCGGGCGCGGATCTCAATCTCACTCTCATTCTCACTTAAAACACGCAGATGCAGAACATTCTTTAAAACTCACTCGGGATGCAGGGATGTTTTCCACAGGACAATCCGCTGGGAAAGGACGCGCGCACAGAAGACGTGTATTTCTCTAAATCAGGAGAAGTGCGGTACAATGAAGAAAAAAAAGGGGAAAGAGGGAAGTGGGGAGAGGGGGGGCCATGCGCCTAAGCCATTCTCATCATTTCCTCCATGTCTGCCCGCCACAACGCCAGTAAGGCCCAGAAAGACGCCAAAAGCTTGCGCCGGGATTCCAAGGATTGAGCACTGGGGGTTGCTAGGAAGTTGCGGAGCATTGCGGTTGAAATTTTGGAAAAGATCTCAAATCCGGCCGTCGGGAGTGCCAAGATGACGGGGATTTCTGGGATCTTGGGGGGGCTGGGGGGAGGCGGGACTGGTGAGGAGGGGGCCTTGGGTGGACCATCTGGTGGGCTTGGTCCAGCAGGGGGCAACAACAAGACAACAATGGGTGACGCGGGCGGTGGAGGGGTGCCTTGCGGAGCTGGGGAAGGAGCCAGGGCAGGAGCCGGGGCTGGGGCAGGAGCCGGGGCAGGGGACAAAAGAGGAGCCGGGGCAGGGACCAGAATAGGAGCCGGAGGAGGAGCCGCGCAACATCAAAGGATTTCATTGATACGCGGGTCCCTCTTGCCTTGCGTAACCTGTACGCAGTCTGCCCGGAAAGCCGCAAAGTTGGGGAAATCCTCCTTCCGGGGAGGTCCTGCGCAGCAGAACGGTGGAGAGGAGCTGCGGATCAAGCTCAAGGGGGGGAAGAGAAGGGGTGATCCAGGCGGAGTCCACAAGTCCTCCAAGATGGTTTCATTCTCCAATACCACAAATGGGTCCAGACGGGCCCTCTTGCGCGGGCGGGAACCGGAGCTGGATTGAGGGGGAGGCTGGGGCATTCCCTCGCTAAGCAAGCAGGGGCGGTGGCCGCAACGGCAAGTACTGCAGGCGCGTTGACCAGGAAAGATTGAACATGCGTGCCCGTTCTGGGCGCAGAAATCACAGGGGATCATAGCAACAGCGGAAGTTGGAAGGAGGGGGGGCTAGTAGTTGAGGTGGACTGGGAAGCTGGGGAAGGTGGTCCGGTAGCGCGGTAGGGTTGAGGTAGTAATTGAAGGACCTCTGGGGACAGAACTGTCACACAACCACCCCACGTACTATAGGGCAATTCTTAGATGATTGTGAGTGCAAAGGAATGCTGAGTGCAAGGGCAAGTGCAAATAGCAAGACTCAGTTGCAAAGTGCAAACTTAGTTATTCCACTTGACAAACGGCAAGAGGAATGGAATTTGTTCCAAGGAAGGAAACTCAACCTGAGTCCAATGTGATAACTAGGTTGTAGCAAATGCGAGAAAGTATGAAATTAACTAACTGAGGAGACAATCATCAGGCAAGGGGGGTAGCCCTTATAAGGTAATCCAAAGTGACTAGATACAACCTGGTGGTGAGCTAACTACAGTTGAAGGCGGTGAGGCAATGAATGACAGGAACGGGATAGGAAATAAAGCAGTAGTACAATCATGTCCAAGGTCATGGCGTAATTGCAAGACAATAGAATCTGAGCGTACAATTGTATGATGAATTGGGACAGGAGCAAATGACTTTGAAGGTAATGCAAATGAGAAGTAATATTGTATGCAGGGTAAGGGCTAGTCCAATTGCAAACTGTACAGTAATGATGGCTTAATTAGAGGTAGATGCAAACTAACAAACAGTGCGTGACCAAAGATGGAAGTCCAAGGCTGTTGATTGGCCAGGGAAGGAGATTGGATCTCATAATGGATGGCCAACTGGTATGGAGTTAACCGCGAAGTTTGCAAGTATATACTGAGTTGGTTGCCAAGATTGGAAGGTCAACGCGAGCCAGAGGAAGTAGCAGATCGCACCATTGATGTTGTGCTTTATTTGTGTCACGCTTTTAGACTGAGGTAGATGGTAATGAGGAGAGGACATGTCAAAGTGATGAAGACAATAATTCCCAAGTGCGACGCGTGACATTTGCCCAGGTTAAAAGACGCAAGCTCCTGCAAGCGTTCAGATAAATTTTCCCATTGATTTCAAGTCATTAATAAATACTGTATACCCTTTGCGCATTATTTAATTCATTACTCAATAGATTTATAAATTATATAAAATGTTGTCATTGTCGTCCCGCCGTTGCAAAAACTGTATTTGTCAAAACAAGCAATGTATCCTTAGTACTGCCATCCGAGGCCTTTGAGGCAAGTGCAAGCAATGTCGCCTTTGCAAAGTAGCCTGCGATTTCCCTAGAAATATTGAGTCTACTGTTGTTGGTCCCACGGAGTCATTGAGGGAGATGGGGAGTTGTAGGTCCGCGCCAAGGGTTAACTACAAGATACCACTGTTGCCGGAGATCAAATACTTGGGGACTTGAGTTCCTGGTGAGTACTAATTGGGACTGACTAGTGATAATAAAAGTAGTAACTAAATTTTACTCGTCTTGCTAGTGTTGCCCCACTTCCAAAGATACACTACGAACACACCACCGCCACCACCACCTTACTGGGGTCCGCCAACTGAACTTCCGGGGGCCCAGATGAATGCCAAGGTGCAAGACGAAGTGCCTGGTGCGGAACTGGTTGGGGTCATAACCGAGGAAGCAAGGGATAGGAAAGGAACAAAGCGGAAAGAGGATTGGGAGATGGATAAGACCAAAATGGAGGAAGAGAGGGAGAAGAGCAAGAAGAGGAGGGTGTAACGGAAGAATTGGGAGAAGGGAATGGAGATGGAAGGGATGGAGTAGATGGAACGGAAGGAATGGAGGGCCAAGGCAAAGCAGATCTGTTGCGAGTCGTAGGACTGGTCGAGACTGATGCAAGGCGGCTGACGGGCAACATTGGAGAAGGTTTGTTGGGAGGCCAAAGGAAGAGAGCTTACAAAGAGCTCTTGGAGGAAGGTGGATGGAATGCTTGGCCAAAGCAAGCTCAAATTGCAAGGTTCAAGGAAATATTTGAGAGGCACATCGTAACAGAGGTGCTGGCTCTCCAAAGGATGTCCGCACTGATCAATGACAAAGAACTGAATACCTTTTGGTCCATGGTTGTGGAATTGACTGCCTGGGAGGATGCAGAGAAGGAAGTAAAAGAAACTTTTTAATTTATTATAATATATTTTTTTTTTGTTTTTAATAAATAAATTTTTCTCTCTTTTTTTTTTTTTTTTTTTTTTGTAAAAGGAATGGAGTTTTATTTAGTAGAAACAAGAGGGGGAATAAGAAGAAGGAATAAAACAGTGAGATGATAAAGGTTGATTGATGTAATGATGGTGTGGAACGGAATGTGGTTGGATGAGATGGAATGTGAAATGGAATGGGATTGGATGGGATGGAATGTGGAATGAAATGAGATTGGATGGGATGGAATGTGGAATGAAATGAGATTGGATGGGATGGAATGTGGAATGAAATGAGATTGGATGGGATGGAATGTGGAATGAAATGGGATTGGATGGGATGGAATCATGATTGTTGAGATTTGGGAGGGTAGCTTGCATGGAAATCTCAAATCAGATTGGGAGAATTGCGAAGATGATGGGCTGGTTCCCACAAGGTGCAATCTTTGTTGGACTGGAAGCCAGACCATTTGACAAGGTATTGAAGTTTTCCTTTGCGTAACCTGGAATCCAGAATACGGCTTACTTCCCACTCTTGATGATCAAGGACAGTGACCGGTTCAGGAGGGGGATGAGTCTTGCCTGGGTATAGGACTCAAGCTGGCTCTAGGAGAGACACATGAAAGACTGGGTGGATACCTTTCCATTTTGCAGGTAAGTTAAGTTTAAAGGTGTTAGGGGAGATGACTGATTCTAATTTAAAGGGGCCAAGCTTTCTTTTGGAGAGTTTGCGAGTTGGGCAAATGCTGAAAATGTTGCAAGCATTGAGCCACACTTGATCTCCTACTGCAAAGGTTGGAGCCGTAGTGCAAGATTTTTCTGCTTGCTCCTTATAGCACTGGTTTTCTTCTTCAAGGTTGTTTTGAAGTTGCAATTGAAGGGAGTGAATTTGTTCAAGGTAATCAGTAGCAGGTTGAGAAGGTGCTACGTGAAGGGAAGAGAATGTTGGGTTTCTACCATAAAGAGTTTGGAAGGGCAACTGTTTGGTGGAGGAATGAGTGGACTTGTTGTAGGCAAATTTGGCTAGTGGGAGCCATTGCGACCAGTCGTCTTGTTGATAGGCGACATACATTCAAAGATATTGTTTGAGAATCTGATTAACTTGCTCGGTTTGCCCATCCGTTTCTGGGTGGTACGCCGTTGATAAGTTGCGAGTGATCTTCAAATATTGGCATAGCAAGGTCCAGAAGCTTGAGGCAAACAGATATCCACAATCACTAACTATATCATCAGGGAGACCATGTTTCAAAAATACATATTCTATGAACAAGTTAGCTAAGTCTTCTGAAGAGGCCGTCACATTACTGCGCAGAAATAAAGCCATCTTTGAGAAGAGATCTACTACTACTAGAATAGCATCATATCCACTAGAAGAAGGTAATTGAGAGATGAAATCCATAGAAAGCAAGTGCCAAGGATGAGGCAGAATTGGAAGTGGCTGGAGCAGCCCATACTTCCGGTGTTTTGAGGACTTGTTACAATTGCAATCATAGCACGCGCTAACATAGTCTTTTACTTCTTTGGTCATACCAGGCCAGTAGAAGTCTTGTGCAATCAATTGGTAGGTTTTATCCTGCCCATGATGACCAGAAAGCAGAGAATTGTGCCGTGACTCAAAGATATCTAACTTGATGCAAGAATTATCTGGTACTACTATACAATTATCATAGACTAAAAAGTCATTATCATCAATACTGTAACTACTATCTAATAATTTTGAACTTTTGCAAAGTTCAATGCACTTGGGGTCGTCGCGTTGAGCTTGTCGGAGTTTGGAAGCCAAATCTTTTAAGTGAGCAATGATCAAACTGAGTTGGGCAGATTGGGTTGAGAAGAGTGTCCTAACGTTTTCAGGGTTGTTTTTGGCAAAGGTGCTCCCCCACCCTGGGTAAACGTTGTCCCAACATGATAAAGCATCAGGGACTACCGCTTGTTTCCCAATGTGGTACGTGATTGTAAAGTGGAACTCAGAGAGATATTTGGCCCATTGTGCCTGTCTACATGTGAGGACTTTTGAGCTCATGAAATACTTTAAAGAATTACGATCAGTTAAAACCTCAAAGGATTCTCTAAGGCTCAAAAGGTATGAACGCCATTTCTTTAAGCAATAAACAATTGCAAGAAGTTCCTTGTCATGAATCTCATATTTAAGCTCTGCAGCGAGCAACTTGGGAGACTCAAAAGCTACGGGATGAAAAAGGGAAGTGGAGGAAGAGAACTGCAAGATTACTCCTGCAATTGCATAGTCGCTTGCGTCTGTTTTGACAATAGTGCAAGCTAGCTTGTTGAAGTGAGCGAGTATTGGAGCAGTGGTGAATGCTTTCTTCAGAGCTTCAAACTCCAAAGCAGCTTGTTTGGTAAAAACAAAAGGAGTGTCTTTTTGAAGAAGGTTAGTAAGATTAATGGTTTTTTTGGCGTAACGCTCAATAAACCTCCTATAAAAATTACTGAAACCAAGGAAAACTTGAAGGGCTTTAATGGAAGAAGTTGGGGGCCAGTCCAATATGCGTTTGCTTTTGGCTGGGTCCATTGATAGTCCTTGCTGCAAGACTACAACACCTAGAAACCAAAGAGAAGAGGAATGGAATTTGCACTTAGAGGCTTTTGCAAACAGGTAATTCTTGCAAAGTCGCTGCAGCACCTCTTGCACATGTGCGATGTAATCTTTGAGGTTTCTTGAGTAGACTAGTATATCATCGAGATATACCATGAGGTATTTACCTACAAGATTGGAGAAAATGTCATTGACGAAATGTTGAAAAGTGGAAGGAGCGTTACAGAGGCCAAAAGGCATGATGGTATACTCATAACGGCCAAACCGGGTTGTCATTGCAGTCAAATACTCATGACCTTTCATAATGCAAATCAGGTTATAGGCACCTCAAAGGTCTAACTTTGAGAAATAAGCAGCTCCATGGAAGAGGGTGAGGAGATGTGACATAGGCGGTACTGGATAGGCATTCTTCCGGGTTACCTGGTTCAGTTTCCTGTAGTCAACACAAAGGCAAAGTCCGCCATCCTTTTTTGGAACAAATAGGACAGGTGAACCAGTATTCAAATTGCTTGGTCAAAGAAATCCTTTTGCTACATTTTCTGCAATGTAGTCTTGAAGCGCAATTGATTCTTGCGTTGAGAGAGAGTAAACTGGTCCTGGTGCCGGAGGTGGGCCAGTAAGTTCAATCTTGTGATTGTAAGGACGTGATGGAGGCAGTTTATCTGCTCTTGCAGCTGAGAAGACATCAGCAAAGTCATGATAAACTGAAAGTAAAGACTCTTGAATTATTTCTAAATCTTCAATTTTGTCATCTTTGAGCACCAGATTTGAGGTGCTTGCATGGTGCAAGAGGATTAGGGAGCTCAAAATACACCATTTGGTTGTTGTCTGTTTCTCTTCAAAGGAACAGGAAAGAGGTAAGCTGGATAGGTAAGCAATAACTCCTAAATCTGAAGAGGGAATGAAGGTCAGGATATTGCAAATCTCCTGGCGGAAAAGTGTCATCCAACTCAATGACAGTGTCAGGTAAGCTGTTTAATTCCTGTTTGAAGGAAAGATTAGCGTTCTGGAGGTGCAAGGTTCAAAGGTTAATTACTCCTTCTTGCCAATTCACATCCGGATTCCAGTAAACTAGGAAATCATGGCCTAGAATGGTATCATCCATTCCGTGTATAGCCAAGATAAATAAATCCCATTTAAAGCTGGGGAAATTGGAGAATGCAAAGGTCCATTTTTCCTTTTGGGAGACCAAATAAGACGTTTCAGTTGCACTACTTACTAAATAGATAGGAAATTTATCTATCTCGGAACGCGTAAGATTTTTGGAAGTGGAAAAAGATTCACTGATGAAGGAAACATTAGCGCCAGAGTCAAGTAAGACTTGATAAGGGGTGTTGGCGGAATGGAATAGGATAAATCTCAAACTAGGAGCACCTAGTGACTCGCAAGTGCAAAGATTTACTCGCGGTGATTTAGATAATGTGTAGCTTTCCTTGCGAGTATCAGAAAAACTACAAGCTAATTTTTTGACTGCTTAGCCGCTTCACACGCTAACCGCTTTGCACAGCTGTTGACATCATGTTTTCCTCCACAATACATACACAGCCCATTCTTCTCCCTTCGTAGCCGTTCCTCATTCCGTAGCATCCCGGTTTCTTTGTCCAAGAACTTTGGAGTTTTGGTGACGGTTTTCCCTTTTGAGTTGGAGTTTGAAGTCGGGGTTGGTTTGGATGGTTTTGGGTTCCTTGCGTTTTGCTTCAAGGAGTTTTCCACCCTAGGAGCCAAGGTGGACAGTCCATGGTTGTTTTTCCGAGAGAAATTCTTGTCGTGATAGCCATTATCAAGCTCAATCACTCAATTGATTAGCTGCTGAAGCAAGGTTGTCTTATGACCCCCAACTGCTAGCTGTTTGATCAAGCGTGCCGGTAAACCCTTTTGGTAATGGAATAGAAGAGTGGCCTTGTTTGACAGGATTCGAGACTGCAAGGTTCTAAAGTGAGAGATATAAACGGAAGCTCTACTATTTTCCTTCATAACTAGACTATTAAGTTTGTATTTGGCGTTTTGAACTTCATTGGGGTCGCCAAACAGGGTGAACAGTTGTTGCTCAAACCTTTCCCAGTTGTTGAGAATACATGTGGGACTGTCTTTGGACAAAAGTTCGAGGTACAATTTGAACCACTGCAAGGCTCTACCTCCTAAGAAGGACAAAGCATACATAACTTTATGCCTATTGGAAGGGAAATTGTTGGGGTTTTTTGAAAAGATGATTTTACAAGACTGTAGGTAGGATCTAAGCTTATGAGGGTGTTCTCCCGTAAAGTGATTGGGATGTTTCATGCCCAGAGTGCGAAATCTAGGAGTACTTGGACTAGATTGCTGGGCACCATGAGTGAGGGCCTGGATCAATGTTGAAAGCAGGGTTGGATCATTGGGCTTGGGAGCAGTAGTGCAAACCCCTGGTCTACCACGAGTCAAGATTTCATTGGAAGAATGGTCTGAATTTGCAAATTCCGCAAGAGGGTCCGTTGGAACATCCCGTGGAGGAGTCCAAGGATCATTGAGGGGTTCAACAGATGGCAATTTAGAAGGAGGAACGGGATCTAAGGGTTGTTGGGCCCAAGGAACGCTGGTTCTCCCTACCCAATGGATTACATCATTGTAAGGGGCAACGGAAGCGTTCCCGGTTGAGCGAGTACGTGACATTGAGAAGAAGAAGTCTACTATAGGTTGGAAAGCTACAATAGATGAGTTGAGTTAGTTAATTTACTGTCACACGACCACCCCACGTACTATAGGGCAATTCTTAGATGATTGTGAGCGCAAAAGAATGCTGAGTGCAAGGGCAAGTGCGAATAGCAAGACTCAGTTGCAAAGTGCAAACTTAGTTATGCCACTCAACAAATGGCGAGAGGAATGGAATGTGTTCCAAGGAAGGAAACTCAACCTGAGTCCAATGTGATAACTAGGTTATAGCAAGTGCAAGAACGCATGAAATTAACTAACTGAGGAGACAATCATCAGGCAAGGGGGGTAGCCCTTATAAGTTAATCCAAAGTGACTAGATACAACCTAGTGGTGAGCTAACTACAGTTGAAGGCGGTGAGGCAATGAATGACAGGAACGGGATAGGAAATAAAGCAGTAGTACAATCATGCCCCAGGTCATGGCGTAAGTGCAAGACAATAGAATCTGAGAGTACAATTGTATGATGAATTGGGACAGGAGCAAATGACTTTGAAGGTAATGCAAATGAGAAGTAATAGTGTATGCAGGGTAAGGGCTAGTCCAATTGCAAGCTGTACAGTAATGATGGATTAGTTAGACGTAGATGCAAACTAACAAACAGTGCGTGACCAAAGATGGAAGTCCAAGGCTGTTGATTGGCCAGGGAAGGAGATTGGATCTCATAATGGATGGCCAACCGGTATGGAGTTAACCGCAAAGTTTGCAAGTATATACTGAGTTTGTTGCCAAGATTGGAAGGTCAACACAAGCCAGAGGAAGTAGCAGATTGCACCATTGATGTTGTGCTTTATTTGTGTCACGCTTTTAGACTGAGGTAGATGGTACTGAGGAGAGGACATGTCAAAGTGATGAAGACATTAATTCCTAAGTGCAAGGTGTGACAAGAACTCAACTTGGGGGGGGGATGTGGTGTTGTATTTATAACCTTGGATCAGGAGTTGCATTGAGGGCTGCGCGCTCAGCAGTTGGGTAGGTTGGGATCAGCATTTGGGGTGCGCGTGGTCTGAGCAGTGCCTTCTGCGGGCTCAGAAGCAGCAGATGAGGGCTCAGCAGCAGGGGTTGCGGGGATTGGCACCAGGTGTGGGTTGGGCCTACTCTGGGGGGGGCCGGGCCGCAACCTGCCCAGGGAACACAGACCAAGTGATGGAGCTGGCCCAACCAAGCTTGCGGGTGGCTAGTAAGGATGGCAAGATAGGGGCAATCAGGGGTTATACGTGCTGGGGAGGTTTGCGTGGGAACAAGCATGGGCTGACTCACAGATTTCCGGATCCATGGTTTTCCCGGGCATAAGCACGGGCTGACTCATGGATTGGGGGATCCGCGGACACGCGCGGACGGATAAAACCCAGGGGGCTCCAAGTAGGGTGCGGCGGAGGGCTGCGCCATGAGAAGGAAAAACCGGACATATGTGATATCAAAGGGGAGGGTTTTGGACGGGGTGGGTGGTACGGGGTAGGGTTAGGGTGGAGCTAGGGTTCTGTACTTAGGGTCATATTTAATCTATCTTGTTGTTTGTGGTTGTACCTAGGCTAGGGTTGAGAGGGAGGACTCAAAATACCTCACTCTCAACTCCGGGTTGGATAGATTGGGATATGGTGGATCATATCACATCATCACCCTCTCTATTTTCTGAAAACTCATTGCATCCAATCCCCTTACAGATGCTTAGACCAATAACTTCCGGAACCTGAGGACAACTTCAAGGGGTACCACCTCTCTTGTTTCCACAACGCGGGAATTGTGACAGAACACAAATCTGGCTTTAACTCCTAACATATACACAACACCTCAATTGTGAGTCAATCTTAGGTGTGAAACCTGTAGATGACATTTCATGTGAAATATCAACATGTCCAAAAAGTGCCATAGTGATGCTGCGGCCTTTTGGTCATTTCCCTTTTTAATTATTTAAACATATAAGGTGTTGGAATTCAAGGGTGGGGTCAGTGAATGACCCTAACTATTTTGGGTGAGGAATACAAATATTCAATAATTTTTCAGGATTTCTCACTCTTTCTATTTTTATGATTTATTTTTCTTTTTATTCTACTTTTTCAGGTTGCTCTGTACAAGTAGCAAGATGACAGTAAACAAAGGTAACCACACCCTCAAACAAAGGGTGGGTTTGAGTGGGATTTTCATCAGTCATAAACACCACCATCACCAATAGTCATCTTCACTCATTGAGTTGCATTGAAAAGCTTCTTCTTCCTCCTCTTTTTCATCATATCATACAAAAACTTATTTTATCACAACAACAACTTCAATACTACATCTTTTGGCATATCTTCAGTGTTTCTTTTCTCTGTTTGTGTTTATTAATCTTATTTCTCCCTTCCTTACCATGTTCAATTTATCCTTCCTCTTCCCCTCCTCACAGTTGTGTTCTATTTCTACCCCATCTGCCTCTCACATCAGTTTTCAGTCTCCTACTTTTTTTCATCCTTTCACACATCTTGTGTGTCACTCATTTGTGACACTTACTGGTTTTCAGTCACCTGAGGACAGAGCTTGAGGCAGAAAGAAGGATTCTTCTCTCATTCTTCTGCTCCCACGTTTCTCTGAATGTCCTCAGGTGAGTTTTTTTCCTTCTTTATTTAATTTTATAATCTTGTTCAATTTCATTCTGATCCTTCTGCTCCCATGTTTCTCTGAGTGTCCTCAGGTTCCTCAGGGTCCTCAGGTTCCTCAGGTTCCTCAATATCCACAGGTCAAGAACCTCAAAAACATCATCTCCCACTTTTACTTGAGGCAACCACCACCACCACCACTACAGAAAAAAACATAAACACCTTAATTCTTGGAAGGAACTGGATCCAGGATCCATGAAAACTTGAGGTAAAACTTGGCTGGTATTAGAAATAGCAGTAGTAATGGTATTATCCTGATTAATAATTTTCAGACAGTCAATTCACCATCATCTCTAAACATTCTTATCCTTTTCTCTTGAAACTCACCCATTTCCTGTGTCTCATTCTCTCTGATGGCTACCTTGGATCAATGGCAATCACATCATTCCACGCAATCAATGGCCTCCAAAATCAAAGGAAATGGTGGATTGTATCCAAGTTAGACATATTTGGATCTGTTTTGAAAATCTCCTATGCATGTTACCCCTTACAATGTCTGGAGAAGTACTCATACCCTTTTTCTCTGTGCAGAGGTGTCAAGAAACACTTTGTTCTGAATGAAAGAAATCAAAGAAAGACAAGAATTCCAATTCTCCACTAGATCCCTCTTTGATTCATTATTTCCAAGCAGTCACACAATAATTGTGATCATTCCCCCATACACTATGACCCGCCTATTATCAAGCTCAAAGATTTGAATGGCAACAAAGTTCTCACAAAAAATCCTCAACTTTGGCCCAAGCCAAACCTTGTACTCTACCTACCACTTAAACTCCCAGATGCACCTTTTCCAAGTGTAAAAAAAAATCTTTAGTGGATCTAGCTACATTCCAAAGCAAATACCATTTCATGAGCTTTTAATACTGGATAATTTTGTTTTAACTAAAAGGCCATCATCAGCAAAAGGCACCAAATGATGGTACTGGAATACCATAAGATAAAATAAGCCTAAAAAACGTTTTTTGGTGAACCACAGCACCACTTTGAGTGGTTATCCTGGCACAGACCTACTTCCAGCCTCAAAAATTGCATGGACATATCCTAGAAAGTGGTGATGGTGGGATAGACAACCTAAGATAGTTGACTTTTCTTGATAGAAATGGTCAAAAATGATTTTTCATGTTGCCCATTTAAAATGAAGTTGTATCCATTCAAAGTGGGTATTCTCATCCACATCTTTAACCCAATTTTTCTTTGTTACTCTTTCAATATCAAATCAATTTTTCCAAATATATTTCTTGAAAAAACATCCAAAAATATTTACTTCTGAAGGTATTTTCAAAAAAATACTATTGAAAAAACATTTTTTTACTCTTCTAAATCATTCAAAACTCACCCTGTTCTCATTGGGGGTCATGTCACTATTCATTTAATGATGAGCTTGGGATGAATTTATTGAGAAGGCTGCAAGGTGGATTTATGATGATTATGATTACCAGCAGTTGGTCTCCTGATATTTCCAGTCTGGTTTAAGTGGAGGATTTTTTCTATGAGATACAACTGGGTCTTGGTCAGCTATCCTGCAACACTCAATGGCCATGAAAATTTAGAAAGATTTTGCAGCCTGTTTTTCTTGAGAGGATTTGTATGGATATATACCAAGCTGGGTATCTCTCCTTACCCAAAAAAATATCAATTAAAAATTGTAATTCCACATTGAAAATAATGGAGAAAAATCTTTCCTTGAAGAAAGCATGGTCTTTATGACCATTCCCAATAAAACCTAAATTTTGAACTTGATAGACTCTAACAGACACAGAATTAAACTATGAGGTCTGAATTTCTTAAAGGATTTCCCCCAAAATGGTAAATTATCTAAGACTTGAAATGGTTTGGAACAAAAATTTTAGGAAAGAAAATTCTACTTATTTTGGAAAAGATGAGTATTCCTATAGAAAGAGATGAGAAATTGAAGATATTTGAGTCTAATGCAGTTTGTACTTTTTTTTAAATGTTGCAAGGGGATGATAAAAATGGGTCTATACAAACTTCTCTCAAATAGAACAAAAGAAAAAAATTGAACAAGTAGGAATGACCACCCCATTGGTGTTGTCACTCTTTCATACTGGTAATTTTATGATGATTCCAATCCTTCAATTTACCAATCAGTTAGAAAATCTGAATAAAAATTGTATAATAAAATAAAATAAAAAAGGAGAATAACAACATTAAAGTAAGATCCAATTCCCTCCCCTTTAAGTTTCTCTTTAAAAATAAATTGGTAATCAATCTTTAAAGTTTGGCTTGATGTTTTGGGATCTTTGGTTATTTTAGGTCTTACAATGTTTTTTGATGATATGGAGCTCTTGAATTATTTTTTTTGAAAATAGTAGTTTGTTTGATTAATTTATTTAATGATGTTGCAATCTACCATTTGATGACAATTTCTTCATAAAAATTGGGCCACTTTGATTGAAAATCAAACTCCTTAGAAATCTACTTTGTTTTCTGTTTGAATTTTAATTTGTTATTAGAAGTCCAGTAAATAAATGCATTTCCATAATTTTACCCAATAGGTGAGGCATTTGAGATTTTGTGAAATTTCACATGGTGGTAGTTCACACCATAAAACCTGAAAATGGACTGTTCTCTCAGCCAGTCTCATAGATTTTTGGTTATGACTTGCCTCTCAATTTGTTGCAGGATCCTGAGTTACAACAGTACCCTCTAACTTGAGAACTTAATTATTTGAGATATTATTACTTTAAAACAAACAAGGAATGTTTCTTGTTGGTTTTTGCATTTTTTGATGGGTTGGGGTTTGTTCTGGAAGGGTTTTGATTAATTTTTTACCATCATTTACTGTGGTAGGATGTTGATTGAGTTGATTTGAAGGATTAAGGTGGTGATGAGTTTGATGGAGATCATAGTTGGTTAAAATGAAATTCTAACCAATTTCAATACTAAAAGGGTGATATAAAATACAAGTTATGAGCCATTTTGTCTTTTGCCTCCAAATGGGGAAAAAATTTGAGATGATAAAGCTGGAAACAGATCCTGTGACAAAGCCAATGTGTTTGTAATTGTGCTCATTTTTTTTTCATTTCTGGATTATTTGAGTTTGAGGGTCAAAATATTTCAATTAAATTTTTTAATTTTTTGGATTGTGACAGAAGGTTGAGAATTTGGGGTTGAAGGAGTAGGATGATGATGATCAGATTTGGTTCTGGGAGGAACCAACAAATGGAAAGTTGATCAGGAGTGGGGGGGAATGAGGCAGAGTAGTAAGTTACTAGGGCAGGGTTTGAGTGGGAGTCAATTATAAAGTGAATTATGAGTGGTTTGTAATTTGGAGGATGGATGATGATGCATTTGGAAGGAAGAAAAGATGCATTAATTGTGGGTTTAATTTTTGAAAGAAAACATTTTTATGAAGCCCACTATTTTTATATACAACAGTTGATGGTATGTATATTTAAAAAACCTGTGATTAAAAATGGTGGGTTTGGTCAAAAAAATAGTGGGTTTCTAATGAAAAATTTTATAACTCTGATACACCCTATTATAATAAATAAAACAATACTCAAAAGAAATACAACAGGGGAAAGAAAAAAAATAAATTTATCATTTTCATTTTTTATTCTTGATTAGATCCTCATGAAGGATAGAAAGGAATAATTTTCATAGAGGAAGTCCTGATATTTAATGGTTCATATAATAATTGGAGCTCAATTTGATCAATTTTATTTTTAAATTTTCTTGTTTGAATGATAGTTGAATTGTTGACATGAACATTCTGGAAATAATAAAATGTACTAGAAAACTCTTTTCTGAGAAATTTAAGCCTCCAATATTCAAATCAATTGTGAATTCATCCTTTTTTAATATTTGAGGTAGCCTTAAGGAATAAAGGGCCCTTATGAATAGAGTTTTTTTTGGAATTATGCTGGTTCAAATGACTCTAAAGAAATCATAAAAAGTGAAAAATTTATGTTTTTGATGTAATAATGATCGTGATCCTCCAGATAAGTAAATAATTCTAGAAGTAAACTATATTTTAAAGAGACTGAGCCAAGAATCATTATCAAATTTAAGGAATAAATTTTCAAAACTGTATATTAAATTGATTTAGAGTAATATGAGAGTGATATGAAAAAAGCTAAGAACAAAACAAAGTTAATCTGGGTAAATTGGAGTGGAACCTGTATATTTGAATTTTCCTAAACAGGAATGAGATTTCCTGGGGTCCATCAAACATTTTCAGAATAAATGGGTGTGTTGTCCACTTTTAAATAAATTTACAAAAATTCTTCCCAGCGGCTTCAAAATGCATACAGTTGTAAATGGGGGTCCCAAAGTTCCAAATAGGAAGTATCATAGTCGGAAAAACATCCATTTCTTGAAACATAGTATATAAAGTTACCTCTTCCAATCAACTATCTCAAAACACTAATCACCACCATTCTCCCACCAATTTCCATTATACACATCAACCTCAACCCCAGAAATCATCCATCACCCCATTGGACCATAAAAAAATCATCCCATCTAATTGCCTTTGTCATCACCTCCTCCTCCATTCATTAATCATCCAAAATATCTATTTTTCATTCTTTTTTGTACAAAAATCAAAACTTCCCACCCCTTTTAATCCATCAAAAACCACCATCATGATCATAATCCAACATAACTTGTATAATACAATCAAAGTGATTCCAATCATTTTTCCCCTTATCCTTGTTTATTATCCAAAACAAGGTGGAGGAATTTTCCATACATAAATCATCCAACCTATCAATCAATCATTTGTTTTGACAAAAAAACCATCAAAATCTTTGCCATCCATCAGCCAAAGCCATTATAAAAATCACCCATCCTCAATTCTCCAATAAGGTGAGCAGATTTTCTGCCATGCTTTAGACATTTGGCCATATGCTAATGACCAGATCTGAGGTTTATAACAATTGATCCAGTGAAAGGTTAGAGAATAGAGCTGGAAAGGGGGTCAAAGAAGATTTTTAAAGGTTTATTGAGATCATCTTCTTAAAAGATCAAGATATGAAAAAGTTTTTCAAGGGAACCAATCAGAGTTTGGATTGGGATGAAACTAGGAATCCAGATGAATTTAGGAGTAGTTTGCATTTAAACCTAAAATAAATATCCAAATCCATTCCAACCTGTCTGGAAACTGCTTCACTGATCATCTCAAATGAATCCCACTTAAAAATCCAACCTCCCTAGCCTTAGAACAGTAAGCTCTAATTTATTGGTTTTAAGATGATGAAAATCAGGCATTTGGTCAGTCAAACTTGTAAGTATCTCATTCATCAAACTTGCACAAAAATCAAGGATCTTGGGGTCATAATAATCCCAATATTTCTCATCACCTTCAACATCCTCAAGTGATGCAGATTTTTGTTCTTTCACAAGAAATTGAGTGAACTAATCTTATCCAAAAAATTCCAATTGTCCACCCCCTCATCTCTTTCAGTCATCCAAATCTGCTTAATAATCTTTCAGATATCTTCATTTTGTATAAATGGCCATAATCCTTCTTGCCCACCATCACCCATCCATGATGATCATTTTTGTTCAATCATCATTAAACCTAAAAAATAAATGTAATTGCTCATTCTAACCCATATTTCTCTACTATAATTTTAAATTTTCATTATTAAGCCCTTAACATGCGCAAAACTGTTTCATCTTTATATGCTTCAGATTTTTAATTTTGTTCACTCATTTTTCAATTCATTCAATAAGCCTGATTCACAATTGTTATCCATCACTTCACCAAGTATCTTCATTTATCCCTGATTTTGATGCTGTTTCATCAAACACTCATTTTGGTTTGGATTTGGGATTGGATTAGATTGCTTTGGGTGGTTGGGGGAGAGGTAAGAGGTGAGGATAGGGGCTTGGGATTGGTCATTGATGATGAGGATGATGAGTAGCAGCGCTTGAACTCAACAAGGGTGGTGGAGGGGGGGGGCAAGATTTGTCAACAGGATTTCAAACTTTGAGTGTACAAGGGTTTTAGGCAGATTGAGAATCATTATTCATGGAAGGATTTAATGTGGGTGGGACCAAGATGGTTCTGGTGATTTTGGATGAATCAGGAGCAGATATGAAATTTCATTTTATGTACAAATATAATTGGGAGACCATGATGTAGGATTGGGATAAAATTAAGGAAAAAAGGTCAATGAGAAGAATTACTGATTAGTTTAAGTTCATTTGGTTGAAAAATCATGGGCTTCATTAGATACATGTTAAGAAGCCAAGGTCAAAATAAAAAGGGGTCAATGATGATGATGAAGGTAATGAAGATGAGGTGGGTGAGACAATTAGTTTAGATAGTCTGTTTGATTGAGGTTTTTGAAAACTTTTGGTCTAGGTTGTGATTGATTTTTTTTTCATTGGTTGAGTCTTGGGTTGAATAAAATTGATGATTGTCTTCATGAGAATGGTCATGTTGATTGAGGGAGATTATTGATAGATATATGGTTGATGATGCATGGAGGTGGGGATGGATTTCTCAATTTGATGGATGATGATGCAGAAAATGGTGGGTTTGATTTTTGCAATCTTCTGTTTGAAAATAACCCATTGAAGGGGTATTTATATTTCAGAAAACTGCCATTAGAACGGTGGTTTTGGTAAAAAAGAAATGTTGGGTTTCTCATGGCAGGTTTACTAACTCTGATAAACCATAATTGGTGGATGCTGAAAATTGGGTTTGAAAGTATTCACGTAGGAATCAAACTGCCCAAGGATATACTTGCATACCTAGTCCTCTTCAAGTCCCCCCCAATTCTTGAAAACCTTAAACAACAAATCATGCACGTTGAAAAGAACATGACGGTAGATGTGGTCTTTAACCACCTCACACAGTACAATAATGAAAGAAAGGCACAATAAAACTCCAACAAATTGGTCACAGATGTCTCATTCTTGTCAACCAAGGCTAAGATTCACAAAGACAAAAAGAAACCCAGGATGAGATGTTGAGAAGGGTATCACAATCCTAACACACCACACTCAGAATCATCCTGCTTCCATCTACATCCCCAAATCGCACCAGAGTGGTGGACCAAACAACAAAACAAGCGGAAGAACAAATCAAAGAAGACTCCTACAATTAACTCTATGGTGTTAGAATTATGGCCAGAGATTAGCTTAGGAAAATGAGCAGTATTTAAAGCAAAAGAAATTCTGGACACTAGGTGTCAATATTGGCTAATGGGGGTCTAACAATGGGGCAATATGTTGGATGAATTTGATTGGAATGATGAATGAATGGATGGAAAACAGCAGGCAGAAGAGCTCCTTAAGTACAAAAGATTGGCCTCTTGTGAGCCCATGATACAACAAGCCAAAAGGCAAATGTTCCGCCCCAAAAGAGCTCTACAGGCTTTAATGGTGTTATTACTTGGTTGGGACTACATCAGCCCGCATGGCGTCAGTTTCTGAACCCTTACAACCGGCCTATTCTGGTCCATTCCAGTGTTTCCACCGTTATGGGGCTGAACCAGCCCCTTGCTGTTCAATCCCCTTGGCTGGTTGCCCGTTACAACCAGCCATGATGACCTCATTACGTTGTGTACGGGCTGGTTGCCTCATGCAGCCAGCCCCTGGCCCCTCAAATGGGCCAGGTGGGACCCAGGGCACACCTGGGTCTGGTCTCAGACTCACATGGAGGGGTGTGACCAGCAGACATGCTGTCCCCCCATAATAAATAATAAATAATAAATAATAAATAATAAATAATAAATAATAAATAATAAATAATAAATAATAAATAATAAATAATAAATAATAATAAATAATAAATAATAAATAATAAATAATAAATAATAAATAATAAATAATAAATAATAAATAATAAATAATAAATAATAAATAATAAATAATAAATAATAAATAATAAATAATAAATAATAAATAATAAATAATAAATAATAAATAATAAATAATAAATAATAAATAATAAATAATAAATAATAAATAATAAATAATAAATAATAAATAATAAATAATAAATAATAAATAATAAATAATAAATAATAAATAATAAATAATAAATAATAAATAATAAATAATAAATAATAAATAATAAATAATAAATAATAAATAATAAATAATAAATAATAAATAATAAATAATAAATAATAAATAATAAATAATAAATAATAAATAATAAATAATAAATAATAAATAATAAATAATAAATAATAAATAATAAATAATAAATAATAAATAATAAATAATAAATAATAAATAATAAATAATAAATAATAAATAATAAATAATAAATAATAAATAATAAATAATAAATAATAAATAATAAATAATAAATAATAAATAATAAATAATAAATAATAAATAATAAATAATAAATAATAAATAATAAATAATAAATAATAAATAATAAATAATAAATAATAAATAATAAATAATAAATAATAAATAATAAATAATAAATAATAAATAATAAATAATAAATAATAAATAATAAATAATAAATAATAAATAATAAATAATAAATAATAAATAATAAATAATAAATAATAAATAATAAATAATAAATAATAAATAATAAATAATAAATAATAAATAATAAATAATAAATAATAAATAATAAATAATAAATAATAAATAATAAATAATAAATAATAAATAATAAATAATAAATAATAAATAATAAATAATAAATAATAAATAATAAATAATAAATAATAAATAATAAATAATAAATAATAAATAATAAATAATAAATAATAAATAATAAATAATAAATAATAAATAATAAATAATAAATAATAAATAATAAATAATAAATAATAAATAATAAATAATAAATAATAAATAATAAATAATAAATAATAAATAATAAATAATAAATAATAAATAATAAATAATAAATAATAAATAATAAATAATAAATAATAAATAATAAATAATAAATAATAAATAATAAATAATAAATAATAAATAATAAATAATAAATAATAAATAATAAATAATAAATAATAAATAATAAATAATAAATAATAAATAATAAATAATAAATAATAAATAATAAATAATAAATAATAAATAATAAATAATAAATAATAAATAATAAATAATAAATAATAAATAATAAATAATAAATAATAAATAATAAATAATAAATAATAAATAATAAATAATAAATAATAAATAATAAATAATAAATAATAAATAATAAATAATAAATAATAAATAATAAATAATAAATAATAAATAATAAATAATAAATAATAAATAATAAATAATAAATAATAAATAATAAATAATAAATAATAAATAATAAATAATAAATAATAAATAATAAATAATAAATAATAAATAATAAATAATAAATAATAAATAATAAATAATAAATAATAAATAATAAATAATAAATAATAAATAATAAATAATAAATAATAAATAATAAATAATAAATAATAAATAATAAATAATAAATAATAAATAATAAATAATAAATAATAAATAATAAATAATAAATAATAAATAATAAATAATAAATAATAAATAATAAATAATAAATAATAAATAATAAATAATAAATAATAAATAATAAATAATAAATAATAAATAATAAATAATAAATAATAAATAATAAATAATAAATAATAAATAATAAATAATAAATAATAAATAATAAATAATAAATAATAAATAATAAATAATAAATAATAAATAATAAATAATAAATAATAAATAATAAATAATAAATAATAAATAATAAATAATAAATAATAAATAATAAATAATAAATAATAAATAATAAATAATAAATAATAAATAATAAATAATAAATAATAAATAATAAATAATAAATAATAAATAATAAATAATAAATAATAAATAATAAATAATAAATAATAAATAATAAATAATAAATAATAAATAATAAATAATAAATAATAAATAATAAATAATAAATAATAAATAATAAATAATAAATAATAAATAATAAATAATAAATAATAAATAATAAATAATAAATAATAAATAATAAATAATAAATAATAAATAATAAATAATAAATAATAAATAATAAATAATAAATAATAAATAATAAATAATAAATAATAAATAATAAATAATAAATAATAAATAATAAATAATAAATAATAAATAATAAATAATAAATAATAAATAATAAATAATAAATAATAAATAATAAATAATAAATAATAAATAATAAATAATAAATAATAAATAATAAATAATAAATAATAAATAATAAATAATAAATAATAAATAATAAATAATAAATAATAAATAATAAATAATAAATTATAAATTATAAATTATAAATTATAAATTATAAATTACAAATTATAAATTATAAATTATAAATTATAAATTATAAATTATAAATTATAAATTATAAATTATAAATTATAAATTATAAATTATAAATTATAAATTATAAATTATAAATTATAAATTATAAATTATAAATTATAAATTATAAATTATAAATTGTAAATTGTAAATTGTAAATTTTAAATTGTAAATTGTAAATTGTAAATTGTAAATTGTAAATTATAAATTATAAATTATAAATTATATGGAGTAGTTTATGGGCCTCCACGTGTTGATGGTCCCTACACAACTCCTACAGGTTGTGTGGGACCCTACACAACTCCTACAGGTTGTGTGGGACCCTACACAACTCCCACAGGTTGTGTGGGACCCTACACAACTCCCACAGGCTGTGTGGGGCCCTAAACGGCTCCCACACAACTTGAGCCGCGAATTCTACATTAACCATTGAAGTATGTCATTTGGAAAATTATGAAATATTGATTGAAGCCAAGACTTGAACCTAAAGTCTTAAAATCAAGTAGGGGCTGGCCAAAATTGACAGAAACGTGGCAAGAACCATCTCTGTTTGAGAATGTTGAAAAACAACTCAAGGGGGAAAAAAGGACTAGAAGGGCTCCAAATAAGAAAAGATGAAAGATTTTA
This sequence comes from Puccinia polysora, assembly GCA_025617555.3. NCBI lineage: Eukaryota > Fungi > Basidiomycota > Pucciniomycetes > Pucciniales > Pucciniaceae > Puccinia > Puccinia polysora. The sequence goes on from CM062644.1 coordinate 9,338,913, forward strand.
AGTCTTTTCTTTTGGGATATGTTCATTTTTTTGGTTTAATGAACTTAGTTACTAACTAATGATGAATTGTCAGTCAAATCTGGCAGAATCTGAATCTGAATTTCATAGTTCAGGGGAAGAGACTGAAAGTGAATCAGGATCACTTAATTAGGAATCATAATCCTCTTCAAAGGAAGAGAACATGCAGCAAAGCTCAACCAGAGGCTCATCTTTTGTGAATATTCATTTAATTGATCCAATTAAAGAAATCAATACTAAGTTAGTTTTAATGAATGGAACCAAACGTGAAAAACCTCAATCAAATACCCAAGAAATTCCAAAAGTTCTTGGGTGAGGTTTGGGATCCAATTGGAGATGGGAATTGTGGATTTAGAGTCATTTCTAAATCTCTTGGTTATGAAGAACATGGTTGGTTCAAAGTGAGAAAAGAAATGATACAAACATTGGAGAAACATAAAGCATGCTACATTCAGATGCTTGGTGGTGCAAAGTAGGTTGAAAACGTCAAACAAATACTTTATTTTCAAGACATCAATGAAAAGATTCCCTCCTCAAAATTTCTTTCTAAATTAGATATGGGTCAAATCCTAGCAGACACATATTCCAGACCTATATGTTTCATTTCATTGGAGTCATTTGATACTTATACTCCAATGAAAAATGGTGTTACTGATCAATCAGATCCAATTTTCATTTCCTTTTTAAACAATAACCACTGGGTTATATTATTACTTGAGGGATAAATGATTCCAATCCTGCCCATTGTAGAAAAACCACATTCCTTGATTTTGAAGAAGCTTCTGGTTGGGTTGATCATCTCAAAGATCAACTTCAAATGTATTCTAGATTATAGAGATTATAGAATTTGAATCCATTTCATCATTGGGTTTCATATAAATTGTAATTCTAATGCAGCTAACAAGTTCTATTAATATAAAGAATTATCACATTCTGAACATCATTATTTTGAGTGTTTTGAGTTAACCTCATTATATTGAGTGTTTTGAATGAGATTTTAATGGTAAATCAGTTCAACTTGTGTTGGGCTGATTCCATCATAAGGAGTATTTTACTCCTTATGATTGTATCAGCTTAACACAAGTTGAACTTGTTTTTTTTTGTGTGTTTTTAGTTTAGGGCTAGTTTAGTTACTTCTCTTTTTTTTTGGTGTTTTGAATTTAGGGCTAGTCCAGTTACTTGTCTTTTTTTTGGTGTGTTTAACTTAGGGCTACTCCAGTTACTTGTGATTTTTTTTGGTGTTTTTAGTTTAGGGCTAGTCCAGTTACTTTTGTTTTTTTTTGGTTCTTTTTACTTTATGGCTAGTCCATTGGATAGTCCCATTGTTTTTTTGTTTTTTATTTACTTTTTTGTTTTTTTTTAAAAACCAAATTTTTTGATTCTTTGTTTGATTCCTGTTTTTTGGAAGTTTTATTTGATTCATGGTTTATGTTAGTGCCCTTTCATTCCATTTTTTTTGGCTCACCGTGGTCCAGTGGTCCATTGGATGCCACACAACTACATTTGAGCCGTGTAAAACTCCACACAACTTGAATTTAGTTGTGTGGAATCCAACACACCATTGGACCAGGCTGGGTGGGCCGCGCAACTCTTTGAGTCATGGGGGGTTGTACACAGCTTGGATTGGACCATGTGGCCTGCCACACGCCCCACTTTGAACCTTGTTCATGGCTCAATGAGCCTTGAATTAAACATTACCCTTTGATATATTCAAGCCTTTTTTTCAATTTTCCCAACTTTTGGGGGTTTACAGACCTTCCAGGGTTAAAAAAACATGCCAAATGGCATGAATTCAGTCATAATAAAAAAAATATTAATTGATTCCTTGAGCTCTTTCTTTCTTCAAAAGAACCTGTTATTCTAGATAACAATAATAAAGCTAACATCATGGACTCAGGAATTCTGAATGTGTGAATTCAGCCTGGGCCTTTCATATTTTAGTTTGATATTCATTAAATCTGGTTTCAATTTTTTTTTATCAGAGACACTCCCCCTTTTATGGAAATAAAACTGATTTTCATTTTTCAGAATATTTCCCAATTTATTTCATCTCAGATTTTATTTGAGACTGATGGGAGTAAAAAACCAATTGAGACTTTATCAGTCTTCCTCAATCATCAAAGAACGTCTTGAAAGCTTAATTTAAATATTCTAAACAGATTCCTTGAAATCCAAGTAAACCTTTATGTAGCTTTGAAATTTAGTTATTTGTTCAAGTTTCATATTTGATCTCCTCATGAGATTTTATTTGTAAAAAAAAAAAAAGCTGAATTGCCCCAGTATGTGATGTAGTTATGTGAGCGTTAAATAGGAAGGTGCACTCTCTGCTTGTTTTTGAGGGGTAAGGGACCTTCCCCTGCCAATTTATTTTAATTGAGGGGGGATAGAGGGCTATTGGCATGCTTTTCTAATAGGGAAGTTGCAAATAAAACATTGGGGCATGGCTTGAAGTATTAGTTGTTAAAATCAATGGAGGGGTACTTGGGATGGAGAGATCTCATTGAGTTTTTCAAAAGAGGGTATTTTGAATATAAAAAAGGATAATTTGAGAGCTTTTCATTTTTTTATATTACTTACCTTTAGGGGATCTGAACTAAAAAAAAAGAAAAAGAAAAAAACAGGGTTGGATATAATTAGATACCATATAAAATGGAAGAAGAAGGTATGCCTACCTGGTTGAGGTGTAGTTGGGTAAGAGATGAGTGATCAGTGGGATTTTGTGGGATTATGTCTGATTTCAAGGTCAGGATGATGAAATAGAGTGATCTGAGTTCTTTTCCACAAGAGGAAGAAACAATCATGTGGAGGTTACCCAAAAAGATACCTCAAAACCTACAAAAAAAGAAATGAAAAATAAAAATAAAAAAGAAAAAAGAAAAAAGAAAAAGAAAAAAGAAAAAGAAAAAAGAAAAAGAAAAAGAAAAAAGAAAAAGAAAAAAGAAAAAGAAAAAAGAAAAAAGAAAAAAGAAAAAAGAAAAACTGGTAAAAAAAAAATTTTTCACAGTAGTGAGAGTCACATGGAGTAAAGACCAAAAACTAGAGATTGATAGATCATCCCCTCTCCACTTTGGACCCTCCAAATTTCACAGTTTGACCCACATCCAGCCATTCAGTCATTGTGTGGATGGTTTCAGCACTGCATTCACAAGTGTGAGCCATCATGCCACACTCCACTTGACTCTTGACCAGTGCTGATCCTGCTCATATCCTCTCTCTCTCTCCCTTGAGTATCTTTGAATCTATACACAGATGCTGAGAGATTGTTGGCTCCAACAGTTTGAGAGTCACAGGGGGTGAAAGTGTAGGATTTCATCACCACTTGGGCTCTCTCATCTCACAAGCTGGCTTCATTCCAAGTCCTCACACTCTACCTTGGGATAGGAGTTGACCGTACAAATCCATAGAGTTATTTTGGTTTTCCTCTTTTTTTTTTCTATTTGGTGGTCTACATTTTGAGGTGAGGGTGCAAAAAAAAAAAAAAAAAAAAAAATTAACACATCATCAACATAGTATTTATATCAATATATGACCTTTCCCAAATTAAGAATGTTGCCAATCAACCTTTTTGTTTCCTGTTGTGTGTGTGTGTGTTCGTTGAATAAAATGAGATGGTGGTGGGTGCAGGGGCCTGAAAAAAGAACAAGGAGGGAGACTAAAAGTGACAAGATCATAGATGTGAAGAGGAGCAAGAAAGATTTCATCAAAATCAAATGGCAACAATATCTTCAAGTGCAACGCGACGCGAGGAATGGCAACGAGGATGAAAGTTCAGTTCTTGTTATGCAGAATACATAAATATCATTAATCATCATCATAAAACCTGGTTTGTAGAGGTATGTATTCATATATACCGCGTAGAAATCGACCATGTTGCTAGGTCGTCTAGTCATCATGTCTCTATTCCTTCCTACCAAAAGGAAAAGGAAAGCATCAATCGAAGGGAATCCCATAGTTTGACGCGGCCGATCCGACAAAAGAGAGCACAATCAGAAATCTTTTTCGAGGGAGATGGAAAGATATCAAGAGTAAAACCGACAAAGTAAGGGTGGTTCAATGAAGCTTTGGCCGAAGCTCGTTTGGCTGGATCATACACCAACATTTTCTATGAATAATGGTAATATTACAGAGGGGCCATGTTAGTTGACCAAGCAGCATTTATCGGTGGTTGATCATCAATGTATGAATACGGATGAAGATAATGAAGGGCGTGAAAGCAGATGGGTTGAAAACAATATACTAACAGCAATCAAGTCGACGCTAACAGGGGTGGAATTTTGAACTTGGGATCCGATATCTTTTGCAGACCATTGAGGGAATCCAGGTTTGTAATCCGGTAACGTTTGAACACCGGGCCAGGTCGTTTCATTGGGAGTTCCCAACAAACTGATGATTGATGATGTAAAAAGGGTTGAAAAGCACATGATAGAGGTGGGGGGCATCAGAAAAAAAAAGTGAAGGACGGTGAATTTAGGCGCCATCCAGTAAGTGCCATTTTGGAGATGCGTATAGATCGAAAGGAGAGGTGAAAAACGGCGTTCGTAGACGTAGAGAAGAACAAAGGATCAGAATCACACAACTCTGACGCACCGGAAAATTCGAAAGATTTCATCGATTTCTGAATCTCCAGGAAATAGTGGTTGCCTTGAAATCATTTCCGCTGATAAGATGTGCAGTGGGCAGGGATAGATCGAAAAAAAAAAATGAACGGGCAAGGTTAGAGCGCATCTTTTAAGTTTTACCAGTACAAGAGGTTCTTACCGATGATACATCCGACGGACCACATGTCAACACCGCTGGGGAAGAGTGGCGTTGAGGATTAAGAGGTTTTCGATGGGATGGATTGCTAGAGGACTCGATGAGATACGTACGTCGAGTAATGCCTACTGCCTAATAAAACCTCAGGAGCACGATACCACAACGTGACGATCTACTCAAAGTGATCATGCGTTGATGACGATCAAGCGCGGTAAGCCAGTCCATCCAGTGACTTCTGGTGACAATATTAATAGAAAAACAGAATTGATGAATGTCAGACTGACTTCATGGGTATAACTTCTTAGAGGGATCCCGAATGCGCGTGCCAGACCAAAATCAGCTAGTTTCAAGTTACCGTCCTTGTCAATCAGTAGATTCTGAGGTTTCAAGTCCCGATGTAAGATTCGATGGCCATGACAGTAGCAAACTCCGCGACACAGTTGATAGGAAAATTTCTGCGCTCAAGAGTACGAATGGATCGGATAGAAGACGTGTTTTATGGGCCGGAGGCGTGTGAGTGATGTGCAGCGAAACCCAGGAAGGCTTGGTGTGGAGTAGAACTGAGAAAAAAACGAGTTAGGCCTACTTTGACGATTGCAGGACCCATCCCTTCACCGTCTCCGACCTTGTCCATGTAACGTTTGAGGTCGAGATCGAGGAATTCAAAGACGAGAAAAAGTTTTGCCTCTGCGTGACAGATATCCAGAAGTCTGGATGAGCAAAAGACATGAGCCGAGAACGATGAACCAGACGGTCGCTGGAAGGGCAAGTAGAGGTTGAGGAGAGGATGGGAGGATTTCGACATACCGTACGATATTATCGTCGTTCATTTCCTTCAATAGACTGATTTCACGAATCGCGGTGGAGGGTACGCCTTCATCTTCGGCCTCGAGCCGGATTTTTTTGAGAGCAACGATTTCACCAGTCCGAAGGTCTTTAGCCTTGTAAACGACCCCGTAAGTACCTAGAGATCAAGGGAGAGAGGCGGGAGCAGGAGGGGGTTTTGAACGATCGGGCACCCATGGTGTTGTATGATAGGATGGGTCGGTCGATAAGATTCTAGAGAGCGCACCTTCGCCGACCTAGACGCCAGACGAGGTTCGAAGAGGAGAGCGGTGTTAGTGGGGGATGGGCGGGAGGTCATAAGGGGCTGATAGGAGCGATGGATTACCTTCTCGAGCCTGTTGTAGTTTTCCATGGGGGTGGGAGTGGATGAGGCGAGGGGGATGATCGAGTGATGGGGAGGGTGTGGTCCTGCCTTTGGTCAGGTCGAACGGGTCAGTAAACCATCAAGGGGTTGGATGAAGGGGGAAGAGGACGGATGGGGAGATCGATGAGGGAGAGAGGTGCTGATGGAACTCTACTTACTGCTGCCAGTCGTCCGTCGAGTCCTCCGACGCGTCCCAGTCTGGTTCAGGCGATGGATGGTCTTGGTGCTGGTGATGGTGATGGTGATGGTGATGGTGATGGTGGTGGTGGTGGTGGTGGCCACTTCTGCAGTCGATATTGTCGATTGGGAATTGGGACTCAGGACGCGGTTAGGAGCACCGAGGACAGAGGGCGGGGCCCCCGGGTGGAGTAGGGTATCAAAAGTATCGAACAAGTATCTAGCGGGTGGCAGTTTAATCACTCGTTAGACTTAAACTGGCCGACGGAGACTCTCACTCTGACTCCGGCTCGAGTCCGGGTGATCATCATCTCAGCTGACTGGCCTGGGGGCTGCTGCTCCTGGCACTCATGACTGAGGAGCAATCAACTGTGCTGGGCGACGGACCCAGGGGTGCACTGGGCGGATCGGAACGCATCCTAAACTCTTCACCCCCCACTTCCCCTCGCAGCTTCGCTCAAAACTCAGATTCGGATCCAACGAGCCCTCAATCTGAAACGCCCCTCCCACCCGGCCACACGGCAGCTCATGGGTGGTTGGTAGTCAGTCCTTGGGTCCCATGGCTCAGCCTGAGTCTCGTTGAGGATTATATTGATATGGGCTTGCAAACTGCCTCCATGGGTACTCAATCTACAAGCTGTCAACAACACCTTCCACCCATCTCACTTTTACTGACTGCCCCACGCCCACCCACACCCCCAGCCAGCTATCGATCGGAGCTCCGATCCACCGGCGTGCCTACCCCCATCGACCCGGCTCGATCCCAGTCGGGGTGCTCATCGATCGATCCACGAGCTGTTATGTACATGTTACATATACAGCTCTCCACACGAAATAAGGAATACATGGGATCATCCTCAGATCAAACCATCTCACATCCTCCTCTCCCTTCTTCATCCTTAACTTCCGAGATCCGGCCTAAAGCGCTAGTCATCCTAGGACTCAGGTCAGCGTGATCATGGGCCGGGTCGGGAAGAAAATGACTTACCCTACCCGGCCCATCGGCTGGCGGGTCTGGGTGGGTCGGGTCAGCCATCCCTGAAGCCATGCCCAAGCCCGTCATGGTGGGGAGTTGCGGGCCGCCGGCGGGTCACGGGGCCACACGCTTTTTTTTATTTATTTTTGCTTTTAAAAATTATTGGCTTTCAATCTTTTGTATTACTCCATATGGCTTAAAAATGATGAAGGAGAGGGAAAAAAATATATACAAAGGAAAAATTTCTTGAAAGGAAAGTATAGACAAAGAAAAATATGAAGAAGAAGAAAAACATTAGGCTCAAAGGCATTCTCACATGGGATTATCATGATCAGCATTGATCTCCCAAAGGTTAAAACATTATTTTGAGCCACTCCTGTCAACATATGAGCCCTTGAATGGTTTCAGCTACCAAACTACTGCAGAATTGATCCAGAACACAACCACCCGTGGGGAAAGCCTGTAAAAATCACAACCAAACAACATCAAAGAGCTGCTAGGATGAAAATGAGAATACTTACAGGTTCAGATGCAACTGATGTCATAGGAACAAGCAAGATTATCTTCACCAATTTGGAAATTTAAGGGAACTCTTCAACCGTTTACTTTCCACCATTCAAGAATCTTAACTTTATCCCCTCTCTATTTAAATCATCTGGCTCATCATATTCAATGAGTGGCTCTTGAAGGTAGAGGTCTAGTTCAGCTGTGGGAACATGGGCCTTGACTTTTTTAAGGGGAGGGTGAAAAAAAATTGTGGAATTTTGAAAGAAGGCTCTGGCTGGGTTGAATTTTAGAACCTGGTGTGATTGATTTTAAAATCTTTGAAGCTTGTTGTCACACAACCACCCCACGTACTATAGGGCAATTCTTAGATGATTGTGAGCGCAAAGGAATTCCAAGTGCAAGGGCAAGTGCAAATAGCAAGACTCAGTTGCAAAGTGCAAACTTGGTTATGCCACTCAGCAAACGGCAAGAGGAATGGAATGTGTTCCGAAGAAGGAAACTCAACCTGAGTCCAATGTGATAACTAGGTTGTAGCAAAATGCAAGAACGTATGAAATTAACTAACTGAGGAGACAATCATCAGGCAAGGGGATAGCCCTTATAAGGTAATCCAAAGTGACTAGATGCAACCTGGTGATGAGCTAACTACAGTTGAAGCAGTGAGGCAATGAATGACAGGAACGGGATAGGAAATGAAGCAATAGTACAGATCCAAGGTCATAGCATAAGTGCAAGACAATAGAATCTGAGCGTACAATTGTATGAAAAATTGGGACAGAAGCAAGTGACGTTGAAGGTAATGCAAATGAGAAGTAATAGTGTATGCAGGGTAGGGACTAGTCCAATTGCAAACTGTACAGTAATGATGGCTTAGTTAGACGTAGATGCAAACTAACAAACAGTGCATGACCAAAGATGGAAGTCCAAGGCTGTTGATTGGCCAGGGAAGGAGATTGGATTTCATAATGGATGGCTGACCGGTATGGAGTTAACCGCAAAGTTTGCAATTATATACTGAGTTGGTTGCCAAGATTGGAAGGTCAGCGCGAGCCAGAGGAAATAGCAGATCGCACCATTGATGTTGTGCTTTATTTGTGTCACGCTTTTAGACTGAGGTAGATGGTACTGAGGAGAGGACATGTCGAAGTGATGAAGACAATAATCCCTAAGTGCAAAGCGTGACAGTTGCCTGGGTATAAAGACGCAAGCTCCTGCAAGCGTTCAGATAAATTTTCCCATTGATTTCAAGTTGTTAATTATTACTGTATACCCCTTACATTATTTAATTCATTACTTGATAAATTTATAATCTATATAAAATGTTGTCATTGTCATCCCACCGTTGCAAAAACTGTATTTGCTGAAACAAGCAATGTGTCCCTAGTACTGCCTTCCGAGGCCTTTGAGGCAAGTGCAAGCAATGTTGCCTTTGCAAAGTGGCATGTAATTTCCCTATAAATGTTGAGTCGTCTGTCAAGGGTCCCGTGGAGTCATTGAGGGAAATGCAAAGTCGTAGGTCTGCGCCAAGGGTTAACTACAAGATACCACCGTTGCCGGAGATTGAATACTTGGGGACTTGAGTTCCTGGTGAGTACTAATCTGGACTGACTAATGATAATAAAGATAGTAACTGAAATTTTGCTTGTTTTGCTAGTGTTGCCCCATTTCCAAAGGTATACCACAAATACACCACCACCACCACCACCTTACTGGGGACCGCCAACTGAACTCCTGGGGGCCCAGATGAATGCCAAGGTGCAAGGCAAAGTGCCCGGTGCAGAACCGGTAGGAGTCATAACCGAGGAAGCGAGGGAGGAGGAAGGAAACAAAGCGGAAGGAGGATTGGGAAATGGAGGAAACGGGAATGGAGGGAGAGAAGGAGAGGATGAATTGGGAGAAGGAAATGAAGGAGATGGAATGGAAGGAATGGAGGGCCAAGGCAAAGCGGATCCGGTGCGAGTCGTAGGGCCGGTTGAAACGGATGCAAGGCGGCTGACGGGCGGTATTGGAGAAGGCACGTTGGGAGGCCAAAGGTAGAGAGCGTACAAAGAGCTCTTGGAGGAAGGTGGATGGAATGCTTTTCCAAAGCAAGCTTGGATTGCGAGGTGCGAGGAAATCTTTGAGAGGCACATCGTAACGGAAGTGCTAGTTCTCCAAAGAATGTCCGCACTAATCAACGATGAAGACCTGGATACTTTTTAATCCATGGTTGCGGAATTGACTGCAAATTGGGAGGATGCGGAGAAGGAAGTAAAGGAAACTTTGTAATTATTTATTATATATTTTCTTTTTTTTTATTATTATTATTACAAATAAAAATATTTTTTTTTTTTAATAAGAAGGAATGAAGTTTTTATTTAGTAGAAATGAAAGGGAATTGAGAAAAAGGAATAACACGGTGAGATGGAGGAATTAACTGATGGAATGATGAATGATGGTGTGAAATAAAATGGGGTTAGATGAGATGGAATATTGAATGGAATGGGATTGGATGAGATAGAATGTGAGATGAAATGAGATTGGATAAGATAAAATGTGGAATGGAATGGAATGGGATTGGATGGGATGAAATTTGGAATGGAATGGAATGGGATTGGATGGGATGGAATCATGATTGTCGAGGTTTGCAAGGGTAGCTCGCATGGAAGTCTTGAATCAGATTGGGTGAATTGCAAAGGTGATGGGCTGGTTCCCGCGAGGTGCGATCTTTGTCGGACTGGAAACCAGACCATTCAACAAGGTATTGAAGTTTTCCTTTGCATAACCTGGAATCCAGAATACGGCTTATTTCCCACTCTTGATGATCGAGGACAGTGACCGGTTCAGGAGGGGGATGAGTCTTGCCCGGGTATGGGACTCAAGCAGGCTCTAGGAGAGACACATGAAAGACTGGGTGGATACCTTTCCATTTTGCAGGTAAAGTAAGTTTAAAGGCGTTAGGGGAGATGACTGATTCTACTTTAAAGGGGCCAAGCTTTCTTTTGGAGAGTTTGCGAGTTGGGCGAGTGCTGCAAATGTTGTGAGCATCGAGCCATACTTGATTCCCTACTGCAAAGGTTGGAGCCAAAGTGCAAGATTGGTCTGCTTGCTCCTTATAGCGCTGGTTTGCTTCTTTGAGGTTGGTTTGAAGTTGCAATTGAAGGGATTGAATTTGTTCAAGGTAATTGGTAGCAGGTTGAGAAGGTGCTACGTGAAGGGAAGAGAAAGTCAGGTTTCTACCATAAAGAGTTTGGAAGGGGGACTGTTTGGTGGAGGAATGAGTGGAGTTGTTGTAGGAAAATTCGGCTAGTGGGAGCCATTGCGACCAGTCATCTTGTTGATAGGCAACATACATTCAAAGATATTGTTTGAGAATCTGATTAACTTGCTTGGTTTGCCCATCCGTTTCCAGGTGGTACGCCGTTGATAAATTGCAAGTGATCTTCAAATGTTGGCATAGCAAGGTCCAGAAGCTTGAGACAAACAGAGATCCATGATCACTAACTATATTATTAGGGAGACCATGTTTTGAAAATACATATTCTATGAACAAGTTAGCGAGGTCTTCTGAAGAGGCCGTCACATTACTGCACAAAAATAAAGCCATCTTTGAGAAGCAATCTACTATTACTAGAATAGCATCATATCCACTAGAAGAAGGTAATTGAGAGATGAAATCCATAGAAAGAGAGTGCCAAGGACAAGGCAGAATTGGAAGTGGCTGGAGCAGCCCATACTTCCGGTGTTTTGAGGACTTGTTACGATTGCAATCATAGCACGCGCTAACATAGTCTTTTACTTCTTTGGTCATACCAGGCCAGTAGAAGTCTTGTGCAATCAATTGGTAGGTTTTATCCTGCCCATGATGACCAGCAAGCGGAGAACCGTGCTGTGACTTGAAGATATCTAACTTAATCCAAGAATTATCTGGTACTACTATACGATTATCATAGACTAAAAAGTCATTATTATCAATACTGTAACTACTATCTAATAAGTTTGCACTTTTGCAAAGTTTGATGCACTTGGGGTTGTTGCGTTGAGCTTGTCGGAGTTTGGAAGCCAAATCTTGTAAGTGAGCGTTGATTGAACTGAGTTGGGCAGATTGGGTTGAGAAGAGTGTCCTAACGTTTTCAGGGTTGTTTTTGGCAAAGGTGCTCCCCCCCCCTGGGTAAACGTTGTCCCAACGTGATAAAGCATCAGGAACTACCGCTTGTTTCCCAGGACAGTACGTGATTGTAAAGTGGAACTTGGAGAGGTATTTGGCCCATTGTGCCTGTCTACGTGTGAGGACTTTTGAGCTCATGAAATACTTTAAAGAATTATGATCAGTTAAAACTTCAAAGGATTCCCTAAGGCTCAAAAGGTATGAATGCCATTTTTTCAAGCAATAAACGATTGCAAGAAGTTCCTCGTCATGAATCTCATAGTTAAGCTCTGCAGCAAGCAACTTGCAAGACTCGAAAGCTACAGGATGAAAGAGAGAAGTGGAGGAAGAGAACTGCGAGATTACTCCTGCAATCGCATAGTTGCTTGCGTCTGTTTTGACAATAGTGCGAGCTAGCTTGCTGAAGGGAGCAAGTATTGGAGCAGTGGTGAACGCTTTCTTCAGAGCTTCAAACTCCAAAGCAGCTTTTTTGGTAAAAACAAAAGGAGTGTCTTTTTGAAGAAGGTTAGTAAGATTCATGGTTTTTTCGGTGTAGCGCCCAATAAAGCTCCTATAAAAATTACTGAAACCAAGAAAAACTTGAAGGGTTTTAACGGAAGAAGGTTGGGGCCAGTCCAATATGCGTTTGCTTTTGGCTGGGTCCATCAATAGTCCTTGCTGCAAGACTATGACACCTAGAAAATGAAGAGAAGAGGAATGGAACTTGCACTTAGAGGCTTTTGCAAACAGTTAATTCTTGCAAAGTCGCTGCAGCACCTCTCGCACATGTGCAATGTGATCTTCAAGGTTCCTCAAGTAGACTAGTATATCATTGAGATATACCACAAGGTATTTACCTACAAGATTGGAGAAAACGTCTTTGAAAAAATGTTGAAAAGTGGAAGGAGCATTACAGAGGCCAAAAGGCATGACGGTATACTCATAACTGCCAAACCGGGTTCTCATCACAGTTAAATACTCATGACCTTCCTTAATGCAAATTAGGTTATAGGCACCTCAAAGGTCTAACTTTGAGAAATAAGCAGCTTCATGGAAGAGAGTAAGGAGATGTGACATAGGCCGTACTGGATAGGCATTCTTCCGGGTTACCTGGTTCAGTTTCCTGTAGTCAACAAAAAGGCAAAGTCCGCCATCCTTTTTTGGAACAAATAGGACAGGTGAACTGGTATTTGAATCGCTTGGTCAAAGAAATCCTTTTGCTAAATTTTCCGCAATGTAGTCTTGAAGCGCAATTGATTCTTGCGTCGAGAGAGAGTAGACTGGTCCTGGTGCCGGGGGTGGGCCAGTAAGTTCAATCTTGTGATTGTAAGGACGGGATGGAGGCAATTTATCTGCTTTTGCAGCTGAGAAGACGTCAGCAAAGTCATGATAAACCAAAGGTAAAGACTCTCGAATGATTTCTAAATCTTCAATCTTGTCATCTTTGAGCACCGGGTTTGAGGTGCTTGCATGGTGCGAGAGGATTAGGGAGCTCAAAATACACCGTTTGGTTGGTGTCTGTTTCTCTTCGAAGGAACAGGAAAGAGGTAAGCTGGATAGATAAGCAATAACTCCTAAATCTGAAGAGGGAATTTGGGAATGAAGGTCAGGATATTGCAAATCTCCTGGCGGAAAAGTGTCATCCAACTCAATGAAAGTGTCAGTTAGGCTGTTTAATTCCTGATTGACGGAAAGGTTAGCGTTCTGGGGGTGCAAGGTTCAAAGGTTAATTGCTCCTTCTTGCCAATTCCGATCTGGATTCCAGTAAACTAGGAAATCATGGCCTAGAATGGTATCATCCATTCTGAGTATAGCCAAGAAAAATAAATCCCATTTGAAGCTGGGGAAATTGGAGAATGCAAAGGTCCATTTTGCCTTTTGGGAAACCCAATAAGACGGTTCAGTTGCACTACTTACTAAATAGATAGGAAATTTATCTATCTCAGAATGCGTAAGATTTTTGGAAGTGGCAAAAGATTCACTGATGAAGGAAACATTAGCACCGGAATCAAGTAATAATTCATAAGGAGTGTTGTCAGAATGGAATAGGATAAATCTTGAACTCGGAGCACCTAGTGACTCGCAAGTGCAAAGATTTACTCGTGGTGATTTAGATAATGTGTAGTTTTCCTTGCAAGTATCAGAAAAACTACAAGCTAATTTTTTGAATGCTTAGCCCCTTCACGCGCTAACCGCATTGCACAGCTGTCGACATCATGTTTCCCTCCACAATACATACACAGCCAGTTCTTTTCCCTTTGTAGCCCTTCCTTGTTTTGAAGCATCCCGGTTTCTTTGTCCAAGAACTTTGGAGTTTCGGCAACGGCTTTGCCTTTTGAGTTGGAGTTTGAAGTTGGGGTTGGTTTGGATGGTTTGAGGTTCCTCGGTGTTTTGCTTTGAGGAGTTGTCCACCCTTGGAGCCAAGGTGGACAGTCCATGGTTGTTTCATCAAGAGCGATTCTTGTCATGATAGCCATTATCAAGCTCAATCACTCAATCAATTAGCTGCTGAAGCAAGGTTGTGTTATGACCCCCAAATGTGAGCTGTTTGATTAAGCGTGCCGGTAGACCCTTTCTGAAATGGAATAGAAGAGCGGCCTTGTTCCACTGGATGCAAGACTGCAAGGTTCAAAAATGAGAAATATAAACGGAAACTCTACTATTCTCCTTCATAACTAAACTATTAAGTTTGTATTTGGCGTTTGGAACTTCATTGGGGTCGCCAAACAGGGTGAACAGTTGTTGCTCAAACCTGTCCCAGTTGTTGAGAATACAAGTGGGACTGTCGTTGGACAAAAGTTTGAGGTACGGTTTGAACCACTGCGAGGTTCTACCTCCTAAGAAGGACAAAGCATACATAACTTTATGTCTATTGGAAGGGAAATTGTTGGAGTTGTTTGAAAAGATGATTTTACAAGACTGTAGGTAGGATCTAAGCTTATGAGGGTGTTCTCCCGTAAAGTGATTGGGTTTTTTCATGCCCGGTGTGGTGTCATTATATAGCCTTGGGTCGGGGACTGCGTCGCGGCCTGCGCGCTCAGCATCTGGTAGGTTAGGCTCAGCAGTTGGGGTGCGCCGGTTCTCAGCAGTAGCCGCTGCGGGTTCAGCAGCAGCCGCTGCGGGTTCAGCAGCAGCCGCTGCGGGCTCAGCAGTAGGCGCGGCGGGATCGAGCACGCGACTGCGGGCCGGGCCTGACTAAGGGAGGCGGGCCGCGACCCGCTTGGATGTCCGACTCATGGATGGAGCCGGGCCGATCGGGTTCTCGGAGCGGCTAGTCGGGGAAGGAAGAAGCGGGGCGACAGCAGGGCTATATGCGTGGCAGCCGCGCGCAAGCGCGGGCCGGCCACGGGACGGGAAATTCGCGACGGCGCGTCGGGTGGATGCGCGCAAGCGCGGTGGATCTTGGGTATCGCGCGGCGGAGGGCCGCGCCACGAAAAGACGAACCGGATGCGCGTAATGACAGGCAAGCTGGCGGGGGTAGGGTATGGGTATGGGTTTAGGGATAGGTTAGGGTTCTGGGTCTAGGTTTCCTTCTTCATGGTTGTCAGTCTGTCTTTGTGCTTGTGCTTAGGTTAGGGTTGAGGGGGGAGGGCTCAAATACCCCTTCCCCTCGACTCCGGGTTGAGGGGGGGATCCTGGGATCGGCATTCGAAGATTCCATCATTCTAGGATCCACCATCTCTACATCTCATTCTCTCTCTCTCTCTCTCTCGGAGTAAAAGGAAAGGAAGCATTCTCGGTCTTACAGACGCTAGAACCATCGATCCCGTAACTAGGGACAACTTCGTGAGGTTAACCTCAAAAGTTTCCACATCTGGGGGTCTGGCCGGGAATTCTCGATCCGTTCTCAGTCTCTTGAAGATTACGCAGAATGCTACCGACAACCACTCCGGGATCCAATGCTCCCCTTCCCTACCCTCCACGCCCGACTCCCGTCTCTGCTGTTCAACCCCCTCCGCCACCGTCCGCTCATGCTCCTAGAGTGGGCGGGTTCGCTCCTCCCTCGGAAGGGTCGTCGGAGATGGCGGTAGAGGCCCCTCGCCGCGTTTGGTTGAGGCCGAGGGATTTCCCCCATCTTCGGTTCAGTACTTCGGATGTCGAGCGGTTCCTTTCTAGGTTCGAAGGGATCGCGGACTCGGAGGGCGCGTCGGGCGCAGATAAGGTTCGGACTATCGTGCTGTTCATTACTGAGGAGGAGAAGCTGCGGGACGTGGAAGAAATGGTTGGATACGAGAGGCAAGACTGGGGGAAGTTGAAAAGCGAGATGTTGGCGAGGTGGGGAAGGCGTGAACCTCGGTTTCGGGAAAGCGACTTCGATCGAGCTGCGGAGGAGGCGATCGAGAAGGGCGGGGTGCGATCGCGCGAAAGATTAGTGGAATATATGTCAAGGTTCGAGCGAATCTACGGGTACCTTGCAAAGAACGAGGTCGTCGCGGGTCAGACGGGTGCCATGAAGCGGGCTTTCCTGGGGGGTCTTGCGCCCCAGCTTCGTTCCAGGGTGCAACGATACCTGTACGACCACGGCCTGGTTAAGAGGTCGTTGGATGGGAGCGTCGCGATTCTCCCCGATCTTTCGGTTATCCGTCAAGCCGCGGAAAGCGAAATCGATTTGGACGAGCTCATCGCGGATACGGCACGAACGTACCCGTCTTCCTCTAAGAAATCGGTCACGATCTCGGCGCCGGCCCCCAACCAAACTTCGGCCGTGAGGCCGCCGACGCCCTCTCATGTCGGACTTTCCCAGCAGCCTCCGGGACCATCTGTCGGGGAGATAACGGAGATTCTGCGGGACATAAGGGTTTTCCTCAACCGGACGCCGGCTCCTACAGCTCCGGCAGCCGCACCGATTCCGGCGGCTCCTTCCCAACCGCGCGCGGTGCCGCCTCACATGACGGAAGGGTTCCAGCCTCCTAGCGGATCATCCGGATCGTACGGGTCGCCGCGATGTTCATATTGCGGGGTGAGAGGGCACTGGAAGTCAGTTTGTGAGGATCTCACTCGGGACATGGACGAAGGGCTTGTTCGCGCATCCGGGATGACGTACATATTTCCGACGGGTGAATCGGTGGATCTGACTAAGGATAAGCCGCCACCAATGGTGCAAGTGCGGGAAAGAGCGAAGGCTAAGACCGAGACTGCTCGGGTCTCGCTCGGGATTGTCACCGCGCCCGGAACATGGGTAGCTCCGAGAGTGGAGGCCGAAGTCAGGGCGTTGGCGGCGAATGAGCGCATTGCAATGGATGTTGACGAGCGATCAACGGCGTCGAAGCCAGTCGCGCGAGTGCCGAATTCGGACGGGCCGTCCTCTAATCCCGTGGGAAAGAAGAAGGCCGCGGACATCGTCCGGAGGGTAATGGGGAACGACTCACCAATACCCCTGACCCTACGAGAGCTAGCGGCGGTGTCCCCCGCGGTCGTCGACGAGATGGTCCAGGCCTTGAAAGATTGCGGTCAGGGTCGGGTGCCGACGACGGTTCAGCGGGTTAACGTGGCGGAGGAGGAAATGGATCCCGAGCCGTGCCGGTCGAAGTCGGTATCCGTCCCGCTCGCTTATGTCGCGATGACCATCGCCGGGCGGAAGGTGTGGGCGATGGTGGATAGCGGGTCGATGGTCAACCTGCTCCCATCAAGGTTAGTGGACGAGCTCGGTCTGGTGCGGAGGAAGTGTGCGATGGGTCTTCGGGCGTTAAATGGCGGGGAATGTCGCGTGGACGGGGTAGTAGAGGCGGAGGAGGTGGAAGTCGCCAAGGTCTGTAAGCCTCTGTCATTTCTCTCAGTGGAGTGCGGAGACGTGATTTTAGGACGGCCATTCATGTTTGGGTTCCGAGCCCAAATGGCCTTCAACGCCGAGGAAGGAACGGAGGCGCTGACCGTCGAAGACTCGCTCGGAGCACGGTTCGAGACGACGATCTGCGATCACGGGAGAGGGAAATGGGTACAGGACCCAATATCTGGCGGCAACGGAGAGTCCGGCGCGGGGGTTGACCGTAAGGGTTACCCTGCGGAGGATTTTTCTTAGTCGGCCGCGGGAACCGTGCGGAGCAGGCTCCGGCTCTGCACGGGCGGCCGACAGATGAGGAGCAGGCGGGGGAGGACGCGCGTGTGGCGCAGGTGCCGGAAGTAAGTCCCATTCCTCAGTATGCATCGCCGGAAGGCTCTACGCTTCGAAAACCCTATCATCGTGCCACAGTCGTGAGCAAAGGCAAAAGCCCCGGTCTGGTCATTACTAGGACTTACGACGGCGACGATCGGGTCTGGATGGCGCGGTGTAATGCGGGCAAGTACAAACCGGTAGCGCGGAAAGTCCGGCCGCGGAACGAGCCAATGCCTCAGGGGCTCAACGGACCCTTACGACCGATTGCGTGGTCCCGTGACCCGTGGGAGACGCCCCTTAGGAAGAATGGATGGGTAACGCGGTCGGCGCGAATCACGGACGAGCGGGTGGACGCCCTTAACTTCGGACCGACGGGATGGCTGAGTGCGGAGGAGATGGATCTGCTGGTGTCGGTATTGGTACTGAGGGAGAAGGCACTTGCTTTTGGACCGGACGAGCGCGGGTTGTTGAGAAGTGAGATCGGGGACCCTTACGTTATTCCCACTGTCCCTCATGAACCGTGGCAAATCAAGCCGATTCCGATCCCCCGTACCGTTCGGGAGCCATTTCTGGAGCTGGTACGGGAGCGCGTGAGGACGGGGCTTTACGAGCAATCCACGTCAAGCTACTCGAGTCCTATCTTCGCGGTCGTTAAGCAGGACGGGAAGTCGCTAAGGATTGTTCACGACCTTCAGAGGCTAAATTCGTTCACTATTCGCGACGCGGGGCTTCCCCCGCGTGTTGAAGAATTTCTGGAGTCAATGGCCGGGCGCGCTTGCTACGGGCTGGTGGACGTGATGGGGGGATATGACCAGCGAGAACTCCACCCTGACTCGCGGCCACTGACGGCGTTTGAAACCGGGCTAGGAAGGATGCAGCTGACGCGGCTACCGCAAGGTGCGACCAACTCAGTGGCGGTATACCAAGCCCAAATGACCTGGATACTACGCGACGACCTTCCGGAAGGCGTGCAGATCTTCATCGACGACGCTGGCATTAAAGGCCCCAGGACGGACTACGAGGGCGCGGTCTTAGAGGATGCACCCGCGGTCCTTTTCGCCGATCGGATCTCCGTGAAGCGCTCGACGGGGTATTCGCCTTACGAGTTACTCTACGGGCAGCGGCCCGTGCTTCCCGTGGACATCGAGCTGAACACGTTTTTGGGCGTGGATTGGTGGAAGGTTAAGACGTCCGCGGATCTGATTGAGGCGCGCGCGGAACAGCTCCTTAGGCGTGAGGAGACCTTGGAAAAAGCCGCGGAGCGGTTGAAGAAAACCCGGACGGCGTCAGTCCGCTATTGGGACGAGCGTTGTTCCCATCGGCTCCGGGATCCGTTGCGGAAGGGGGACCTGGTCCTGCTGTATAATCGGAGTCTGGAATCCCAGTGGGGCCGGCTTTTTGCCAACCGGTGGAACGGGCCGTACCGCGTGGCCTCTAAGTTTTTGGGCGGCAGCTACGGGCTTGAGGAATTGGACGGGACGCCGCTTAAACGGAAGGCCGCGGCTTCGCACGTAAAACGCTTCTTCGCGCGCGGTTCCACTTCCTTCGACGAGACGGCAAGCGATGATTCGGGGCCCGGGGGCGAGGCGGTCTCGGAGTCGGACGACGGCGCGGATCGTTGGGACAGCGAAGTAGCGGCGCGCGACGCGCGACCCCGGAGAAGTAGGAGGTTGCAGACGGCTGGGGACAGCTGTCAAGCTGGGGGGGGGGGGGCGCTAGGTGGTTAAAGAATGATTTGGTAAGGGGGTGTTCTAGCCGGTTCACAGCCGGGACAACTAGACACCCCAGAATGTTCGTTTCCTTATGTTTTGGTTTGGGCTTGGCTTTGGATTGGTACTGGCTATGGGTTATTTATTGCAGGAACGCGGGCGCGGCGTGGTGTCGGGCCCGCAAACGCGAGGACGAGCCCCGCTCACGGATGGCGGGACGAAGAGCTAACTAACTGTAAAAAAAAAAAAAAAAAAAAAAAAAAAAAAAAAAAAAAAAAAAAAAAAAAAAATGGAATGAATGGAATAATAAATATAGGATATTTTGTTTCTCTTCTTGGGATTCGGGCTGTTTCCTTTCTTTTTTTGTCTATTTCTCTCCTGTTTCTCTCTTCATTGGTTGCGCGCGACGGTCGGGGACGGTATGGACGCGGATTTAAGCTTAGCTTGGTAAGGGGGTGCTCTAGCCGGTTCACAGCCGGAACGACTAGACACCCCAGAATGTTCGTTCCCATCGCCTCTCCCTTATACTCCCGGTTGTGAGCGCGCGCTGTCGGCGCGGTGTTTGTTTTGTTTTGTAGAACGGGTATGGGGAACTGTGTGGCAGTCCGTCTGGGGCGGTCCAGGTACCTCTTTTCGTTGGGATAACTGGTCACTTGCGGTCTCTCACAGAGGGAGCGCGCGGACGCGGATCTCAACCTCAACCTCACTCACACTCACTTCTCACGCGGACGCGGATCTCGGCACTCACACTCACTTTCCACCCGGACGCGCGGACGCGGCCTTTCGTTTCCTCGCGCAGCAGAATATATTTCTCTAACGACCGCGGTACAACAATGGAACAAGAGAGTACACGAGAAAGGAGAAAAGGAAGGGGGTGAGGGCGTCTAAGCCATTCGCATCATCTCCTCCATGTCCGCCCTCGATGATGCTAGAAGGGCCCGGTAAGCCGCCAAGAATTCGCGCCGGGATTCGGAGGATTGGGCTCCGGGGGTCGCCAGGAAGTTGCGGAGCATCGCGGTCGACCTTTCCGCGAAAGCCTCGAAGCCAGCCGCCGGGAGTGCCATCACGACCGGGATCTCCGGGATCTCGGGGGAGTTGGAGGAAGGCGGTGCCGGTGCTGGGACGGGGCTTGATCCGAGCGGACGAGGAGGTGATGAGGGGGTCCCTGGGGCATCGCGCGGAGGGCTCGGTCCATCTGGGGGCGACGACGGAACAACGATCGGGGACGGCGGAGGAGGGACCTCGGGAGTAGTAGGCCTCCCGTCCGAGACCACTGGTGACGCGGGCGGCGGTGGAGTACCTTGCGGAGCCGGGGCGGAAGGAGCTGGTGTAGGGGCCGGAGGGGGAACCGGGGCTGCGGCAGCGCAACGTCGGAGAATCTCATCGAGTCGTGGGTCCCTCGCGCCTTCCCTCATCCAAACACGGTCCGACCAGAATCGTACGGCCCGCCGATAGTCGTCAACGGACGTGAAATCCTCCTTCCGCGGCGGTCCCGCGCGGCGAAAGGGGGAAGCCGAGTCGCGATCCTCGCTTGGCGGAGGGCGACGGGACGGGGAGCCAGGCGGAGTCCACGAGTCCTCCGAGATGGTGTCGTCATCCGAAACCACGAACGGGTCCGGACGAGCCCTTTTGCGCGGCCTGGGGCGGGAGCCGAAGTTGGGTGGAGCTCGGGGCATTCGATCGCTAAGTGAGCAACGACGATGGCCGCGACGGCAAGCGACACAGGCGCGTCGACCAGGAGCGATCGAGCACGCCTGCCCGGTCCGGGCGCAGAATTTGCAGGGGAGCATGACGGCGATGAGTGCGGAAGGGGAGTTGGTGGAGTGTGGTGGAGTGTGGAAAGAGGAGTGGGTAGGGAGGAGCGGGGTGCGGGTAGTCGAGGTGGCGATGGGAAGGGACCTCTGGGGACAGAACTCAAGTTGGGGGGGGGATGTGGTGTCATTATATAGCCTCGGGTCGGGGACTGCGTCGCGGCCTGCGCGCTCAGCATCTGGTAGGTTAGGCTCAGCAGTTGGGGTGCGCCGGTTCTCAGCAGTAGCCGCTGCGGGTTCAGCAGCAGCCGCTGCGGGTTCAGCAGCAGCCGCTGCGGGCTCAGCAGTAGGCGCGGCGGGATCGAGCACGCGACTGCGGGCCGGGCCTGACTAAGGGAGGCGGGCCGCGACCCGCTTGGATGTCCGACTCATGGATGGAGCCGGGCCGATCGGGTTCTCGGAGCGGCTAGTCGGGGAAGGAAGAAGCGGGGCGACAGCAGGGCTATATGCGTGGCAGCCGCGCGCAAGCGCGGGCCGGCCACGGGACGGGAAATTTGCGACGGCGCGTCGGGTGGATGCGCGCAAGCGCGGTGGATCTTGGGTATCGCGCGGCGGAGGGCCGCGCCACGAAAAGACGAACCGGATGCGCGTAATGACAGGCGAGCTGGCGGGGGTAGGGTATGGGTATGGGTTTAGGGATAGGTTAGGGTTCTGGGTCTAGGTTTCCTTCTTCATGGTTGTCAGTCTGTCTTTGTGCTTGTGCTTAGGTTAGGGTTGAGGGGGGAGGGCTCAAATACCCCTTCCCCTCGACTCCGGGTTGAGGGGGGGATCCTGGGATCGGCATTCGAAGATTCCATCATTCTAGGATCCACCATCTCTACATCTCATTCTCTCTCTCTCTCTCTCTCGGAGTAAAAGGAAAGGAAGCATTCTCGGTCTTACAGACGCTAGAACCATCGATCCCGTAACTAGGGACAACTTCGTGAGGTTAACCTCAAAAGTTTCCACACCGGAGTGCAAAAGCTAGGAGTACTTGGACTAGATTGCTGGGCACCATGAGTGAGGGCCTGGATCAATGTTGAAAGCAGGGTCGGAGCATTGGGCTTGGGAGCATTAGTGCAAACCCCTGGTCTACCACGAGTCAAGGTTTCATTGGAAGAATGGTTGGAATCTGCAAATTCCGCAAGAGGGTCTGTTGGAGCATCCCGTGGAGAAGCCCAAGGATCATCAAGGGGTTCAACAAATGGCAATTTAGAAGGAGGAACAGGATCTAAGGGTTGTTGGGCCCAAGGAGCACTGGTTCTCCCTACCCAATGAATCTCATCATTGTAAGGGTCGGCTGAAGCTTTCCCGGTTGAGAAAGTACGTGACATTGAGAAAAAAGAAGTCTACTATAGGTTGGCAGGCTACAATAGATGAGTTGAGTTAGTTAATTTACTGTCACACAACCACCCCACGTACTATAGGGAAATTCTTAGATGATTGTGAGCGCAAAGGAATGCCAAGTGCAAGGGCAAGTGTAAATAGCAAGACTCAGTTGCAAAGTCCGAACTTGGTTATGCCACTCAACAAATGGCAAGAGGAATGGAATGTGTTCCGAAGAAGGAAACTCAACCTGAGTCCAATGTGATAACTAGGTTGTAGCAAAATGCAAGAATGTATGAAATTAACTAACTGAGGAGACAATCATCAGGCAAGGGGATAGCCCTTATAAGGTAATCCAAAGTGACTAGATACAACCTGGTGATGAGCTAACTACAGTTGAAGCGGTGAGGCAATGAATGACAGGAACGGGATAGGAAATGAAGCAATAGTAAGGATCCAAGGTCATAGCGTAAGTGCAAGACAATAGAATCTGAGCATACAATTGTATGACAAATTGGGACAGAAGCGAGTGACGTTGAAGGTAATGCAAATGAGAAGTAATAGTGTATGCAAGGTAGGGACTAGTCCAATTGCAAACTGTACAGTAATGATGGCTTAGTTAGACATAGATGCAAACTAATGAACAGTGCATGACCAAAGATGGAAGTCCGAGGCTGTTGATTGGCCAGGGAAGGAGATTGGATTTCATAATGGATGGCCGACTGGTATGGAGTTAAACGCAAAGTTTGCAAGTATATACCGAGTTGGTTGCCAAGATTGGAAGGTCAGCACAAGCCAGAGGAAATAGCGGATTGCACCATTGATGTTGTGCTTTATTTGTGTCACACTTTTAGACTGAGGTAGATGGTACTGAGGAGAGGACATGTCAAAGTGATGAAGACAATAATCCCTAAGTGCAAAGCGTGACACTTGTTTTCTTAGTCTTGGCTTGTTGGGAGACATAAGATTATTTTAGATTTTTTTCATTGCATCATGAATGGATGGTATTTCAGTTTGAGCTTTAACCATGCTTGAATCTTGTTTTGGGATGAAATCTAAAGAACTCATCTTGTAACAAGGATCTAATACTAAAGAACTTGCCAGAACTGGAGACATCCCATCCCTATAATTATTAAATTTTGTTGACATGCCTTTGAAAATCTCATTTATGTGCTCATCTCCAAATATATTACTGCTTCTTTCTTAATTTTTAATTCAATATCTTTCATAAAAATTTGAAACAAGTTGGAGGTTGGTTACTTTCAACCACATTTCTTGGTTGTAACAATGTCAAACATTTTCAAGAAATCCTTCCTCATATTAAAATTTCCATCCAATTTGTATCAGTTGGGCAATTGCAATATTTTGAATCAATAATTTTAATATGCTGGAATTCTTACTTGAATGGTAATGCAGATAAAATAATCTTATAGCTGGAGTTCCAGCTGGTTGGAGCATCAAGAGAGGGTCTCTTCTTGAAAGGAATATTTAATCATTCTACTATTCCATCAAATTTTTGTTTACTTTTTTTGGATTGCATTGATGTACTTGATGCTACTTCTAATCTTGTTAATAGCACCTCAAGTTATCCTTTTTCTATCCTTTACCACCCAATTTATAACATGGGATGCACATCTACTATGAAAATATTTGCCTTGAATGAGAATTGAGTGACTTGGATGTTCCAAAAACATATTCTTAAGGTGAGAAACAGCAACATCATTGGAAATGAAATTATCCAATGCAATGAAAGATACCTGGAAAAAATATCAAACCCAAAAACTACTCAGAAAAATATCATTGAGTTAATAAATAATTTAAATGTTTATAAGAGGAAAATGATCTAAACTTATCAAAAATTTTCCATTCTTCCATTGTTTGAATAAGTCTTTCACAGATGGCTGAACCAGTATGAGAGGACGGAATTTTCCTGAATCCAAATATATTTTTTAAAAGATCCCACTCTTCATAAATTTAAGGGAAAGTGACAACCATGTAACCATAATTTTGAGCTGATGTCCAAATATCAGTATTCAAAGACAAAGCTTTTTTTTCATTTCTAATTTGAGGTTTTCATCAAGTTCCATGCAATTTCTTTGCAATTTAGTTCTTCCATCAAGTTTCATGAGGGTTTTAATGGTACAGATAAATTTGATGAATTGACTGTTTTTGACCATAAATACTGGGTATTTATTGATGATTATGAACTTGGAAAGCTCAATTTTTTCTAAATGATTATTATTAGATTTCCAATTTTTAAGTTTTTTTTTGTGAATTTTGATTGAGTTTTAAGGGTTTTTTTGAGTAAATTTTATTTTAATCTGGTTGGAAATCTAGAAAATAGCTCAAAATGATGCCACAGTTGTTTTTTGAAAAAAATGTTCACACACAGTTCTATTTAAATTTCATTTTTTTTGACAATAGTAGGGGTGGAAATTTCAAGGAGGACTTGGCTGGCAATTTAGATGAATATTTTTTGGACAAGGGTTCTTCTGGTAAGACTTGTATTTCACCTTCAATCTGATATTCCATTGGTTTTTCAAAATATTTCAATCTTTACCTGTAATAAACTTCATGATTTCAATTCTGTGATTCCTGAATTTGAAAACAAAGTTGAGTGGTTGAAATCTTGAGTTGGAAAGAACCTGCAGATTCTCACTCCAATTTCAAATTCATCACCAACCAATGAGCACAATGGGTTAAATCATACATGTGACCATACATCACAACCAGGTCTTTCTCACCCTGGGATAACTCAAGGCTAGTATTGTATTTTTTTTTATGAAAAATACTAATTTAACAAAAAGACTCCAGGCCCCAGAGTGGAAGAAGAGGTGGAAGACCACCACCTCCTCCCACTCCAACATGAATTAATCACTGTATGGTTTACAGTAACCAACATAATAAATTGTTGGAGTCATTGATCACATTTGGGCTTCAACTTATGGAAATCAAAAAATGCAAGAAAAAGAAAAATAAGGTACCCATGGGTCAACCCACCATCTAATAGGACCAACCAAAACCATACCTGCACCCATTGCAGCTTGAGGTGGGTTGGTTCAAAAAAAGGTTTGCCTGAAACTCCTCTACCCAAAATTTGATAGATACCCACCAGGTCTGGGTATTGGATGGGTAAGCCCAACCCATGAACATGCTGAGACTCAGGGTGCTAATCAGGCTGGGAAGCCCATGGGCTAGCCTGAACCCAATGGGTAGGAGGTTGGGTCTGGGCTTACCCCTAGGGGGAAACAAAATTAGGTTTTCAGGAAGCCTGGAAGGCTTTGAAGATTGGGATTGGTCAAAAGATGTGTATTTGAGCTGCTTTGCCGGCACCAGATTAGATATGGACAAGGAGTTTCAAGGCAGTTTTTAAAAAAATTCAAGAGAGAAAAATCTGAATTTATGATGTCACATAAGTATGTTGGGAGGGGATTTGAGATGAAACTTCCTCCAAATAAGTGAAACCAAGGCTTAAAAGGTGTCAAATGTGGGATTGATGTTATTTTCAGGAGTTTTTTATGAAACAGTGACTTGAGGACATATGAAGGAGTTTTATTTTCACTTTCTTTGAGATATTGATATTTCATCTTCCTTCATTAAAACCATCTGGGTCTTAAAATAACCAATATCCCATTGAAACATCAAAATCCACTCAACAGGCAAAAATGATTCCAACCTATATTTCCTTACTCTGAAGGAAATAGATTTAATCTGGAATTCTCATCTCAAAAAGTTGTAAATTATCATATTAATTCAATAGTTCAGCCCATGATTGATAAATTTTGCAAGTAATGGTCCAAAATTAATCAATTCATAGCTCTTGAAATTTTT
Organism: Puccinia polysora; assembly: GCA_025617555.3. Classification (NCBI taxonomy): domain Eukaryota; kingdom Fungi; phylum Basidiomycota; class Pucciniomycetes; order Pucciniales; family Pucciniaceae; genus Puccinia; species Puccinia polysora. The sequence goes on from CM062644.1 coordinate 9,365,433, forward strand.
TTTGATAATCACTAAAATTTTTAATGCATATAATATACCATCTCAAGGACTATGAATATCAAATCGGGTAATAATTAAATACAAGATCTCAGAAGAACAATACATTTATCTCTTGAATTTTATCATCCAAACTCATCAATTTTTTTTTCAATTCTAGCAAAAATGTTGCAAGATGATATAGAAATTCCAAATAATATTTTTTCCAAAATTTTTTAAAAGTAAATAGAAAATCTCAATCAAGAACTCCTTTGGCTTAATTTGGTTTGTAACTTTGAGAAACTCTAATTAAGATACTGGAAATTAATTCAGATTTTAGCTTATTAAACTGGTTGGAAGAAAATTCATGCCAATTTCCAACATTATCTTGTTTACAAAAGACCATTTTAATTTTTCCAACCACCTCTATTTCATAAAAATCATTAAGAATAATCTCCTTCTGTTATTAAATTCTGTATTGTCATGAATTGATTTTTATTTTGACTCTTTTAGGCCTTCTTTTGCAGTTTTTGTGTTTTGAATGACTTCAGAAAAAACTTTCAAAAACCTGATTTTTACTCAATATTGGATAAAAAATTGAATACTATTTCATTAGCTCTTCTCTCTATTGATCAAAAATAATTGTTTTTCCCTCATACATCAATATTTTCCTGATTTGAAAATATTTCCATTTTTTTCAAAAATTACATTGAGCTATTGGAAAGCATAGTAAACATCTTTAGATTAAAAAAAGGGGGGGCCTTCCAACTAGCCAAAACCTGGAAAAATCCTGGAAATTCGGGATTAGGTTGAGTTTGAGCCCAACAAACCTTGCATCATACCCATCCTTCCAAAGCCCACTTATATTTGGGTCAGTTTTGGGCTCAACCATATTTGGTCAGCCCAACCCAATAAGCACCTTGAACTAGGAATAAGCAAAAAGACCAACCCAATTCATCCATGAAAACCCCAGATCCATTCACCACAATTTGTATTTAAGAGTCTAAACACATAACTTCATACCTTGCACCCCCCTCTGAGGTATTGCCATAATCAGAAGGATGTGTTTATGCTTCAGAATTCAATTTATTTAATTTTTGAAGAAAAAATTCAAGAATTACACTTCCATCAACTGAGTATCTAATTTTGAACCAAAACATGTCACCTAATCAAAATCACTCTAACAAATTAGTGCATTCCTCCTAAAAATGTCAAAATTAAAGTCAACAGATCAGTTTATCATGACCAATAAGTCATTTGTTGAAATAAATATTTGAATCTAACATTTTGACCTTTGAATCACATCATTACTTTGTAATTGAACTTTGAATCTTGAGGATTACATAAATAATCAAAAATGGACTTTTAAACTTTTGAATAACTTTGTTGAATTCATCTCTTGTCATATTTTAAAAATCATTTGGCAACTTGCTTGTTCTTTTAAACCACCAATTACTAATCCCAATCAATGAATCATACCCAGGATTCAATAATATACCTTGTATATTGCCCTTAGACTCACTCTTTTTAATCTCATTTGGACTGTTTTGAAGCTGCATTGGTTTCATTATCCTTTAATCTTTATTATGCATCTTGTACTAAGCTTTTACCTCAAATAATAAAATTCCTTTTCATCCTAAATTTCCTATACATTCCTTATTAGCTTCATTGACTTCAAACCAGGCTGGCCATTCCTCAGGTTGTATCTCCTCCACAGCATAGGTTGTAGATTAACTTGAAATTTACAAATATTTCAACTGTAGATTGTTTCATCAGCTAATTTATTTCATACATTATTGAACCTTCTGAGTAACAAATCCAACATAAATATTTTGATAGTGTCACTTATTGAAACACTACTAAACACTTGCACCATGATTTGAAGAATAGATCAAAAATTTTGATGATAGGCTTTCTAAATTCAAGATTCATTGTAGCATTGGTCACTTCCTTTTGTGCCATATAAAACCAATTACTTTTCCCCTCTAAAGCAAGTGGTTTTTTCATGTGAAATTACATTAAATAAATCAAACCAAAAAATCTACATAAATTAAGTCTTTCATCTTGTTATTTATTATTGATGTTGTTTAAATTCTTGGTTAGGGCTTCCCTTGTCCCTTATATGTTATTTCAAGCAAGTTTGGTTGCCTATTAAAATTTAATTTTTCATGCACCAATTGGGGCTTGTGTAGGCACCCAGAGCCCTTCATTGAGTAGGTTTTAGAGGGGTAGATTTTTGGCCTCAGAAGCCGGCACCAATTTGATCCTATATTGTTAATTTACAAAGCATTTTAATCTATCTAGATTGAATTTACCCTACAAGAGTTAGATTCCAGGACCACATAAATATCCATGCCAAACTATTACAAGAAAAACAAAAAATTCTGATTGGTTTGCTCAAAGCCCTCAATAAAAATGCTTCAAGGTCTGAAAATGAAGGCTTTGATTTCCAAACTCCTGGAATGAAGCAGCCACATTACTTAATGGGAGAACACTCTCATAAATCAAAATATTCCTTTCAAGATTATAATTTTATTTTCAAATGAACCTAATAAATTTAGAACCAGTTTAAATAAGGTCATTTATGCATCTTCATTCTTAGGTGGTAGTGTTTCACAGTGGTTTGAACCATATTTTTCAAAAAAATACAAAACAATAGTCCCTCTTCCATCTCAAACAATTGGAATAATCTTGATAAAAAAAATATTTGAACTGTTTTGAAACCCTAAAAGAGTGCACAAGGACAAATAAAAACTTAGAATTTTGTTATGAAGGACAAAAGTTGCAGTTTGACTCATATTGCTCAATTTCAAACAATGCATTCTTGCATCCAATGAAACAACACTGCTCTTTTATTTAAATTTTGAAAAATTTTACCAGCTTTTTTGAAAGAAAAAAATTGCAGTTGATGGTCACAGAAATTCAAAATGGAAGAAAATAATTGATCAAGTAAATCAGCTTGATGATGGTTGCCACAGAAAAAATTTCTGCAATGGAATGATGCACCACCAGCCTTAAAACACAATGAATCTTTGAAACATCATTTTGAAACATTATTTGAAGAAATCAAAGCAGAAGAAGCCAACTTCAACTGTAAACTCTATCTACAACCAGAGGGCCAAGGCTCCAATTGAAATGTCAAGTTTCTGGACAAAGAAACTGGGTTTCTCAAGAGTGAAAAAAAATTAGGATAGAGAAGGAAGGCTTGTGTATCTACTGTAGATGAAAACATGAAATAAATACTTGTGTTAAGCAATTACCCTGTGAAATGGAAATGCAAAAAAAACAGCTTTTAGCTCTCTTGTAACTTTCAAAGAAAACTACACATTATCTAATGTTCCATGAGTAAATCTTAAAACTTGCAAGACCAGTCACACTCAAAGGTTGATATTTGTTTTATTCCAATTCAATGAGACTTCCTTCAGGTATTTCAGATTTGCGTTCTAAGGTGTCTTTTATAAGTCTGCTGGGCACATAATTTTAGTATTGTCATTTTAAAAATGGTGTGGGGGCAGTTTATCTACTGTGATGTCTGAGAAGACATCACCATAGTCATTATAATCTGGTAATAAATAGTTCTTTATGATTTCTAGACCTTCTATTTCCTTTTCATCTTTGGGTATTGAGTTCAAAGAATTGGACTGATGGAAGCAGATCAGGGAGCTTAAAATACAAATTGTAGTAAGTGACAGGTTCTCTTTGGAGAAGCTGGAGAGAGGTGAATTTGATAAAGAAGCAATGAATCCTATATCATTTGAGAAGCAAAATTGGGAAGAAAGGTCAGAATATTTGAAATCTCCTGGAATTTTTTTTAATCCAACTCAATGACAGTGGTGGGCAAGCCACTTAATTATAATTCAACAGAGGATGAAATGCATCAGGGATGTGAGGTCCAAAGTTTAATTAATCCCTCTTGCAAATCCACCTCAGGATTGAAATGTAAAAGAATTTTGGAGCCTAGGATGATATTGTTCATGCCAGGGATGTCCAGGACAAATACATCCCATTTGGATCTGGAAAAAGAAGAGAACACAAAAATCTACTTTGCCATATAGGTAACCCAATGGGACAGGTCAGAAGTGCTACTTACTAAATAAATGGTAAATTCTTTTGTCTCCTGATGCATAAGACTTGGAAAATGCAAACTCTAACCTTTCAAAAGAAGAATTTGAAAAAACTGAGTCAATTGAATCAAAATGGAATAGCAAAAAGGTATCAATGGGAGAAGAGGTGACATTGATTGGTGATCTACGCGGGTAAGGCAGGGTCAGCCATTGTTAGAATTTAGGCCACTTTCCATTGAGTTTTCATAAAGGACAACGACCAACATTGCGAATGACAAGGCAAATGTATGTACAAGCAAGCATGAATGGGCGAGAGAACCATTGAGAATAGAAGAAGTGTACAACCTGCAAGTAAAAAGAGGAGAAAAAAAGCAATAGATGCAAATTAAGCTTGTAAGTCATCCCCCATCTCAGCCGTGAGCTTGACCTCTTGGCCTGGCTCAAATGCCGGCATACCTGATAAAAGGCGATATAAATGAAACCAAACAGAATGCATGGAGTCAGTCAAACGTCAAAACGTCCTTGGCTCTGGCGACCAGCTAAAAAAAATGGGTTGACTGACCGAGGTATGGACAACTTGAGCAGCGAAAGGCGTCCCCTAGGTAACAACTACCACAACTACTCGTGAAGTTTTTCGAGGCCCCGCCAACCACTAGTTTGGTCGGGTCGGTTGGTTTGGAGGGGACATCAGATCCAGCTGGCTTCAAATGGGCAGGCAAATCATCCTCTTGCGTTAACTCTAGTTCGCGTAATCCACAGGTACAATTCTTGCAAGCCTTCTTGGCTTTCTTCGGATTACAAGCTTCAGTCGTCGAGGAGTTGGTGGGTCGTTTCAAATCTTCTTCGGTCAAAAGCGTAGAGTCGTCAATCAACTCGACATCATGGTCGTCACTTGTAAACGACCACAAGGATGCTTTGTTGTTCTTCTTTTGAGGGAGGTTGATTTTGACGGAGGAGGATGTGCCGCTGGACGATTTGATAGCGGTGATGAGCTGCCGGAGATGAGAATAAATCAGATCAAGGGATGGTTGGGAAGTACAGATCAAGGAAGAGCGTCGAAAACTTACCTGGGATTCGTTTGTACTGGGAGTAGCTTGTACATTAAGCAGAACTGTGGATTCCTTGAAAGCCGCTTCGATAGTGCTCGGGTGGGACTTAGTAGTCCATATCAGATTTCCCGCTGGCTTGAGAGATGGTAAAATAAGTCGGAGGAGTTTCGACGGCGATTGGGGGGCAGGAGTTGCAGATAAATCTTCCAGCTCGACAACCAGATGAACGGTATCGAATGAGGACGGAGATAAGTGGGTGGCTGTGAAGGATGAATCGATCAAATTGAGCATTCTTGAAGATCGAACGATTATTGTTATTATCATTTTCTTTCTTCTTTTTTGTTTTGATTAGTATGACAGTGCGGGACGATTTCTTAAGAACTAACCACCATCAGAGATCCGATCGATGAGATGTTTTTCGATGTGCTTGACTGGGGATTGGTTGTCATATTTCGTTATCAAATCGGTGTAAGTCCCATCCATGACTGATCGAGGGGAACCGATGAGGAGAACCGTTTGAGTGGGATGTTCGATGATGGCCATGTTGAATATCGACGATGGGGAATGGGTTGGATGAAGGATTGATGAAGGAGGTGACTGCGATGGTCGGGAAGTTCAAGCAGCAGTGAGTCGGGGGTGGCCGGACACCCTGAACTAGTGGGTGGGAGCATCCCTCTCACCGGACGACGACAGGCCAACCGCTCCAAATTGAATACGACAGCCCCCTTCCTCACGCGCATGCACAATGATTAGTGTTGAAAACTGAATGTGAAACCCTGGTGAAAGGCGGAAAACACCCCGGTGTAACAAAAGATACAGACTTGTGACATGTAAAAAACAACACTGTGGATTGATCCATTAAATCCACTTGACTTGATAGACATTGAGATTCATTATACATCAGCCAGTTTTATCTGTTACAATTCCCAAACATGATATTTTATTGGTTGGGATATTTGAGCATGTATTCTTTTGATTCACTCCTACCCAGATCACTGGGGCTTCCATGTTAAGGGGCTCCACCCCTTTGTACAGGTCCTCCCAAGGGTACCGTGACAGCGCTTCCGGCATTGTGAATGCCTTCCTTGGAGCATGCCCACACTGAAGGAAAAGAGTTGAAGAAACACTACACACCTGGTCATGGGGGCATTTGGCAGCACTGGTGAGTTGATCATCCCCGCCAAGGCCTCTGCGTCCACCAAGAGTTTGAATTGAATGCCCCAGAAAAGATGTTGGAGCCTTTGCACAATCCCGGTAACCCTGCACAGCTCCAGCTTTGGCTGCAAGTAGCGGCTCTTTGTTGTGGTGAAGGTGACCAACTCGTATAGTGCCGGCCAATCCTTCCCATCCCCCTCCTGCGCCAAACTTGCTTGAGTCAACCGCCAAGCGTATTCCCCCGGCATTGTAGTCAAGGTCCTGGAGAACAATGTGGCACCCCACAATCTCCTTGAGCTTTGCAAACATGTTGTCACATCCAGTGTCCCATTCCCACTTTGCACCTTTCTGCGTCAACACTTGTAACGGGCTTGCCACTTCTGCAAATTGCTCAATGAACATGTGAACGCAGCTGCACAGCCCCAAGAACTGGAGGATGTGTGACACCATCCATGGGGTTGGCCACTCAAGAAATTTTTTCTGCTTCTTCTCCGCAATCCCCCTCCTGTCAAAAGCCACCACGTTTCCCAAGACTTTGAGAGCTGGAACACAAACTGCCAGCTTTTTCCCCAACATGGTGTGCCCCGCTTCCTCAATCCACAACAAAACTCACTCCAGTGTCTCTGTGTATTCCCAAATGAAGCAACAAATCATGGGGGCCTCAGCCAATACCATACCTCCATGATTGGTCTTTGGGCCCTTGATACCCCCATTTTCAATGAAGATTTGAACACCCTCCAGGAGATTGTTGCGCAGGATCCAATTCATTTGGGCCTGATAAACCACCACCAAGTTGGTTGTGCCTTGCGGTAACTGGGTCAGTTGCATCCTCCCTAACCTGGTTTCAAACGCAGTTAGCGGTGTGGTGGTCTTTTATAGAGGCAAGTCAGAATTGGCTGCGCACTCAGCAATGGGTGCGGCTTTGCCGCAGCAAGTCGCGCTGCGGGCTCAGCAGCAGTCAAATTGGGCTCAGCATCTGGAGACGCAGGATGGATTGGATTGGATTGGATGGATTGCACGTGGATTGCACGTTGCAAGACACGGATTGGATTGTGCAGATATGTCTTGGATATCTGGAATGGCGCATTGGGCGGATGCAGACATGCACAGGGGGCTCCAAGTTGGGCGCGGCGCAAGGGCTGCGTCATGAGAAGGACAAACTGGGTGGACGTAATGGCAGGCGGGCAATACAGATGGATATGGGATATGGGATATGGGATATGGGATGTGGATTATGGGATGGGAAGGATAGGGTTGGGGCTAGGGTTCTGTGCTTAAAGGTTGTATTACATTATTCTTGCTTGTTTCTGGTTGCACTTAGGTTAGGGTTGAGGGGGAGGTTACTTAAGCCGCACCCTCAGCCCAGACAGAGGAGCATGAGATCAGACATTGGATCACGGAGGATCACATTGGGTTATCATAGGTTTTGGAAGGATCTTTACTCTCAATTCTCTATCTCTCAGTTGAAGGGTGAACAGTCCAACTCAGGGTTTACAGACGCAAGGGATCAATAACTTCCAAACTTGGGAACCATTAAAGGATAAGTCTTCTTCTGAATTCCACATCTGGGGGTCTGGCCGGGAAATAATCTTTTGTTCCTTGTCTCTTGAAACTAACAAGCGCAATGTCCCAGTACCACCCATTGACCGTTGCGGGGTCATCTAACATTACCCCCACTCCTTGTCCTCCTCCTGCTCCTCCGGATTCTTGGAAGCAACCCTCATCAGGGGCGGGTTACGGTGTCCCTTGTTCTGACAATGGTGCCAATCATAAGCCCGTTTGCATCAGGCTGCGGGACTATCCTCACATCCAGTTCAACACTGAGGACATTGAGCAATTCCTTGCGCAATACAAAGGAATTGCCAATGCAGAAGGTGCAAAAGGTTTGGATAAGGCTTGGCTCATTTTCCTCTTAATCAGGGACAAAGAGAAGCTTCAGGATGTGGAGGAGATGGAAGGGTATGAGGAACTCAATTGGCCAAAACTGAAGGCTGAAATCTTGGCGCGGTGGGGAAGGCACAAACTTTGGTTTTGGGAAAGCAACTTTGAGCAAGCCGCTGCAGAAGCAAGCGCAAATGGCAGAGTCCATTTGCAAGTGCAATTGGGGTATTATGTAGCAATGTTCAACTGGATATATTGCTACCTGGCAAGGAACAAGGTGATATTGGGGCAGACAGGTTCAATGAAGAGGGCGTTGTTGGGAGGGCTCAGTCCCCCACTCTGTGGGTGGTTGCAGCGGCACTTGTATAACAACAACCTAGTAAAGAGGTTGTTGGATGGGAGTATTGCACTTCTACCGGACATCCTTGTCATTTGTTGCGTGGTGGAAAGTGAGTTGGACTTGTAGGAACTGATGGAGGACATGGCCGGGTGTTTCCAATGGGGCCAAAGAAGTCTGCTTCCCACACTCCAGCAGCACTGACGCAAGCTCCAGTTACGGGCCCCTCAAAAATGAAATGCGCTCTGGCAACACCACCAAAAACAAGCCTGGAGGTTAGCAAGATGACAGAATTGATGAAGGATTTGTGGATCTTCCTGAGTTGAATGTTGTCTGGGCCGCGCAATCTGCCTCCTCACCTTGGGGGACCGCTTCTGCCATCAAATCCGCCCGCGTTGCAGCTGTGCAATTACTGCAGGGAAAAAAAATGCCCAAGGACCTCAAGGCGGGATTGGGATTCATGTTCCCAACGGGTGAGCGGATCTCCTCCAAACCTGGGAATCCAACTGTCATGGAGCAAGTGCGCCTGCAACAACAGGAACCGGTGTTAACTGCTCAAGCTTTGCTGGGGATCATCACTGGTCCTTGGGTATGGCAACCACCATGCGTGGAAGCGGAAGTGAGGGTATTAGCAACGGAGGAGTCAGTGGCAGTGGAAAGGATGGATGTGGATGCCAAGGAACAGGTACCTCCGGAAGCTCCTAAGCTGATTGTGCGCATTCCAGAAACGGATGGACGGCCAGTGAATCCGGCGGGGAAAAAGAAGGCGGTGGAAATTGGGCACAGGGTGATGGGGAATGAAACAACTATTCCCTTGACGTTGAAGGAGTTGGCCGCGGTGTTGCCAGTGGTAGTGGATGAGATGGTTCAAGCGCTGAAGGATTGGGGACACAATATGATCCCTCCAACAGTGTAGTGGGTGAACTTGGCTTAGGATGACGCAGAGCGCAAGCTAGCGGGGATGAAATTGGTTTCAACTCCACTGGCTTACATTTCAATGAAGATTTCTGGAAGGAAGATGTGGGCGCTGGTGGATAGCAGTTCTATGGTGAACCTCCTTCCATCTAGATTGGTTGATGAAATGGGATTGGTTTGGCGGAAATGCATCATGGGCCTTTGCGCGCTTAACAGCGGGGCCTGTTGCATGGATGGGGTTGTGGAGGAGGAAGAGGTTGAGGTTGAAAGGGTCTGTAAACCACTTTCTTTTCTATTTGTTGATTGCAGGGAGGCAATTTTAGGACAACCATTCATTTTTGGGTTCCAAGCACAAATGACGTTTGATCCGGGGACGGGGACGGAAGCGTTGACGGTGGAAGATTTTTTGGGGGGGCAATTCAAAACCACAATCTGCAATCAGGGGTTGGGGAGGTGGATGGGGGATTTGGCAAGAGAGGAGGGGGACCCTGGCGCGGAGTTGGTTTGCAAGGGTGGGCCAGAGGTGGATTTTGACTAGTCGGCCGAGGTTACCGCGCAGGGCAGGCTCTGGTTTTGTGTGGGTGGTCAACTAGCAAGGAGCAGGTGGGAATTATGGAAGAAGCGCGGGACACGTGGTTGCTGGAAGACTTACGGCTGGTTTGGATAGCGCTGGAAGACTTACAGCTGGTTTGGATAGCAAGGGTTATGACAATGGGGATCCTTCTTCCAAGAACAAGCCCGTGGGTTCACTTTGCGTCTGGCGGAGTAAACGACTGCAGACTGCTGGGGACAGCAGCCAAGTTGGGGGGGGGAACAATGGATGAATAGGGGATATGATTGGATTTGGTGAGGGGGTGTTCTAGCCAGTTCAAAGCTGGGATAACTTTTCACCCCAGAATGTTTTTTTCTTCTTTTCTTCTATCTGGATTGGCTTTTGGGATTATTGCTTGCTAGGGATGGTTTCTTTTAGGTATGGGCACAGCGCAAAGCCGGGTCCGCCAATGCAAGGGCAAGCCCCGCATTCCAGAAGCAAAGGCACAAAAAATCTCCAAAGGATGATCCAGAGAACTTGGAAAGCGTGTGGCGCAGAACCAATGTGGGTCAAAGAGCAAAGGTGTGCGCTTGGAAATGGGTTGATGCTTAGAAAAAAAAATCTTTTCAAGTTTTCTTTGGTTATCTTATAGATGGAAGGTGTGGATGGGTTGGGCGGATACTTTTTCTCTTTCTCTCTCTCAAGGATGTGCATGGGTGACTGGTTTTCTTTGTACTCTCTCTGTTCTGTAGATGGGTACGGGGAACTTTGTGGCAGTTTGTCTGGGGTGGTCCAGGTACCTTTAGCGGATACTCTCAGTGGCGCGGATGTTCTCACTCCCACCGGTTACTCTCAGTGGCGCGGATTCTTCTCACTCTTGTGGGTTTCTCTCAAAGCGCGGATCTTGCGCGTGGCTCTTATTTTTCTCAAGATTCTCACAAAGCCCAAAGGCTGCTCAGGATGGCGCGGCAAAAGTCCTTATCTTTGCAAATAAGCGGGGGGATGAAAACAAGATGGAAGAAAGGAAGAAAAGGGGGGGTGATCTGCCTACGTTGGCCAAGTCCTCATCACTTCCTCCACGTCCGTGCAAGCGGCCGTGGCTAGGGATTGGAAAGCTGCCAAAACCTTGCGTTGCGCATTGGCGGGGTGCGCGTAGGGGACCGCTAGAAAACACCAGAGTAGTTTGTCTGCGTTGTTAACTATTGCGTCAAACCATGCCAGAGGAAGTGCCAGAATGAGGGGAATCTCCAGGATCTGGGGAGTCACGGACAGAGGGGTTGCAGCGGCCGCAGGTTCCGGTGACAACTCAATAACCATGGGAGATGGCACGCATGCGGGCTCCGGTGATGGGGATGGCTGCAGAGGAGAAGAAACCAGAGGAGCGGGTCTTGGGGGAGTGGGGGGACGCGGTGGCGGCGGAGGAGGAGCAGGTCTTGGTGGTGGTGGGGGAGGTGCGGCCAGACGGTTGGGGATTCTTGGGTCCATTGCTGGTATGTTCATTTTTAACCCCGCGGCCCACTTGTGGGTGGCATTCCAGAAGGCCACAAAGTCCGGAAAGTCCTGGCGCCTTGGAGGTCCAGCCCGCCGGAACAGTGATCCCGAGTTTTGACTCTTGCGCAATGGAGGATTTTGGGAGGCACATTGCGGTTGGTTGCAAGGTGAGCCGGGCAGGGTCCACTTTTTGGTTGAAACCTCCTTGTCACTCAAGACCACAAAGGAGTTTTGCTGAGTCCTCTTGCGCTGGAAACCTTGAGGGCGGTTGCCAGGCATGCCCTCCAATAGGGAGCAGCGGCGGTGTCTGGCTTGGTATGGAACACAGGCGCGCCGGCCCAGAAGAATACGGCAAGCAAGGCTGTTCTGGCTGCCATACGTGCAGGACATGGCTAGCAAAGAGGGGCGGATGGGTGTTTTCTTTCTTTGATCTGATGAAGGGGTGCGGAGGAGAAGGTGGGATAGCTGTGGTATAATTGGGGGTAGGTGAGATAGTGGTGGATCTCTGGGGACAGAACTCAAGTTGGGGGGGGATGTGGTGGTCTTTTATAAACATGAGTTGGAATTGGCTGCGCCCTGCGCGCTCAGCAGTGGCAATGGGCTCAGCAGGGGTAGCGCTCTCAGCAATGGGTGCGGCTTTGCTGCAGCAAGTCGCGCTGTGGGCTCAGCAGCAGTCAAATTGGGCTCAGCATCTGGAGATGCGGGATGGATTGGATTGGATTGGACGGATTGTGTGTGGATTGCGCATTGCAAGATGCGGATTGGATTGCGCGGATATATCTTGGATATCTAGAAAGGCGCATTGGACGGATGCGGACATGTGCAGGGGGCTCTGAGTTGGGTGCGGGGCAAGGGCCGCGTCATGAGAAGGACAAACCGGGTGGACGTAATGGCAGGCGGGAAATACAGATGGATATGGGGTATGGGATGGGAAGGATAGGGTAGGGGCTAGGGTTCTGTGCTTAGGGGTTGTATTTCATTATTCTTGCTTGTTTCTGGTTGTACTTAGGTTTGGGTTGAGGGGGGGCGGTTACTTAAACTGCACCCTCAACCCGGATGGATGGGGGAGGAGGAGATTGGACATCAGATCATGGAGGACAACATTGGATCATCATAGGTTTTGGAAGGATCTTTTACTCTCAGTTCTCTATCTCTCAGTCAAAGGGTGAAAAGTCACACTTAGGGTTTACAGACGCAAGGGATCAATAACTTCCAAATTTGGGAACCGTTAAAGGAGAAGTCTTCTTCTGCATTCCACAACCTTTGGTTGGAATCCCAACTGCAGAGCGTTGAAAGATCCTCTGTGAGCATCATTGCACCGGTGGTGAGCTCCTTCCCAGGCTCTGCCACACCATCTTCCTTCCTTAGATTTTCCCCAACTCTCTATCTCTTTCTCTTTTAACAAGCTAAATTATATAAATAGGATACAAATAAAGATCTGTACCTAAAAATTTAATTTTTTTGCCATGCTCCTTGATTCTTGATTTGAAATAAATATGATTCCTGGCCCGCCCCAGAAAGGAATTCTCTTGATTCCCCGCACCATCCTACAAAGAGAGAAAAACCCACACACAAAAGGAAAGAAAATCCTAAAAAAAAACTCTGCAAATAACACATCACCTAAGGGACCTGGACCACCCCAGACAAAGGCCTCCAGAGACTAGACCTTCCACCCTGCTCCAGTGATCTGAGCTTCCCCACCCTCCTATCCCCCCCACAACTTGAACCTTGACCCCAGCATTCATTCCTCTGAGGATTCCCCCAAAGACTCCCTCTCCTCTACAGGCCGCTCCTCCATGTTGGCCATTTCATGATCTTTGTCTCCCAAACCCGCAGTTTCATCAAAATCCATAGTGCCCCGCATGTGCATCTTCTTCACGTGAGCCGCCACCGCCTTTTGCTTAAGTGGAGTGCCATCCAACTCCTCCAACTGATAACTTCCGCCCGGAAACTGACTTAAAATCCAATAAAGGCTGTTCCAGCAATCCACAAAAAGCTTACCCCACTGCATTTCAAAGCTCCAATTGTAAAGCAGAACAAGATTGCCCTTCCGCAAAGGGTCCCGCAAGCAATCAGAACAACGCTTATCCCAGTACCAGACCAACTTAGCTTGACTGTCCCACAGCCTCTTTGCTGCCGTTGCCACCATCTCCTTCCTCTGCAAGAGTTGCTCTTCCTGCAACACAACTAGGTCATCCATGGTCTTAACCTCCCACCAGTTGATAGCAAGGTAAGTCAGGGTTTTGAAATCCACTGGAAGCACCAGCTGCCGCCCATACAAGAGTTTTTAAGGCAAATATCCCATACCCCACTTGACAAATATCCAATCCGCAAACAACACAACTGGTAAAGTTTCCTTCCACTTCTTTCCACTATTTCTGCAGATCTTGACCATCACTTCCTTGATTGGCTGATACCCTCTCTCTATTGCCCCTGCTCCCTCAGGATAATATTCCATAACTTGTCCAAACTTTGCACCGCAAGATTTGACCAGCTTCTGAAGATCACCCCAAAACTCCCCCCCACCATCCACTGTGATGAGCTGCAAACACCCAAAATGAGCAAACCAATCCTCTTCTAAAAACAGCCCAAATTTATCCGCTGACAGCTTAACCAATGGATGCGCCTCAACCCATCCCAAGCCACAAGTAGATACAGGAACTTCCCCACCTTGATATGGACCACATCCAGCAAGATTGTCCCAAAAGGGGCATCCTCACCCATTGGAATACCCACCTCCCAAGGTAATCTGGTACTCTGCCACTGATAAGCCTTGCAGCTCCGCACCAAATCCTTCACCGTTTGCCCCAGTCCTGGCCACCAGAACATGGTCTTAACTCTCCTCCGTGTTTCCGCCTTCCCCCAATTCCCTAAGTCATTGTGGAGGCTCCGCAACAAATCCTCCTGATCCTTCTGCCTTGTGACCACAACCAGGGGTACTGGAAGTGCCCACTTCCATAACTTCCTGTCTTGGAAAAAGAAATGCAAAAACTTCCGCCAAACCAATCTAACCTCAGTTGCCAACAAACCCTCCGGAAAATGAAGCATCCAAAGATACTCCTTCAATGCCTGAAACCTACCAAAATGTTTCAGGGGAAGTTTTCCAACTTCTGCAGCCATTTTTGCCACTTTCAGAAGCCTCTTCTCCACATCCAAATCCTCCTTTGCCCCAGGCCGGATCTCTGGATACCAAGACAAGGCATCTGGCATTGTAAAAACCTTCCCCAGAATGTGCCTGACTGTGAAATTGAACAACTGTAACTATGAAATCCACCATGTCATAGGAGAATTAGGAAAGGTTGGGGAATTAATCATGCTAGCTAGCGCTTCCGCATCCACCAGGTGTTCAAATTTCACCCCCCACAGCACATTCTGTAATCTCCGCACAATCCTCATCACCCCACACAACTCCAACTTGGGCTGCAAGTATCAAGATTCAACCTCCAAAAAGGTTAACAACTTGTAGAGCACTGGCCTGTCTTTCCCTTCATATTCTTGGGTCAGAACAACGCCCACAACAAACTTTCTTGAGTCTACTGCCAGCCAGATTCCCCCTTTTCCTTAATCCAGGTCCTTCAACAGTATCTGCTGCCCCACAATATCCTTCAACTCCCAGAACATGCAATTGCATTCCTCCGTCCAAAACCACTCAGCTCCTTTCCAAATCAGCCTCTGCAACAGGCTTGCTATATCCGCAAAATGTTCAATGAAGCTCTGCACCCATCCACATAGACCTAGAAACTGGGAAACGTGAGTAGCGTTCTGCAGAGTTGGCCACTCTAGAACCTTGTTAACTTTGGCATTAGTGATTTTCCTTCCTTTTGTGAAAACCTTGTGCCCAAGGACCTCTAAGGCCAGGAAGCATACCACAAACTTTTTACCCAAAAAGGTCAATCCTGCTTCCTTGATCCAGAAAAGAATTCTCTCCAAAGTCTGCGTGTATTCCCAAAAAAACCACCTGATCCCCAAATTATCCGCAATAGTTTCTCCGCCGTAGTCACTCTGCAGCCCCTTGATACCCACTTTATCAATGAATATCTGCACTGTTTCCCGAACATCATCCCAAAAAATCCACATCATCTGCGCCTGGTAAACTGGTACCAAATTAGTTGCCCCCTGCAGAAGCCTTGTTAACTGAAGTCACCCCAACAGCGTCTCAAACACCGTCATCTGTCAGGACTCCGGATGTATCTCCTGCTAGTTGTACCCTCCCATGACATCCACCAACCTGTAGCAGAATCTTCTGGTCATATTCTCCACAAACTCCTCCACCTGCGGAGGAAACCCAGCATCTCTTATTGTGACTGAGTTCAACCTTTGAAGGTTGTGGACAATCTGCAGACTCTTCCCATCCTGTTTCAGTACTGCAAAAATTGGACTAGAATAGCTAGAACAAGAAGGCTTTTACAGACCCTTCTGCAATCACTCCCGCACCAAATCTGTAAACTGATCCCTAACTGCTGCCAGAATATGAATGGGCTTAACTTTCCAAGGGTCCTGAGGCACCGTAGTTATCCAGTAGGGGTCTTCAATTTCTTGCCTGAGAAACCCCTGCTCCTCCAGACAAAAAGACAGCACCTTCCTCTGCATGAAAATCACTCCCTTCATCAATTATACTTACTCCTCTTGCAACCACCCCTCCGGCCCAAAGTTGAGTTCCGCCATCTGATCTTCTGTTAAGCCCATCAAATCCTCCTCCAGAATCACAGTTGTCAACAGAAACTCATATGGTTCCTGTGACCAATGGATAGGCCTCATTGGTTTTTTGATGTCCTGCGGCATTGGCTCTTTCTTTGGCTGCAACTTCTTAGCAACCAGTTTGTATTTGCCACCAAAAGTCCACCATTTGATCAACTTTGATCCCTCAGTTGCTTCCTTCACTTGTAATTACCAACCTGAAAAAAATCCAGGCTGCTCACAATTGTGGCACAAGGGTAGCTGCTTGTGCAGGCACCCATTGGAGGCGCATACAAGGAAGGACTCACTTTTGATCCTACCCCTGCTCCCATTATTGTTACACCAATTCCTGCTTTCCTCCTTACCACCCAAAGTAAACTGCACAGCGCCACGGGGGTTCCTCCTTGACCCACATCTGTCAACCATCTGTGCAAGGATGAAGCCTTCTCCGCACAGGCCACCCAGCCAACATCTAAAAATACCCCGCCAGATTTTTGTGGCTGCCTTCCGCAAACGGACAGCCATTCCAATGTTCCTGTCCACCGCTCTTGGACCAAAAGATGGTTGTTTTGTATTGTTTCCCCAAGGCTTCCGCAACAGTAAGGACTTCCTCCCTAGTATCCAAATGGAAGCCAAGAGATGCTCAGAAGGAAAAAAGGGATGGCCTACCAAACATGACCTCCAACCTGCTTCTACCAACTACAACAGCGGAGCCAATACCTTAGCCACCTCCATCATCTCTTTCTCTACTACCCCTTTGACCACGCATTAGAAACCTCCCAAGGTGCGCAACCCAATATTTGCCTTGTGCCAGACCAACCCTGCGTCAGTTGAAAACTTCAATGGGAGGAAATTTACCATTGAGCTGCTATCAACAATTTCCTGACACCGTTTGCCTCCAATCCACATTTCTACGTAGCCCAAAGGGCAAATCATAGCGCCGCTTGCTCCCAGAAAATCCACCTCCATGTTGAGAGAACCAAACTTTGCCTCTTCCCTGGGTTTTGGGTTGCCCTCCTTACTCCCCATAAACTGCTTAAAGACCCCAACCATCTCCTCTGCCATTACTTGTGAGATTTCCACCAGATCTTTCAAAGTTAGGGAAACCAGGTGATCCTTTCTGCAAATCCTCCTTGCTACTTCTCCAGAACTCCTGCAGGATCCCCCTGTTTTGAATACCATCACCTGCTCTGGAGTTTTTGCAGGAGTAGGACCATTGATGTCCATTTTCCTCTTGTCAGAGCAAACGGCCCTAACCTCAGCCAAAACTTCTGGGGGTTTCCAAGTTAGAGGAAACGCATACCCTGTGGAGGTTGTTGCCTCCTTCTTTTCTTCCTCCGCCGCTCAATCCAGATCTCTTGGTGAAGGTTGATGTGGCAAGTCCGGTATAGCTTCTCCTGAAGGGTAAAAACACTCCCTTCCATCCATCTTAACTATTTTACTCCGCATGTCCGCAGTCAGGTATTTACACAACCTTTTAAGATGGTCGTCTTCCTGACAGTAGTAGCATTGGAAGACGCAAGGCTCACCTTTGTTCCTTGGTGGCGCCCTTGATGGTGCCTGAGTTTGCGCATGCATTGTTTTTGCTTTTGTTGGTTCCAGAGCTGTTCCAGCTGGCTTTGCCATAGCTTTCTGCCAGAAAAGATGCATCTTGTTAAACATTTCCATCATTTCCGCAGTTTCTTTTGGAATTAATGGCCCCTTTACCCTCTTCACCTGCACATCCCCCTTTACCAAACCCTTTGGGTCTTCCTACATACGTTCCTCCAGTTCAAACTTTCCCACAACCGCTGTGCAGATGCCCTTCATGTCCAGGAGTAGTGTCACCCCTCCATCCCATGACCTGAAAATTAATCCTGCATTGTATAGCTTTCTATGGACACTTCCCCACAACTTGGAGCTAAGCCCCACATGAAAGTCCTCTTTACTGAACCAGTATGATCCACCAAAATCTTGTTGCATACTAGGTACTTTAGAATGCAATCAAATGAGGAACAGTACACACCAAACAACATCCTTGAGGAAACAACTCCTTCCCTTGCCATTTACATTGTAAGATGCTCAAGATCCACTTCTTGGAACCTCTGCTCTTGTGACCCCCATTTCTCCACTGTTTCCCTCCGCAACGTCTCCCAATCCCCTTAACTATAACCTTCCATATCCTCCACATCCTACAGATCTTCCTCATCCAGAATGAAATTGACTATCTGCCAAACCCGGTCTATGTTGTTTGGGCCTTCACTGTTGGCCGCGTTCTCAAACTGTTCCAGGAACCGGTGGACATCCTCCAGAAAAAACCTAACCGCGGGATAGTCCCTTGGCCTAATCTTTGCTCTGCTACCCATCTGCTCCTCTGGCAACTCCGGCACCGCATATGTTGTTTGTCCACCCGTGGTTGCCCTTGGCAGCGGCCCCATCAGACTTGTGGTCTGACACGAAGCACCTTGATAGGGTGGTGCACCACTGGCTGCTGTCTTTCAATGGGTCAGAAGGGAGTTGCCCATTCCAGCCTCATAATCTCCAATCATCATTGACATATTGAGGGTAAAAAAAGAAAAAAATATAACTCTGCGGATGTTGTGGAAAGAGATTGTGTGTTGGGTAAATTCTCCGCAACAATACAAAGTTCTCCGCAAAAATCTTGCTCCAAGTTCCAGAAAGCCCACTAGCCCTTGAGTCACACTCCTGTACCTCCGCAATTCCCAATCAAACTCTGCTTCTGCACCCAAGCTGGAAACCAATAAAGCTAACTTGCAATGAAATAATAGTAAATAAACCCTTCAGACTCCCCAACAAGCTCCACACTTGAACTATGTCCCTAAATATGACCTCTGAGAACTCCGCTTCCCCACCCAAGCTGGAAACCACTAAAGCTAACTTGCAATGAAATAATAGTAAATAAGCAAGTCAGAATCCCCAACAAGCTCTGCACTTGAACTATATCCCTAAATATGACCTCCAAGAACTCTTGCTGGTTCCTATACTCCAAATTAACACAAGAAAAGAATCTAACTATAATTTGCCATAAAAATATACTCTGATACTCCAATATTTGTTAATAACTTCCAATGATGGTAAACTCCTATAGTCCTATAAATTCCAATATTATAAACTCCTCTTCTCCTATGAACATAAACTCCTCCCCCTGTAAACTATTGTCCATAAAATCTCATCCTCCTTCTATAAAAAAAAAGAAAAGCTTCCTTATATATACAACAAAAGAATGCAAGCCACAAATGAAAAACCCCTCTTGTCTCTGTGAATTCCACACTGACCCACCTTAGCTACTCCAAAAAAGGAACGTAAAATGCTAATGAAAGACCCCTTTTCCCACTGCCTCCGTGCGTTTGCACTGATCCTCCTTACCAATAGTCCAATCCTTACCCAATCCAATGATTTGCAGTAGATTTGATTATCCTGTTGCCAATTCCCCCTAACAGTTTAGTCGTGTCAATGCATAACTAACAACAGATCCTTGTTGATATTCCCTAGCAGATCACTACCCATCCCGCATGTGGCATATCTACGGATCCCCAATGATCCGCATGCTGCCTCCTCAACGTTAGCGTTCATTTCCCCACAACCCTCCGCAATCTCAGTGCATATCCCATAATTGGCCTAATCTGTACCACTTAGCTTTGATCACTTGCTTCCGCATTAGTAAACCCACTGCTGCAGAGGGAAAGTTATGTT
Organism: Puccinia polysora; assembly: GCA_025617555.3. Lineage (NCBI taxonomy): Eukaryota > Fungi > Basidiomycota > Pucciniomycetes > Pucciniales > Pucciniaceae > Puccinia > Puccinia polysora. The sequence continues at coordinate 9,385,203 of CM062644.1, forward strand.
TGACCACACAATGTCCTTGAAAGGCAAAACTCCAGCCCATCCTTGTCATTGTGCCTGCAAAAAGTGCATGTCACACCAATGCCAAGCCCTCAGCTAATGTACTCCGGAATAGACAGTCCGCCAACGCGCTTCTCTGAGCCTATTGTGCTGCGGACTTCCAACCACAGCTGAGCAGCTCCAATTCAAATGTCCAGTGGTGAGCCTACTTGCATCTGTGTCTATAAATAACCACCAAAATGGCACCAGGTTTAAACAGAGAAAAAGGAATTTCCTAGCCAGACCCCCAATTTGTGGAAAGAGATTTTATGTTGCATAAAATTCTCTGCAACAACCTCACTTAAAGTTCTGGAAAGCCCAAAGACCTTGAGTTACCCTCCTGTAACTCTTCAAATCTAAATATAATCCACTTCCATGAGGAAAGTTACTACGTCCCACAGCGGTTTAAGAATCACTCCTGACCCCTATTCCATCACCCACAAAACTATCCCTCCCTTGATGGTAGCCACTAAAGCTAACTTGCAATGAAGTGATAGTAAATAAACAACATGGACTTCTCAACAATATCTGCACTTGAACTATTTACTAATGAAGACTCCAAGCAATCCAGCTGGTAATCACACTTTTCAAAGCAGAAAAAAAATAGAAAACTCCTTTATTGTATGCTGTCTAAGATAATATCCAATAATCTGCAATAATATTCTGATTTTTTGATAAATAATTTTTCTTTTTCATCCTCCCCCTCCTTTCTGGTAAGGGAAATGTTCTCCTTATATATATACAACTCCAAAAATGAACTACTCCATAAATAATGTAAACTACAAAAGAAAGACCCCTCCTCTAACTGCCTTTGTGCATTACGCACTGATCCTCCTTACCAATACTCCAATCCTTTACCCAATCCAATGAATTGAAGTAGGGTTGGTGATCATGTTGCCAATTTTCCCTAACAGTTGAGTCGCGCCAATGCATAACTAACAACAGGTCCCCATCAATCTTCCTTAGCGGATCACTCCCAATCCCGCATGGGGCATTACTACGGATCCCCAAAAATCCACATGCCACCTCCTCAGCTTCAGTTTTATTGCCCCATACTCCCGCAACCTCAGTTCATAATCCATAATTGGGCCTAGTCTCTACTACTCAGCTTTGATGAATTGCTTCTGCACTTGTAAATCCATAGTGGCGGAGGGGAAGTTATGTTTGACCATGTTTGTTGTACGCAAAAGGAAAAAAATCCAGCCCATTCTTGTCATTGTGCTGCGGAAGGTGCGCGCCGCACCAATGCTGAGCCCCTGACTTTTGTACTCCAAATTAGAAAGTCCGCCAATGCACTCCTCCTGAGCCCATTGTGCTGCGGACTTCCAACCACTGCTGAGCCACTCTGAGTGGAACGTCCAGTGCTGAGCCTACTTGCCTCCATGTCTATAAATAACCACCACACCACACTCCACCAAAAGGAACAATAGGGGCTTCTGGACCTTTGAAACCATGAACTCCTCCCCCTCCACCACCAAATCCATGCAAAAATCCCTGCAATTCAATGCCCAAAGCCCCATTTCACACTTCCTCCATACCAATCCCAGCTCATCCACTAATCTTGACAGAAGAAGATTGACCATTGACCTGCTATCAACCATTTCCCACACTTTCCGCCCCGCAATCTTCATTAAGAAGTAGGCAAGTGCAACCCATATGGACTTTAATTGGTAGAGCTTGCGGTCCACCTCCTCCTCCACCATGTTCACCCACTGGACTGTTGTTGGAACTCAACCTTGCCCGCACTTCTTCTGTGCCTGTACCATCTTTTCAACAACTGCTGCAGACACTGCAGCCAACTCCTGCCGGGTTAGGGGTATTGGCGCCTTTTTACCCATAACCCTCCGCACAATTTCCGCAGCCTTCTTTCTCACTATGGGATTTGCTGGTTGCCTGTCCCCTGCTGGCGCGTGCAACTGCTTTTTGGACTGGTGATTGTTCTTTAATGTCAACGTCCATCCTCTCTGCTGCAACCCATTTGTTTGCTGCCAGTAACCTGACCTTGGCCTCCACTTGCAGAGCTTCCCAAATTTTGGGCGCAGTGAAAATTCAAAGCAGTGTCAGCTGGAGCATTAGCCTGTTCTTGTATTTGCACCATAGGAGGCGGCTGACCTGTTGTTAGGTCCACCAACTTGCCTGTTGGGAATATTTACATCAACCCGGATGTGCAAACCAACCCCTTGTTCATGTCTGTAGTGAGGTCAGTGCACCCCAACTTCCAGTGCTCCTTCTCCCCACAGTATGTACAGGTGCAAACTGTGAACCCTCTGGGGGGTCCGCCAGGAGGCTGAAAGCACTCCACCATATGAGGGGGCATGGTGCATGGCTTAGCCCAAGCCGTTGTCCAATTAAGGAAGATTTGCAGGTCCCACAACATCTCTATGATTTCTCCAGCCAATGGGTCCAATGCTTGCTGGGGGACTGTGGTATGAAAGGTTGTTGACAGTCCTGCGGTTGGAGCTTGCACAGGGACTGGCAACAGGAGCATCACCAACTTCTTTGAGACCGCTGGGTATCACCTTGACATATCCTCAATCAGCTTGTCTAAATCAATTTTACTCTCCACAGCCTGGCAGATGACCAATAGGTCTGGGAGGATTGCTACACTCCTGTCTAAAAACCTTTTGACTGAAGGAGAAGAGGATAAAAAGGAGTCGCGGAAAAGAATAAAATATATAAAAGAACAATAAGAGAATAGAAATAGAATAGAAATGGTGTGAGCATATGCCCCAGAGCAGGAAGACATGGATCATGGAACTTCTTCATCCTCCCTTGTTCAAACCATGACCTAATATTGAGACTTATGAGCGCATTTTGCAGTGCAATTCAAGCCACTGGTTTGAAAAGGAAGTCAGCCAAATTCTTTTCTGACACCACTTTCTGAAGCTTGATTTCATTTTTGGCAATCTCACTTCTAATGAAGTGGAAACGCAGCTCCATATGCTTTGTGTGAAAGCTGGATTGGTTAGCTTGATTTAGAGCCAATTTGATGGTGCCTTCATTGTCTTCAAAGACGGTGGTTGTTTTAGCCGCTTCTTCCGTAAAGATGTCTTGAAGAAAGGATTTGATCCACCTAATCTCTTTCAGAGCGTCTGCAAGGGCCTTGTACTCAGCTTTGGTTGTCAATAGAGATAACGTCAGCTGCTTCTTGCACTTCCAGACCACTCCACAGCCCAACCATTGAATCACTAGGCCTAAAATTGAGCGTTGAGAGCTTGGACACGCAGCCCAGTCAGAATTTACGTATGCAAACATGTCCATTGGACTGTTGACCGCTGAGGAGAAGACTAAACCCGTTGAGCTGGTGTGTTGCAGATAGTTGAGCACATAGAGCACAGCTTGATAATGGTGGAGATTTGGTTTAACAAGAAACTGTGCCAGATATTTTACAGCAAAGGTGATATCAGGATGTGTGCATATGCTAATGTGATTTAGCTCACCAATAATATTCCTGTAGTTGGAACCTCACAAGATAAATTCTTGATGATCCTCTTCACTAGAAGAATACAGTTTTCCATTTGGTTTGAAAGAAGTGGAAAAAGTACAATGAGTGGGGAGTGGATACTGGGCACATATGTGCTCAATGTAGGATTTCTGATGGATTTCAAAGCCATCATCTTATTGAACCACATTCATTCCCAGTAGTAATGATGCAGCTCCTGGATCCTTTATTTTGAAGCTGGCTGATATCAGCTGGACAAAGTGGTCAGGATTGGTGCTGAAGATAGTAATATTGTCAACATGCACATATAAGAACGTCCCATCAAGCCAAAAGACACAGTGATTGGCCTTGCATCTGTTGAAACCAATTTATCCTAGCCATTTGAAGAGAGTTTTGTACCAGGTGAGAGGGGCTTGTTTTAAACCATATGAAGCCTTCTTTAGATGAAGGATCTTACCATTTGAGACAGTAATTTTAGCTGGAGGATTTATATATATGTCTTCTTGGAGCGGAGCATTTAGAAAAGCAGCTTTCATGTTGATTTGGCGGAATTGCAGTTTCCTTGAGGCAGCAAGTGCTATCAGTAGAAGCAGCAAGGTTTTGTTGCTGGTGGGAGAGAAAGTGTTGGAGAAGTCTGAGCCATATCTCTGGTTGAATCCCTGAACGCATAGCCATGCTTTGAACTTGATGATTCTTTTCTGATTGTTGCATTTCTTCCTGAAGACCCACACGCACTTGAGAGGAAGTTTTCCAGAAGGCAAAACGGTTTCTTCCCAGACGTCATAGCTGATCAAGTTGAGCTCTTCCATCTTCATGGCTTCAATCCACTCTTCTTGGTACTTAGATTTAAGCGCCTCTTGCAAGCTCTGAGGATCCACATAAGAATGGTCCACAATTAGGTATACAGAAGGCAGACCTACTTTGGAATGAGGTCTGCAGGGTAGATCAATGATGTTGGAGGGAGTAATGTTGTTGAGTGAAGGGGATTTAGTGGCAGGAGCATGGTCAGTGGAAACAGGAGCAGGGATAGTGATGGGGGTAGATGGAAGGGGAGATGTAGGATCTGGGATTGTTATGGGAGGAGAGATAGAAGGATTGAGGAAATCAGTTTTCTTGGCAGGAGATTTAATAAAAGGGAAAAGAGACTTGTCAAATGTGATGTTAGCAGATAGGAAAATTTGGAAAAAATTTGTATCCAGCAGACAAAATGACAAAAAGTCATCAGCGTACCCAAGCATGATTGCCTTTTTACAGGTGGGTTGAAATTTGTAAGTCCTGTTGGCTTTCAGGATCAGAGCATAGGCTGCGCATCCAAAGACCTTGAGGCAATCATAGTTGAATTCTTGATTATGCCATATCTGGTAAGGAATTTTGTTGCTGCAAGAATTGGAAGGTAGAATGTTCAGGAGGTGAGTCGCAGAGTTCACAGCTTTGTCCAAGTACTTTGGCGGAAGATTGCTCTGGTTCAGGAGGCACCGGGCCTTCTCCATGATTAATTGATTAGACATCTCAGCTAGACCGTTTTGTTGAGGGGTGTAAGATGGAGAAAAGTTTTTCATGATGTCTTTCTCTGCGCAGTAATTCTTTAGCTCAGATGAGATGAACTCTCCACCGTTGTCTGAGATGAATCTCTTGACAACCTTTCCTGTTTGACGTTCAGCGCAAGTTACATAGTCTTTGATAGCTATGTAAGTTTCACTCTTGAGCTTCAATAGGGCAATGGATCAATTACCAGAGAACTGATTGGTGAGTGAGAGAACGTAGTTGAAACCAGAAGTCAAAGTGACTTGGATTGGTCCTACTAAGTCAAGATGGACAGCTTCCAAGGTTTTGGTTACTGGCTTGAAGTGGTGAGTAAAAGGGGTGGCAGTGCCTTTACAAGTTTGGAATACCTCATAAGCTGTTGGGACCAAAGAGCAGGGTAAGTTGAGTGCTTTTAGGACAGATGAACCCAGATGACCCAGTCAAGCATGCCATGTGTTATCTGGCTTGTTGAGTAGCAATTTAGGTTGATGGTTTTATGAGAATCTGGTGCCACAAAGCTCTGTGAGGTGATTGGAGGTAGAGACAATGAAAGAGAAGTTGTCACATAGCACCTCAAACCCTGAGAACCCAAATTTGGTGAAGACTGTCTTCTTTGCTTTCAGTTGAGTTAGAGAGATGAGACATTGATTAATAGTAGGAATCAGAAGAACATTACGTAATACAACAACAGCAACCAGGTAATTTATCAGTTTGGCCAAACCAACATGAGTAGCAGTGAGAGAGTTTTTGGGAAATCCTGTTCCAACCTCTATCCTTGTGGGTGTGGCATTGAACAAGAATTTAGGGTTGTTGACAATGTGATGACTGGCACCAGAGTACAACACAGGAAGCTGAGAGAGATTAGGTCTAGGGTTCAGATAGATCTGTGAGTTAAAGTGCAGTTTGGCAGGGGTACTGGTTGTTTTGGTAGAGGTATGAAGATTGGCATTTGCCCATTTGTTCCAGTTGGGTCTCAGATGGGGATGGAGGAACCAACACTTTTCCTCAGAGTTTTCAGAGAGAGGATTATGATGATTTTTTGGAGCAGGGATACTTAGTCTTTGTCTTCTGTGTAGATTTAAGAAGAGATGTGGACAAGTTCAGATCCAGTGTGACTTCATTGTTCAATGTGCGGGATGATTCCAAATGAGTTATTTCTCAAATTTTATTGAAAACTCCAGTGAAATTTTGAAGGAGATCGTTGTTTAGGATAATTGTGTTGACCATGTGATAGAAAGAACTGGGAAGTTTGGCTAAGATGGTATAGCTCAGGATATCAGCAGGTACTTCTAGGCAGACAACTGATAATTCATTCATCAGCTTCTGGCATTCTGTGATGTACAGGTTGAGATTGCCTTTATACTGAGATCAAATAAATTTGAGCCAGATCCTTCCACAATTGTTGGAGGACTGAGACGCATAACTTGAGAGAATGGCCTCCCAGATTTTGTGCGGGTCCCCATTGTTATCTGAGTTCACTACTGCGTCAAAAGCAGAATCACCTAGGTGTTGTATAATGATATCAGCCACTTTGAACAATTTCTTTTATTGAGAGGCTGAGATGGGACTTGGAGCATCATCCACCACCAATTTGAGAAGACCCTTCCTTCTGAGATAACTTTTTTTTTGGAGGAACCAGGAAAGAAAATTTGAGTTGTTTAAAAGCAGGATGTTCAGTTTATATTGAGTGTTGTCCTTGTTCTCTGACATGGTTGTTAGCCTGGTCCTAGGGAAAACTTGAGACTGTAAATCTGAAGGAAAAGAGGCTAAAAAGGAGTTTTGGACAAGAATAAAATAAATAAAAGATCAATAAGAGAATAGAAATAGAATAATAGAAATAGAATATAAATGATTTGAGCATATAGCCCAGAGCAGGAAGACACGGATCATGGAACTTCTTCATTGACTAGGCTTTGGTTGTACAGGTACTGTTGCACTTTTAAAAAAAGTTGAGGTGCAAGCCCACCCAAAAACTCCCCCTTCATTGATCCCATCTGTCCCACAACAACCTTGTTCTTTCCCAGTTAACCATAGATCCACTCAAAATTTGACATGTACTCAACCCAGTCTTCTTTTTTCTGTAGCCCCTGTGCGTGCTTGCTTGCGCCGCAGCCTGCTTGAAGTATCTTTCCCAAAACCGGGGATTGTGCTTTCCCCACCTCACCAACATCTGCCTTTTAAACTACCCCAATACTGCCTTGTGTACCCAACCATTTCCTCCATGTCCCGGAGATTCTCCCCCTCAATGATGAAGAGGACAATGGTACAAAGCTTATCTGCGCCTGTCACACCCTCATATTCTGCAATCCCTTTGAACCTAGCAAGAAATTGCTCCACATCCGCGGTATTGAACCAAAGGTGAGGAAAGTCCCTTGGCCTAAGCCATATGCGCTGTGGAGCCTTGGCCACCATTTTGGACAAAATTTCCTCCAATGGGGGGGAGAAACCACCCAACCTAGGAACATGAGCAGCTGGTGGCAGAGGAGCAGTTGGGGAGTTTGGCCCTGGTTGCATAGGAAAAGCGGGAGGAATGTTAGATCCAGGAGAAGTTGTTGGAAGCATCCGGTTTTACTTTGAGATACTAAGAGCAAAAGATTGATTCCCAGCCAGACCACCAGATGTGGAACACTTAAGAGAGAGACTCTCCCAGATTGTCCTCATTTTTGGACGTTGCTGGTTCTAGCGTCTGAAAAGAGTGGGATACACCCTTAAGAGAGAGAAAGAATGAATAATGCTAAGAATAGATGAATTACCTCCTTCCTTCCTTCCTTCCTCCATGCTGGTATGCCCCCTCCCCCAACTTGGCAGTGGGGGAAGTTATTGAACCCTTCTCCCATGCCCTAACCTAAGCACAAGCACAAATACAGTCCAACAACAAACGGAAAGAACCCTAAGAAGCAGAAACCCCAACCCAATCCTATCCCCCTTCCTCAATACTTGCACCACTACATCCATACAGTTTTTCCTTCTCATGGTGCGCGCTGCGTCCTACTTGGAGCCCCTTGCCCCTGTCCTTAGCCACCCGAGTCCTCCCATGCCCGCTGCCCCCTGTCCGTGCAGTTTGTCCTTCTTTTGGCGCCCTCTGCACCCTACTTAGAGACCCCTGCGCTTAACATAACCACCTGACCTGGCTTCTGTAGCCTTAATGTGGTCCCTTATGCTGAGCCTACTGCGCAGGCAGCAGCAGCTGCTGAGCCCGCAGTGCTGCCCACATCTCAAGCCTACTTGCGTTCATTGCTGAGCAGGCTGCCCAAATTCTGAGCCTTCTTGCGCTCATTGCTGAGCATGCAGGCCGCAACCCATTACCAATCTGTTTCTATAAAATGCCACCACAATGGACCAAACAATTGAGCAGTGGAAATCTTTGGGGGAGGCAGAAATGAAGATTTCCAGTTGGATTTGCACATATTGCTCATGGATGTATTGGATATTTACCAATATCACGGGAGGTACATGGCTTCTAGATGTGGCAACCCAAGAACCTCATAAACCTCACAAGGTAAAATAACACTGTGGATAGCACTCATGGAATAGGTGATTTTTGGGAGTTTGGGAGGTAAATTTGATTTGGCTTTGCCATCTACCACCTGCAGTAAGGAGGCCCAAAGTACATATGTGGGGAGGGGAATGGTGTTCTGGCTTCTTCCAAATGGATGAAACCAACACTTCAAAGATGTCAAATGTTGGGTTTATTTTATTTTTGGGAGTATTACATGGACCAGGGAATTGATGAGGGTTGAAGGGGTGCACAGATTATCTTTCTAGTAAAAAAATTCAAATTCCAACCTATATTTCTGTACTGTGTAGGACATAGAATAAATGCTGTATTTTTCATCTCAAGAAGTTGGAAATAATAATATCACCTCAATATTTCAGCCAATGATTAATAAGTATTGGTCCAACATGAATGAGTTTCTAGCTCTTGAAATTGTTTTTGATCGCTGCAACAAGTTTAAGTACATAGAATACACCATTTCAAGGACTATGAATATTGAATTGTTTCATAATTACAGACAAACTTAGAAAAAAAATGCATCTATTTCTTGAATATTATTCTCCTAAACCATCAGTGGAAAAGCAAAGTTTCACTTCTAGTGAAATTGTTGAAAAATCCTATAGAAATTACAAATCAGATGGTTTTTGGAAGTTTTTACAAGGAAACACACCATCCCAATCAAGCACTCCTTTTGCTGAATTGGATTTATACCTTCAAGAAACTTTGATTGACATATTGGAAAGTAATTCTAAATTTAGCTTACTCAACCAGTGAAAATAAAATTCATGTCAATTTCCAGCATTAGGATGTTTAGCAAAGACAATGTTGATCATTAAAATGACCTCTGTTGCATCAGAATCAGTAAGACTTCATTTCCTTCTCTTATTAACTTATGTGTGATATTTATTTTTATTTTTACTTTCTTAGGCATTCTCTACCAGTGGTTGTGTTCTGGATGACTTCAGAACCAAATTAGCTCCAGAGGCACTTGAAGCCCTGATGTATACTCAAGATTGGATGGAAATTGAGTATTGTTATTTTTTCTTGGCTCTTCTTCATTCAAAAACCATTGCTTTCTTTCATACCTTCATATTTTTATGATTAGAAGGCATTTCTCCTTTTAACAAAATTGCATTCAGATATGTGAAAGCATACTCATTGGCTTCCAAGTAAAAAAAAGGGGGAACACTAAGTAGCCCAAACCCACAAAAAGCCTGCTAATTTGGGCTTGGGCCAGGCTTGGTCCCAGCAAACGTCTGGTTTTACCTGGCCCATCTGAGCCTAAATGATAATAGGCCAGTTTTGGGATTGCTATCACACTCCAAGCTTAAGGGTTATTGTCCTCCTACTTTGGCACACTCTTTTTCTTCAAGTACCATCTACCTCAGTCCATAAGTGTGACAAACTAGAAGCACAACATCAACGGTGCCTTCCCCTTATCAACTCTGGCTTGCATAAGAACCTTCCATTCTTGGCAACTGACTCAGCATCCACTTTCAAACCTCGCAGTCAATTCTACCTTGGTCAACCATCCATTTGGGTTTGGTCCTTTTCACCCTGGGTATCAATAACCCTTGGGTTCCCATTTCCAATCACATGATATTGCTAGTTTGCACTCATGCTAGTCAAACCATCTCAACTGTATAGTTTGCAAATGGACTAGTCCCTTACCCTGCATAAACTATGCCTTCATATTTGCATTGCTTCTGACGTCATTCCCTCATGTCTCAACCGTTACATCCCAATACATTTGTCCCCTATTTTCTTGCACTTAAGCTAAGACCTTGGGAACAATTCCTACTGTCATTTCATTTTTTACTCTGTCCATTTCATTCATTGCCTCATTGCTCTGAACTGTATTTGACCATCCATCAGTTTTTATCTAGTAATCTTGGATTACCTTATAAAGGCTACTCTGTTTGCATGAGGATTGTCTCCTCAGTTAGTTAATTTCATACGTTCTTGCATTTGCTAAATCCAGTCATCACATTGGGATTGGGTTTGGTTTCTTTCCATGGGAACATTCAACCCTCTTGCTGTGTTTTAAGTTACTCCACCATAAGTTCACACTTTGCAGTTAGCCCTTGCTACCTTGCACTTGCCCTTGCACTCAGTTTTCCTTTTGCGCTCACAATCATCTAAAGATTGCCCTATAGTACGTGGGGTGGTTTTTTGACAGTAAATTAACTAACTCAACTAATCTATTGTAGCTTCCCAACCTAAAATAAATTTCTTTTTACAATGTCAGGTACTCACTCAACCAGGAACGCTTCCCTCACCCCTTACAATGATGATATCCATTGGGTAGGGAGACCCAGCATTTATTGAGCCAGACAACCTTTAGATCCTGTCCCTTCTTCTCAATCTCCTTTGGTTGAACCTCTTGATGATCTCCTTGCTCCCTTGCAGGAGGAAGTGGACCCTCTTGAAGAAATAAAAGACTCCTCCAATGAAACCTTGACTCATGGTAGATTGCGGGCTTGCACTAATGCTCCCAAACCCAGTGCCTCAACCTTACTCACAACTCTGATCCAGGCACTCAATCAAACTGCCTTGCAATCTGGTCTGAGTGTTCCTAGTGTTTGCACCCCGGGCATGAAGCAGCCTGATCACTTTACTGGGGAGCACCCTCATAAGCTTAGATCCTACCTACAGTCCTGCAAAATCATCTTCTCAAACAATCCTCATAATTTCCCTACTGATTGACTTAGAGTTATGTATGCATCTTCCTTCCACTTTTAAACATTTTGTCAATGACATTTTTTCTGACCTTGTAGAGAAATATCTCATGGTGTATCTTGAAAATATGCTAGTCTACTGAAAAACTCTTGAGGATCACATTTCAAATTTGCAAGAGGTGCTGCAGCAACTTTGCAAGAATGACCTGTTTGCAAAAGCCTCTAAGTGAAAATTTCATACTCCTTCTCTTCAATTTTTAGGTTTCATAGTCTTGCAGCAAGGACTATTGATGGACCCAGCCAAAAGCCAATGCATATTGGACTGGCCCCCACCTTCCTCTGTTAAATCCCTTCAATTTTTCCTTGGTTTCAGTAATTTTTACAAGAGATTTATTGAGAATTATGCCAAGAAAACCGTAAACCTCACTAAAATTCTTCAAAACGACACTCATTTTGTTTTCACAGAACAAGCTGCTTTGGAGTTCAAAGCTCTAAAGAAAGCCTTTACCACTGCTCCCATACTTGCTCACTTTAACAAGCTAGCTTGCACTATCATCAAAACAGACGCAAGCAACTATGCAATTGCAGGAGTAATCTTGCAGTTTTCCTCCTCTTCTTCTCTTTTTCATCCTGTAGCTTTTGAGTCTTGCAAATTGCTTGCTGCAGAGCTTAATTATGAGATTCATGAAAAGGAAAATCTTGCAATCATTTTTTGCTTGAAAAAATGGTGTTCATACCTTTTGAGCCTTATGGAACCTTTTGAGGTCTTAACTGATCACAATTCTTTGAAATATTTCAAGAGCTCAAAAGTCCTTAAACGCAGACAGGCACATTTGGCCAAATGCCTCTCCAAGTTCAACTTTAAAATCACGTACCGTCCTGCAAAACAAGCTGTAGTCCCTGATGCTTTGTCACATTGGTACAACACTTACCCAGGAGGGGGGAGCACCTTGGCAGACAACAATCCTGAAAATGTTAGGACACTATTCTCAACCCAGTCTGCCAAACTCAGTTCAATCATCACTCACCTTTGAGATCTGGCTTCCAAAATACGACAAGCTGAACTTGACAACCTTAAGTGTAGCAAACTTTGCAAGAATGCAAACTTATTAGATAGTGATTATAGTATTGAAAAAAAATGATTATTTAGTTCATAAACATACTATAGCAGTACCAGATAATCCTGGCATTAAGTTAGATATCTTTGATTCAAGGCATGATTCTCCGCTTGCTGGTCATTATGGGGAGGATAAAACCTACCAATTGATTGAAAAAGACTTCTATTGGCCTGGTATGACAAATGAAGTAAAAGGCTATGTTAATGCGTGCTATGATTGAAATTGGAACAAGTCCTTGAAACACCAGAAGTATGGGCTGCTTCAGCCACTTCCAATTCCGACGGTTCCTTGGCACATGCTTTCTATGGATTTCATTTTGCAATTACCTATTTATAGTGGTTATGATGCTATTTTAGTAGTAGTAGATCCCTTCTCAAGGATGGCTTTATTTCTTTGCAGTAATGTGATGGGCTCTTTGAAATACTTAGCTAATTTATTTATAGAATATGTATTCTCAAAACATGGTCTCCCTGATAACATAATTAGTGATTGTGGATCTTTTTTTGTCTCTAGCTTCTGGACCTTGCTGTGTCAACATTTGAAGATCACTTGCAATCTATCAACGGCTTACCACCCAGAAACGGATGGGCAAACCAAGCAAGTCAATCAGATTCTCAAACAGTATCTTCAAATGTACGTCTCCTACCATTAGCCAAATTTTCCTACAACAACTCCACTCATTCCTCCACCAAACAGTTGCCCTTCCAGACTCTTTATGGTAGAAACCCAAATTTCTCTTTCCTTCACGTAGCACCTTCTCAACCTGCTACCAATTACCTTAACCACATCCAATCCCTTCAATTGCAACTTCAAACCAACCTTGAAGCAGCAAACCAGCGTTACCAGGAACAAGCAGATCAACTTTTGTCAGCCTCCTGGATGCCAAGACCCTTGCTATCCTTTAGCTACCAGAGGTGATAGAATAAATAATAAATATATCATTGAATAAATGAAGCAAAAATCTTTAAAATATTGGGATTAAGCTTGTTGCAAGGTTAAGTGGTTTGGTGATGGTTTATTGTTTTAATTCAATATGAATTAATTGATTATTAAATATTTTTATAGAGGGGCCACAATTATATTGGGGATCTTTAACACCTCTCCTCAGGGATTTCAGTATGAAAACACGTAGTCCTGGTTACTATGCGCTCTTTAGTTTAAAGGATATTTTACCCAAAGATAATATGTATATAAAATACACGGTGGAGTTGCAGGGCCTTGTAGCCAAGCTGCTACGACAGAGAAAGGATAATAAAACTCACTGGTATATTATTAAATCCTTTGGGTATCTGTTTGAGACGTGCACTGATGGTTTAAAACTGTATACTGGGGTTATAAGATTGTTCAGCAGTTTTAATTGATAAAAAAGAGACTGAGGACAGATATTATTGATCAGAATTAGCCATAAATCACCTACTTATCTCTTATAAGTACTTGATTACCTTGGCACAGTGTCTGGATATAAATATAACTGGTTCTCTGCCCATCAATATCCTCAAAAGAGCTCTTTATTTATAGCTTTTGGATTCCCAATATTGTCCTTCTGAGGGTTGCAGGTGCTCAAAGGGACGGACACTAAGGCTAGCAGGGTAACCAGGGGTAGCCTGTCATGTGTTCTTGGTGCTATAGAACGGGTAGCATTTAATTCCTCAGGGTATGGGAATTATTCTACTTCATAATAGATATTAGGATGTGTGAATAACACTAATCTATCCTATTTATGTATTATTTAATTAATTATCCTTAGTAAATGTTCCCAGTAATTTAATAAGTATATAAATAGAAATTTTTACGGACATCTTGATGTCCGGTAAGTTCTCATTATGTATTATATATCTGGAGTAAAAGTCATGATATTAATTTTACTCCTTATTTTCGAGTTCCAGTTGATTTACTAAGATAATTACTTAAAAATATAAGTCATGGGAATTCATGTAATATTTTTACATCATTAGTTTACTTAGTATGTCACGGAGATATTGATGCCTAGAAATTCTTTTATAAGTATATTGAAGTATTTTAATATATTTTTAGAAGTTGTAATTGTCTTATTTTTGACATTCTTGGTACTTTGAATTATATTAAATAAAAAATACATATAAGGATTATTTAAGTATTTTTAGATAATATTATGTACTTTTAGACTATCTACCATCCACGGGAACATTTATTACATATGTAGAATGTTCCCGTGTGGGTTGTAGCATGTTTACGCGGTACCTGAGCCTCTCAGGCTGCCTGTCACTCTGTCAACCCGTAGTCCCGCGGCTGCGTACTTGTCAGAGGCCCAGGGCTGCGTACACAACCTTGACGGAGTGACAGGGCTGTATCTCAGCCGCGCGCGGTTGCATTGGCTGCCGCAGCTGCGTGCGGGAATTTTGACAAAACACATTTCTGTCTGTAACTCCTAAAATATACACAACACCTCAATTCTGACTGAATTTCAGGTGTGAAACCTATACGTGACAATACGTGTGAAATCTTTAAATGACAAAAAACTCAATAGTGGAGCCGTAGTATTTTGGTCTTTCTTTCCTTAATTATTTAAAAATATAAGGAGTTGGATTTCAAGGGTGGGGTCAGTGAGTGACCCTACCTAATTTTTGGTGTAGAATCCATTTCTGTAATAATATTTATGGTTTTCCTATTCCTTCTTAGGTTAATTATATTATTATTATTTTTATGTTATCTTTTTTACTTTTGCAGCTTGCTTTGCAATAGTAGCAAGCTGACAACTTTGCACTTTGGCCCCAACCTTTGCAGTAGGAGATTGGATATGGCTCAATGCTTGCAATATTTGCAGTACTTGCCCAACTTGAGAAATCTTCAAAAGAAAGCTTTGCCTTTTCAAAGTCAAATCAATAGTTGCCCCTAATGCCTTTAAACTTACCTTACCTGCAAAATGGAAAGGTATCCACCTTGTCTTTCACGTGTCTATCCTAGAGCCAGCTCAAGTCCTATACCCAGGCAAGACTAATCCCCCTCCTGAACCAGTCCAAGTCCACAATCAGCTAGAGTGGGAAGTCAGCCGTATCCTGGATTCCAGGTTATGCAAAGGAAAGCTTCAATACCTTGTTAAATGGACTGGCTTCCAGCCCAATGATGATTGCACCTCATGGGAGCCAGCCCATCACCTTGGCAACTCTCCCAATTTGGTTTGAGACTTCCATGCAAGTTACCCTTGAAAACCTTGCCAATTGTTGCTCCCATTCCATTCCACACTTCCATCCCATTCCACACTTCCATCCCTTTCCTTCCCATTAATCTCATCCCATTTCCTCACTTCATTTCCTTTTCCCTTTCTCTTAACTATCCCCTTTTTTTCTTTTCACAAATTTTATCCTTTTTATTTCAAAATCAAAATCCAATTTTTTTTACCTAAACAAACAACAAATAATAATAATAACAATAATGCATATATTAATAACAGAATAAAATAATAAAAATAAAATAATAAAAATAAAATTATACATTTCTACAGATTATCCTTGATTTCTCTTTCCGCTTCCTCCCAATTCTCATTCAATTCCTCTAGCATTTACCTAAATTCTTTCAAATCTTTGTTGTCAACCAAAGAAGACAATCTTTGAAAGATCATCACTTGTGTCACTAGATGTCTCTCAAAGATTTCCTTGCACTTTGCAGTCCAAACCCTCTTTGGTTGGGTATTCCATCCAACCTCCTCCATGAGCTCCTTGTGAGCTCTCTTCCTTTGGCCCCTTGAAGAACCTTCTCCAACATTGCCAGTAAATTGCCTTGCATTGGTTTTGATTGGCCCTTCAACTTGCACTTGGTTCCCCTCATTTTGGCCTTCCATCTCATTTCTTTCCGTTCCACTCCACTCCTTCCTTCTATTCCATTTCCTTCTTCCTCATTTTCCTCCCTTTGCTCTGGTTCCACCTCCCCTTCAGCCATTCCTTCTTCCCTTGCCTCTTTGATTTTCTGCATTTCTTCTGCTTGCACTTCACTTTTCACCTTGCTTTGCACTTCCAACCCAATTGATCCAGTATATGGTGGTGGCGGCAGAGGTGTATTGGTGGTGTATTGTTGTAATCATGGCAGTAATACATCAATGAGGATTATATTAGTTCCATTTCTCTTTTCTTTATTTTTCTACTTATTGTTAGTCTCTAAGGCTTGACTTACCAGGGTTCCAAATACCTAAGAACTCAATCTCCGGCACTGGTGGTATATGATAACTAACTTGCGGCGCAGACCTTTGACTTTGCAACTCCCTTCCGGACGCTTCTGGGACATCTACGACCGGCTTTCTACTTATAGGGAATGTACAAGAAACCTTGCGCAAGCAACATTGTTTGCACTTGTCTCAAATACCTCGCATGGCTGTACTAGGAAAACATCACTTGTTTTTTCAAATCCAGTTTTTGCAAGGGCAGAATGATGATGATGAAATAATTAATAATGAGTTTATTTAAAGCAAAGAAGTAATGATTAATGGGTATACAGTGATTGTAACAACTTTGGAATCAAGGGGAAAACTGTCTGAACACTTTCAGGAGCTTGTGTCTTTATACCCAGGCAACTGTCACGCTTTGAGCTTAAGGGTTATTGTCCTCCTACTTTGGCATACTCTTTTTCTTCAAGTACCATCTACCTCAGTCCATAAGCATGAAAAACTAGAAGCACAACATCAATGGTGCCTTCCGCTTATCAACTCTGGCTTGCATAAGAACCTTCCATTCTTGGTGACTGACTCAGCATCCACTTGCAAACCTCGCAGTCAATTCTACCTTGGTCAACCATCCATTTGGGTTTGGTCCTTTTCACCCTGGGTATCAATAACCCTTGGGTTCCCATTTCTGGTCACATGATATTGCTAGTTTACACTCACGCTAGTCAAACCATCTCAACTGTATAGTTTGCAAATGGACTAGTCCCTTACCCTGCATAAACTACGCCTTCATATTTTCATTGCTTCTGACGTCATTCCCTCATGTCTCAACCGTTACATCCCAATACATTTGTCTCCTATTGTCTTGCACCTATGCTAAGACCTTGGGAACAGTTCATACTGTCATTTCATTTTGTACTCTGTCCATGTCATTCATTTCCTCATTGCTCTGAACTGTAGTTGACCATCCATCAGGTTGTATCTAGTCATCTTGGATTACCTTATAAAGGCTACTCCATTTTCCTGAGGATTGTCTCCTCAGTTAGTTAATTTCATACATTCTTGCATTTGCTAAATCCAGTCATCACATTGTGCTTGGGTTTGGTTTCTTTCCATTGGAACATTCATCCCTCTTCCTGTGTGTTCAGTTACTCCACCATAAGTTTGCACTTTGCAGTTAGCCCTTGCTACCTTGCACTTGCCCTCACACTCAGTTTTTCTTTTGTGCTCACAATGTGGAAACTTTAGAGGTTATCCCTCCCAAAGTTGTCCCAAGTGATGGAGTTTGATGGTTCTAGCATCTGTAAGACTCCAGGATGATTCCTTGTCCGGGAGAGAGAGTGTGAGATTCTAATCTTCCTTTTTCCTATTCCCCCTTTGTGTGTGTGTCCCACTCCAACCCGTGCTGAGGGGAGAGGTATCTTATATCCCCTCCCCTCAGCCCTAACCTAAGTACAAGCACAAAGACAAACTGACAACCATGAAGAAGAAACCCTAGACCCAGAACCCTAACCCATCCCCCAACCCATACCCACACCCTATCCCTTCAGCTCGCCTGCCATTTTGAACATCCGGTTCGTCCTTCTGTGGCGCGGCCCTCCACCGCGTGCTACCCAAAGTTCACCGCGCTTGCCCGTATCCGCCCGACGCGCCGTTGTGGATTTCCCATCCTGTGGCCGGCCCGCGCTTGCGCGCGGTTGTCCACGCATATAGCCCTGCTGTCACCCCGCCTTTTCCTCCCCCGACTAACCGCCCGAGAACCTGGTTGGCCCAGCTCCATCCGTGAGTCGGATATCCAAGTGGATTGCGGCCCGGCCCGCAGCCGCATGCTCAATCCGCTGCGCCCACTGCTGAGCCTCGCGGCAACTGCTGAGAACCGGCGCACCCCCACTGCTGAGCCTAACCTACCAGATGCTGAGCGCGCAGGCCGCGACGCAGTTCCCAACCCGAGGCTAAATAATGACACCACATCCCCCCCGACTTGAGTTCTTTCCCCAGAGGTCCCTTCCCATCGCTACCTCGACCACCTTTGCACCATTCCCCCCTACCTACTCCACCTCACACACTCCGCTGATTCCCCTCCCCCCGCTTCATTGCCATCATGCTCCCATGCGAATTCTGCGCCCAGAACGGGCACGCGTGCTTGATTGCTCCTGGCCGACGCGCCTGCGTTGCTTGCCTTCGCGGCCGTTGTCGCTGCTCACTTAGTGACGGCATGCCCCGAGCCCCCCCAAATCCAGCCCTTGCCCCAGGCTGCGCAAGAGGGCTTGTCTGGACTCATTTGTAGTTTTGGATGACAACGCTATTTTGGAGGACTTGTGGACTCCGCCGGGATCCCCTTGTCGCCGCCCTCCGCCAAGCAAGGGTCGCAACTCGGCTTCCCCCCTCCGCCGCGCGGGACCACCGCGGAAGGAGGACTTCTCGTCCGTTGATGACTATCAAAGGGCCCTGCGATTCTGGTTGGACCGTGTCTGGATGAGGGAAGGCGCAAGGGACCCGCGACTTGATGAAATTCTCCGGTGTTGCGCTGCTGCGGCTTCAGGTCCTCCTCCGGCACCTACGCCGGCTCCTCCCCCCCCGGCTCCACGAGGCACTCCACCCCTGCCCGCGTCACCAGCGGTCTTGGATGAGAGGCCTACTACCCCCAAGGTCCCTCCTCCGCCGTCCCCAATCCTTATCCTGTCGTTGCCCTCAGCTGAGCCAAGCCCTCCGCGCAATGCCCCAGGGACCCCCTCATCACCCCCTCGCTTGTTTGGATCAAGTCCCGTCCTGGCACCGGCACCGCCATTCCCCAGCCCTCCCGAGATTCCGGACATCCCGATTGTAATGGCACTCCCGGTGTGGTGTCAATTTATAGACACGGGTGGGAACTGCGTCGCGGCTGCGCGCTCAGCATTGGGGGCGAGCGGGCTCAGCATTAGGGTATGCAGCGTTCTCAGCAGCGGCAGTTGCTGGATCAGCAGCAGCCGCTGTTTGGCTCCGCACCTGGAGGACGGGTTGGGCTCAGCATCAAATGCGGCATGGGCGTCAATCCGCTCCGGAGATCAGATTTGGAAGGTAGTGCGCTCGACTAGGTTTGCGGGCGCGCCGGTTCGGATATGTAGGGGCGGAGCAATCTGCGGGCTATGAAGAAACGGATGAAGCGCGCGCGGGTCATGCCGGATATTACCAAACACCCACGACGGGCACGGACAAACGGATACGGACAGGCGCAGGGGGCTCCGAGTAGGGCGCGGTGCGAGGAACGCTTCATGAGAAGGACGAACTGGATGAACGGAACGGCGTACGGAAAGCGGGGGAGTTTGGTACGGAGGAGGTGGGGAGAGGAGGCTAGGGTTTCTGTTTTGGGATTGTTTTCTGTTTTGTTTTCATACTGTTATTTGCGCGTGTACTTAGGTTAGGGTTGAGAGGGAGGACTTATCCTCACTCTCAACTCCGGGTTGGGGAGGAGGGGGGGCACCAGAGCATCAAGGAAGAGGAAAGAGGAAGAATATCAGATCATCAGATTGAATCACTCATCTCACCAGGAGATTAAAGGAACTCATACCGGAAACACATCCAGGTGGAAAGTTCTGAGGACTGAAGGATTGGCGATTTCTCTCTCTCTACTTTTCTTTATCTCTTATCTCCTTATTTCTATTTCTCATTTAAGTGCGACTTCGGAGATCCTCATCTCCTTCCAAACGCAGGGAACCGTTAACTTCTGAACCTTGGGACAATTATAGGGGGATAACCTTTATTCTTTCCACACCGGTGTCCCGCTTCAAGGTTCTTGTGGAAAGGTCAACAACGATGCTTAGGGATTACCTTGCGACCCCCGGCGCCCAATCCTTGGAATCCCGACGCGCGCTCCTGGAATCTTTCCAGGCCTTACTGGCGTTGTTGAGGGCGGAGATGGAGGATATGATGAAGATGGCTTAGGCGCATCGCCCCCCACTCCCCTTCTCCCCTTTTTCTTCATCCGTCTTTTGTTGTACTGCGCTTCCCCTATTCCTAGAGAAATACATGTCTTCTGCACGAGGTCCTATCTTCCAAGAAAAAGTGCGCGACCGCGCTTTGTGAGAATGAGATTAAGATTGAGGTCCGCGTCCGCGCGCCGCTTTGTGAGTGAGATTGAGATTGAACAGCCGTTCCAAAAAGAGGGGTACCTGGACCGCCCCAGAAGGACTGCCACACAGTTCCCCATACCCCTACTACAAAACAAACAAACACCCTGCTGACAGCGCGCGCTCACAACCGCGAGTATAAGGGAGGAGCAATGGGAAACAAACATTCTGGGGTGTCTAGTCATTCCGGCTGTGAACCGGCTAGAGCACACCCTTACCAAGCTAAGCTTTTAACCGTGTCCACACCGTCCCCGTCCATTGCGCCTGTCTGTTGAAGAAAGAAAAAGGAGAGAAACAGAAAAGGAGGAAGGAAAACAGCCCAGATCCAAAGAGGAGAAAGAAATATTCTATATTTATTATTTTTATTTTTATTTATTTATTTATTTTATTTTATTTCATTTTTTTGCAGAGCTCTTTGTCCCGCCATCCGTGCGCGGGGCTCGTCCTTGCGTTTGCGGACCCGATGTCACACCGCTCCCGCGTACCTGCAATAAATAGACCGTAGCCAGTACCAATCCAAAACCAAGTCCAAACCAAAACATAAGGAGACAAACATTCTGGGGTGTCTAGTTGTCCCGGCTGTGAACCGGCTAGAACACCCCCTCACCAAATCAAGCTTAACCACCTAGCGCCCCCCCCCAGCTTGACAGCTGTCCCCAGCAGTCTGCAACCTTTGACTTCTCCGGGGTTGCGCATCGCACGCCGGTTCTTTGCTACCCAAACGCTCCGCATTGTCGCCCGACTCCGGGACCGCCTTTCCCCCGGACCCCAAATAATCGCCCGCCGTTTCGTTGAAGGAAGTGGAACCGCGCGCAAAGAAGCGTTTCACATGCAAAGCCGCGGCCTTCTGTTTAAGCGGCGCCCCGTCCAATTCCTCAAGCTCGTAGCTGCTGCCCAAGAACTTAGAGGCCACGCGGTACGGCCCGTTCCACCGGTTAGCGAAAAGCCGGCCCCACTGGGATTCCAGACTCCAATTATACAGCAGGACCAGGTCCCCCTTCCGCAGCGGATCCCAGAGCCAATGGGAACAGCGCTTGTCCCAATAGCGGACAGACGCCGTCCGGGTTTTCTTCAAACGATCCGGGGCCCTTCTCAAGGTCTCCTCACGCCTAAGGAGTTGCTCGGCCCGCGCCTCGACCAGATCTGTGGACGTCTTGACCTTCCACCAATCCATGCCCAAGAACGTGTTCAGCTCGATGTCCACAGGAAGCACAGGCCGCTGCCCATAGAGTAGCTTGTAAGGCAAATACCCCGTTGAGCGCTTCACGGAGATCCAATCAGCAAAAAGAACCGCCGGGAGCGCCACCTGCCACCTTTTGCCGTCCTCACTGCACATTTTCACCAGGGCATTGTTGATTGGCTGATGCCCCCGCTCAATCATCCCTGCGCCCTCTGGGTAGTACTCTGTCATGCGCCCAAATTTTGCTCCACAACTCTGCACCAGCGTCACCAGGCGTCCCCAAAACTCCGCCCCTCCGTCGACGGTGACCAAGAAAAGCGATCCATAGCATGCAAACCATTCCTCCTCCAGAAACTGAGCCACCTTTTCCGCCAATAGCTTCACTAGGGGCCTTGCTTCCACCCACCCAGACAGATCGTCACGCGCAAACAGCAAAAACGCAAACTTGCCCGCCTTGATGTGGACCACATCTAGCGAAACGCCCCCGAACAGCGCGTCCTCACCCGTGGGGTGGCCAACCTCCTTAGGCAGACCCAAGCTTCGCCGCTGGCAGGCCTTGCACAACTTTACCCAATTGCGCACCGCGCGGACAATGCCCGACCACCAAAACCTTGCTTTCACCCTTCTCTGCGTCTTGACCTCACCCCGGTGACCAAGGTTGTCGTGCAGACTTTGTAGGATCACCTCTTGGTTGGCCCTAGAAGTCGCGAGAACAAGAGGCACGGAACCACTCCGCCGCCATAACTGACCATCCTGTAAGTAGAAGTTCAGAACGTTACGCCTCACCCACCGGACAACCGCGCCCGCCGTGCCCTTGGGGAACCGGAGATCCTGCAAATAAGAGCACAAGACCGCGTAAAACCCCAACTGACACAACAGAAGACGAATTGCCGCCTCTGCCATTCCTACCCGAATGACTGGAGCTTCCACATCCAAGGGTTCCGCCCCCTTGTAGGGATTGTCCCGCGGGTACCACGACAGCGCGTCTGGCATTGTGAACGCCTTTGCTGGGATGTGTACCACGCTAAAGGAGAATAACTGGAGAAACACTACCCACCTGGTCATGGGCGCGTTTGGCAGCGTTGGTGAGTTAATCATTTGCACCAAGGCCTCCGCGTCAACCAAGAGCTCGAAATGCACGCCCCACAAAAGGTGCTGCAACTGCCATACGATCTTGGTGACGCCGCACAGCTCCAGCTTCGGCTGCAAATAGCGACTCTCTGTCGTGGCAAAGGTGACCAATTTGTAGAGCACCGGCCTATCTTTTCCGTCCTCCTCCTGTGTCAAGACCCCCCCGGCACCGAACTCACTAGAGTAAAACACCAGGCGTATCCCTCCGGCGTTGTAATCAAGGTCCCGAAGGACAATGTCGCGCCCCACAATCTCCATGAGCTTTGCAAACGCGGCATTGCATCCTTCGGTCCAATTCCACTCCGCCCCCTTACGCGTCAGCGCCCGCATTGGGCTTGCCACTTCCGCAAACCGCTCGATGAACATGCGGACGTAGCTGCACAACCCCAGGAACTGCAAGACGTGAAACACCGTCTGAGGAGTCGGCCATTCAAGAACCTTGTTCCGCTTCTTCTCCGCTATTTGCCTACCATTGAAGGCCACGACGTGCCCCAGCACCTCGAGCGCCGGAACGCAGACCGCTAACTTTTTCCCAGACATGGTAAGGCCCGCCTCCTCAATTTGGAAGAGGACTCATTCCAGAGTCTCTGCGTATTCCCAGAAAAATCGACGGATCGCAGGTGCATCCTCTAGGACCGCGCCTCCGTAGTCCGTTCTGGGGCCTTTAATGCCAGCGTCATTGATGAAGATTTGCACGCCTTCCGGAAGATTTTCACGTAGTATCCAGGTCATTTGGGCTTGTTAAAACACCACTGAGTTGGTTGCACCTTGCGGTAGCCGCGTCAGCTGCATCCTCCCTAGCCCGGTCTCAAACGCCGTCAGTGGCCGCAAGTCAGGGTGGAGTTCTCACTGGTCATATCCCCCCATTACATCCACCAGCCCGTAGCAAGCGCGCCCGGCCATTGACTCCAGAAATTCTTCCACACGCGGGGGAAGCCCCGCGTCGCAAATAGTGAACAAATTGAGCCTCTGAAGGTTGTGAACAATCCTTAGCGACTTCCCATCCTGTTTAAAGACCGCAAAGATAGGACTCAAATAGCTTGATGTGAACTGCTTGTAAAGCCCCATCCTCACACGCTCCCGTACCAGCTCCAGAAAGGGTTCCCAAACGGTACGGGGGATTGGAATCGGCTTGATTTGCCACGGTTTGTGAGGGACAGTGGGAATAACATAAGGGTCCCCAATCTCGCCTCTCAACAACCTGCGCTTGTCCGGTCTAAAGGCAAGCACCTTCTCCCTCAGCACCAATACCGATACCAGAAGATCCCTTTCCTCCGCACTCAGCCATCCCGTCGGTCCAAAGTTAAGGGCGTCCACCCGCTCTTCTGTGATTTGCGCCAACCGCGTTATCCATCCATTCTTCCCAAGGGGCGTCTCCCACGGGTCCCGGGACCACGCAATTGGTCATAGGGGTCTGTTGAGTCCCTGAGGCATTGCCTCATTCCGCGGCCGGACTTTTTGCGCCACCGGTTTGTACTTGCCCGCGTTGCACCGCGCCATCCAGACCCGGCCGTCGCTGTCGTAAGTCCTAGTAATAACCAGACCGGGGCTTTTGCCTTTGCTCACAACTGTGGCACAATGATAGGGTTTTTGAAGTGCAGAGCCTTCCGGCAATGCATACTGAGGAATGGAACTTACTTCTGGCGCCTGCGCCCTATGCGCGCCCCCCTCCACCTGCTCCTCACCTGTGGGCCGCCCGTGCTGAGCCGGAGCTTTCCCCGCACGGTAACCGCAGCCTACTAGAAAAAATCCTCCGCAGGGTGACCCTTGCGGTCAGCCCCCGCGCCGGACTCCCCGTTGCCACCAGACACTGGGTCCTGTACCCATCTCCCTTGCCCGCAATCGCAGATCGTTGTTTCAAACCGCGCTCCAAGTGGGTCTTTGACGGTCAGCACCTCCGTTCCTTCCTTGGGGTTGAAGGCCATTTGAGCTCAGAACCCAAACATAAACGGCCGACCTAGAATCACATCTCCGCATTCCACTGAGAGAAATGACAGGGGCTTACAAACCTTTGCAACTTCTACCTCCTCCGCCTCTACTACTCCATCCACGCGGCATTTGCCGCCATTTAACGCCCAAAGGCCCATTGCGCACTTCCTCTGCACCAGGCCGAGCTTGTCAACCAACCTTGACGGAAGCAAGTTGACCATTGACCCGCTGTCCACCATCGCCCACACCTTCCGCCCCGCAATGGTCATTGTGACATAAGCAAGCGGGACGGATACCAACTTTGACCGGCACGGCTTGGGATCCGTTTCCTCCTCCGCCACATTAACTCGCTGAACCGTTGTTGGCACCCGGCCCTGACCGCAATCTTTTAAGGCCTGGACCATCTTGTCAACAACCACAGGGGACACCGCCGCTAGCTCCCGTAGGGTCAGAGGTATCGGTGAGTCGTTCCCCATCACCCTTTGGACAATGTCCGCGGCCTTCTTCTTCCCCGCAGGATTAGCGGGCAGCCCGTCCGACGCTGGTACGCGCGCGACTGGCTTTGGGGCCATTAGTCGCTCGTCGACATCCATTGTGATCCGCTCGTTTGTTGCCAATGCCCTGACTTCGGCCTCCACTCTTGGCGCTACCCAGGTTCCGGGCGCGGTGACAATCCCAAGCAAGAACCGGGCGGTCTTGGCTTTAGCCTTTGCTCTTTCCCGCACTTGCACCATTGGTGGCTGCTTGTCCCTGGTCAGATCCACCAATTCACCTGTCGGGAACATGTACGTCATCCTGGATGTGCAAACAAGCCCCTTGTCCATGTCTTGAGTGAGGTTCTCACAAGCCAACTTCCAGTGCCCTCTCTCCCCGCAATATGAACACCGCGGCAACCCAAACGACCCGGATGGTCCGCTGGGGGGCTGGAAACCTTCTACCATGTGAGGCCGTACCGCGCGCAGTTGAGAAGGAGCCGCCGGCAACAGTGCGGCTGTCGGAGCTGTGGGAGTCAATGTCCAGTTGAGGAAAGCCCTTATGTCCCGCAGAATCTCCATCATCTCTCCAACTGATGGTCCCGCGGATTGTTGGGAAAGTCCGGCATGAGAAGGCATTGGCGGCCGCGCGGCCAAGGTTTGGTCGGGGACCGGCGCCAAGATCGTGACCAATTTCTTGGAAGAAGACAGGTACGTTCATGCCGTATCCGCAATGAGCTCTTCCAGATCAATTTCGCTCTCCACAGCTTGACGGATAACCAAAAGATTGGGAAGAATTGCAACACTTCCATCCAGCAACCTCTTAACCAGACCGTGGTCATACAGGTATCGCTGCACTCTGGAACGGAGCTGTGGCGCAAGACCCCCCAGAAACGCCCGCTTCATGGCACCCGTCTGGCCCGCGACAACCTTGTTCTTTGCCAGGTAGCCGTAGATTTGCTCAAACTTTGACATATATTCCACTAATCCTTTGCGCAATCGCACCCCGCCATTCTTGCTTGCTTCCTCCGCGGCTTGATCAAAGTTGCTTTCTTGGAACCGGGGTTTGCGCTTTCCCCACCTTGCCAACATCTTGCTTTTCAACTTCCCCCAGTCTTGCCTCTTGTAACCAATCATTTCCTCCACGTCCCGCAGCTTCTCCTCCTCGGTAATTAACAGCACAATGGTCCAAACCTTATCCGCGCCCGACATGCCCTCCGAATCCGCGATCCCTTCGAACCTAGAAAGAAACCGCTCAACGTCCGAGGTACTGAACCAAAGGTGAGGGAAATCCCTTGGCCTCAACCAAACGCGGCAAGGGGCCTCTGCCGCCATGTCCGATGACCCTTCTGAGGGAGGAGCAAAACCGCTAACTCTGGGAGCATGAGCAGTGTGGTGCTCTTTTATGGACGCGAGTCAGGAAAGGGCTGCAGGTGGCGCGCTCAGCAATGGGAAGGGCCTTGTCGCAGCTAGCCGCGCTGCGGGCTCAGCAGCAGTCAGGTAGGCCCAGCAGCGGTTGGGTTGGGCTCTGCACCTGGAGACGGGAGACGACGGATTGCACGGACCAGAAAGCTTGCGCGGATCAGAAAGCTTGCTTGGGTTGGAAGGCTTGCGCGGATCGGAAAGCTTGCGCGGATCGGAAGGCTTGCGCGGATCAGAAGGCTTGCGCGGATTGGAAAGCTTGCGCGGATCAGAAGGCTTGCGTGGATTGGAAAGCTTGCTTGGGTCGGAAGGCTTGCGTGGATCGGAAAGCTTGCGCGGATCGGACGGCTTGTGCGGATCAGAAGGCTTGCGTGGATTGGAAAGCTTGCTTGGGTCGGAAGGCTTGCGTGGATCGGAAAGCTTGCGCGGATTGGACGGCTCGCGCGGACCAGGCGGACCGCGCATTGCAAGACACGCGGATTGGGTCACGCGGGTACGCAGATACCTGGAACGGGTTGTTGGGCGGACGCGCGCGGGCAGGCAAGCTGGGCGTACGTTGATATTGAGGGGCATGGGTTATGGGGCAAGGGATGGAGGGGTAGGATTGGGCTAGGGTTCTGTGCTTAGGGGTTGTATTTCATCATTCTTGCTTACTTGTGGTTGTACTTAGGTTAGGGTTGAGAGGGAGGACTTAAATACTTTGCTCTCAACTCTGGGCGTAGGGGGGGGGGGGAGGGGGAAGCACTGGACTTCACGGACTGGACTGCACTCGAGGATATCACTTTTTATGGCATCGGATTGGATTTGATTGGAAAGGAAGGAATTCATCTTATTATTTCTCTCTCTCTCTCCCTCTCTCTCTCTTGAACGGCTGCATCCAATCTCCTTACAGACGCTTTGATCAATAACTTCCAGAACTTGAGGACGACTTCTGGGGTGTTGCTCCCTAAAGTTTCCACATCTGGGGGTCTGGCCGGGAACAATCTTTTGTCAAAGTCTCTCAAAGGTACTCACGGATGCTACCAACAGCCGCTTCTCTTCCTTCCTCCTCCAACGGCTTCCGCGCTACCCCATGGATTTACCCGCATATTCGACTCAACATTGCGGAAGTGGAGCGATTCATCTTGCGGTATGAAACAATCGCGGACTCTGAAGGCGTTTCGGATTTTGAGAAGGTGCGCCATGTTGTCCTGTTCATCGAGGATGCGGAAGCGCGTCGGGAAGTGGAGGAGATGGGAGGATACCTGAACCTGGATTGGCCGGAACTGAAGGAGGACATGCTGGCAAGATGGGGGAGGCATGGTTCTTGCTTTTGGAAGGACGATCTCAAGCCATCCGCGGAATTGGGTTACAAGGCAGGCGCGCGCGACGGGACCCAGATGCAAGCAGAAGTGGACTACGCGGAACTGGAGTACTACAGGGCAGAGTATGTTCCGGCCCCACCACCGGCAACCATCTCTTGGGCTAGTGAACTTGCGGAGGTGGCAAGGGGCCTCAAGGCCTATCTGGAGAGTATTCAGTCCCCCAGCGCTTCTGCGCCCCGCGTGTACGCAAATGGGGAGGACAACAACCGTTGGCGGACGGGACAAAGGGACCGGACAGCGGATTCAAACGCGGAATTGGTTTCCCCAGTGGGGGCTAAGAACGTGTTGGGGAAGCGGGACTCGATGGAACCGGTGCGGCCTACTGACAGGAAGCGGGCGAGGACAACGGAACGGGAAATGGATGCTCCGTGCGGACTGGGAATTGGCAAGCAGCGGACGGATCTTGCAAAGAAGGTACAAGCGGCGGCGGAAGAGATGGACCACACGTTGGAGAATCACGACCCAAGCCAGACCTCTTTGACGGCGGAGAGCGCGCATTTGGAAAGGGTAGTGGCAGCAATGGAAAGGACGGGCGCGGAATGGACAGACGGTGGGGCGGAGCGGAAGGGTCAAGTGGTCACGCGCGGTCTGGTGAGCAGGGAGCGGTCAGAAATCTCCGGAGGGGAGAACAAGGCCGCAAGAAGGGCAAAGGGCAAAGGATGTTGTGTGGACGGGGTGGGGAAGAAGAGAGCTGGGATTGAAAGGGTTTCAAAGCCTCTTTCCTCCTCCATGGCGGGTTGTTGTAAGGACGTCTGGGGGTGTTCGCTTTTGTTTGGGTTTTGCGCGCGGATGGGCTCAAATTTCAAAGGATGCAGGAGGGTCTTGGCGGCGGGAGGTGCACCTAGGCGGTCTGGGACAACAATTTGCAAACAAGGTCCCTGCGGGATTGGTTGAGGCAACGCTCCGCGGATCTGGCAATGGGTGGGGCGCGGTCGGCTGGGGACAGCGGCAAAGTTGGGGGGGAGCTAGCGCGGGGTGGAAGGTTGGAGTTGGGATGCAGGACGCGGGCTCAAAAAAAAAAAAAAAAAAAAAAATCTCTTGTTCCTTCTTATCTATTCATTCTTCCTTTTCTGTCTCCCCATGTACTCTTGCGGATACTCTCACTGGCGCGGATTTCTCACCTTCAGACTCTCACTGGCGCGGATTTCCCACCTTCAGACTCTCACTGGCGCGGATTTCTCACCTTTTCCGACTTCTCACTGGCGCTGATCTTCTCTCTCCAAGGCGCGGATATTGCGCGCGGTCCTTATTCTTGCTCAGGGACTCACAAGCCCAAAGGCTACTCAATCACGCACAACGTATGTCTTTTTTTTGTGTATAGGCGCTAAATACAAAGGAGAAAGGATAACTACGGAAGGTGAGATGGTGGGAGATCTCTGGGGACAGAACTCAAGTTGGGGGGGGATGTGGTGCTCTTTTATGGACGCGAGTCAGGAAAGGGCTGCAGGCGGCGCACTCAGCAATGGGAAGGGCCTTGTCGCAGCTAGCGGCGCTGCGGGCTCAGCAGCAGTCAGGTAGGCCCAGCAGCGGTTGGGTTGGGCTCTGCACCTGGAGACGGGAGACGATGGATCGCGCGGACCAGAAAGCTTGCGCGGATCGGAAAGCTTGCTTGGGTCGGAAGGCTTGCGCGGATCGGAAAGCTTGCGCGGATCGGAAGGCTTGCGCGGATTGGAAGGCTTGCGCGGATTGGAAAGCTTGCGCGGATCAGAAGGCTTGCG
Organism: Puccinia polysora; assembly: GCA_025617555.3. NCBI lineage: Eukaryota > Fungi > Basidiomycota > Pucciniomycetes > Pucciniales > Pucciniaceae > Puccinia > Puccinia polysora. Next base: position 9,414,952 of record CM062644.1, read on the forward strand.
TGGATTGGAAAGCTTGCTTGGGTCGGAAGGCTTGCGTGGATCAGAAAGCTTGCGCCGATCGGACGGCTTGCGCGGATCAGAAGGCTTGCGTGGATTGGAAAGCTTGCTTGGGTCGGAAGGCTTGCGTGGATCGGAAAGCTTGCGCGGATTGGATGGCTTGCGCCGACCAGGCAGACCGCGCATTGCAAGACGCGCGGATTGGGTCACGCGGGTACGCGGATACCTGGAACGGGTTGTTGGGCGGACGCGCGCGGGCAGGCAAGCTGGGCGTACGTTGATATTGAGGGGCATGGGTTATGGGGCAAGGGATGGAGGGGTAGGATTGGGCTAGGGTTCTGTGCTTAGGGGTTGTATTTCATCATTCTTGCTTACTTGTGGTTGTACTTAGGTTAGGGTTGAGAGGGAGGACTTAAATACTTTGCTCTCAACTCTGGGCGTAGGGGGGGGGGGGGGGAAGCACTGGACTTCACGGACTGGACTGCACTCGAGGATATCACTTTTTATGGCATCGGATTGGATTGGATTGGAAAGGAAGGAATTCATCTTATTATTTCTCCCTCTCTCTCCCTCTCTCTCTCTTGAACGGCTGCATCCAATCTCCTTACAGACGCTTTGATCAATAACTTCCGGAACTTGAGGACGACTTCTGGGGTGTTGCTCCCTAAAGTTTCCACAGCGGATGGCGGTGGAGGGGGTTGAGCAGCAGGAATGGGAGTTGAACGTAGAGGATAGGGAAGGGGAGCATTGGATCCCGTAGCGGTTGTCGGCAACATCCTGTGTTATCTTCAAGAGACTGAGAACGGATCTAAGTTCCCGGCCAGACCCCCAGATGTGGAAACTTTAGAGGTTATCCCTCCCAAAGTTGTCCCAAGTGACGGAGTTCAATGGTTCTAGCGTCTGTAAGACTCAAGGATGATTACTTGTCCGGGAGAGAGAGAGTGAGATTCTAATCTTCCTTTTTCCTATTCCCCCTTTGTGTGTGTGTGTCCCCCTCCAACCCGTGCTGAGGGGAGAGGTATCTTATATCCCCTCCCCTCAGCCCTAACCTAAGTACAAGCACAAAGACAAACTGACAACCATGAAGAAGAAACCCTAACCCATCCCCCAACCCATACCCATACCCTATCCCTTCAGCTTGCCTGCCATTTTGAACATCCGGTTCGTCCTTCCGTGGTGTGGCCCTCTGCCACGCGCTACCCAAAGTTCACCGCGCTTGCCCGTATCTGCCCGCCGCACCGTTGTGGATTTCCCATCCCATGGCCGGACCGCGCTTGCGCGCGGTTGTCCACGCATATAGCCCCGCTGTTGCCCCGCCTTTTCCTCCCCCGACTAACCGCCCAAGAACCTGGTTGGCCCAGCTCCATCCGTGAGTCGAATATCCAAGCGGATTGCGGCCCGCCTCCCCTAGTCAGGCCCGGCCCGCAGCCGCGTGCTCAATCCGCTGCGCCCACTGCTGAGCCTTGCGGCAACTGCTGCTGAGCCCGCAGCGGCTACTGCTGAGAACCGGCGCACCCCCACTGCTGAGCCTAACCTACCAGATGCTGAGCGCGCAGGCCGCGACGCAGTTCCTGACCCAAGGCTATATAATGACACCACAACGATCATCTAAAGATTGCCCTATAGTACGTGGGGTGGTTGTGTGACACTTGCCTAAAAGGGGTGGGCCCAACCCAATAAGCACCCTGAGTTGCGGCATGGAAAGTGGGGAGTCAGCCACAATCCACAAATTTATGGACTTATATCAGCAGCAGAGTTGTATGTGTATAGGTGCAGAGAAGCTTATGGCCAAAGTAAGCAATGAATGGACTATCAAGTATGTGTTCAAAGACCAACTATGGGGGTATGCAAGAGGGTTGTGGATTGGGAAGGTGATTGTTGGGACAATAGTGCATGAACATTGAGGGCATAGTATGCAGAAATTGAATGGGATCTGCTATGGAGGATTGATGGGGATCCATATTAGCATGAAAAGCAAAGAATGGAAGGCATAGGGTTGCTCTTCAGGGAAATTGTTGTAGAGTTGTGTTTAAGAGTCTTGCAGAGTAGTTTTTCCTATTTCTTAGTAGCAAAGATTGGATAAAGCAGAGCAGAATAATTCCTGGAACAGAGCAGCATTGTGGCGGATATTTACTTCTGTCCACTCTTTTGCACCACAGCATTCAACAGTTTTCAAATTGACAAAAGAGTTTTTCAAGTCTCTCTCATATCATCCTGCCCCCAACCCTCTCCCTCCATACCACCCATCCCCATTGGTTTGATGATGGTCTCTCACCTCATCAGCAACCATCCTCCCTCATCCCCCACCCACATTGAATGCCGTCTGGTCCTCGGCGGGCGAAGTTGCACCACACCAATTAGGTCGACCCAAAGACTTGACAAGCGGGGTTTGGTAGATGCCACAAGGGACGGCACGCACTCGGACCTAGGTTTCAACAACTGATGCGCGGGCGGATTTTTTCGTGACAAGGGTGGAAAAGCTTGTTGCGGCAGTAATCGACCGCCGCGCGCCTTGACAGTTGTCGAGAATCTTATCACAACGGTGGTGGATGTGTTAGGACATGACACACAGATATCACTAACTTGTCACACTAAGTCACAATTCACATGTATATAAACCCTACAATCACGAGTGAGGAAATCCTCTCGCAATATATATTAAGACATTTTCCAACTATATCCGTTACCACTGAGTCTATAGGATGCTCTTGTTTTCTCATATTGTAAATCAGAACTGGAAGAGCTTTTCTACTCTGTCGTCTTATTTTTTTCTCGAGTGATCATGTTGCTCGCGCATCTCTTACATTGTCCGCCAGTTTCATCACTGCGTTCCCAACAAGATTAGAACGTGATCTGGCTTAGTGGCAGACATATAAATACTAGAATAACTGAGAGGAGGTTTTAACGATTGTGATGATTGTCGAAGTGTGCTGGTTTGTAAGTGCGCACTGATGGGAGCGGTGATTCAACATGTCATTTGACAGAAAAATAGAGGAACAAAGTACAAGGACCCCAGATCGATTGGAGCTGAAACTTCAATATTGCGGCCTCCATATGGAGAACATCATTCCATTTGACGTTCAAAGCAAGCTCAGGGAGCTACATATATTTACTCCTTCAAGGTCGGCTCAATCCTTCTGTCAGTTTCAGCTGATGTCGGTTGTCGCGCTATTTATGTCGAACTGATCAATACTGACTTAGGCTAAAATCCCTCACGGGTCAGTTTTATCGGGTGAGTTTTTCCCAGTTTCGGTCATTGGGACGCTGCGAAAAGTTCCGAATGTCTTGCGCAGTCGAGCTGCACGTTCCCCCTGCACCCGCTGCTGTCGTCGCTTCTCATCCGTTGTCGCCAACTGTTTGTCGGAGTCTGCCATTTCAGGGTTGAAGTCATCCAACAACTCATCCCACTCAAACCTCATCCGATTCTATCGATCGAGACCCACCTGTGAGCATCAACACACACACACCGATCATCCTCTTCTCAGCCCTCATCACATCTTGGGTTTCTTTGTGTTATCTGCGGTCAACTCGATCAGCCCCGCATGTTTGTCAACGCTAGTCGATTGAACCTTCAGAGGGTCATCTCGGGCCCTAGCCTGTTATCAGCCCCCAAAAAATTGGTCTTACCTAGGTTTGAACCGGCTTACTGTAACCAAGTTGTCAGAAAGTTGGCCACCGTCGCCGTATCAGCCGATCCATCTTCGTCTCCATCACGAACCTCATCCTTGCCGTCGATCAGTAATGTAACCCGTCTTCCTTCTCCTCGACTCGGTTTAAACCGACAAATTTTTCCCATCAATCCGTGATTCTTCAACTAATGACCCCCGATCATCATCACGATTTGTCCTTTTCTTTTTATCTTTTTTTTTTTTTTTTTTTAGATTGAAGCAGCATGGAAAGAGATGTCACCTCAAGAACAGGAGGCCATCTTTCATCATCTCGAAGGCTTGCAAAAGAAGGACTGGACCCAACTTACCCTTGATGAAAAGAAAGCATGTTGGTCCCATCCTTCCATCTGGAGACCCTCCAGCTTGAAAGCCATGGTGCTATTCTCATCGACCAGTTTCTGACTAGTTTTCTCTTTATCTTGCCTTGGACGGAAATCGACTTACATTTTCGGATGAATCACCCACCATTCAACTCGGCCATTGCCCCCAAACGAACTCAAGCTTACTGGGTCTCATTTGGTCCCCACGGTCCTCGCGAACCTCTCCATGCCCCTGGATCAGGAATTAAACTTCTTCTTGGTATTACTGGTTGCGTCTCAGCGGGAGTCGCATTGTTTGTGCTGATTAGAGCTGCTTGTAAGTCGAATCTCAGGTTTTTTGTTGTTCCTAGCCTACTAGAACACTCCGGCCCAAAATGACGCTAAACAAACTCGGGCTTTGAATGTATGATACAGCTCCTGACCTCCCTAAGACGATGACGAAGGAGTGGCAAGAGGCCTCCACTCAACGCGCGATCGAACAAAAGATGGTAAATGTTTTCTTGCCTTCTCTAAAACAAGCACCCTAGTCTTTGATCCTTCACGTGATGAGCTGAACGTCTGCAAACCCTATTCCAATTAGGATCCTTTCTCCGGCGCGAGCGCTGAAGGTGACAAGGTAAACTTGCCTAATATTTATTACAAGATGTTTCAGAGGTATATGTCGACTTTTGCTGATAAAGTTCTTTGCATTTTGCCAATCCCTTCGCCACAGGCCAGGACTTTTGTGCAATCTAAATAGTAACGAAGTTGATCACTGAACTTCTTTCATGAATAAACAAATCAAATAAACAACAGTTCATTGTTTCATCACCTTGCAATTAGATCATTATACATATGCAACAATAACATCTGACCAGCCCCATCCCATTCATGAAAGTGAAGAAACTCTTTCTATCTGAAATGTTTTTGCCTCTTGAATCTGAAACTTCAAGCTCAAGTAATTTGACATTAATCAAAAACTCAAGATCTAACAATTGCAAAAGAAAAAAAAAACCAGAACACAGAGAAGCACTCACCATCAATCTATCAAGTATGCTCATTGTAAACTTGATTATCAGCATAGAATCAATCCATCATCCCACTTTCTCCTGACACATTCTTTATTACCTTGACCATAGATGGTATTTGTTTTTGTTGTGACCAACTCCAATGTCATGTTGATTTGACCTCCTCTCTGGTTCATTCAGTGGGCTTGATTTTGATTTCTTTTTCCTGGAAGTCATTTCCACTTTGCCAAGCCCATTTCCCTCTTAAATTCCACCTCATCAAGTTACAGATGCCCAATGGATATGTGGCATCTACTAACAAACAATGGATTGGGGTGTTTCTTTTCATCTGTGAAACAGTTGCATCAAGAGAAAGGATCTGTCCAGAACATGAGGACAAGAGTAGTTCATAGACTGAACACCAATTATATTCTTGATGACTTTTGTTGTCTTGTTCTCTGTCTATGCTGGACCTATTTCCTGAAACTCTTGCCAAGTCTTGCTCTGTTGTGTCTTGCCTCATACAGTGACTTGGTTGGTCCTCCCTGCACTCTCATCTAAGGCTGAATTGTGTTCAGCAGGTTTGATGGTCACAAACCCAAACCAATCAAACATTCAACATGATAGGAGTTGGTGATGCCCCAAAAGCCTCAACTGGAGGTTATTATAAAGGACTGCAAAAAAATTAGAACAGATGTCTGCAGAATGGATGATTGCCACTCTAACTTTCTAACACTGTTAACTGGGTTGGAATTTGGAAGATGATTTTTTTTTTTTTGGATGAGCTGGGGTAAAAATGCCAATTGTCAACACCAAATGATTATAAATTAAAAAAAAAAGTGGGAAAATCCAATGAGAACCAAGTTTGGTCCCCTATCAAAATAAAAATACACCCACATAGGATGTTTTCCTAATTAATTTGTAAAAGGTATCTAGATTTGTATTCCAAAGTAGGACCAACAGAATCTGTTGGGAAGGATGATGAGAACTTGGAAACAATCCAAGGCAATAAAAGGGTGATGGATTCTAGGCCAGGGACAACAATCCAGGAAAAGGAATGAGGTTTCAAGTTGAAGGTGAAGAATGGCTCAAGTTGAAGGTGAAGAATGGCTCAAGTTGAAGGTGAAAAATGGCTCAAGTTGAAGGTGAAGAATGGCTCAGGTTGAAGGTGAAGAATGGCTCAAGTTGAAGGTGAAGAATGGCTTGAAATGGTAGAAGTGGCTTTAGGACAAAAGATCAGACATTATAAGAAGAGGTTGAGGAATGAATTTAAGTTTAATTCATCTTCAGTCTGGAAAAAATAGAGATCTAGCTTCAAGTGTTGAGAGGAGTTAAAACAACCCCTACCTAGTGCATCCCAATTTATCACAAAATCCTCTTTCATCTCAGCTTGCTTTCCAACTACAAACACTGTGACATCAGAAGCAAAACATTTCCACTCTGCCTACCAAGCCAATTGTGATCATTTGATTGATTCAAGTTTGGCCTTGGCCCAAAGACCAGTCAAATCAGTTATTCTGGGTATCTAATCCAACAATATACTCACCTGGTTAATCAATATCCTCTTGCTACTGATAAATATTTGAATTGGGACTAGCCAAACCTCAATTCCTCTACCTTTGGGTAATGTGTGCCATATTACATGGTTTCTGCTCTCTCTTGAATATTTGGTGTTGCCTCATTAGGGAATAGAACATATTGTTACATATATCTGTCACACTCCAAGGTTAAAGATTTTTGTCTTCCCCACTTTTACAAATCCTTTTCCTCAGTACCATCTACCTCAGTCCACAAAGAGTGACACAAATAAAGCACAATATGAATGGTTCCTTCTGCTTACTACCTCTGGCTTGCATGACAACTTTCCAATCTTGGCAACTCAGTATATACTTTCAAAATCTTGCAGTTAACTCTAACACCAGTTAACCATCCATTCAAGCTTTTCCCTTCTAACCTGGGTATCATCAACCCTTGGACTTACATTCTTGGTCATACACTCACACTAGTTTTCACTCACCCCTAGCTAGCCACATTAACTGTATAGTTTGCAAATAGACTAGTCCCTTACCCTGCATAAGCTGCACCTTCATATTTGCATTTTAATCACATTTCCTTCTGTCCTGTCTTATCTATTATGTCCTTGTACACTCATATTATATAGTCTTCCACCTAAGCTACAAACTCAGAAACAACTGTACTGTTATTTCATTTTCCCATTCTGCTCCTGTCATTCATTGCCTCAATGCTCTCTATCTGTAGTTGACCATCCATCAGGTTGTATCTAGTCATCTTATAAAGGCTGTGTTTCCTGCCTGAATATTGTCTCCTCAGTTAGTTAAGTTCATACTTTCTCACAATTTCTAAATCCAGTAATTACATTGGTCTTGGATTTAGTTCCTTTCCATTGGAAAAATTCTCCCCTCTTGCTGTTTGTTGAGCCACCAAATCATAAGTTTTCACTTTGAAGTTAGCCTTGCTACCTTGCACCTTCCTTGCACTAAATCTCTCCCCTTGCATGCACAATCATCTAAGATTGTCCTATAGTACGTAGGGTGGTTGTGTAACAGTAAATTAACTAACTCAACTCCTCTATCATAGTTTTTCAACCTATAAGAGAATATTCTTTTGCAATGTCATGCACTTGCTCAAAAAGGAACTCTTCCCTCACCCCTTATAATGAAGATATTTATTGGCTAGGGAGATCCAGAACTTCAAGGGACCAAAAAACTTTATATCCTGTTCCTTCATCCAAATCTCCCTTTTTTGAACCTCTTGACAACCCCCTTGCTCCTCAACAGGAAGCTCCAGTGGATACTCTTGAGGAAATCAAGGAATCTTAAAATTCCTCAGATGAAAACTTGACTTGTGGTAGATCAAGGGTTTGCACAATTTCTCCCAAGACCAAAGCTTTGACCCTTCTCTCAAACTTGATCCAGGCTCTCAATCAAAATGCTTTGCAATCTGGTATGAGTGGTCCTATTTTTGGTACTCTATGCATGAAGAAGCCTGGCCATTTTACAGGAGAACATTCCCATAAGCTTATATCTTACCTAAATTCCTGCAAACTCACCTTCTCAAATAATCCCAACAACTTCCCTTCCAATAGACATAAAGTTATGTATGAATCTTCATTTCTAGGGGGAAGAGCCTTGCAGTGGTTTTGACCATATCTCAAACTATTCTCCAATACTAGTCCCACCTGTATCTTTAACCATTGGGACAAGTTTGAGCAACAAATTTTCACCCTGTTTGGCAACCCCAACAAAGTTCAAAACACCAAATACAAGCTTAATAATCTAGTTATGAAAGAGAATAGTAAAGTTTCCATTTATATCTCCCATTTCCAAACCTTGCAGTCTTGCATCCAGTGGAACAAGGCCACACTTTTATTTCACTTTCAAAAGGTTTTACCGGCAGGCCTAATTGAACAGCTTGCAGTTAGGGGACATACAAAAACCTCCCTTTAGCAGTTAATTGGCTGGTTGATTGAGCTTGATAATGGCTATCATGCAAAGAATGGCTCTTGAGAAAAAGACCATGGGTTTTCAACCTTGGCTCCAAAGGCAGAAAAATCTTCAAAGCAAAATTTGAATAACCCAAAACACTCAAAACCAAATCCAACTGTCACGCTTCAAGCTTAAGGATTATTTTCTCTCTCACTTTGACATATCCTTTCCTCAGTACCATCTACCTCAGTCCATATGCGTGACAAATAGAAGCACAAAATCAATGGTGCCTTCTGCTTATCAAATCTGGCTCACATAACAAACTTCCATTCTTGGAAACTGACTCAGCACCTACTTGCAAGCCTTGCAGTTAACTCTACTCCAGTAAACCATCCATTTGAGCTCTGCTCTTTCACACTGGGTATCAATAGCCCTTGGGTTTGCATTCCTGGTCATGCACTCTCACTAGCTTGCACCCATGCTAGTTAGCCACACCAAATGTATAGTTTGTAATTGGACTAGTCCCTTACCCTGCATAAGCTACATCCTCATATTTGCATTTTCTCTCACCTCAATCCTTCCTGTCTGATCCATCACGCCCCTGTACGCTCAGATTCTATTGCCTTGCATCTAAACTATGAACTTGGAAACATCTATACTTTTATTTCATTTCCCAATCCTTTTCATGTCATTCACTGCCTCATTGCCTCTTGACTGTAGTTGGCCCTCCATCAGGTTGTATCTAGTCACTTTGGATTACCTTATAAAGGCTATGCTGCTTGCCTGAAGATTGTCTCCTCAGTTAGTTAATTTAATATTTTCTTGAATTTTTCTAAATCCAGTCATCACATTGGGCTTGGCTTTAGTTTCCTTTCCATTGGAAAAATTCATCCCTCTCACTGTGTGTTGATTTACCCAACCATAAGTTTTCACTTTGCAGTTAGCTTTGCTAGCTTCCACTTGCCCTTGCACTTAGTCTCCTTTGCACTCACAATCATCTAAGATTTCCCTATAGTACATGGGGTGGTTGTGTGACAGTAAATTAACTAACTCAATTCATCTATTGTAGTCTGCCAACCTATATAGATTTCTTTTACAATGTCACGTACTTGCTCAACTGGGAACACTTCTCTTGCCCCTTACAATGATGATATTCATTGGGTAGGGAGATCCGTTGTTTCTTGGGCAAGACAACCTTTAGAAACTGTTCCTTCTTCTAAATCTTCTTTGGTGGAACCTCTTGATGATCCCCTCTCTGATTCTTGGGAAGCAGTGGATCCTCTCAAAGAAATTGAAGACTCCAACGACTCTTCCAATGAAACCTTGACTTGTGGTAGATCAAGGGCTTGCACTAATTCTCCCAAACCCAATGCTTTGACCTTGCTCTCAACCCTGATCCAGGCTCTTAACCAAACTGACTTGCAATCTGGTCCAAGTGGCCCTAGCTTTTGTACTCCGGGCATGAAGCAGCCTGATCATTTTACTGGGGAACACCCCCATAAAATTAGAGGCTACTTAAAGTCCTGTAGAATCATCTTCTCAAACAATCCTCATAATTTTTGTACTGATAGACATAGAGTTATGTATGCATCTTCCTTCCTTGGTGGACAAGCCTTGCAGTGGTTTGAACCTTACCTTGAACTATTAGAAAAAACTAGCCCCACTTGTATCCTCAACAATTGGGACAAGTTTGAGCAGCAATTGTTCACCCTGTTTGGTGACCCTAATGAGTCTGAAACGCAGAATACAAACTTAATAAATTAGTCATGAAAGAGAATAGTAGAGTTTCCGTTTATATCTCCAATTTCCAAAATTTGCAGTCCCGCATCCAATGGAACAAGGCAGCTCTTCTATTTCATTTTAAAAAAGGTTTACCGGCATGCCTAATTGAGCAGCTTGCAGTTGGGGGACATAAGACAACCTCCCTTCAGCAGTTAATTGAACGGGTTATTTATCTTGATAATGGCTATCACAAAAAGAACTGCTCTTGGCAAAACAACCATGGACAATCAACCTTGCTCCAAAGGCGGACAACTCCTCAATACAATCTTTGAAGAACCAAAAAAAATCCAAACCAAATCCAACCTTGCACTCTAATCTGAAAGGGAAGGCCATTGCCAAAACTCCAAAGTTCTTGGACAAAGAAACTGGGATGCTCTGCAACAAGGAACAGCTAAGGAGGAAAAAGAATGGGTTATGTATGTATTTTGGAGGAAAACATGATTTTGATAGTTGTGCAAAGTGGCCAGAAAGTCAAAAAATTAGCTTGTAGTTCTTCTAATACTTGCAAGGAGAACTACACATTATCTTAATTAAAGCAAGTCAATCTTTGCCCTTGCAAGGTACTAGGTGCTCCAAGTTTGAGATTTTTCCTTTTTCATTCTGAAAACTCCCCTTATTGATTTTTGCTTGATTCTGGCACTAAAGTTTCTTTTATAAGTGAATCTGTTGCCACTTCCAAAAATCTTACATGTTCCAAGATAGATACATTCCCCATCTATTTAGTAAGTTGTGCAACCAAGCCATCTCATTGGGTTTCCTAAAAGGCAAAATGGAACTTTTTGAAGGAATAATACTTTTATTTTCTCCAGATTTTTGATTCAAAGAAGTGATAAACCAGAAACTGCATTGAAAAATTAGAGAAGAGAACAATAAACTTGACTAAAACAAGTAATAAAAGGATCCTACCCAAGTAGTAGAAATGACACAAAAACTACTCCAGTATGATTCTAACAACCTCCAATACATGCCTTGGACTAAGAATGAGAGCCAAGACAATTAGAATAAGGAGACTTAAGAAAAGAAAAAAAAATAAAAGATCGCACCGAATTACTTAAAAGACCTTTTTGACAACCAGACTTGTTCTCTTGCCTCTTGATCTTGTATAATAGTTATGAGGAAAAAAAATAAAAGAGAAGGTCCGGCAAGTAAAAAAAGAAAGAGAAAGTCGGGCCAAGAGCCAGAACATACCCGGCAAGAGAAAATCTACCAAATTGAATATGCATATTCAGTGGTACGCGCGTGATACTATGAGTGGGTAAAATGACTAAGATCTCTAACCTGCGCGTGTCGTGGAATTAATTAAAAATTGAATAATGGAAAAGGGATAGAAATAAATAGTAAATAAATAAAAAAAATAAAATTAATAAAGATAAAGTTAATAAAGTATTAGAATTAAATAAAGTAAATAGAACTCCAACATATAACTTCAACACTTTTCATTTTCCAATTTCCCCAACTTTGAATGGGGCCTATTTGTCTTGGATATTCCAAGAATGGATGATACAATTCTAGGCCATGACTTCCAAGTTTACTGGAATCCGGATGTGAATTGGCAAGAAGGAGTAATTAACCTTCAAACCTTGCAACCCAAGGAAGCTAACCCTTCCGTCAAACAGGAATTAAACAGCCTACATGAAACTTTCATGGAGTTGGATGTCACTTTTCCACCAGGAGATTTTCAATCTCCTGACCTACATTCCCAAGTTCCCTCTTCATATTTAGGAGTTATTGCTTATTTGTACAACTTACCCTTTCCTTGTTTCTTCAAAGAGAAACAGGCACCAACCAAATTGTGTATTTTGAGATCCTGAATCCTCTTGCATCATGAAAGCACTTCAAACCCCGTGCTCAAAGATGAAAAGGTGGAAGATCTAGAAATCATTCAAGAGTCTTTAACTTCAATTTATCATGACTTTTCTGACATCTTTTCAGCTGTAAAAGCAGATAAACTTCCCCTATCCCATTCTTATGATCACATAATGGCCCAACTCCAGCACCAGGACAGTCTAATATCTCTTGAATCAACAATCAACTGCGCTTCAAGAATAAATTGCGGAACATTTATCAAAAGGATTTCTTCAACCAAGCAATTCAAATAAAGGTTCACCTGTCCTATTTGTTCCAAAGAAAGATGGCGGACTTTGCCTGTGTTTCAACTACAGGAAACTGAACCAGGTAACCTGGAAGAATGCCTATCCAGTACCACCTATGTTGCACCTCCTCACTCTCTTCCATGGAGCTACTTATTTCTCAAAGTTAGAACTTTGAGGCGCCTATAACCTAGGTTGCATTGCAAAAGGTCATGAATATTTGACCACAATGAGAACACAGGTTGGCAGTTATGAGTATACCTTCATGCCTTTTGGCCTCTGCAATGCTCCTTCCACTTTTCAACACTTTTTCAACAACATTTTTTTTGAACTTGTAGAAAAATACCTTGTGGTTTATCTTAAAAATATACTAGTCTACTCAAAAACTCTTGAGGATCACATTTCACATGTGCAAGAGGTGCTACAGCAACTTTGCAAGAATGACCTGTTTCAAAAGCCTCCAAGTGTGAATTTCATACTCCTTCTGTTCAGTTTCTAGGTGTGATAGTCTCGCAGCAAGGACTATCAATGGATCCAGCCAAGAGCCAGCGCATATTGGACTGGCCCCCACCTTCTTCTGTCAAATACCTTCAAGTTTTCCTTGGTTTCAGTAATTGTTACAGGAGGTGTATTGAGCATTATGCCAAGAAAACCGTAAAACTTACTAACCTTCTTCAAAAAGACACTCATTTTAATTTTACAAAGCAAGCTGCTTTAGAGTTCAAAGCTCTGAAGAAAACATTGACTACTGCTCCAATACTTGCTCACTTCAACAAGCTACCTGGAACTATTGTAGAAATGGATGCAGGCAACTATGTGGTTGCAGGAGTAAACTTGAAGTTTTCTTCCTCTTCTTCCCTCTTTCATCCTGTAGCTTTTGAGTCTTGCAAATTGCTTTCTGCAGAGCTTAATTACAAGATCCATCACAAGGAACTTCTTGCAATTGTTTTTTGCATGAAAAAATGGTGTTCATACCTTTTGAGCCTTATGGAACCCTTTGAGGTCCTCACTGATCACAATTTTTTAAAATATTTCATGAGCTCAAAAGTCCTTGAATGCAGACAGGCACAATGGGCCAAATACATCTCCCAGTTCAACTTTACAATCACATACCATCCTGGGAAACAAGCGGTAGTCCCTGATGCTTTATCACGTCAGGACAACTTTTACCCAGAGGGGGGAAGCACCTTTGCTGAAAAAAACCCTGAAAACATTAGGACACTCTTCTCAACCCAATCTGCCCAACTCATCACTCACCTTCAATATATAGCTTATAAACTACAACAAGCTCAACTCAATGATCCCAAGTGTACCAAACTTTGAAAGAGTGCAAATCAATTAGATAATGGTTACAGTATTGACAAAAATGGTTATTTAGTTTATAAGGACCATATAGTAGTACCAGATAATCCTCACATTAAGTTAGATATCTTTGAGTCAAGGCATTATTCTCTGCGTTCTGGTCATCATTGGCAGGATAAAACCTACCAATTGATGGCACAAGACTTCTACTGGCCCGGTATGACCAAGGAAGTAAAATACTATGTTAAGGTGTGCTATGATTGTAATCGTAACAAGTCCTCAAAACAATGGAAGTATGGGCTTCTCCAGCCAAATCCAATTCCACCTATTCCTTGGAACTTGCTGTCTCCGGATTTCATTTTTAAATTACCTATTTCTAGTAGTTATGATGCTATTTTAGTAGTAGTAGATTGCTTCTCAAAGATGGCTTTATTCCTTTGCAGTAATGTGATGGCCTCCTCAGAATACTTAGCCATGTTATTCATAGAATATGTATTCCTGAAAGATGGTATCCCTGATAAAATATTTAGTGATTGAGGATCTTTGTTTGTCTCTAGCTTCTGGACCTTGCTTTGCCAAAATTTGAAGATCACTTGCAATCTATTAATGGCTTACCACCCGGAAATGGATCGGCAAATGGAGAAAGTCAATCAGATTCTCAAACAGTATCTTCAAATGTACGCTGCCTACCAACAGGAAAACTGTTCCCAATGGCTCCCATTAGCCAAGTTTGCCTACAACAACTCCACTCATTCCTCCACCAAACAGTCACCCTTCCAGAATCTTCATGGTAGAAACCCAACCTTCTCTCCTTTTCACGTAGCACCTTCCAAACCTGCTACCAATTATCTTAATCAAATTCATTCTCTTCAAATGCAAATTCTAACCAACATCAAAGCAGAAAACCAGGGCTACAAGGAACAAGGAGATCAACTTTGCACTTTGGCCCCAAACTTTGCAGTAGGAGATCAGGTATGGCTTGATGCTTGCAATATTTGCAGTACTTGCCCAACCCAAAAACCCTCTGAAAGAAAACCTGGCCCCTTCAAAGTCAAATCATTCATTTCCCCAAATTATTTCAAACTCACCTTACCTGCCAAATGGAAAGGTATCCACCCGGTCTTTCATGTGTCTCTCCTAGAGCCAGCTCAAGTCTTATACCTGGGCAAGACTCATCCCCCTCCTGAACTGGTCAAAGTCCAAGATCAGTTAGAGTGGGAAGTAAGTTGTATGCTGGATTCCAGGTTATGCAAAGGAAAACTTCACTACCTTGTTGAATGGACTGGCTTCCAGTCCAACAAAGATTGCACCTTGTGGGAACCAGCCCATCACATTTGCAACTCTCCCAATTTGGGTCAAGAATTTCATGTGAGTTACCCTTGAAAACCTTGCCAAACATGACTCCAAGCCCATTTCTCACTTCCATCTCATTCCATCCCATCAATCTCATCCCATTTCCTTACTTTACCTCCTTTTCAAATTATAAAAATTATTCATTTATTTTTTCACAATGTTTTATTATTCCAAATTTTTTGTTTCAAAGAATATAATATAAATATATATATATATAATAATAATAATAAAATAAAATCTATACTATAATAAAATAAGATTAAAAATAAAAGACACTTTTTACAAATTTTCCTTTATTTCTCTTTTGGCTTCCTCCCAATTTTTAGTCAATTCCTCTACCATTGACCAAAATTCATCCAAATCCTTGTTGTTTATAAAAGAGGACATCCTTCGCAACACCATTGATTGCTTCACCAGGTGCCTTTCAAATATTTCTTTGCACCTTGCAGTGCAAGCCCTCTTTGGCTGGGAATTCCATCCACCTACCCCCAAGAGCTCCTCATAGGCTCTATTCCTCTGGCCTCTTGACAAACCTTCTCCAATGTTGCCAGTTAATTGCCCTGCATCAGTTTTGATGGGTGCTTTGACTTGTATCCGTTTCCCTCAATCTTGGCCTTCCATTCCACCCCGTTACTCTATCTCCTGTTCTGTTCCATTCTTTCCCTCTGCCCGTTTCCTTCTTCTTCATTCCCTTCCCTACTTTCTGTATCACCCTCTCCTTCAGAAATTCTCTCTTCCTCCCTCAATCATTCAACTTGCACTTCACCTTGCACCTTGGGATTCATCTGGTTCACCTCAAATTTGGACAACGGTCCAATATAAAGTGGTGGCAGCAGAGGCGTATTAGTAGTGTACCTTTGAAATTGTGGCAGTACTATCAAGAACAAAAATTATATTAGTTCCATCTCTTTTTATATTATTGTTAGTTCCTAAGTCTTCAACTTACCAGGGTTTTGGATGCCTAAGAATTTGATCTCCAGCACTGGCAGTATATGGTAGTTCACTTGCCATGCAGACCTTTGGCTTTGCACCTCACTCCAAGAGGCTATGGGGGTATCCACTATCAGTTTTCTATTTACAGGAAATGTAAAAGCAACCTTGTTCAGACAAAACTGTTTGAATTTGCCTTGGAGACCTCTTGCAGAAGTACTAGGAACACATTGTTCATTTTGGAAAATACAGTTTTCAAAACAACAGGATGAAAATGACAACATATTTAATTATAATTTTTTTTGAAAGTCAAAGAAGTAGGAAAACTACCAGGGTATACAGTACTCAAAAAAAACTTTGGAATGAATGGGAAAATCATCTGAAAGCTCACAGGAGCTTGCGTCTTTATACCTGGGCAACTGTCACGCTTCAAGCTTAAGGATTATTGTCTCTCTCACTTAGAAATATCCTTTCCTCAGTACTATCTAGCTCAGTCCATACGTGTGACAAATAGAAGCACAAAATCAATGGTGCCTTCCTCTTATCAACTCTGGCTTGCATAAAAACCTTCCATTCTCAGCAACTGACTCAGAACCTGCTTGCAAACCTTGCAGTTAACTCTACTCCAGTAAACCATCCATTTGAGCTCTGCTCTTTCACCCTGGGTATCAATAGCCCTTGGGTTTGCATTCCTGGTCATGCACTCTCACTAGCTTGCACCCATGCTAGTTAGCCACACCAAATGTATAGTTTGTAATTGGACTAGTCCCTTACCCTGGATAAGCTACATTCTCATATTTGCATTGTCTCTCACATCAATCCTTCCTGTCTCATCCATTACGCCCTTTTATGCTCAGATTCTATTGCCTCACATCTACGCTATGAACTTGGAAACATCTATACTTTTATTTCATTTCCGAATCCTTTTCATGTCATTCACTGCCTCATTGCCTCTTAACTGTAGTTGGCCATCCATCAGGTTGTATCAGGTCACTTTGGATTACCTTATAAAGGCTATGCCGCTTGCCTGAAGATTGTCTCCTCAGTTAGTTAATTTCATATGTTCTTGCATTGTGCTAAATCCAGTAATCACATTGGGCTTAGCTTTAGTTTCCTTTCCATTGGAACAATTCATCTTTCTCACTTTGTGTCAAGTTACCCAGCCATAAGTTTGCACTTTGCAGTTAGCTTTGCTACCTTGCACTTGCCCTTGCACTTAGTCTCATTTTCCCTCAAAATCATCTAAGATTGCACTATAGTACGTGGAATGGTTGTGTGACACCAACCTGGAACTCCAACCCAAAGGGGAAAGCCCGTGCCAAAATCCAAAATTCTTGGACAAGGAAACCAGGATGCTCCAGAACAAGGAACAGAAAAGGAGGGAAAAGGAGGTTTTATGTATGTATTGTGGAGCAAAAAATGATTTCAATAGTTGTGCAAAGCGGATAGACAGCCAATAAGTTAGCTTGTAGTTTTTCTAATACTTGCAAGGAAAACTACACCTAATCTAAATTATGGCAAGTTAATATTTGCACTTGCAAGTCAATTGGCGCTCTGAGTTCAAGATTTTTCCTCTTCCATTCCAACAATACTCCTTATTGTGTCTTACTCAATTCTGGCGCTAATTTTTCTTTTATAAGTTCATCTTTTTCCACTTCCAAAAATCCTATGTGTTCCAAAATAGATAAGTTTCCCATCTATTTAGTAAGTAGTGCAACCAAACTTTCTCCTTGGGTTTCCCAAAACAAAAAATGAACCTTTGCATTTTCCAATTTCCCCTGCTTTGAATGGGATTTATTTTTCTTGGATATCCCTGGAATGGATGACACCATTCTAGGCCATGAATTTCTAATTTACTGGAATCTGGATGTGAATTGGCAGGAAGGAGTGATTAAACTTCAAGCCTTGCAGCCCCAGGACACTAAAATTTCTGTCAAAAATGAATTAAACAGCCTACCTGACACTGTCATTGAGTTGGATGAAAATTTTCCGCCAGGAGATTTGCAATATACTGACCTCCATTCCAAAGTTCCCTCTTCAGATTTAGGAGTTATTGCTTATTTTTCCAACTTACCTCTTCCTTGTTTCTTCAAAGAGAACCAGGAACCTACAAAATGGTTTATTTTGCACTCCCTAATCCTCCTGCATTGGGCAAGCAATTCAAATCTGGTGCTCAAAGATGATGAGATTGAAGATTTAGAAATAATTTGAGAGTCTTTACCTTTGGTTTACCAGGACTTTTCTGAATTATTCTCAGCTGTAAAAGCAGATAAAATACCTCCTTCCCATTCTTATGATCACAGGATCAAACTTACTGACCCACCTCCAGCATCCAGACCAGTCTACTCTGTCTTGCAGCAAGAATAAACCATGCTTCAAGAATACATTGCGGAAAATTGATCAAAATGATTTCTTTGAAAAATCAATTCAAACACTTCCTTGCCCTTCCAATTTGTCCTGAAGAAATAGGGCAGCTTTTGCATTGAATACAGGAAACTGAACCAGGTAGCCCAGAAGAATGCCTACCCAGTACCGCCTATGTTGCACCTTCTCACTCTCTTCCATGGAGCTGTTTATTTCTCAAATTTAGACCTTTGAGGGACCTATAAACTAGTTTTCATTGCTGTCAGCTTGCTACTATTACAAAGCAAGCTACAAAAGTAACAAAAATAACATAAAAATAATAATAATACAATTAACCTAAGAACAAGTAGGAAAACCAGAAATATTATTACCGAAATGGATTCTCCACCCAAAATTAGGTAGGGTCACTCACTGACCCCACCCTTGAAATCCAAATCCTTATACTTTTAAATAATTAAGGAATGAAAGATCAAAATATTATGGCTCCACTATTGAGCTTTTGGTTAATTAAATGTTTCACACGTATTGTCACGTATAGGTTTCACACCTAAAATTCAGTCAGAATTGAGGTGTTGTGTATATTTTAGGAGTTACAGACAGAAATGTGTTTTGTCACAATTCCCTCACGCAGCCGCAGCAGCCAATGCACCTGCGCGCGGCTGAGATACAGCCCTGTCACTCTGTCAAGGTTGTGTACGCAGCCCCGGGCCTCTGACAAGTATGCAGCCGCGGGACTATGGGTTGACAGAGTGACAGGCGGCCTGAGAGGCTTAGGTACCGCGTAAAAATGCTAAAATCCACATGGGAACATTCTACATATGTAATAAATGTTCCCATGGATAGTAGATAGTCTAAAAATACATAATATTATATAAAAATACTTAAATAACCCTTATACGTATTTTTTATTAAATATAATTCAAAGTACCAAGAATGTTGAAAATAAGACAATGACAACTTCTAAAAATATATTAAAATACTTTAATATACTTTTATGAGAATTTCTAGACATCAATACCTTCGTGACATAATAATAAAACTAATGATTCAAAGAATTCCCATGAATTATATTTTTAAGTAATTATCTTAGTAAATCAACTGGAACTCAAAAATAAGGAGTAAAATCAATATCATGACTTTTACTCCAGTTATATAATACATAATGAGAACTCGCCTGACATCAAGATGTCCATAGAAATGTCTTTTTATATAATTATTAAATTACTGGGAACATTTACTAAGGATAATTAATCAAATAATACATAAATGGGATTGATTAGTGTTATTCACACGTCCTAATATCTATTATGAAGTAGAATAATTCCCATACCCTGAGGAATTAGATGCTACCCGTGCTATAGCACCAAGAAAACATGAAAGGCTACCCCTGGTTACCCTGCTAGCCTTAGTGTCCATCCCTTTGAGCCCCTGCAACCCTCAGAAGGACAATGTTGGGAATCCAAAAGCTATAAATAAAGAGCTCTTTTGAGGATATTGATGGGCAGAGACCCAGTTATATTTATATCCAGAAACCGTGCCAAGGTAATCAAGTACTTATAAGAGATAAGTAAGTGATTTATGGCTGAGTCTGATCAATAATATCTGTCCTCAGCCTCTTTTTTATCAATTAAAACTGCTGAACAACCTTATAACCCCAGTATACAGGTTTAACCCATCAGTGCACGTCTCAAACAGATACCCAAAGGATTTAATAATATACCAGTGAGGTTTATTATCCTTTCTTTGTCGTGGCAGCTTGGTTACAAGGCCCTGCCAATCCACCATGTATTTTATATACATATTATCTTTGGGTAAAATATCCTTTAAACTAAAGAGCCCAAATTAACCAGGACTACGTGTTTTCATACTGAAATCCCTGAAGAGAGGTGTTAAAGATTGCCAATATAATTGTGGCCCCTCTATAAAAATATTTAATAATCAATTTTTCATATTGATTTAAAACAATAAAACATAACCAAACCACTTCACCTTGCAATAAGCTTAATCCAGATATTTTACTGATTTTTGCTGAATTTATTAAATAATATATTCATTATTTATTCTATCACCTCTGGTAGCTGAAGGATAGCAAGGGTCTTGGCATCCAGGAGGCTGACAATTGGTGTTCTGGCCGGTAAATATTCCATTTTATTATATTTAATACCTTGGACCAGACATTTCACAAAAAAATAAATCAAAGATAAATTCATCTGACTTTATAAACGTGATTTATCATTAAATTCTTTTGCAGTGGATTTAAAAACCAATGAAGAATTAATAATCTATTATTTAAATCTTTTAAAGATAAGAAAAGAAGAATATATTAAAAATTATAAAACTACTGGTTGGAAAGCTTTAACTCAAGCTGAGAAACTTAATATCTCTTCTGCACAAAAAAACTTACATAAACTCCTTGAACAAGAAGATCTTGAAAGGCGCATCAACTTTTAGGCCTTATTAAGGAAACATAAAGTTTGGAAGAAATACCGTATAAATTATTTTTTGAAATATAAAAGTAAGTATACAACTTGTATTACAATATTATTTTTTAAAAAATAATATTGAAATATTTTATTAACCAATAAAATAAACGTTTTTATCAGTGAAACCTCCTGTACCAGAAACCATTGCCACTGAAGTTGATTTATTGGATCAAGAAATCCCAGATATCTCTATACGCCCTGAAAATATTGATTGGGAAGGTGAAGACCTCATTGGAACACACCAAGACCCCGTAGGATTACCTACTAAGGATCAATTTAATCCCAATAAAGTATTGGTACCTTTGAACATCAACTTAAATGAGTTTTGAATAAAATTTATTTTTATCAATTTTTTCTGTAAAATAATTATAAACATATTATTCAAAAATGAATAGGCATAACACAAGAGCCTCAGGGAGAATTCCCTCCTATGGATCTTTGCCAACAGCTCCCAGTAACCGTGAGACCACCAATAAGGGCAACCATGAAGGGACTGGAACCCATGAATCAAATGTTGATGGACAAGGAGCAGCACCAATTACTTCTGCCCTCTCCCAACCTAGAGCCAGAGAAGGTATTAGAATCAAGCCACCATCCTTTACAAGAAGATTCCCTGCAGCCACCCCAGCAGAATCTGGCCAAGGAAGCCAGGATCAAAGACTTAGTCAAAGAGCACGTGAAATATTGGGAAGAATTCAAAGAAGCCCAAGCCAAGGAGGACATGGTGTCTATGAAAAAGATAATCTCCCAGGAAAAAGCCACCCAGATAGCTCTTCAGAAAATAATTCCAAGGAAAGAGGTAGAATCCTAGGTAGAAAAGTGGAATCCTTGGGATCAATTAGCCCAACTGAAAGGCAAAGGATCAGGAAAGAAGAGATCCTCTTCCAATCCCAAACCAAAGGGAAAGAAAGACTGGTATCAGATAATATCCCTAGCTCAAAAATGGAAAATGGTTTAAAAAAATTAGCTTCTAATTCTGAGCCCAAACAAACCTCTGATGTAATTACTTCCTTTTCTAATGATATGTGTCATAATTTCAAAATTTTTTGTGAAAATTTGGACAGTGTTTATACCCAAATGGATAAATTAACCTCAGTAGTAGCCAAATTGATTAATAACCAAACAAAGACGGTGTGGTGACCTGTTACGTTAAGAGAATATGTATTTGGGATCACAGAGATAAGGAAAGACGCAGTAGCTTGAGAAGGGTAGATCAACCTGGGTGGAGAGGCCAGGAGGGACTGAACTCAGGGTGTGGTGGTTGAGATGATGATGAGAATCAGTGCTTGATTGCGAGAATCAGAAAGAGCAGTTTAAGTAGCAACAACTAGAGAACCCATGAAAGTGGGTCTGATCAGAAGACAGAAGCATATTCATCAGAGAGGTCCAGCAGAAGCGGGAACAGAGACAATTCAAAGAAAGGAGGAAAAACTGGAAACACAAGTCTGGACATGGAAAGGACAAAAGGCCTGAAGTCACAGCAGTGACATACATGAGACAAGAGTAAAGCACCAAGATAACAGATCAATCCACAACCAGAGAGTAATAGACAGCAACAACACTGAGACATAAACTGGAGATTGTAATCTGGGATAACTATCAACCATACATAGCAAGTACCCTAAAGCTTGTAAGATGAGTTTGTAATAGAAGAGTAAGATAGAGTGGGAAATTTAAGGATGAAAGATTAAGAGCAAACAAATTTACTATCTCAACATGACCAAATCTGGACACCCTGGACCAGATGAAGAAAATTCAAAATTTTTTTTTACAATTCTTTTATTTAGGTGTCATTCATCAAAAAAAAAAAAAAAATGGATTTTTTTTTGTATCAGTATCACTCCTCCAATTTCCTCATCCTGCCAAGCATTCCTCTGTCCCAGTGGTCTAGGACAGGCCTCTCTCGGTCTCATCACCTAGGCATTGCTTTCAATTCCTTCTCTCTTTGTTCCCCCTTTCTTTTGGCCAAACGCGCGGGCCAAGACCCGCTTGGCCCGATCTTCCTCTGCTCAGACCGTCACCCCAAGTCCCAATTGCAACCTCACCACCATCACCATCATCATCAAGCAATCCTGGACTCTCTCCACAATTGACTCTTCTTGGATACTCTCCCATCCTCTCCCAAGCAACCAGCCTCAAGCCCCCTCAGCCCCAACTTGGCTGACTTCCCCCTCAATCTATTGGATTCCAGCTATGCCCATTTCAAGGCCAACCACACCCTCCACGTGCTTGGCCCAGCGTCCGGCGCTAATGCTTCAGTTGTCAACACTTCCACCACAATCCCTCACCCCACAATTGGGGATCCCGCTCAGTTTGTTTTTAGCCCCACTCGCTGCTCCACTCCCTCCCTGTCTTTGCCCAGAACCTGCTCCCAGCATTTCATACCCTCCTCACGGTCACCACCCCCACTCTCCGCCCCTCCCACCTCCTGATAGCCTGTAATCATTATCTTCCCTGAGCTCTCCCAAGAACATTTGGACAATTCCTTGCAAGACTCATCTTCACTCAATCAAAAACCGCAATACACAGATTACAACTATACTAATTACATAGCACTTACTAATCCCTAGTTGTTGTACATCCATCCATTCCCATCCATTGTATCATACTTTTCATTTGTCAAATTCTGCTTGAATCCACCCGCTGGCCATCCCAGAAACTTTCTCAAGCAAACCTTGGTTGGTCGCCGCCCCAACTGTCTGTGTCTAATATACATACATCCTTAGGTTGTGAGGTAATAGGAATCCAGTCTGCCTTCCACTCCCCCCCCTCTTGGGTTTGTCCTCTGGTTGGGGGTTGGTATCATGACGGCTGTCAAGGCTTGAGAGAAGCACGGTAAGACGTGGGACAACTAGAGATGCCAGGCTCACCAACCGAGTAGGGTCCAGGACCAGAAGGCAGCTGTGCCATTGAGCAACATCAAAACGGTTTCAAATCATCCAGAGGTTGCATCCTAACAAGATGATGTAAATTGAACTTGATATATCCCAACCAATTGATTGCTGCCCATTAGCATCATTGTCAATCTCACAACTACTACTCCCCACGTTCCTTGAAGCAGGATCCCACCACAGTCTCATCCTCCATCAGGTCCTCCCCCGGCTCCTATCCCACCATCTTCACTCGCTCCAAACACTTTTCCCGGACAAACTCCTACTCACTCTCCCTACCCTACAGTTCCATATCCCCGTTTGTCCATCTACCCTCCATCTCTTCCCTCAATCACTCGCACCCCCCTTCCATCTTTGGGTGGGGGTGGAAAAGTGTTGTCTACCGCCTGCAAACATCTGCTGGCGGTCTGGTTCAATTTTTCCCCACCCCTTCTGCCTTTGGGTTAGGGGTGGGTGATCTTTGTGTTGTCACGTGCGCCCGTCCGCGGACGGACGCAAGAAAGGTGAAGGGATGAGAAATGATCCCACCCCAGTCAGGGAGGCCGGATTTCCACTGGCCCGCATGATCTATTCTTCTGATCATCTAGTGTACAAAAAAAAAATTTTTTTTCCGCTCGATCTGTAGTATCACTTGTACATAGTCTAACAGGGCCTCCTGCCCATATAAAGAGGGCTCTCCACTGCCTTTTGGCATGGGGGGGGGGGATCTTATGGCATCTTAGGAGGGAATTATCATCATTATCATCTCAAAATAAGTCATATGTGGGGTCCAATTCCCCTTTATCTGAGTCCAAATTCTGGGTATATCCATGATTACCCCTTGATCTTTGAGCCTCCATACTCAAATCATGATCCTTGATCCTTATCACCAACCAATAGCCTTTCTGGTTGAAGAAGAATTTGACCAATTGAATTCTTGAGTGTGTTACACCACTCCTGATCCCTTTATCCAACCTTACTGGTCCTGATCATACTTTGATTATATTTCTAGAACCAGTCACGTTTGACTGAAGAGGTTTTATTAAGCTTAAAACCTGGAGTGTTAAACCTCCCTTTATTTCTTTTGAAGTTGAATTCCGCCACACTACTCTTGAGTCCCTTGAGAAGTGTTGGGTTATTCTTGTTTGAATCAATTATTGTTTTTCTTCTAGAGCTTCTTCAAACAATTAGCTTTGTCTTGTGCAGCCACCCACAGTTATCTGGTACCCTTGAAGCGCTTGATTGCGGAGAGTTGGGCAGGTTCATTGAGGACCTGGAGGTTGTTTGGGATTGAGTTGATTTTTCCTAAGCTTCTGCTGACAACCAGAGCTATTAGCTTGTGGGCGTTGTTACTTACAATTGCCTTGTCCTGTTGAACTCTGAACAATCCTTGACTTCTTCTATTCAAGTTTTCCCCAGCATCATTTTACCTCAGATAGTGTTGTTTTCCAGCTACCAACTACTATCATCTTTATCCTTTAATCTTTGGACCACCATTTACCAGGTTCTGGACTTTGATCTTGGTTACATTTAATTATTTTTGTAACACTCAGGAGGGCAGCCTAAACAGAACCTTTCCCCTCCACAGAACTGTCACAGCCTAGCACCGTTTGGAGTATTAAAACAGTAGGAATGGAAGAAATAAAAGAACATACAGAACAGTTATTGGAGACAATTAATCAAGCTGGGACCAGACAGACTCAAACAATTGAGAATATGTTATCAGGAATCCAAGAAGATCTTACTATGTCTTTCCACCACTTAAAAGAAGAATTGGTAAACACTACTAACAGCTCTATTCTATCCCTTAGTGAAAAAATGGATGTCCTTAATAACAAAGTGGACCTGAAACTTAATCTGATCAAAAATGATCTTAGAGACTTGAAAGTCCGTCTGAACAACCCCTTGGGGAGTACCACAGAGGAACCAAAACCTCCCAGAAAAACAACTACTCCTTATGCACCACCCTTATTAGGAATGCATAGGAGTGACACCTTTAGGCCTAGACCTACCCCCAAGATGGAGAAAGCCCTCAAACTGTTACCCCCTATATCTGAATGGCCAAAGTTGTCCGGTGAAGGAGAATACAATCATATAAATTTTATTAAATTTATTGAATACACTATTAACTCTTATGACCTACCAGAAGCTATAGCTTTAGTCAGTCTGCCCAGACTATTTGAAGGAGTAGCATTGGGCTGGTTTATCATTAAAAGAGAAGAAGTAGGATCCTTACCATGGAATTCTTTGAAATTTCTGATTAAAGAAAAATTTGGTTCTAGAATTTGGAAAAGAAAAATGATGAAAAAGTTTGAAAATTCCTCATTTGACCCCTCCAAGGATAAACCTCACAAATGGTGCTTGGAACAGAAGAAAAGGTTGGATTGCTTCTATCCAGATGCTGATAAAGAGGAAGTAAATGAAAGACTCCTCAACCTGTGTCCTGGCAATCTTAACCATAGTGTAAGATGTAGTATGAGTATTGATGCTGACTTGCCAACTCTAATCAATGTGCTAGAAGAAGTAATAGACATGAATGGGTTAGACAAGAAAGACCCTTCTAGACCCAAAGAGAAATATAACATTAACAAAACCAGAGAACCACCTCCTCTGATGAATACCTCTGATAATAAGAAACCTAATGAGAATAGGGATAAAGAGAGGATGCCTGCAACTTGTTGGAATTGTAACAAGACTGGGCATATGAGACAAGACTGCCCATTACCAAAAAGAAAGATAGCAGTCTTGGAAGGAGAGCAGGAGGTTGAAGGGAATCAGAACTATGAAGATATAGCTGATACTGAAGGATCCCTTTCTGAATAAGAATTGGTCCTGAACAACCCTGTTAATGTTATAGAAGGAGATATAGGCTCTTTTGTAGAAATCAATAACATCCATGGGGACTCTAGCTTGCCCCAACAATGGGATCCGACCATAATTCCTAGACATATTACAGATTTCAAACCATTAACAGTTAAACATATGAGTGGGAAAAGTTATACCACTGGTCAAACTTGTTAGGCAACAGGATTGTATAAAAACAGACCTATAAGGTTATTACTGGATAGTGGAGCCTTTTTCTCATGTGTCTGTGCTGAATTCTTAAACAAATGGGACCCCAATTGGAAAGAACACCTTCAGCCCATCCCAAAAGCCAGGTTCAGCTCTTGCAACTCTACCATGAATGCTATTGAAGTATGGACTGCTCCTATAATACTACCTCATACTAAAGGATCTTTGAGGATAAAAGTGGAATTTTTAGTATTTCTCAACGGACTATGTGACTACCTGATACTGGGTAATGATGCCTTATGTCTATATGGTATAGATGTGTTCCAGAGTAAAGGGAGATACTTCACAGTAGGTGCTAATTGGGACAAGAAGTTTAAGATATGCACCATTCAGTCTAACTTCCCCTCCTCTACTTATCAAAAGCATTTAGAAGACTTTGAACAAGAATATTTCTCCCAAGCAGCTCTGAATATGAAACTTTCTGGGGAACAGAAGAAAGATATATTGAAAGTCTGCTTTGAGAACCAAAATGCTTTTTTTACTAAAGATTCTCCCATTGGTAATATTAAATGACATGATATGGTATTGAAATTGACCATTAAGCCTCCTTATCCTCCAAAATTAAGAAGGCCAGCCTACCCTTCTAGTCCTAATTCTAGAAAAGCTCTTGAGGAACATATCCAAGAACTAATAGACTTAAAAGTATTAAGGAAAGTAGGGCATAATGAACAGGTACATGTTATCACACCTGTAATAATAGCTTGGCATAATGACAAGTCAAGAATGGTAGGAGACTTCAGAATGCTCAACAATTTTACTCAAGCAGATTATTATCCTATACCCCGGATTGACCATGCTCTGCATAACTTGTCCAAGGCCAAGTACATCACTACTATGAATATGCTCAAAGGTTTCCACCAGATACCAATAAGCCCTGAAAGCAGGAATTTTATGAGAATAATCTGTCATTTGGGAATATATGAATATCTTAGGATGCCCTTTGGTATAAAGAATGCTCCATCACACTTCCAGAGAACAATGGATACAGTTCTAGGTACATACATCAGACAAGGATGGATGATGGTATATATAGATCATGTTATCATATACTCTGATGATTGGGATACTCATATTAATCAAGTAAGATTAGTACTCCAGACTATCTCCAGAGCAGGATTGAAGGTTTCCATGAAGAAATGCAACTTTGGCTACAGAGAATTGAAAGACTTAGGACATAAAGTCTCTGGTCTAACTCTAGCTGCTTATCAAAATAAGATAGCTGCTGTCATGAATAGACCTATGCCTCAAAAAAAAACAGAGTTACTATCTTTCATTAGTTTTTGCAGTTATTAAAGACAATACATACCAAAGTTTGCTATGCTAACTAAGAGTCTGTATGAAGTGTGCAACAACAAAACTCTATTTGAAATGACTCATGAGAGACTGAAAAACTATGAGGAACTAAAAATAGCTATGACCTCTACTCCTTTACTCATCCAACCAGATTACTCCAAGCCCTTCAAACTATACATTGAAGCCTGTATGGAAGGGTTAGGAGCTGCTCTACATCAAGAAAGGATAGAAGAAGACAGACCAGTAGAGAAACCAGTACTCTTCATATCTAGACAGATCAAAGATACAGAAAAGAGATATGGAGCCAGTCAGTTGGAATGCTTGGCACTAGTATGGGCTTTAGAAAAGCTACACTATTACTTAGAAGGCACCACTTTTCAAGTAATCATGGACTGTAATGCTGTAAGAACTCTTATGAACATGAAAACTCCCAGAAGACATATGCTCAGGTGGCAAATTGCTATACAACAGTATAGAGGTCAGATGACTATAGTGCATAAAGCTGGAGCTAAACATCAGAATGCTGATAGTCTAAGTAGGAATGCTTTGCCTAATGACTCTAACAATCCGGCATATGACCCTGAGGATCAAGATATTTTTCCTATCATGAACATCAATCTTTTTGCATTGAATGCTCCAACAATGGGGATCCACTTATGTGAATTAGATACTTCTTTCTTCAACCTAGTAAGGAACAACTACTCTCCTGAAATCAAGCTAGATTACCATTATGTAATGTGAATCCCAAGAAGCAGCTCTGATAAATATTCTACCTGCTTCATTACTTAAACCCTATAAAGCAGGAAGGTTTACCTTTTGGGATAGTCTACTTTGCTACAGACACCAACATTCCAGTGTATTAGTACTAAGCACCAAAGAACATATACAACATATACTCCAGGAATGCCATGACAAATGTTCATCAGGGCATCTATTCACAGAAAGAACTTTGGAAAAATTAAAACAAACTGCTTGGTGGATAGACTGGAAAGACATCACTATTAAATATGTTACTAGCTGTGAAACCTGCCAAAGATCTAATAAAACTACTGGAAAAAGGTTTGGACTCTTACAGAAAATCTCTGAACCTACAACCAGATGCAAAATCATTAATATGGATTTTGTCACCGGCCTCCCCCCTGGAGGTACTCATTCATATAACTCTGTCCTAGTTATAGTTGACAGATATTCTAAAAAGGCAAAATTATTACCTAACCACAAAGAAGATAGTGCTATGGATGTAGCTTTACTATTCTGGAACAGGATCATAGCTGATGTGGGTATACCCAAGATTATAATCAGTGACAGAGACCCCAAATTCACTTCTGAGTTTTGGAGGAATCTACATGATATACTGGGTACTACTCTAGCATTTTCTACAGCATACCATCCCAAACTGATGGATTAGCTGAGAGAATGATACAGACCCTAGAAGATATGTTAAGAAGGTTCTGTAGCTTTGGTCTAGAATAAAAAACTCAGATGGTTATTGCCATGATTGGGTAAGCCTACTCCCAGACCTAGAAATGGCTTATAACAGCAGTAAACATTCTACTACCAAAGAAGCTCCTTACATACTAGAAAGAGGATGGATTCAAAAACTCCCTAGGAATAACTTAAACTATAACTTAGCCACTATTCATCCAACATCTCTTGACTTTAAGAAGATGATAGATCTGGAAAATAATCATGCTCAAAAATGTGTAGAAGAAGCAGTAGAATACAACAAACAAAGATGGGAAAAATCACATAAAGAACCTGACTTTAAAATAGGAGATCAGATCTTGATATCTACAACCAATTTCAAAAATCTAGCAGGTAACAGAAAACTGAAACCAGCCTTTGTTGGACCATTTGTTATCAAGAAGATGCATGGAAAAAATGCTGTGAAAGTAATCTTGAGTGAAGAATTATCAAGGAAACACCCAGTATTTCCTGTTAGCCTAGTCAAACAATTTCAACCAAGAGAAGGTAGCAACCTCCCTCCAGCAATAATCCCAATAGAACCTGACCCTGTGAAAGAAAAGGGAAAGTCAGCAGGATATTGAGAGAAAAGAAAGAGAGAGTACAAGGAAAAGATTTTAGACTACACCTAGTAAGATACAAAGGAGAATCTGCAGACAAAGATGAATGGTTACCAGAAAATAACATACCTGATGGACCAATACATCTCAGAAACTACAGGGCCAGAAAAAGGAACTGAAACACACATGAAGTTAATTTTCTCCCAAAGTCCTCCAGAGTTTTTTTCAGATATTGCCATATCTTGGAGTGGGGGAATGTCAGCTTGCTACTACTGCAAAGCAAGCTGCAAAAGTAACAAAAATAACATAAAAATAATAATAAGAAAATTAAACTAAGAACGAGTAGGAAAACCATAAATATTATTACAGAAATGGATTCTCCACCCAAAATTGGGTAGGGTCACTCACTTACCCCACCCTTGAAATCCAACTCCTTATATTTTTAAATAATTAAGGAATGAAAGACCAAAATACTACGGCTCCACTATTGAGCTTTTGGTTAATTAAATTTTTCACAAGTATTGTCACGTATAGGTTTCACACCTAAAATTCAGTCAGAATTGAGGTGTTGTGTATATTTTAGGAGTTATGGACGGAAATGTGTTTTGTCACAATTCCCGCACACAGCCGCGGCAGCCAATGCACCTGCGCGCGGCTGAGATACAGCCCTGTCACTCTGTCAAGGTTGTGTAAGCAGCCCCGGGCCTCTACAGATTAGTGTTATTCACATGTCCAAATATCAATTATAAAGTAGAATAATTCTCATACACCATGGAATTAGATGCTACCCGTGCTACAGAACCAAGAACACGTGACAGGCTACCCCTGGTTACCCTGCTAGCCTTGGTGTCCGTCCCTTCAAGCCCCTGTACCCCTCAGAAGGACAATATTGGGACTCCAAAAGCTATAAATAAATAGCTCTTTTGAGGATATTGATGGGCAGAGACCCAGTTATATCTATATCTAAACACCGTGCCAAGGTAATAAAGTACTTATAAGAGATAAGTAAGTGATTTATGGCTAATTCTGATCAATAATATCCGTCCTCAACCTCTTTTTTATCAATTAAAACTGCTGAACAACCTTATAACCCCAGTATACAGGTTTAACCCATCAGTTGACGTCTCAAACAGATACCCAAAGGATTTAATGATATATCAGTGAGTTTTATTATCCTTTCTCTGTCATGGAAGCTTGGTTACAAGGCCCTGCCACTCCACTGTGTATTTTATATACATATTATCTTTGGGTAAAATATCCTTTAAACTAAAGAGCCCAAAGTGACCAGGACTACGTGTTTTCATACTGAAACCCTGAAGAGAGGTGTTAAGGATCCCCAATATAATTGTGGCCCCTCTATAAAAATATTTAATAATAAATTTTTCATATTGATTTAAAACAATAAAACATAACCAAACCACTTCACCTTGCAATAAGCTTAATCCAGATATTTTACTGATTTTTGCTGCATTTATTAAATAATATATTTATTATTTATTCTATCACCTCTGGTAGCTAAAGGATAGCAAGGGACTTGGAATCTAGGAGGCTGACAATTTCAAAGTGTCATGAATATTTGAACAAAATGAGAACAGGTTTTGAAATTTATGAGTATACAGTCATGCCTTTTGGCCTCTGCAACACTCCTTCCACTTTTCAACATTTTGTCAATGACATTTTTTCTGACCTTGTAGATAAATAGTTTGTGGTGTATCTTGATGATATAATTTTCTACTCAAAAACTCTTCAGGATCAGGTTGCAAATGTGTGAGAGGTTCTGCAGCAACATCAAAAGAATAACCTTTTTGAAAAAGCCTCCAAGTGCAAATTTAATACCAATTATCTTCAATTTTTAGGCGTCATAGTCTTTCAGGAAGGACTATCAATGGACCCAGCAAAGAGAAAATGCATACTGCAATGGCCCGCACCTTCTTCCTTCAAATCCCTTCAAATTTATCTTGGCTTCAGTAATTTTTACAGCAGTTTTATTAAGCATCATGCAAAGAAAAAAATGAATCTGGATAACCTTCTTCAAAAAGACACTCATTTTTTTTACAGAAAAAGCTGCTTTGGAGTTAAAATCTCTAAAGAAAGCCTTCACTACTGATCCAATAATTGCTCTTTCTAATGGGCTAGATTTCACTATTGTGGAAACAGATGCAAGCAGCTATGGGACTGCAGGAGTAATCTTACAGTTTTCTTCCTCTTCCTCTCCCCTTCTTTCCATAGCCTTTGAGTCTCGCAAAATGCTTGCTGCAGAGCTTAATTAAAAGATTAATGACAAGGAAATTTATTCAATTGCTTATTGCTTGAAGGAATGGCACTCATACCTTTTGAGTCTCATGGAACCCTTTGTGGTTTTAACTGATAAAATTCTCTTAAATATTCCATGAGCTCAAAAGTCCTTACACACAGACTGGCGTGTTGTGCAAAATACCTTTCCAAGTTCAACCGTACAATCACATAATACCCCAGGTAACAAGTGTTAGTCCCTGATGCTTTATCCTGTTGGGACAACGCTTAACAAGGGGGGAGCACCTTTTCCAATAACAACCTTGAAAATGTTATGACACTCTTCTCTAATCAGTCTTCCCAACTCAGTTTGATCATCACTCACCTTTTGGACATGGCTTTTAAACTTTGGCAAGCTCAACTCAACAATCCCAAGTGTAACAAACTTTGCAAGACTGCAAA
Source organism: Puccinia polysora (assembly GCA_025617555.3). Taxonomy (NCBI): domain Eukaryota; kingdom Fungi; phylum Basidiomycota; class Pucciniomycetes; order Pucciniales; family Pucciniaceae; genus Puccinia; species Puccinia polysora. The sequence goes on from CM062644.1 coordinate 9,447,626, forward strand.
TCTATTAGATAGTGACTATAGTATTGATGAATATGATTATTTAGTTTATAAAGACTGCATAGTAGTACCTGATAATCTTTGAATTAAGTTAAATATTTGTGAGTCTTGGCATGATTCTCTGCTTGATTTTCATTATGGGCAGGATAAAAACTAGCAATTGATTGAACAAGACTTCTATTGGCCTGATATTACCAAGGAATTAAAAGACTATTTTAAAACGTGCTATGATTGTAATTGTAACAAGTCCTTGAAATATTGGAACTATGGACTGCTCCAGCCACTTCCAATCCTTCCTATTGCTTAGAACTTGTTGTCAATGGAATTCATTTAACAATAACCTATTTCTAGTGTTTATGATGCTATTTTAGTAGTAGTAGATTGCTTCTCAAAGATGTATTTATTTCTTTGCAGTACTGTGACCCCCTCTTTGGAAGACCTAGATAATTTATTTGTAGAATATGTATTTTTGAAACATGGCCTCCTGATAATACAAATAGTGATTGTGGATCTTTGTTTTTCTCTAGCTTCTGGAACTTGCTATGCCAAAATTTGATGATCACTTGCAACTTATCAATGGCTTACCTCCAAGAAACAAATGGGCAAACAGAGAAAGTTATTCAGATTATTGAACAGTATCTTCAAATTTACATTGACTATCAAAAGGAAAATTGGTTGCAATGGCTCCCATTAGCCAAATTTTCCTGAAACAACTCCACTCATTCCTCCACCAAACCGTTGCCTTTCCAGACTCTTTATGGTGGAAACCCAACCATCGCTTCTATTCACTTAGGTCCTTCTCAACCTGCTATCAACTACCTTACTCACATTAAATCCCTTCAATTTTAACTCTGATCCAACCTCAAAAAAGCAAGCAGACCAACTTTGCACTACTGCACCAACCTTTGCATTAGGAGATCAGGTATGGCTCAACACTTGCAATATTTTCATTACTTGCACAAACCAAAAACTCTCTGAACAAAAAATTGGCCCCTTCAAAGTTGAATCAGTCTTCTCTCTCAAAGCTTTTAAACTTACCTTACCTGCAAAGTGGAAAGGTATCCACCCAGTCTTTCATGTGTCTCTCCTAGAGCCAGCTTAAGTCCTATACCCAGGAAAGAATCATCCCCCTCCTGAACCAGTCAATTTCCAAGATCATTTAGAGTGGGAAGTATGCCTTATTTTAGATTCCATTTTGCGCAAAGGAAAACTTCAATACCTTGTTGAATGGACTGGCTTCCAGTCTGACAAATATTGCACCTTGGGGGAACCGGCCCATCAACTTTGCAACTCTCCTGATGTGGTTCAAGATTTCCATGAAAACTACCCTTGCAAATGTTTCCAATATTAATTGAATCCCTTCCAAAAAGATTCCACATCTCCATCCTACTCCATCTCATCCAATCCCATCACACTTCTCATTAAATCTCCTCTTTCATTCCTATTTATTAAATTTGATTCTTTTCTTTATTTGAAATCATTTATTTCATTGATTCAATAAAAAAATTTCTTTATCTTTCAAAAAAGAAAATTAATAATAACAATAAACCAATTATAAAATTTAAAAATTTTCCTTTATTTCTCTTTCCCCCTCCTCCCAATTTTCAGTTAACTCCATTACGAACAATTTAAATTAATCCAATTCCTCATTTTTCATCAGGGTAATGTTAAATTCACGGCTCATTGAGCCTTGCACACAGTTTGAAATGGGCCGTGTGGCACGGCACATGGTCCAATTGGAGCCATGTACAGCCCCCCACGGCTCACGGAGTCGTGCGGCCCACCCAAACCGGTCTGCCGCCATGTGGACCTCCACACGGGACCAGAAAACTGTGAGAAAAAAAAAGGGAAAAGGAATGAAAGGGTACTAACACAACCCATAAACTAAATAAACCTTCCAAAAAAAAAGAAATCAACCAAAAAATAAAAGAATGTTCATTTTTTGGTTAAAAAAAACAAATAAATAAATAAATCAAAATAAAAAAATGGTACTATCCAATGGACTAGCCCTAAAGTAAAAAGACCCAAAAAAACAAAAGTAACTTGACTATCCCTAAAGTAAAAACACAAAAAAAAAGAAAAGTAACTTGACAAGCCCTAAAGTAAAAACACCAAAAAAAATACAACTCACTTGACAAGCCCTAAAGTCATTTCAACTTGACTAGCCCTAAAGTAAAAGGGCTCAAAAATTAAAGAAGTCGTTTGACCAGCCCTAAAGTAAAAGTGCCCAAAAAAATACAAGTCTTTTGACAAGCCCTGAAGTAAAAGTGCCCAAAAAATACAAGTATTTTGACAAGCCCTAAAGTAAAAACACCAAAAAAAATTAAGTTCAACTTGTGTTAAGCTGATCCCATCCCAAGCTTAACATAAGTTAAGCTTGAGATGGAATCAGCCCAACACAAGTTGAACTGAATTACCATTAAACTCTCATTCAAAACACTCAATATAATGATGTTAACTCAAAACACTCAACATAATGATGTTCAAAATGTGATAAACCTTTATATTAATAGAACTCCTTAGCTCCATTAGATTTACAATTTATATGAAACCCAATGATGAAATGAATTCAAAGTCTATCACAATCTAGAATACATTTGCAGTTGATCTTTGAGATGATCAACCTAACCAGAGGCTTTTTTAGAAATCAAGGAACGTGGTTTTGCTACAATGGGTGGGATTGGAATCATTTCTCCCTCAAATACTAATAGACCCAGTGGTTATTGTTTACAAAGGAAATGAACATTGGATCTGATTGATCAGTAACACCATTTTTCATTGGAATATAAGTATCAAATGACTCCAATGAAATGAAACATATAGGTTTGGAATATGTGTCTGCTATGATTTGACCCATGTCCAATTTAGCCAGCCATTTTGAGGAGGGAATCTTTTCATTGATTTCTTCAACATCAAGTCTTTGTTTAATCTTTTCAACCTCCTTTGAACCACCAAGCATCTTAATGTAGCATGCTTTATGTTTCTCTCATTTTTAAATCATTTCCTTCCTAACTTTAAACCAACCATGTTCTTCATAACCACAAGATTTAGCAATGACTCTAAATCTGCAATTCCCATCTCCAATTGGATCCCAAACCTCACCCAAGAACTTATGGAATTTTTTGGGTATTTGATTGAGGTATTTCACGTTTGGTTCCTATCATTAAAACTAACTTAGTATTCATTTCTTTAATTGGATCAAGAAAATTAATACTCACCAAAGATGAGCCTCTGGTTGAGCTTTGCTGCATGTTCTCTTCCTCTGAAGAGGATTCTGATTCCAAATTAAGTGATCCGAATTCACTTTCAGTCTCTTCCTCTGAACTATGAAATTCAGATTCATATTCTGCCAACTTTGAATAACAGTTCATCATTAGTTAGTAACTAAGTTCATTAAAACAAAAAAATGAACATATTGCAAAATAAATGACTTACAAACTTTTGTCTTTTCTTGTTTTTAGCCCTTCTAGCTCTTTTTTCCCCTTGAGTTGTTTTTCAACAAGTTCAAACCAAGATGGTTCTTGCTGCATATCTGTCAATTTTGGCCTTCACCTACTTGATTCTATGACTTTAGGTTCAAGTCTTGGCTTGGATCAATATTTTGTAATCTTCTGAATGATATACTTCAATAGTCCGCTTTGCTCATGATCTGGATATTCCAAGATGATTGCATTGAATTTTTCAAGTAACTGAGTAATGCTAAGCATTCCATCAACATTGCACAGGAAAAATTTAAAAGTATCAACCATTAGTGAATTAGGATTCATTAATCAAGAATCATTAGTCACATAGTGATTTGAAAAATCCAACTTGAACAATCCAACTTTAGCCAAATTACAGAACTAGAACTGCAAGGTTCATAGTCCAACCTCCACTGAGGATGAAAATCTTCAGGTACCACGGATCCTCTGAATGCTAGAAAGTCACCTATTTGGTGGGAAAAGGGCAAAACCATAGTCGTGAAATACAATGTAGAGACCCCTGTGGGATTATATAAATAAAGTAGCAAATAGCTTGCTGGCAGTCCTTGAAGGGGAATTTAGTATTACTTCTACTCCTTTGGAGTATTAGTATATACTAAGAGTGGTTTTGAATTGCCTGCTCTTCTAGTACTATAGTAAGTCTGCACAATAATTCATTAAAATTAATGGCTTGTTTCTTTGAGACTTAAAATAGGTCTCAGATCAGAACTAGATTAGTTATTAATTGTTATTGGTAGGGTTTGTTGAAGAATAGACCAGATGTATTGGATTATTGGTTAATTATTGATCAGATATATGTGATCTTAACCAATATCCAAATATTAAAGGGTTCAAGGGTTTATCAAGGGGATGGTTCAGGAGAGGACCCAAGGATGGGTTTACCCACAGGGGGCTGGGTAGGGAAAAGGTTGCTGGTTTCTTTTTGTTGTACTCTCTTTCTTTTTAAGGGTTATTTATTGATTAAGGGGTGGTTTTTCTTTAATATGGTGCTGACTATTTAGGTCACAGAAGAACCCTTATTCAAGCACCTTGTGGGTGGTTTAATTGCTTAAAGATGGGTAATAACTTAGTTTCTGATTTCTTGTTTCCTTTTATAACTGATTCACTGATACTGTTTTTTTATTTGGGCCAAGAGGCCCTGGAATGTGGGTGATGGGTGATAGGTGGCCAGATGGCATGAGATGGGTGGATGTGGATGGCATGAGGATGTAACCTGGATTGGGCAGAGAGGCCCTCCTTAAATAGAAAATCTGGTCCTCAGGGGATGCTCAGGGCTGCCCCTGAGGGTGCCCTGGGGCTTTCCCAGTTACAGTGGGATACATGTAAATGAGAAATTTTAGGTGGTTGGAAAAAGACACTGCATGAAACTGAGGCAATTCTGCTGGTTGGGAAAAGATTTTACAGGGGTTTTCATGCCTGCACAGCCTTGCATAAACTGCTGTGAAGTTCAGCTAAAATATATTCCTGTGCAGTAATGGTGGTTGGTCTGGTGCTACTTGATTCTTCCTACATGTGTTGCTGTGAATTCACTGGTGGTTTGTTTAGTGCTACTTGCTTCTACCTTCATGTATTTCTGTTCATTACTGGTGGTTTGTTTGGTGCTGCATGGTCTTGACTTCCTGCATATATTGCTGGGTAATACTGGGGGTTGTTGTTACTGTTGGTTTGTTTGGTATCACATGCTTCTAACTACATAAGTTTGTGTGTGGTGCTGGGATTTTTGATACTACATGGTTCTGGCTGCCTGCATGTATTGCTAATTATCCCTGTATACTTCTTCATAGCCTTGTGTAGGTGTATTTGCTTGTTTGTTTGGATCTGGTTGAGGCTGGTTTCACTTCCTCCTGCCTATACTGTCCTGTATAATTCTGCATATTCTTGTGTATGTGTATTTGCTTGTTTGTTTGGATCTGGTTGAGACTGGTTCCACTTCCTCTTGCCTACAATTTCCTGTATACTTCTGCATAGTATTTTGTATGTGTATTTTCTTGTTTTTTTGGAACTGGTTGAGACTGGTTCTACTTCCTCTTGCCTACCCTGTACTGTATACTTCTGCATAGCCTTGTGTAGGTGTATTTTCTTTTTTGTTTTGATCTGGTTGAGATGGGTTTCATTTCCTCCTGCCTATACTGTCCTGTATACTTCTGCATAGCCTTTTGTAGGTGTATTTGAATGCATCCTGGGTGAGGTGACAGGAGCTGAACTAGTTGCACTACCTCCTGTATCTGTATTGCTGTATTCTGGCTGAGGTGACAGGCTTGGTGTATGGTTCAGGTGTTGAGGGTAAGCTGTTACTGGTATGTACTTGAGGGTTTGCAAGGTCTGTCTTTATGCCTTCCACAGAGCTGTGACACCAGGTTGGGTATGAGTTTGCCACAGTTGAAGGGTTCTTGGGCTGTATCTTCTAATCCATGGGGAATAGGGTGCTAATTTGGCTGAGTGAATATAGGTTATTTTGGATGTAGAATCCATTTCTGGGGTTTATTTGAGGGTTTGAGCTGTTGTTATAGGACAAAAGTGAGTCTGATGGCTATAGGACAGGTTTGGTCTACCACAACAACTTGGTGCAGACTTCGCAATCATGATCATGTTTGAACTTCTAAAATTGTTCCCTAACAAGATGGATTGCCTCTAAAGACAATTTTTAACTCAATGGTAACATTTCAGGGGGAAGAACTTTCCCAAACTTAATTTGAGAGTTATAAAGTGATGCATGAACTGAACTAATTTGATTCGAAACTGTTCAATCAAGGCTTTTCCAAACATCCAAAAGGTTTCCCAAAGAGTTTGCAAGGAATTGTTTGAGAGTTGCATGGGCCCCTTAAACCTGAGAAGTTTTTTTAAATCCAAAATCTGGGTTTATACAAGTCCACGCTGTTAAAAAGGTCTCTTTGATAGGGAAAATGTTATCTTCCATATACTCGAGTGCATCCTCATAGTCTTTCAAGAAACACTATAAAGGTCAAAAGGTCAGAACTCAAAAATAGGAAGAATAAGAATCAGTAATTTGGACCTACTCTGAGTTCTGCATCATTGACCTCTGCCTCCTGCTTTGTCTTTGAGGCCCCATAATTTGCCCACAGATTCATAAAGCTTTTCCATTCTTCAATGTCATTAAAAAAGCGCACTTTACAGTTTGCTTTTATGTTTTTAGACAAGTTCCAAGTGCAAAATTGTCTTGATTAATCTGGGAAACTAGTTTCCATTGGGCAAATCAGAGCTTTTTCACAGTCCGTCACAAAGAATTTTGGAAGTATCTCAGGATCATAAGCAAAATCCTTTAATGAATTTACAGACCAAATGTAGAACTCAAATGATTCTTTTGTTATAAAAACAAGAGCTTTTGTGAAAGTTTTCCAATTGGCTGTCATTCCTGCAACATGCAATAGTGGGGTTTTGTACTTATTTGTTTCATAAGTACAATCCAACATAGCAATATGATGGAATTTTTTTGAAAGATTTACTGCCTCTGGATGTGCTAAGTACAGGGCCTCCAAGTGACCCTCTCCAATGAACTTTGACTGGTGAATCCAATTTTTTCTTCAAGGCGTTCATATAGTACCTCCATAACAATTTTTCCCTTTAGTTATGTGAGTGTGACCTTCCGCTTAGTGTTATAGATTATTTGGTCATCAACATAATCCTGCCCATCAATCTTGCTCAATTTTATCTTCAGTTTTAACGTACTGAGCCCATCATTCATGCCTTCTACTAGATTGTCTAAGGCTACCACCAAGATTCTCTTCAGTTTAGGGTGCACAGAGGGATGTTCAGATGGTTGATAGTTATGTTGGGTTTCTTTGTTGGAGAGGAGCCACAAGGGGTCTGCCTTTGTGCAACTTGCATTGATTAAAAACTTCTACCCAACCTTCCTTGTGTGAGTTTGTCTAGAACATTTGGTAAGAAGAATTCCTGAATAGAAACCATGTCTATCACAGGCTAAATCCACATATTGGTCACACTATGAGTTGAAAACTGTTAAAGCGTAACCATGCTTCATTGCCCATGTTTGAAAATAGTTTTTTGCCAATTCCCTAGTAGGAAAAGATCTCAAGGAAGGTGGGTCAAGTGGATCTAGTGCAAATTCATTGGTTAAGTCATAGTTTCATAGTTACATGAAACCATCAGTTTCAATCAAATTAAATACGGCAAAGACCAGTAACATAAAATGTTACTCACCACCAGCGGTCATGTCCATTTGTAAAACATTTTGTTCCTCAATTTTCACCCTTGATGAGGATGCAATTGGGGCTTCCAATGTTTCATTACCCAAATTCTTTTTTTCTTTTTACAAAGCTTTGTTGATGGCAATATCAATGTAGACCTTCCACGCAGCAATTTCAGAAGAAGGAGGGCTTGCCACTGTTCCCATGAAAAAAAATGCAATGGTATACTTCAGTATTCAATCCAACTTTCAATTGATCAGACAAAGTTTGCTCACTTTCAAGTTGAGAAAGAATTGTTTGCAGATTTTTATATGATTTATGATTATTCACTTTAATTTCACTTGGGTTTCACTTTAATTTCACTTGGGTTTCACTTTAATGTCTCTTTGGGATTGCTAGGTGTGGAACAAGAGTCCCACAAAGTATGCATTAATCCCAGATTTGAGTTGAAAGAACCCAAGTGTGGTCCAGGGGTGCCCAAAATTCTGGAACGGCTTCCAGGGGGTTGTGCACCCCCAAACACGGCCATTTGAGCCTTGTACAGGGTGTTAGAATTGTGGCCAGAAATTAGCTTAGGCAAATGAGCAGTATTTAAAGCAAAAGAAATGCTGGACACTGGGTGTCAATATTGGCTAATGGGGCTCTCACAATGGGGCAATATGTTGGATGAATTTGATTGGAATGATGAATGAATGGATGGAAAACAGCAGGGAGAAGAGCTCCTTAAGTACAAAGGATTGGCCTCTTGTGAGCCCATGATACAACAAGCCAAAAGGCAAATTTTCCGCCCCAAAAGAGCTCTACAGGCTCTACTAGCCTTGTTACTTGGTTGGAACTACATCAGCACGCATGGCGTCAGTTCCTGAACGCTTACGACTGGCCTATTCCGGTCCATTCCAGTGTTTCCACCGTTACAGGGCTGGACCAGCCCCTTGCTGTTCAATCCCCTTGGCTGGTTGTCCGTTACAACCAGCCATGATGACCTCATTACATTGTTTATGGGCTGGTTGCCTCATGCAGCCAGCCCCTGGCCCCTCAAATGGGCCAGGTGGGACCCAGGGCACACCTGGGTCCGGTCTCAGACTCACATGGGGGGGTGTGACCAGCGGAAATGCTGTCCCCCCCTCTTTCTCTCAAATCCCTGGTGGGGGCGTTCAAATACCCTCACCAGGGGCCCTGGGGGTTGATACCCCCAGGGCATTGTCAAGAAAGTTGGCCTGGGAGGTGATCAGGTCCCCCCAGGCCCATTGCTCCTCCCCCTTGGTAAAGGGGGGGGGGGGGGGAGACCGCCCCTGCTTGCTTGCTTCACACACTCAATGGTGGAGGGGTAATGAATTCCCCCCCACCTGCTGGTTGCTACGCTTGCGGCTGGCGCCGCCACCTCCTTGGGCAAGGGGGTGGTCAGGTCCCCCCTTCCCTGACCAACTGCACTGTTGCGGCCGGTCGCTGGCTGGTTCAACCCAGCCAGCTTGCCCCCATTCTTCCCCCGCGCGACGGCAAGCAAGGGGAGGGGGAGCAAGCTGGGGCCGCATTCCCGGGCTCCGCGGCGCTGGTTGCCAGGCGCGACCAGCTAGGCCCGCGCGGCATTGCACCGCGCGGGATCCCTTGGCCGCGCGACAGCCCCGCGTGGGCTGTACCAAAAAACAAAGGCGGCCCCAAGCGGGCCGCAACACAGGCGGCAGCCCCTAGCGGGCCGCAACAGGGGCGGCGGCCCCAATGGGCTTCCCCAAGCCCGAATTGTGAGAATTACATACTTTGGAAGGCCAGCCTGTCTGGCCAAGTATGTCCATAATAAAGCTTGGGCCCTTTTATGCCCAAATAATCTCATTCGGCTTGGGTGGCCCATCCACTCTGGCTGGCCCTTGAGGGCCCGTGTCCCAAAAGACCATAAAAACGTGTTTTGGCGCCCAAATGCCCAAAACCAATAACACCCACATAGGCCCACGTTGCCCGCGTGATGTCCAGTGGGCCGTGGAGGCCCATTTTTGCATCCCATTTGGATTACACACTCCTATGCACATTACCTGAGTGCATCTGCATTTTAACACAGGGGTACACAGCTTGGGGTTACACGGATCCTACAAAACCCCCCAGGGGTGGCGCATGTTTGAAAAAGCCCTTTGTAGTCATCTTTGGGCCCCCACGGCTCATTTGAGCCATGTAGGGCCCTACAAAACTACCACACGGTTTAAGCCGTGAATTTAACATCAAATTTTCTATCATCCTCAACATTCTTTGAAAAACAAGGACCTGCATAACTAAATGTGCCTCAAAGATCTCCTTGCATTTTGCAGTCCAAGCCATCTTTGGTCAGGAATTCCATTTATTGTCCTCCAAGAGCTCTTCATAAGCTCTCTTCCTTTGAACTTGCAACCAACCTTGTTGGAGTTTTGAATGATTGAGATAGATTGTTTTTATTTCATTTCATTTTAATTTTTTAATTTCTTCTTTTATCTCTTTATTTCTTTGAGCTACTCATTATTTTTTTCCTAAAAAAGCAGTGACTCACAGGAATCAGTTGAATTATGCATATTCATCTGGCTAGCTCTACCAATTTCTGTTAAAGAGAAAACCAGTGAAAATCCTTGAAGTCTTCTTCTTCTTCTTCTCCCAACCAACTTTCACTTTTATAATTTCTTCTGTTTGTAAATTCATTGTACAAGATCAAGAAGCAAGTGAACAAGTCAGGTAATCAAAGAGGTCTCCAAGTAACTTGGTGCAATCACTAATTCTTTCCTCCTTCTTAAATTCTCCATTATAATCATCATCACTTTCAGATTCCATATCATGTTTATCCAAGGCGTGTGTTAGGTCTTACTAGTCTTACTATTTCCATATTTGAGTATCTCTCAACCTGTGTCATTTCCACTGCTTGGGTAGCACATGTTTTCTTTGATTCTGCTCACCTTTTTGTATTCTCTTCTCTGACATAATTGAACAGTTTCTGGTTTTATTGCCTTTGAATAAATTCTGTTGAAATTCAGAATAATAGTTTTCACAATTAAAATTCAAAGCGGTTCAACCTCACTCAAATAAAAAAAAAAACCAGAAACCAAGATGACTGACTCCCTAACTGCAACTATTCTCAAGATGGCCATTGAGGCAATTCCATTGCTTACTTCCAATAATTTTTCAATTTGGTGTAATTGAGTTGCAAACATGATGGACTTACAAGAGGATTTGTATGGTAAACTCACAAAGAAAAGGAATGATGCCAATGGAAATACAATTGGTTCCAATCATATGGAGAATGTAAGAATTAGAATAATACCCACCTCCAAGCTTGATACAACTATACAGGCCAACATAATCACCACAGAAAATGAGAAAGACGCACATCAAATCTGGGCAGATTTTAATGAGTATTTTGATTCTAAGCATGCCTCTAATTGCGCCAGTGTTTTCAAAGAGTTTCTTCAAGCTCCTTTTTCACAATCAGATATTGCTGGTTTCATCACAGATACAAAAACCTCTTTTTCAAAATTTTATGATGTAGGAATTGATTTACCAAACAATATTATTGCCTACTTAATCCTGGAAAAACATCCTTCAACCATGGACACCATAGTTCAGAAAATCACACACTCAGACAACAAAATTACCCCTGAACAAGTACTCAATCATCTCCAAATGTTCAACAACAACCAATTCTTGAGTAGAGATTCTGATACCAATAAAATCAAGGAGAACCAAACCTCTGTATCCTTTCTCAGCTCCAATGTGAAGGCCTGTTTTGATAAATGGCATAATCCAAAAGCTGCTTATTCAGAGTGCAGATGTTGGAAATTTTACCCTCATCATAGACCAACCTTTCCAAGAAAGAAGAAGACTGGAGTTTCCAAGTCCAATGAAATCATCTCAGTCAGCTCATTTCATACAAGCTCCCTGTTTCTTCCAAACAAATTTGTAGTGGATTCAGGCTCCCCAAGGCACATTTTTTCTGACTCTAAGCAATTCTATCACCTAGACCAATCATTAACTGGAAACATTTTGACAATTTTGGGAAAGAATTCTCTCAATTAAGATGGAGTCGGAACTGTTAAACTGCTGGATTTTGAAGGTCAAGGAATTCTTCTGACAGATGTGTTATAGTTGCCACAATTGAGGGAAAATCTATTTTCTATGCATTATCTTGTACTAGATGGCTTTGATGTCAACTTCAGAGCAAATGATTTCATCATTCAGAAAGAGAACTGGAAGAAAACTGGGACTTATGAGTGTAACATCCATTTTTTTCATTTTGACAATGCTAAATTTCATGAAATATCTTATCTCACTGAAGATGAAATCATTCAAAAGTATCAGGGAAATGCAAGTTACAGTAGGATAAGTCAAAAACTAGGTATTTGCATAAAGCAAAGCTTGACATGTAAGGCCTGCGCAATCAGTAAAATTTCAGATACCCCCTTCAAAAAAAAAACATGTTTGTGCTGAGAGACCTTTTCAAGAACTGCATTGCAATTCGGTCGAGCCTATCTATCCTCTGAGTACAAATGGGGATGCTTACTTTTTAACATTAGTTGATAGCTGCACTAGATTTTTCACGGTGTTTACAATCAAAAGCAAGAGTGATGTGGCAAGCTTTCTTCCTTTTCTCATCAATTTCAAGTCAAAAAATTTCAATTATAGTCCTATGATCTTGCACTCTGATTGAGGAACAGAATTTTGGAATTCAACTCTTTCAAAGTACTGCTCCAAGAACAAAATAAGGCAGACCTTTTCCAATGGCAATTCACTGCAACAAAACGGACTGGAATAATGTTTTAATTGACTCATCCTAGAATCTCTTTGAGCTGATATAAAACTCTGACAACCTTGCTGGAAATTATTGGACTGGTTCAGTCCAATGCTGATCCTTGTCTCTACATTCACACAGCCCGGCGTCTCTTTTTTTTCTTCCACGTGGACAATCTAGTTGTAGCTGGGGAGGTAGACTGGTTTGAAGAAGAATTTCTAGCCAAGTTTCTGCAATTGTCAGCTCACCTACCAGATACCATTCTGGGCATGGAATACACTCAAAAAGGCAACTCTTTCACTTTAAATTAATCAAAGCTAATTAAAAAGAACCTTGAGGAACTAAATCTGTCAAATGCCAAACCTGTTCTCACCCCCATGGCGCTTGGGATTCAATTAGTACTGGCCTCTCACAATGAAAAAATTGAGTTTCAGAAGCCAGCGTGAACTTCAGGAAATTAACCGGTGTACTCAACTATTTGGTCTGCCGCACTAGACCAGATATCTCAGCGGCGGCCTCAATCTTGTCTCATTTTAATCAGAATCCCAGAATTTCCCATTGGAAGGAGGTAGTTCATGCTTTGAAATATCTGGCGGGTACTCTGGAATCCTCCTTAACAGTGCATCCGCAAGGAGAAGAGCCCTTAAGCATCTACAGCAACTCAACCTGGGTGGATGATCCACATACCCAGAGATCTCAAACGGGCTACATAATTTTCTGGAGATCCACACCTGTTGCCTGGAAGAGCAGGAAACAGTGCAATATTTCTCTTTCATCAACAGAGGCGGGGCTAAATGGGCTGAGCAATGGAGCACAGGATTGAATTTGGATTGAATCAGTGATAAAAAAATTATGGCAAGACTCAGTGAGGCGTACAGCTAAATTTTTAGTGGACAACAAGGGTCTGGTAAACAAATGACAGCATTTTGGTTCAAGCTTGAAGAAAAAATTCATTGACATGAAACTCAAGTGGCTGCGCAACCAAATTTCCTCCAAAAAGATTTGCATCAACCTCATCACCACTAATTTCATGGTTGCTGCCTCACTCTTGAAGGCATCCAGTAGGCACAGTTCAGGACTTCTGACTTCTAAGTGTTTTTGATTTGGGATCACACTGAATTATTGGGGGGTGTTGGAGTTTTGAATGCTTGAGATAGATTGTTTTTATTTTATTTTATTTTCATTTTCATTTCTTTTTTTATCTCTTTATTTCTTTGAGCTACTCATTATTTTTTTCCTAAAACACCAGTGACTTGCGTGGGAATCAGTTTAACTATGCATATTCATCTGGATAGCTCTTCTGATTTCTGTTAAAGAGACAACCAGTGAAAATACTTGAAGTCTTCTTCTTCTTCTTCTCCCACCCAAATTTCACTTTTATAATTTCTTCTGTTTGTAAATTCATTGTACAAGATCAAGAAGCAAGTGAACAAGTCAGCTTGTCAAAGAGGTCTACAAGTAATTTTGTGCAATCACTAATTCTTTCCTCCTTCTTAAATCTCTCCATTCTAATGATCATCACTTTCAGATTCCATATCATCTTTATCCAAGGCGTGTTTCAGGTCTCAGTAGTCTAACTATTTTCATTATTGGAGTGTCTCTCAACCTGTGTTGTTTCCACTGCTTGGGTAGGACATGTTTTCTTTGATTCTGCTCAACTTTTTGTATTCTCTTCTCTGAAATAATGGAACAGTTTCTGGTTTTATTGCCTTTGAATAAATTCTGGTGAAATTCAGAATAATATTTTTCAAACCTTCTCCCACATTTCCAGTTAGCCGCCTTGCATCAGCCTTGACCAGTGTGGTGGTCATTTATAAACACAGAGGCAAGTAGGCTCAGAAATGGTCATTTGATTTGGAGCGGCTCAGCTGTGGTTGGAAGTCTGCAGTACAATAGGCTCAGAAAAGCGCATTGGCAGACTTTCTATTCCAGAGTAAATTAGCTGAGGGCTTGGCATTGATGCAGAGTGCGCTTTTTGCGGGAACAAGGACAAGAATGGGCCAGAGTTTTTGCCTTGTGCAGACATTGCGTGGTCAAACATAACTTTCCCTCCGCGACTGTGGGTTTACTAATGTGGAGGCAAGTGATTGAAGCTAAGTAGTAGGGATTAGGCTGATTATGGGATATTCAGTGGCATTTCAGAACGCTGTGGGGCAATGAACGCTAAATTTCAGGAGGCGGCATGCGGGTTGTTGGGGATTCGCAGTTATGCTGCATGCAGGATTGGGAGTGATCTGCTAGGGAAGATTGACAAGGATCTGTTGTTATTTATGCATTAGCGCCACTTAACTGTTAGGGGGAATTGGCAACAGGATCATCAAAACTACTGCAGATCATTGGATTGGGTAAGGATTGGACTATTAGTAAGGAGGATAAGTGCGGATTGCACAGAGGTGATGGGAAAAGGGGTCTTTCATTAGCAGTTTACATTTGTTTTTTATTTTTTGTATATATAAGGAAGCTTTTCTTTCATTTGAGATGAGGGGGGCAAAGGGAGGGGGAAATTATCCAAGATCACATCATCATTATCAGAGATTATCAGGCAAAATTACATCTTGATTCTTTTCTTCTGTTACTTTGGAGTGTAATTACCAGCAAGAGTTCTCAGAGGTCATATTTAGGGAAATAGTTCAAGTGCAGAGCTTTTTGGGGAGTCCAACTTGTTTATTTCCTATTATTTCATGTTGAGTTAGCTTTAGTGGTTTCCAGCTTGTTTGAGGAAGCAGAGTTTGATTAGAAATTGCGGAGTTACAGGAATGTGACTCAAGGGCTAGTGGGCTTTCCAGAACTTGGAGCAAGATTTTTGCAGAGAATTTTATATTTTTCTGGGGAATTTAACAAAAAAGCAATCTCTTTCCACACCGGCACCACTACTCCCACTTGGTTTCCTCTGCTTTGGTCTTCCATCCCATTTCCTTCAACTCCATTGCTTTCCACCTTGCCTCCAATTCCTTCTTCTTGTTCTGCCTTGTTTCCCTCTCCCTCTCTATTACGTAAATTTCCTTCATCTCCTCCTTCTTGTCCCATTTCATTTCCTCCTTCTGTTTCATTCTGCTCTTCCCTTGTCTACTCAGTTGTTGCCACAACTTGTTCTTCACTTTGAGCCTTGGGATCCATCTGGCTCTCTTGGAACTTGCTTGATGGCACAAAATATGGTGGTGGTGGTGGTCTATTGTGTTGAATGTTGAATAATTAACCCTCTTAATTCTGTTTCTTCATGACACTTGTTTCTTTCTTTTCCATGCTCTTTCTTGTTTATGTCACAAAACTATTGCACGCTCCTCTCTCCATCTTTCTTCTTTTCCTCTTATATTTCACCAAACTTACGCACTCTGGAAATAAGCAATCAGTCTCTCAACACAAACAATTTCCTTGTGTTTGCCTGAATCTCTCTCTCTTCTTCTTGATCACCATTCTCTTGATCATTTCAGTCTTTGTTCTTGCTTTCTTCTCTCTCTCAACCATGTCTTCCTCTTCATATTGATCCATTGACTCTGCCATCCATTCTCAACACAAATCATGTCTGGTAAGACTGTTCACAAGGTTGTTTTTTTATTTTTTGATCTCACCTCTCTTGTGATCATCATATCTTGTTTTGCGCCCAATACCTTCTTCTGCCAACTCTTAAAACTCTTAATCTTCTTGTCTGTTCTCAAGCCTACTTCCACTCAAATTGTGATTAAAATTCATCAAATCTCAATCCTTGATGTTTTTTAATTTTGTTTTTCTATTTTTCTTTTGTCATTTTTTTCTTTTCTGCTGATTCTCCTTTTTCCTCAGAACTCTTATTTTCTTATTTTATTCTCAGAAACACAACATGTTCAAAAGCCAAAAATTGAATCCAACAAACCAAACCGGAAAAATGGAGAGATCAAGCAATGAACGTTTCCACCAAATCATCCTCAAGGCTTCCCTCAAAGCAGTTCCAATTCTCTCCAAAGAAAATTATTCTATTTGGAAAGAAAAGATGAAAATTCTATTACAACTCAAAGGCGTGAAGGATGCTCTGGAAAACAATTCAAATAATCTCAACTCCTCTGAAAATATGGAAATCAGGGTTATTCTTCTCTCTAGAATCAATTCTATTACTCACAACAATGTAGTTGACCCTACAAGCATATCCTCTGCTAAACCTCTCTGGAAAACCATCAAGGAAAGATTTGCATCATCTCAAAATTCCAAAAATGTCCGGGTCTTCAATGAATTTCTCTATCAACAATTTAAACCCTACTCTATCAACTCCTTTATCACAGAAGCCAAGACATCCATGAAGAAAATGGTCAAAATTGGACTTGACCTACCCAATGATATTCTTGAATATCAAATCTTGTTCAAGTTTCCTTCCTCTCTTCATTCTCTTATACAAAAAATCATGCATTCAGAAAAGAATGTCACGGTTTATCTTGTTCTGAATCAACTTATGCAATTCAATAACCAAACCCAGGCCAAATCAAGATATTTTCAAATCATCAATACTGCTTTAGTTGCCTCAAATAACCCCAAGAAATCCATTCCACATGAATTAAAATGCACACATGGTTTCCATAATCATCTCTTTCCTGATCACACTGAAGACAAGTTCTAGAATAAGCATGAGAATCTTGCTCCCAATATCTGGAAAGAAGCTCAGGCTAAATGGAGAGCCTAATCAAATTCTAATGCTAAAACCAAAGATGTTGCACACTACCATGCTCTAGTTACTGCTTAGCTTGAGGAAGTTAATCCTAATAATTGTATAATTCTCAACTCTGGTGCCTGCTGTCATACGTTTAGCTCCCCAGACTTCTTTGTTTCTCTCACCTAAAGCCCTGGAGATTATTCTATCAATACAGGTAAAGAAGGAGCTTGACTACCTATCAAAGGAAAGGGTGTTGTTTGAATATTGTGGAAAAACTCAGTGGTCACTTTATCTAACTGTTTCTTTGTCCCCAATCTAGTGGTTAATTTGATCAGTCCTGGAAAACTCATCTCATCAGAGGAGTGCTTCCTTTCCTCAACTCAAAATTGTTTCTCTCTCTTTTCCAAATCTTCTCATGTGTTTTCCGGCTTCATTCAAGGAAACTTATTTGTTCTAAATCCGCCTTCTAAAGTTGGCCATAATCTGAAACTGTGTTATCTAGCCAAGAAAGAGATGAATCCTGAACAGATTAAACAACTTCACCAATAATTTGGACATTCCAGCCCAATCAGCCTCAAAAATCTTGTCCCCAAGCTTCCTTCCAACCTACTTTCATATTTCCAATGCAAAGACAATGTTTTCTCTAAAGTCAATAAATCTTCCTTCAAAAATATGTCTACTCCCTTGTCTAAACCCTTTGAAAAGCTCCACATTGACTTAATTGGCCCAATCTCCCCACCTTCTAGGAAAAATATGAACTACCTCATGACTATTTTGGAAAAACTTTCTGGATAAATTTCAGCTATACAATTACAACATATATTGGATGCCTGTAATCAGCTCAAAACAACTCTTAAATTTGAAAGGCATAAGAGAAAATGTTTTTCCTGCAACCATCTGCACTGATGGAGGTGGAGAATTTGCCTTGACTGATCTCAAATACTATTTCCTTTTCAACTCAATCAAACACCACATCTCTGAACTGTATAACCATGAGCATAATGGCAAGGTCAAACAAGCTAATCAAACCCACACAGAATCCATGAGAGAAATTATTTTTAGTTCCCAGATCTCCCTCAATCTCTAGGCCGAAATTGCCAAAGTTGCTTGTCTAACTCTAGATAAAATCCCAAAAAATCCTCCCTCTCTTTCTCCTTATAAACTCTTCACTAACAAGGTGCTTCCACGTAGTTATTTCAACCCAATTGGTTCCAAGGTTGCTTACCTTGACACTAAAATTTCTCGTGGCAAAAATTTCAAGGATCAAGGACTTATTGGAACCCTTTTGGGTTACAACCCTACTTTCCTTTCTTATTGAATCCTTAAAGCTGAACAATTGATCATTTACTCCAAAAATTTTAAATTCATCAAAATTGACCACCACTCTCAGTCATCTCTTCCCACTCATTCATCTTTAACCAAAGAATCACTCAAACTTAAGTTTGAAAACGCTCTCTCCATTCCTAATTCCTTTCCCACTCAACTCTCATCCAACAACTCTTCCAACAAATCTGACTCTCTCCAGAATGATCCTTTTTCTACTTCTCCTCTGGAAAAAGTGAACCTCTCCAACTCTTCCTCCATCTCTTCTCGCAATCTCAAGGCTAAAATAAATCCTGATTATTCTCTTTGGGACTGATCAAATCTCAATCCTCCAGAAAGACTTGGGTATCACCACTACTTTTTAACCAGAATTTACAAACAGGAAAAAAGATTTCCAGTCTCTCAACTGTGATCAATTGATGAACTCCAAACTCAATGGCATTGAGAAACTCAAAATGTGGGATGACTAAAACAGACCCAAGCCCACCAATTCCTTAAATATGACTTGGGTGTATTGATTGAGAGAAAATTGCCACAGGGATCCACTCATCTATAAAATTTGACTCTGTTTTCAAGGTTTTGATCAAATCTAGGGTCTTGATTACAAACACACTTTTTCACCCACTGGTAATGCTGCTTCTCTTTGAGTGGCCCTTCTTTTTGGACTTTAAAATTCTCTTCCCATCACTCAAATCAATGTCAAGAGAGCTTTTCTACACGCTCCACTGACAGAAAAGGTGATCATTGAAAGACCTAAAGGTTCCAACAGAAGTCAAATTATCTTATCCTCAAGAATTCACTTTAAGGACTCAAACAATCCCTGGAAAATTGGTTAAAAACACTCACCTCTTGGATTCAAGAGCAACGGTTTCACAAGTCTCTCTCCAACCCATGTCTCTATATACATTCCAATTAAAATTATGTATTATTATTTCATGTCCATGATCCTATTCTTGTAGGGCCAGGCAAAAATTTTGTCTCCAACTTTCTGTACAGATTACCTAACTCCAATAGTCACAACCCTAACACTATCCTGGAAATGAAATACAAATGACTCAACGATTGTATTGTCCTGTATCAACCCAAGCACATCAAACACAGACTTGAAGAATTGAAGATTTCAGAATGCAAGCCTTCATTGTTTTCCCTCACAGTTAACTCCAATATTACCCCTGCTTCAGAAAAATAACATGAAGAATTTAAATCCCTCAACATCAATTATTGTTCAGAAGTTCTTCTTATAAACTATATTGCTTTCCCCACTTGACCAAAATTAAGCTTTGCTGTATCTAGCTTAGAAAGATTCTGCAAGAAGCCTGGGATTTGTAACTGGAAAGAATTTTCACGTTTCTGGAAATATATTAAGGCCACCAAGGACCTCAAGCTCACTCTTAAAGTCTCTAACATGGACACTCAGATTAAGTGCTTTAGTTATGCCATGTGGAGCAACAATCTGTAAACCAGGAGCTCCAACTCTGGACACCTTTCCCTCCTCTTTGGCTCCCTCATATCTTGGAGAAGCTATTGTCAGCAAAATGTCACCCACTCAACAACTGAGGATGAACTTAATCCTTTAGTCAACTCTTTCCTCAAGGCCATTTGGATGAAGGTTTCAGTTTCTGAACTTTGGAAAAAGAAAATTGAGCCCAGCCAACTTTTTGTGGAAAACAAAAGCCTTGATTGCAGATTAAAGAAGTTTGGATGCCAATCCAAGATATGACATATAAAAATCAAAACAACAGGACTACCCACAGAACTTAAACTAGGAAATTTGTTGATTGAGTTAATTCCCTCTACCAACATGAAAGAGGAAAGCCTCACTAAGGCGCTTAATTCCTCTTCCCTTGCAAAACTAATTCAATTAATCAATCCCACCTTTGCTCCTCCATCTGCAGTCATACCAGCCACAGGGGTGTTGAATATTGAATAATTACCCCTCTTACTTCTGTTTCTTCTTTATGCTTGTTTGTTTCTTTTTGATTCTATTTCTCATTTATTTCACAGAACTAGTGCGCACTCTTCTATTAATATTTCTTGTCTTTCTCTTATATGTCACCAAAATTACATGCTCCTGAAAAAAGAAATCAGTCTCTCAACCCAAACAACTTCCTTGTGTTTGCCTGAAGCTCTCTCTCTTCTGCTTGATCACCATTCTATTGATTCTTTCAGTCTTTGTTCTTGCTTTCTTCTCTCTCTTGACCATGTCTTCCTCTTCCTATTGATCTTTTTGCTCTGCCATCCATCCTCAACACAAATCCTGTCTGCTAAGACTGTTCACAAGGTTGTTTTCTCTTTTTTTATCTCACCACTCTTCTGATCATCATATCTTGTTTTGTTCCCAAGACCTTTTTCTCCCAACTCTTTCAACTCTGAATCTTCTTTTCTTTGCTCTGTTAAAATACGTGTCCACTTAGGCGTGTGCTAAATATAAGTGTAATCCAAATGGGATGCACATGTGGGCCTCTGCGGCCCATTGGATACACACACGGACCATACGGGCCTGTGTGGATGTCACAGATTTGGGGAAACTGGCCTCAAAATGCATGAAACAGGCCTATTGGTACACGGGCCCTATCAGGCCCGGTGGGGTATATGGGCAAATACAGCCAGATGGGCTTTTATGGGCATTATTGGGCCCAAGGTTTATTTTGTACATACTTGGCCAGACGGGCTGGCCTGCCAAAGTATTTTAAACTCACTTTTCAGGCTTGGGGCAGCCCATCCGGGCCGCCGCCCATGTTGCAGCCCATTTGGGACTGCTTCTTGTGTTGCGGCCCGCTTGGGGCCACTTGTCTCCCTTGGTTTGTCCCATGTGGGGCCCAACAGCCTGCGCAGGGCTGTTGCGGAGGCCAAGGGATCCCGCGTGGGCCCCGCGGTCAGCCCAGCGGGAGCAGGGGCCAGCGGCTCCAGCTCCCTCCCTTCCCTTGCTTGCCATTGCAAGAGGGAAGGAGACAGCTGGCTGGTTTGAACCAGCCAGTAACTGGCCACAGGAGGGCAACCAGTGTAAGACTCCAAAAGGTGCTAGGCCTTGGCAGTTCTGTGGAGGGGAAAGGTGCTGTTTAGGCTGCCCTCCTGAGTGTTACAAAAATATTTAGATGTAACTAAGATCAAGGTCCAGAACCTGGTAAATGAGGAATCAAGGAGTAGAGGATAAAGATGATAATAGTTTGGTAGCGATGGAACAGCACTATCTGAGACAAGATTAAGCAGGGAAAAACTTGAACAAAAGAAGTTAAAGTCCGCTTAGAGTTCAAGGAACAAAAGCTGTTGTATGTAAACAACGCCCACAAGCTAATAATTCTGGTCGTCAGCAGAAGATTGGGGATGATCAACTCAAACCCGACCAACCTCCAGGCTCTCAATGAACCTGCCCAACTCTCCACAATCAAGTGCTTGAAGGGTACCAGAAAACTGAGGGTGGCTGTACAAGACAAAGCACAATGTTTAAGAAGCTCTAAAAGCAAACAGCAACTGATTTGAAGCAAGGATAACCTCAACAATTCTCAAGGGAGTCAAGAGTAGGCTGGCAGAATGCAACTCCAAAGAAAATAAAGGGAGGTATAACACTCCAGGTCTTAAGCTTAATAAGACCTCTTCAATCAATTGTGACTGGCTCCAGAAAGATGATCAGGGATCAGGCCCAGTATGGTCAGAGAAAGGGATCAAGGAGTGGTATAACACACTCGAAAATTCCAACAGACAGAATTTTTCTTCAACCAGAAAGGCTATTGGTTGGTGATAAGGATCAGGCCAAAGAGGGGCAAAGACTCAGGGTGAAAAAAATGGATCAGGGGGCAATCAAAGATATACCCAGGATAAGGATCAGGATCTTAATTTCACAATGGGGAGGACATAGGCACACACTCCCCTTGGATGATTCTATGATGATGAGTGATCTTATGATATCCTCCAGGAAAAGAAGGGGAGAGCCCCTCCTTTTATAGAACAGAGGCCTTTAGACTATTTAAAAGAGAGATTGACAAATGGGAGCGGATTTTTTTTTTTTTAAGGATCAGTGTCATGAGAAAACAAAAGAAAAAAAAGAAACAAACAAGCACTCATAGAAGAAAAAAAACCAAAGAGGGACGCCCGCGGGCATCCTGATGGGCCTGGGCGACTGCTGAGACCGCGGATGACCTCCTGCAGGTTTCTGACGGGCACTGGTGTGGTGACCAATCCGGGACACCACGAAAAAAAAAAATCGGATTTCAGTTGTACCCCTATGGGTACCTTCATTTCCCCCCATCTCTCAACTTCTCCCTGTCCTAGCGGTCTAGGACAGGCCTCTTGCCTGTCTCTCCGCTTCGATCCCCCCCTTCTATGTTCAACTCCTACTTTTTGCGCTTGCGGCCCTGACTTTTGGCGACGCAAGCAATCGTCGAACCACCTTTGACAATCCCTACAATCCTAACTCATCCAACCTCATCCTTCTATCACCCATCCTTCCTCATCCAATCTCACCTCATCATACCATCACCAACAAGTCCAATCATCTCACCCACTCCAAGAAAATCATCAAACCCCTCAATCCTCACTCATCCACTCATCAGTCAAACCAACAACCCACCTCCCGCCATCTCTGCCCACCATCTGCTGAATAATCTCTGAGAAAATTCTAAAAGTCCGCCGTCGTTGTGACCCAGATCAACTAGACAGCTCTGCAGCCCCAAATGCTTCAAATCACAAGAACCTCTTCTTAAGCCCCATCAAGCTTTACTTTCCAAATCACTACTCCCACTTCCACCCTACACGCACTTCTTCTTGACTGCTCCTAACACAGCCGCTCTCAACTAACCATCCCGGGGTATCTGGGCTCTGCCAGCGTCCAATTGTTCTTACATCACCAAACTTCTTGCCAAACATCCAACCCCGGAAGCTCTCCTGATCAGCTCATCCCTGAATTCAGTTTCTATCATGTTGCCCGCTTGAGCCCATACTATCAATCAAGCATCGTGCCCTAGTCAGCCTCTGCTGGCTGTCGAACCCCATCCATCTCTGCCAGCCAGCTATCCCAATGTCGAAAGTCTGACGTTCAGAATGACAAGTCCACTACCACCAATTTGCACTAGTACTCCCACGCGCTATCTGAAAAGGACCGGCATCATACCCCGACACATAACACTAAAATCTGACGCCGTACACAGGCCAATGATTCTCTCTTCAACCCTCATCCGAAGTCATCATCATCATCACCATCACCCTCATCACCATTGAGCTCCACCCTTGATACCGACCGACGAGGAGATCATCATCCATCTTGCCCATCATCTGATCCGACCGACGACCGCAAGCAACCGCTCGCGGCTGTTGGAACCTTCACCCCGCTGTCGCCGCCAATCAGGCGACGACAGCCGTTGTCGACACCCGCGACCGCTGTTGCGGGTGTCCATCTGGTTGCCTGCGGTCATTCTTGATGCGGGCAACATTTCTTTTTTTTTTTCCTCTCATCCCATCTTTTTTTTATGTTTTCATTTTTCCGCACCTTTTTGTAGTATCTCTTGTACATAGTATACAGGGCCTCATGTCTATAAAAGGAGGGGCTCTCCCCTGCCTTTTGGCCCATCATCAGAGGATCCTATCATCATCATCCTAGCATCCAATGAGACCATCATCATAATCAAACTTATCCGTGGGCATCCTTCCCCACTTATCTGAGCAATTTATCCAGTTATATCTATGATTGCCCCTTGATCTTTTGAGCCTCCATACTCAAACTCTGTCCCTTGTGACCTTGATCTTTATCACCAACCAATAGCCTTGCTGGTTGAAGAAGAATTTCTGTCTGTCTGAATTCTTGAGTGTGTTATACCACTCTGATCCCTTTTTCCGACCATACTGGTCTTGATCTCTCCTTGATCATCTTTCTGGAGCCAATCACGTTTGATTGAAGAGGTTTTATTAAGCTTAAAACCTGGAGTGTTATACCTCCCTTCTTCTTTAAGGTTGAATTTCGCCAGGCTATTCTTGAGTCCCTTGAGAAGTGTTGGGATATTCTTGCTCAAATTTGTTATTGATTTGCTTCTAGAGCTTCATAAACAAATTGCTTTTGTTTTGTTCAGCCTCCCACAGTTATCTGGTACCCTTCAAGCGCTTGATTGCGGAGAGTTGGGCAGGTTCATTGAGAACCTGGAGGTTGGTTGGGATTGAGTTGATCTTTCCTAATCAGCTGCTGAAAACCAGAGTTATTAGCTTGTGGGCCTTGTTACTTACAACTGCCTTGTTCTATTGAACTCTGAACAAACCTTGACTTATTTGTTCAAGTCTTTACCTGCACCATCTTGCCTCAGATAGTGTTGTTTCCATCGCTACCAACAACTCTTATCCTCTTCCCTTACTTTGATTTTTCATCCATAAGGTTCTGGACCTTGATTCCGGTTACATTTAAATATTATTGTAACTCCTAGGAGGGCAGCCTAAACCGCACCTCTCCCCTCCACAGAACTGCCACGGCTTAGCACCGTTTGGAGTTTTACACCGGCAACAAAAGAGACCTGCGCAGGTAATGGACAAGCCGCGCCGGAGACCAGCAACCTAGAGGTGGAAAGGATTGGTAGACGGCCGCTTGAGACGGCCAAATGAAGTAGACGGCCACTTGAGATAGGATGGAAGGTTGGAGGTGGAGATGATGTTGGATTGGAAGAGGGCAGGTAGGAAGCTCAGTCAATCACGAGCGTCAATTGGACAAGGATCCTTGGCCTGTTTTTGAGATAGGCCAAGTAACGTCATGAAAAGCCAGACGAGTGGTGAGGTAGAGACAGGATTGAAAGGCAAAGACACTGAAGAGACACTCAAAGGAGGTCATACTCTGACCAATTGATGGACCCCACCAACCAAATCTGAGGGCTAAGGAGAAAAGGATCAAGTCTGAGAGGGACTTGAGGGTGGAGGCAATCAAACGGGTGGAATTGCTAATCGGGGGTAGATAGTTGCACAGTTTGGCAAGGCTTGAGAGGAGTAGGTTGATGAGGAGGGAGTATAGGTTGAGGATTGTGAAGGCAAGAAGATCCAACCTTGCCAAGGATAGACTGAGGAGATGGTAGGAGTCTGTGAAGTTGAGCTTGTGGGTCGAATTGGATAATTGGGGGGATTGATTCCATAGATCCATGAGATGGGTGGTAGTACGGATTGTAGGCTTTGGATGGTGATGATAAGCCTGCAAGTTTGAGGATGGGTGGAACATGTTGATAAAGACTGCAGTGGAGACTCGGAAGGGTAGACCAAGGATGGCGATGGATGGTTTTTTTTTTTTTTTTTTTTTTTTTTTTTTTGTTAATGATACCTATGAATGATGATAAGGAAAAAATCATAAAAAAATTAAAATCTCCGCACTGGCCAGGGTGTCCAGGATGGGGCACCACAACAGTCAGGGTGAGGGGGATTCATCACCCTTTCCCCAAGGAGGATGGCTGGGCCTGTTGCAGCAAGGAGACGTGTTGTGGGGGGGAATTGATCACCCCTCCACCATTGAAGCAAGGCGCAACAAAAGCGGCGCTCTCTACCCCCTTTACCAAGGGGGAGGAGCAACAGACTAGAGGGGATTTGACCACCCCCCAGCCCACTTACCTTGACAACGCCCTGGGGGTATCAACCTCCAGGGCCCCTGGTAGGGGGATTTGACTGCCCCCTTGAGGGATTTGAGAGAAAGAGGGGGGGCAGCATTTCCGCCGGTTACACCCCCCCCATGTGAGTCTGAGACCGGACCCAGGTGTGTCCTGGGTCCCACCTGGCCATTTGTATGGCCAGGGGCTGGTTGCATGAGGCAACCAGCCAGCATGTGAGGTAACAGGGCTGTTTGTAACAGACAACCGGCCAGGGGTTTGAACAGCTAAGGGGCTGGTTCAGCCCCATTACAGTGGTAACACCAGAAATGACCAAAATGGGCTGGTTGTAAGGGTGCAGGGAATGATGCCATGCGGGCTGATGTAGCCCAAACCAAGTAACAAAGCCTGTAGAGTTGCCTTTTGGCTTGTTGTATCATGGGCTCACAAGAGGCCAATGTTTTGTACTTAAGGAGCTCTTCTTCCTGCTGTTTTCCATCATTTATTCATTCATCCAATTGAATTCATCAACAATATCATCCAATGTATTGCCCCATCGTAAGAGCACATTGCCAATTATTGACACAAGGTGTCCAGCATTTCTTTTGCTTTAAATACTGCTCATTTGCCTAAGCTCATTTCTGGCCATAATTGTAACACACTCAAGCCTCCCTCCTCTCAAGTTGTGATTAACATTCATCAAATCTCAATTGTTGATGTTTTTTTTTTTTTTTTTCTGTTTTTCTTTTGTCATTTGTTTCTTTTTGGCTGATTCTCCTTTTTCCTCAGCACTCTTAAGTTCTTATTTTCTTATTTGATTCTCAGAAATCAAATATATTTCTTGTGTACCTCCAGAACATTGGCAAGTCTAAGCAGGCCAAAAATTAGATCATATTAGTTTTTATGCCATTCATTCAGTTGGTCTCTAAGCCTTACTCACCTTGATTCCTTATTCCTAGGAACTCAATCTCTGGCACTGGTGGGATGTGATAATTCACACAAGGAGCAGAACTTTGGCTTTGGGCTTCACTAGTGGACACCCCTGGAGTATTGACTAATCGCTTGCTATCTAAAGGAAATTCACATGCTTTTTTCAAGGCCAGAATTGCTTGCACTTGCCTTGGAGACCCCAGGCAGCGGTACTAGGGACAAATCTTTTGTTTTGAAAAATGCAGTTTATGCAAAGAAAAGAAGAAGATGAAAACATAGTTGATCTAAAGTTTTATTAAATCCAATTAATTACAGTATTATTTTAAGGGTATACAGTAGTAGGTAATGAATTTTGGAATCAATGGGAAAATCATCTTAAAACTCACAGGAGCTGGTTTTTTTATACCCAGGCAACTGTCACACTTCAAGGTTAAAGATTATTGTTTTCCCCTCTTTGAAATATCCTTTTCCTCAGCACCATCAAACTCAGTTCATAAAGCGTGACACAAATAAAGCACAATTACAATGGTGCCTTCTGCTTAATACCTCTGGATTGCGTAACAAACTTTCAATCTTGGAAACTCAGTAGATACTTGAAAAATCTTGAAGTTAACTCTAACACTGGTCAACCATCCATTCAAGCTTTGCCTTTCTACCCTGGTTACCATTAACCCTTGGACTTCCATTCTTGGTCATGCACTCACGCCTAGATAGCCACACCCATTGGGGAAAAATAGATCTAGAATGATTTATTTTGCAGGATCTAGATAAACTTATCTCCCAGTGGATCTCCAATGGGGGTGTGGCTTCAGCCTCTGATTATCAGTCCTTTAGGAAATCTTGGGATCCCATCCAATGCTAATTTGTCCAAAACAATCAAATTGACACAGTGGACAAAATTTGAGTCCGATTTTTCCAATTTTTTTCTCCTGGAGTGCAGGAAAGGATCAAGGAAAAACTGGTTGAGTCTGGATCCATGATCACTACCAGGGATAATTGATTCAAGCTCCCTGATTTTCTGATTCTTAGGTGAGTGGTGGATAAAGTTATGAAAGGTCAAACAGCCCTCACTTTTGAAAATCTAAAACCACTGAACCAATCCATGCCCCCTCTTTCAAAGAGGAAAACAAGATTATGAATAAAATTGAATCTGATTGCAGGCCCAAGAAACCTCAGCCTAACCAAGAAACTTCTACAATGGACAAGATCACTAAACTGCTCAAAGCCTTTGAGAAAAAAATGGATCAAAAGATTTCCTCTCTTGTTGTTCCTAAACCTTCTAGTGCTGTTCCTAAAAATACTCTAGTCTGCTATTATTGCCACAGGGAAGGCCATGGAACCGGTTGATGCCTTAAACTCCAGAAGGACAAAGACGGGAAATTGGTAGAGCAAAAAGGGAATAACTTTTTCCTTCCTAATGGTGCCCTAATCCCCTTTGATTTTTCTTGCCCTATTTGTCATGTGGTGGCCTCTTACCAGCCACCCCCTTCTATGAAGGCATCCTTGCCTTCCGTGGATTTCCAATCTTCTTGTGGTACTCTTCAACCCTGGTATCCCCCAGATATTTCCTCCTCCTCTCTGGTTGGTACTTACCAATCCAATCCAGCTAGGAAGCGGCATGAGGAGCCCAAACCTCATGAAGCTCCTTACTTGCCAACCTTGATCCTCTGAAAACCACCCAAATGACAATCCTCACCTGAGCCCTCTTCTGATGTAGAAGACATGGAGGTGGAAACAGAACCACTCATGGAAAGGTATCAAGATCACCCTGATCCTCATCCCTCATCTATTAAACCTCCTCAATCCCCTGATCCTGTTCCTGCTTCACGTGATCTTCCTCCCTCCACCCAGCCCAAAGTTTGGTTTGAGAGGGGAATTTCCAAAGATCACCCCAATGCTGTGGAAGGGGTATTAAATAAAATTTCTGATCTTAAAATTCATGATCTATCTGTGGCTGAACTCCTGTCCATCTCTCCTATTTTGCAAATATACTAGTCCCTTAACCTGCATACGCTGCACCTTCATATTCACATTATTTTCACATGTCCTTCTTTCCTGTGTCATTTAATACTTCCTTGTACACCCATATTCTATTGTCTCAAGCCTATGCTAAAACCTTGGAAACCACTCTACTGTTACTTCATTTTCCCATTCTGCTCCTTTAATTCATTTCCTCAGTGCTCTATAGCTGTAGTTTACCATCCATCAGGTTTTATCTAGTCACCTTATGAAGGCTGTGTTGCCTGCCTGAAAATTGTCTCCTGAGTTAGTCAATTTCATAAGTTCTTGCATTTGCTAAATCAAGTCATCAAATTGGGCTTGGCTTTAGTTCCTTTCCATTGAAAAAATTCTCCCCTATTGCCATTTGTTGAGCCAACAACTCAGAAGTTTGCACTTTGCAGTTAGCCTTGCTACCTTGCACCTTCCTTGCACTCAGTCTCTGCCCTTGCATCCACAATCATCTAAGATTGCCCTATAGTATGTGGGGTGGTTGTGTGAAAATATCCAATTAATTCCTATTATACCTTCACACAAGTCCCAGTATAAAATTATTCCCCAGCATTTACTGGAATCAGACCTTTTGGGATGATTTACCACAAAATTAAATGAAATATATACATCCCAAGGCATTAATATGGTTATTTAATAACTATATTCAAACCTTTTGGTGTATTTTATCATGACAAAAGTAATGGGAAAGGCAATTCCCCCTCTGTGGGTGCCAGAGGGGGGGGGGAGTGGCTGGCTCATCCCAAGTCTCACAGAATTTCAATGGCCAGGTAAAACCCACAGGGCTCAAGAGATTTCAATGCCCAGGGCATGGGGGTTTTGATGGCCTGCAGTAGCTTTCATTGAAAGATTCTGGCCCCGCAGCAGTTTCCATTGAAAATTATTTCCCTATTGTGCTTTTAATGGACGCCAACAATGGCTGTGGTGGTTTCAATTTCAACTAGATCCTTTACTCCCTATGAGCTCAGTATTATTATTATTTTCTTGTTTTTTTTTGCACTTTCATTTTCTTTTCAATTTTTGTTATAATTTTTTGATTTTTTTTGACAGGCTCCATGGGGGCTGTGGAATTAGAAATTGACAAGGGCCTCCCATATTTTTTTCAGTTTCTTTCAGTTTTTTGCATTTTTTTCGTTCTTTTTCGTTCTTTTTCTTTTTTTTCTTTTTTTTCTTTTTTTTTCTTTTTTTTCTTTTTTTTCTTTTTTTTCTTTTTTTTCTTTTTTTTCTTTTTTTTCTTTTTTTTCTTTTTTTTCTTTTTTTTCTTTTTTTCTTTTTTTTCATTTTTTTCATTTTTTTCATTTTTTTCATTTTTTTCATTTTTTTCTTTTTTTTCTTTTTTTTCTTTTTTTTCTTTTTTTTCTTTTTTTTCTTTTTTTTCTTTTTTTTCTTTTTTTTCTTTTTTTTTCTTTTTTTTCTTTTTTTTCTTTTTTTTCTTTTTTTTTCTTTTTTTTCTTTTTTTTCTTTTTTTTCTTTTTTTTCTTTTTTTTCTTTTTTTTCTTTTTTTCTTTTTTTTTTCTTTTTTTTCTTTTTTTTCTTTTTTTTTTCTTTTTTTTCTTTTTTTTCTTTTTTTTCTTTTTTTTCTTTTTTTTCTTTTTTTTTTCAAAAACAAATTTACTCATGAAATTTTATAATGATCAGAAATTATGGAAATTGAATTTTATTTCATGACTTGAGGATATTTAGCTCCCATCATTGATTATTGATTATTGAATATTAATTTTTCATTATTTTTTATTTGTTATTTGTGATTTATTATTTACTATAAATTATTCATTATTTATTATGTATTATGTATTATTTATTATTTATTATTTATTATTTATTATTTATTATTTATTATTTATTATTGATTATTTATTATTTATTATTTATTATTTATTATTTATTATTTATTATTTATTATTCATTATTCATTATTCATTATTCATTATTTATTATTCATTATTCATTATTCATTATTTATTATTTATTATTTATTATTTATTATTTATTATTTATTATTTATGATTTATTATTTATGATTTATTATTTATTATTTATTATTTATTATTTATTATTTATTATTTATTATTTATGATTTATGATTTATGATTTATGATTTATTATTTATTATTTATTATTTATTATTTATTATTTATTATTTATTATTTATTATTTATTATTTATTATTTATTATTTATTATTTATTATTTATTATTTATTATTTATTATTTATTATTTATTATTTATTATTTATTATTTATTATTTATTATTTATTATTTATTATTTATTATTTATTATTTATTATTTATTATTTATTATTTATTATTTATTATTTATTATTTATTATTTATTATTTATTATTTATTATTTATTATTTATTATTTATTATTTATTATTTATTATTTATTATTTATTATTTATTATTTATTATTTATTATTTATTGTTTATTATTTATTATTTATTATTTATTATTTATTATTTATTATTTATTATTTATTATTTATTATTTATTATTTATTATTTATTATTTATTATTTACTATTTATTATTTATTATTTATTATTTATCATTTATTATGTCAGGGATTTAACCTCTATTGCTATACCTAGCCGTGGCTAAACCTGCAAAAGAATAAAGACAAACCAATATTTAAATTAGTTTTGACTTATATATTCCAAACAGCAACTTTAAAAGTTTACAGACTCGAATAATACCAAGGTATTATGAGTAAATAGCCACACCTTAAACCTTTATAATAGGGAAGGGGCCTTAGTCTTAAAGGAGTAAGACCAAAAGGAGATTTGCTTATAAATAAGCTCACACCCTTTAAAGAGTAACACACATGGGTTACTTATTCAAGTGAGACCTTCCACTCGAAATTGGTGTTGCCAGATAGGTTATTGATTGAATTTAATACCAAAGTTTATAGCCCCAGTCAATCTTCTTCTTGAGATTAAGGTTAATGGGCTTGTTAACTCTTGCTTGTATTCTTGTTCAAATAATAATATATAATGGATGATGAAAGGGCTATAGGGTAAAGACCCTGCTCTTTTAAGGTAACAGGACCCCTCAGGGGACTCTATTAATCACCAGGGGAGTGTCAGGCTCTCCTTGGTTTCGTCCTCAAAGGCCCAAGACATCATTACATCATTCTCAATGGGTAATGAAGAACTAGTACCCATTGGGAAGGATTTTCAAGGTAAAGTTTTCATTTTACTTACTAAAAGGTTACTTACTGGGTCTTAGGACTTATACATCACTCAGATGGACGGTATAGAAGCCTTAGATTCCATCATAATGATTATTTATATTTATTTAATGTAGCTTAATACCTTGGAAAATAATTTAATTTTAATTATAAGTATCTTAGCTCATACTATACACATAGAGTATGTATACTCTTTGCAATGTTTATTAAAAGGTTTACAGCCTACAGATGAACTCTGAGCCCTCTGAGTGGACGCACTCAAGGCTCAGCGAAGTATATTAAAGCATTATTACATCCAAAAGGGGATTGTATTAAATAAGCAATTAATTTATAATTATACTATACCTATAAGGGGTATATACTCTTGGAAGTTCTACTAGAAGGTTCATAGCTTACAATTAAGTTCTAAAGCCTCTGAGTGAACGCTCTCAAGGCTCATTAAGGTGTATTAAGTGTACAGAGGGAGTATTACTTATAATTACATCCCAAAGAAGGATAATGTGTAATTAATTTATACAGTATAGAGAGTATGGGTTAATATGATTACTGTAACTCCTTCCCAAAGAGAGGAAACACTTTGGGAACTTCTATATCAATGATTGGGACGCATCTGAGTCCTCATAACTTAATTTAAAGTTATATTGGGTCCCCTTCTTGATAATATAAATTATCAAGGTTTTAATTCCATAATCCATGCTCATAAAAACATACTTATACAACATTATATAATATTATTAAGATTTAATATATAATTACAAAACTATTCAAAATTTTCATTATTGTCTCCATTGTGGTTTGAACCAGTGACCTTGGTATCAGATACTGGGAAGTGAGCCTAGTACTTAGCCACTATACCAGCAGGACATATGAGTTTCCAGACATTTGGACAAGTCTAACTGTCTCATGGCTGACATATTACTTATAGATTTTATTATGGAGCTGGTGTGGCAAGTATTTCAGAATGTGCTCTGGACGAAGTTGTGTTCTGAGTCAAACCAGCCCTGCATTTATGGTGCTAAAAAAAAGATGGAATCAACTTATAAATTTTTTGAATCCTAAAAAATCTTAATTTTCCCACAATTTGAGATGCAGGATTACCCCAAAAGGTGAAGGAATTTGTCAAAAACATCAAAAGAAGTGCTTTCTGGGGACTGGTTGATGTCATTGGTACATATGACCACTTAGAACATCTGCTTCAGTCCCAAATACTGACTGCATTTAAGATGAGGCTGGCAAGATTCAAACTGATTCAACTTATTCAGGGGGAAAGCAACTCTGTTGAATTTTATCAGGGATCAGGGGATGATTTACTGGATACTACAGGGTTATATCTCAAGAATGGTGGGTAGCTTTATAACAAATGCTAGCTTCCCTAGGAAAATCTGTCTACAGATCATTGGAAAATCCCCCAAAATTTTGTGAGTAATTTTATGGGTGGTAGTTATCATTGTGAGGAGATCAATTGGACCCTCTTAAATTGGAAGGCTGTGGAAAATCACATGAAGAGGCGCTACACATAGGGGTCACTGGATTTTTACGCGATGGACAAGGTGAGCAATGAATAGGAGTACATGGTGGGTGGTGGCATGGGAAAATTAATGCAGCGTGTGTTTCAGATTGCTTAGATGAAGAGCATCCCAGAAAGATGGTGTTTCATTTTAGTTCAATGCTTCTCAGAAATTTTGGGGATAAATTTTGAAGTTGGGGGAGGAGAGTTGGATTTTTTGTGCAAATGATTTTTTTTTCTTTATTCTTGTGTTTTGGTCAAGAATAAGATTGCAGAATGTTTTCAGCTCTTTTTCTTGGGAGGAACATGAATCCTTTTATTTTTTTTATTTTCTTTAGATGCATACTTAGTTAAAGATAATGGTCCTTTTAACTCACAAGGTGCTCAAATTTTGGTGATTTTATTATCAGATCAATTGAAAATTTATTGGTAAAAATAGTATTTAAAGATTGATATATACAAGATATATTTTTGGTTCATTTGGTTGGTTTCATTTATCTTTTTCTTAATGATATAATAAAAAGATTTTTTTCAAAAATATGCCATTCAAAGTATCTTTTGGACTGCTCAATTTGTGAAAGATTTATTGCAAAACTTGGGTGGGGATTTTAGTTGACACGTGAAGGACAGACAGGAACTTTTTTTTCATAGATGAGCTTCCAAAGAATTTTCCAGAAGGCCCAGCTTGGGTTCTTCATCAATTTGAATTGGAAGAAAATATATTGAATCATGTGGAATTCAAGGGCAGGATTTCAGAACCCAGTTTGGAAATCCTGATTGGTTCCATAGTACAATGTGGGGAATAGGATAGATGGTAGTATTATCTTTAAAGATTTACTGCATGCCATCATATTTTTTTTTGTTTTCAATAAAATCTTTCTCTCTTGTGGGTTAGAGCCAGTGGAGGGACTTTCATATAAAAGGAGAATGCAATTAACAAAAGTTGAAGAGATGCAGGAGTTTCCAGATTAGGCTTTTTTTTCCTGGATTACAAATGTGCAGACCTTCATCAGAGACAGAATAAAATGGGTACCTGTTTATGGGGAAGGAGACAGTAAGGGAAATATTTGAGAATTCAGGCAAACAAAGATGATGCTGGGATCTTGGGTTCCAGATGTTCCCCATTTTGGTATGTTGACAAAGTGGGAAATTCCACAAAAATAAAGCCTCTACCCAGGCAAAAGGATTTGGGAATCATTTTCAAAAGGAGGCATCAAAACCACAGAAATCTGCATTTCATTTGCTAGTAAGTGCCGTCAAAGAGCTCTTGCCCAATTTATGGCCAAGCTCAGTTCCAGCTCCTACCAAGCTTGGGTCAAAGTTTATGAACGCTGCAATGCACAGTCACTGAATGTGCACACTGCATAGTGACTTTGCACAATGCGCAGTGACTGTGAACAATGCATAGTGACTGTGCACAATGCACAGAAATGGCTCACAATGCACAGCAACTGGGCACAATGCACAGAAACTCTGCACAAGAAACAGCAACTGTGCACAATGCAAAGAAACTATGCACAATGCACAGCAAATGTGCACAATGCACAGCAACAGTGCACAATGTTTATCCAAGCTTCAATGCACAATGCAGAGTGACTGTGCACAATATTTATCCAAGCTCCAATGCACAGTTGCTGTGCAATGTGCACAGTTGCTGTTCATTGCGCACAGTCACTGTGAACCAAAAACATGTAAGAGAATGAAAATACCTTCAACACAAGATTGGACAGAGATTCAACCAGAGCTTCCTTGATGGCACTTGCTATTTTATCCAAGCTCCAATGCACAGTTGCTGTGCACTGTGCACAGTTGCTGTGCAATGCGCACAGTTGCTGTGCAATGTGCACAGTTGCTGTGCAATGCGCACAGTTGCTGTGCACTGTGCACAGTTGCTGTGCAATGCCCACAGTTGCTGTGCACTGTGCACACTTGCTGTGCAATGCACACAGTTTCTGTGCACTGTGCACACTTGCTGTGCAATGCGCACAGTTGCTGTGCACTGTGCACACTTGCTGTGCAATTTGCATATATGCTGTGCATTGTGCACAGTTTCTGTGCATTGTGCACAGTTTCTGTGCATTGTGCACAGTTTCTGTGCATTGTGCACAGTTTCTGTGCATTGTGCACAGTTTCTGTGCATTGTGCACAGTTTCTGTGCATTGTGCACAGTTTCTGTGCATTGTGCACAGTTTCTGTGCATTGTGCACAGTTTCTGTGCATTGTGCACAGTTTCTGTGCATTGTGCACAGTTTCTGTGCATTGTGCACAGTTTCTGTGCATTGTGCACAGTTTCTGTGCATTGTGCACAGTTTCTGTGCATTGTGCACAGTTTCTGTGCATTGTGCACAGTTTCTGTGCATTGTGCACAGTTTCTGTGCATTGTGCACAGTTTCTGTGCATTGTGCACAGTTTCTGTGCATTGTGCACAGTTTCTGTGCATTGTGCACAGTTTCTGTGCATTGTGCACAGTTTATGTGCATTGTGCACAGTTTCTGTGCATTTTGCACAGTTTCTGTGCATTGTGCACAGTTGCTGTGCATTTTGCACAGTTTCTGTGCATTTTGCACAGTTTCTGTGCATTTTGCACAGTTTCTGTGCATTTTGCACAGTTTCTGTGCATTTTGCACAGTTTCTGTGCATTTTGCACAGTTTCTGTGCATTTTGCACAGTTTCTGTGCATTTTGCACAGTTTCTGTGCATTTTGCACAGTTTCTGTGCATTTTGCACAGTTTCTGTGCATTTTGCACAGTTTCTGTGCATTTTGCACAGTTTCTGTGCATTTTGCACAGTTTCTGTGCATTTTGCACAGTTTCTGTGCATTTTGCACAGTTTCTGTGCATTTTGCACAGTTTCTGTGCATTTTGCACAGTTTCTGTGCATTTTGCACAGTTTCTGTGCATTTTGCACAGTTTCTGTGCATTTTGCACAGTTTCTGTGCATTTTGCACAGTTTCTGTGCATTTTGCACAGTTTCTGTGCATTTTGCACAGTTTCTGTGCATTTTGCACAGTTTCTGTGCATTTTGCACAGTTTCTGTGCATTTTGAACAGTTGCTGTGCATTTTCCACAGTTTCTGTGCATTTTGCACATTTGCTGTGCATTTTGAACAGTTGCTGTGCATTTTGAACAGTTGCTGTGCATTGTGCCCAGTTGCTGTGCATTGTGTACAGTTGCTGTGAATTTTGCCCAATTGCTGTGCATTGTGCACAGTTGCTGTTCATTGCGCACAGTCACCGCAAACCAAAAACATGTTAGAGAATGAAAATACCTTCAACTAGAGATTGGACAGAGCTTCAACCAGAGCTTCTTTCATGGAACTTGCTAGAAAGTGCCGCTGCTTTTTTTGTGGTACAATGAAAAATTTTTGACCAAAACTTCAGGAAACACCCTTTAAACATAATCTTGAGGATCATTCCAAAATTACCATTTGATTTATTCATAATTAGGGGAAAAAGAAAATTTCCTTATTTCTGAAATGGCCTTTTGCCCAAAGGTACCCAAAAATCAACCAAGTTGAGCCTTAAAACAAGGCTTGAAAACAGAGAAAAATGCGGTACAGAAGCACAATTTATTTTTTTTGAAAAAAGTATTTACAATAAGGGGAGGAAATTGTAGTAGTATTTTTTCTTTATTTATTTTTGTAGGATTTAAGAACAGAGGGGTAGAGCAGTGGGTGTGGAAAAAGTATGGAAAATTCTGAAAACAGAATCAAAATTTGGGGAAGAGGTGGTGGTTATTTAGAGAAAAAAATTGAAATTGAACAAGTTTTTCCCATGATTTTTAAGGAAGATTCTTCAGAATCATAGAAGGAGATGCTGATCCAAAAAAAAAGCACTGAAAACAAAAAAAAACGAAGATTGGATCAAAAAAAAAGTTGTTTAGCATATAGGTCTGTGTGTTTCTGGAAAAAATGTGGAAGTCACAAATTCTTGTTCCACAATGTGGAAAAAAAAAGATGATTGGTTAGAAAAGAATAAAGATGGTATGTGGGGTACCAAATCACAATGACTAGAAGGCATAATAAAGGACCAAGGATTGAAGAATGATAAGTAAAAAACAATTTTATGACCAGATTTGGAAGTTTATCATAGGAATGATGGCTAGAGCAGATAAAAGGAGTCCAAGCACACCAGAGATTTCAGAGGCAACTATATGTGGGAAGAGCCACCATGGAAGATTGGTCTGTAAGCCATTGGATGTGGAAAATACTATTGTGATAGTTGGTATCCTTTTAAAATGAAATAGTATTGTTTTGACAGGTTTTTGGAATGCAAAAGGTCAGTCAATAGTGGTAACAAAGGGGTGGATGGTGTGTTATGATGTATTTTTGAGGCTGTGAAAAAATTTACAAAATTTATTTCAAAAACCTGCAATTCCCATTCAATGTTACACATATGAGGCAAAAAAAGTATTTTTTAATTTATATCCTTAATGGCAGTATGGAAATGGTGGATTTTGGTTGAAAAATGCCATTTAAAAATTGGCTAGAATTGCAGATCTACCAACTCTGATAAACCCTAATGAAACAAAATTTAGATTAAATGAGATTTCCAATCTGTGGGAGGTTTCTCAAAGGTTGAAGAGAAATTCTCAAAGAAAAAGTTTAATTCAGGAAAAAGTTTAAGTTTATATTTAAGAAATATTTGAGCTCTTTGCAATTATGTTGGGGTATATTGTTAAAAGTTATAACACTTTCCTCCAGATAAACCATTATATTTCCAAATTAAAAAGAAAAAAATCTTGAAATAAATGAAATTATTTCAATAAATTAAATATGGGCATTATTATTATTTTCCTGCCCCCAATCCTTAAAATCACACATATTTGAAATCCCCACAACAACCTACATCCACACTGTTTTTCTTCAATTAAACCTGTTTTTTAACATTTATTTTTGAAAGTCTAATGTAGCAGTTGTGAAGGGGTGTTTTTGAAACCTCCAAAGAAATTTGAAAGATTTATTAAAGGGTTTGACCCTCATGAAAAATGGGTCCAAAGCTTTGAAAAGTGAAATCCAAGGCTTTATGTAAAAATTTACACCTCTTTTTTGAGATTTTGTAATTGAATATTTTTGAATTGATGAATTTGTAGAAAATTCTTGAATCTGCAAGAGGTTAAAAAAATTATTTTTTTTGATTTCAAAAATTGTTTTTTGCACTCAGAAATTGGTGCCACTTAGAAAACAATGAAATACAAGATAACAATTCAAAAACAATGATAAACAAGACATATCTTGCAGTAATTTATAAGGGGGTTTATCTACAATATTTTGAGAATTTGAACCCTGAAGAACTTTTGGGATTCTTTTAGAGGATAATAGAAAGATTTCCAGTAATTTTTTGGACATATTCATTACCCCCAAATTCCAAAATTGCAACAAAATGTAACAAATTTGATATAAATTTGGGGGAAATTTTTGAAATGATTCATTAATCATTGTGGAAATTTTTATTAGAAATTAAATTTTACTAAATTAGATGATTGATCATGATAAAAGTTAAAATAAATATAAACTTATATTAATACATCTTTGGGTAAAGTCAATGAAAAATTCTTTATTAATCATTGATCAATAAAAATTAGTTTTCTATTCATATTTATGATTTAATTTTATTTCTTGTTTTTTATTCATTATTTAATCTTCATTATTTTTCATTCATTCTTATTTTTCATTTTGTTTTTATTTGATCTTTTTATATACTATGTGGCATAGTTTTTTTTGCATTTTCTTTTTATTGAGTTTTTCTTATTTATATTTTTTTATATGAGTGATGCATTTTTGTTGAAATTTTATGACTTTTTATTTCTTATTAATTGGCTTGAAAGATGATTTCAAAAACAGAAATTCAAAATGAAATCATAAATATGAATAATCAAGTAATGGGCAATTTTAAATTTGCAACCCTAAACAACCTGTTCACAACTCAAGATGGGTTGTGTGGCATGGTTCAAACCCCATCTGAGTCATGAACAGCTGTTTCCAACCCACGAAGTTGCAAACAGACATTCAAGCCCCAGATTTTTTGAAGGCCAGAAAACTTTTTTTGCCACTTGTTGAGTTGTGAACCTCCTTTATTTTTTTATTTTTATTTTTTATTTTTGTTATTTTTTTATTTTTTTATTTTTTTATTTTTTTATTTTTTTATTTTTTTATTTTTTTATTTTTTTATTTTTTATTTTTTTATTTTTTTATTTTTTTATTTTTTTATTTTTTTATTTTTTTATTTTTTTATTTTTTTATTTTTTTATTTTTTTATTTTTTTATTTTTTTATTTTTTTATTTTTTTATTTTTTTATTTATTTATTTTTTTATTTATTTATTTATTTATTTATTTATTTATTTATTTTTTTATTTTTTTATTTTTTTATTTTTTTATTTTTTTATTTTTTTATTTTTTTATTTTTTTATTTTTTTATTTTTTTATTTTTTTATTTTTTTATTTTTTTATTTTTTTATTTTTTTATTTTTTTATTTTTTTATTTTTTTATTTTTTTATTTTTTTATTTTTTTATTTTTTTATTTTTTTATTTTTTTATTTTTTTATTTTTTTATTTTTTTATTTTTTTATTTTTTTATTTTTTTATTTTTTTATTTTTTTATTTTTTTATTTTTTTATTTTTTTATTTTTTTATTTTTTTATTTTTTTATTTTTTTATTTTTTTATTTTTTTATTTTTTTATTTTTTTATTTTTTTATTTTTTTATTTTTTTATTTTTTTATTTTTTTATTTTTTTATTTTTTTATTTTTTTATTTTTTTATTTTTTATTTTTTATTTTTTTTATTTTTTTATTTTTTTATTTTTTTATTTTTTTATTTTTTTATTTTTTTTATTTTTTATTTTTTTATTTTTTTATTTTTTTATTTTTTTATTTTTTTATTTTTTTATTTTTTTATTTTTTTATTTTTTTATTTTTTTATTTTTTTATTTTTTTATTTTTTTATTGTTTTATTTTTTTATTTTTTTATTTTTTTATTTTTTTATTTTTTTATTTTTTTATTTTTTTATTTTTTTATTTTTTTATTTTTTTATTTTTTTATTTTTTTATTTTTTTATTTTTTTATTTTTTTATTTTTTTATTTTTTTATTTTTTTATTTTTTTATTTTTTTATTTTTTTATTTTTTTATTTTTTTATTTTTTTATTTTTTTATTTTTTTATTTTTTTATTTTTTTATTTTTTTATTTTTTTATTTTTTTATTTTTTTATTTTTTTATTTTTTTATTTTTTTATTTTTTTATTTTTTTATTTTTTTATTTTTTATTTTTTTATTTTTTTATTTTTTTATTTTTTTATTTTTTTATTTTTTTATTTTTTTATTTTTTTATTTTTTTATTTTTTTATTTTTTTATTTTTTTATTTTTTTTATTTTTTTATTTTTTTATTTTTTTTATTTTTTTATTTTTTTATTTTTTTATTTTTTTATTTTTTTATTTTTTTATTTTTTAATTTTTTAATTTTTTAATTTTTTAATTTTTTAATT
Organism: Puccinia polysora; assembly: GCA_025617555.3. NCBI lineage: Eukaryota > Fungi > Basidiomycota > Pucciniomycetes > Pucciniales > Pucciniaceae > Puccinia > Puccinia polysora. The sequence goes on from CM062644.1 coordinate 9,488,605, forward strand.
TTTTAATTTTTTAATTTTTTAATTTTTTAATTTTTTAATTTTTTAATTTTTTAATTTTTTAATTTTTTAATTTTTTAATTTTTTTAATTTTTTAATTTTTTTAATTTTTTTATTGGGTGATGTTGAATTCACCACTTCAAGGCGTGCGGAGTTGTTTAGGGCCCTTCACGGCCCAATGAAAGCGTGGGTCCCATAAACGCGTCCCAAACGCGCATGCGGGAAAAACACGCGTCTACACGCGCCCAAGGGGTTGTCTCAAACATTCCTGACCTCTGGGGGGTCATATACCCCCCCGTACATGGAAATTTTGAGATGTGTTTGGAGGTAGGCGGGCCCCCAGGGGTCATGGCAAATTTTTTCAGACCCCCTGGACCACATTTGGGTTCCATCAACCCAAATTTGGGATCAACGCTTACTATGTTGGACTGTTATTCCACATCTAGCAATCATAGAGTGAAATCAAAGTGAAATCAAGTGAAATTAAAGTGAAATCTGTTAAAACATGTATGCACTTACGCATGTGCTACGTATAAGTGTAATCCACATGGGATACCCATGTGGGCCTCTGAGGCCCATTGGACACACACACGGACCATACAGGCCCGTGTGGATGTCACACATTTGTGGAAACTGGCATCAAAATGTGTGAAACAGGCCTATTGGTACAGGGGTTCTATCAGGCCCGGTGGGGTATATGGGCAAATACAGCCAGATGGGCTTGTATGGGCATAATAAATACCTCTGTATCAAACATAAAAAAACATAAAAAAACATAAAAAAACATAAAAAAACATAAAAAATATTTAAAAAATAAAAATGATAAAACATTGATTTCCTTGCAAAAGGTGAGATATATTCTGTGTAAAATGAATAAATCTGTATCAAACTTAAAAAAACATAAAAAAACATAAAAATCATAAAAATCATAAGAATCTCAAAAAATCATAAAAAATCATAAAAAAAAGTATACAAGATCATGGCAACATTAAAAAAACATTAAAAAACAAAACAAAAACATGAAAAAACATAACAAAACATACAAAAAAATTTAAAAAAATCAAAGAATGCTAAATTTCCCCATTTCACACTGGGAATTAAAATGTTTTGAAAAATTCAAAAAAATGTAATCCAGTACATAAATAATTATGAAGAATGTACACAATTTAATTCTTTGAAGAAATTTCATGATTTGTGATGAAATGTAACTATCTTTGTAACAAGGATAAAAATAACAACAAAAATCTAAATATATATATTTCACAAGGAGAATTCAATTATGATCAAATATTTCAAAAAATGATTAAACAATTAAAAAAATTGAAAATTGAATTCAAAAGATTCTATTATTGAAAAAAAACAATTGATAATTCTCTGATCATCCATGCACTTGATGGAGTTCCATTGTTCATTTTGAATGATATTTTTGTTCCTCTCATTAAATAGGTTCATTGGAATTTTTTTTATATTTATTGATTTTTGGTGAAGATATCTACATTGGATCACAAATAATAATTTTGATTCAAAGAAAAAAATTTTTTTTTTTAATTTTTCTTATCAGTTTATGCAATCAATTATTTTTCAAATATTTGAAAAGATTTGAAAAATATCAGATTATAGGTATATATAGCATTTTTCTATTTCCTTGTGTTTGTGGTAAGGTATTTGGATCTCACCAGAAAATTCACTTCTTATTCAAAGAGATCAATACTTTGCATTTGAGGTTTTTATTTTTTTAATTAATGAAAAATTTGTTGAACTATATCAATTATATTTGAATTCTCATGGTGAAATTGATATATGCAGTATTTTTCTATTATATTTTATTCTTTTTACAAAGGCATTTTCATTCCATCACTCTTGGATTTTCTTCAAATAATTATTTTTTATATGTTAAATTTAATTAAATTATGGCTAATGTTCAATTAGCAACCCTGTGGTTGTAACCAGGCTTGAAACACCGTTTGCAACCCATCTGAGTTGCAATCAGTTATTATATACATACATACACACATATATATATATATATTTAAATTTTTGATATAACTTTCTTTCTTTTATTATAATAAATAATGAAAAAGAAAAAAAAGAAATTAAATTTAAATCAATAAATTTAAATATAAATATAAATATAGATAAAAACATAAATATAAATAAACATATCAATAAATAAATAAGTAAAAAAAATTAGTTAATTAAATTAAAAATAAAAATATAGAAAACATATGAATAAATAAATTAAAATGAAACAAAATTACATATAATAAATAATACGTAATAAATAATAAGTAATAAATAATAAATAATAAATAATAAATAATAAATAATAAATAATAAATAATAAATAATAAATAATAAATAATAAATAATAAATAATAAATAATAAATAATAAATAATAAATAATAAATAATAAATAATAAATAATAAATAATAAATAATAAATAATAAATAATAAATAATAAATAATAAATAATAAATAATAAATAATAAATAATAAATAATAAATAATAAATAATAAATAATAAATAATAAATAATAAATAATAAATAATAAATAATAAATAATAAATAATAAATAATAAATAATAAATAATAAATAATAAATAATAAATAATAAATAATAAATAATAAATAATAAATAATAAATAATAAATAATAAATAATAAATAATAAATAATAAATAATAAATAATAAATAATAAATAATAAATAATAAATAATAAATAATAAATAATAAATAATAAATAATAAATAATAAATAATAAATAATAAATAATAAATAATAAATAATAAATAATAAATAATAAATAATAAATAATAAATAATAAATAATAAATAATAAATAATAAATAATAAATAATAAATAATAAATAATAAATAATAAATAATAAATAATAAATAATAAATAATAAATAATAAATAATAAATAATAAATAATAAATAATAAATAATAAATAATAAATAATAAATAATAAATAATAAATAATAAATAATAAATAATAAATAATAAATAATAAATAATAAATAATAAATAATAAATAATAAATAATAAATAATAAATAATAAATAATAAATAATAAATAATAAATAATAAATAATAAATAATAAATAATAAATAATAAATAATAAATAATAAATAATAAATGATAATTAATAATTAATAATTAATAAATAATAAATAATAAATAATAAATAATAAATAATAAATAATAAATAATAAATAATAAATAATAAATAATAAATAATAAATAATAAATAATAAATAATAAATAATAAATAATAAATAATAAATAATAATTAATAAATAATAAATTATATGGAGTACTGTATGGGCCCACACGCGTTGAGGGGCCCTCCACAACTCCCACAGGCTGTGTGGGGCCCTCCACAACTTCCACAGGCCGTGTGGGGCCCTACACAACCTCCACAGGCCGTGTGGGGCCCTACATGGCTCCCACACAACTGGTGCCGTGAATTTAAAATCACCCATAAAATATATATATATAGGAAACAAATATATTCTACAAATGTTTTTTTTTTAAATTTGTTTTGCCAGTCACAACCCAAAATCGTGTGGCGCATTTCGCAACCCAAAATGGGTTGCAAATGGCCATTCACAAATCCCAATCCACCTGAGTCGCGAATGGCTATTCGCAACTTAGGTGGGTTGGGAATGGCCATTTGCAACCAATTTTGGTTTCAAATCGCGCCACGCAACTCCATTTAGGTAGTGAAAGGGGGTCCTAAGGTTGAGAATTCCACATTTCCCTCAAATCATGTACTTGAAAATGTTCTGGTTTGAATATTTCTAATAATTTGAATTTCGCGCATTGAAGAGGTATTTTATTTTTGATAGAAAGGTGTTTAAATTCCACTGGAAATATTCTATTTTTTGTAAAAAAAGGGATTCTTATCATTTTTGTTATTTTTCTTAAATTTGATGGAGTTTTTTTTCAACTATGCGTTCATATTTGAATTAGTTTCAAATAATTTATGATCATTTCATTTTCAAATATTTAATTTGCTCCATTGGTGTCCATATTTTAACTATCCAAAAAATTTTATAATTTAGCACCCCAAGGCCTCAATTGATGTTTGCAGGACTTTGCGGGAACAACACCCATGAAATGGCTGGTTTTCCCACACCAGGAACTCCCTTCAACCTTCAAACAGGCTTCGCGCCTTGCTTAGGTGGGACAGAATGCCAAAATACTTGATTTTAGAAAAAGAATTACTACAATGGTGCCAGTGATGCCCTTGATGTCATTTTGGCTGTTTTTTTTTGTTTTAAAAATGAAGCCTTTTGAGGTCATTTCCATGATTTCAGTAATCATTTTTGCGTGATTATATGGATTGAATTTCAATTATTTTGGCCTGGGACTAAGTTTATTCATAAAAGACTTTATTGAAGTCATTTTGAATGAATAAAAGGGAAATTTTGAATTCAAAGCTCATTGAGTTGTGAACACAGTTAAAAAGGGGCCATGTGGCACACCACATGGTCCAATCCAAGATGTTTATGATCCCCACGGCTCAAAAAGTCAGGGGGCCAACCCAGCCTGGTCCTCTGGCGTGTGGGATTCCAGACGCCACTGGACTGTGGTGAGCCAAAAAAAAGGCATGAAAGGGTACTAACATAACCCATAAACTAAATAAAACCTCCAAAAAAACAGAAATTAACCAAAAAATCAAAGAATGTTCTTTTTTTGGTTAAGAAATACAAAATAAAGAAATAAAGAAATAAAACCCCAAAAAAATGGTACTATCCAATGGAATAGCCCTAAAGTAAAAACACCCAAAAAAACACAAGTAACTGGACTAGCCCTAAACTAAAAACACCAAAAGAAAGACAAGTAACTTGACAAGCCCTAAATTAAAAACACCAAAAAAAATACAAGTTGCTTGAAAAGCCCTAAAGTAAGTTCAACTTGAATAGCCCTAAAGTAAAAGGGACCAATAATTAAGGAAGTCTTTTGACCAGCCCTAAAGTAAAAGTGCCCAAAACAATACAAGTATTTTGACCAGCCCTAAAGTAAAAACACCAAAAAAAATCAATTTCAACTTGTGTTTAGCTGATTCCATACCAAGCTTAACATAAGTTAAGCTTGTGATGGAATCAGCCCAACACAAGTTGAACTCACTTACCATTAAAATCTCATTCAGAACACTCAATATACTGATGTTAACTCAAAACACTCAACATAATGATGTCCAACATGTGATACCCCTTTATATTAATAGAACTCCTTAGCTGCATGAGAATTAAAATTTATATGAAACCCAATGATGAAATGAAGTCAAAGTCCATTACAATCTAGAATACATTTGCAGTTGTTCTTTGAGATGATCAACCCAACCAGAGGTTTTTTAGAAATCAAGGAATGTGTTTTTGCTAAAACGGGTGGGATTGCAATCATTTCTTCCTCAAGTATTAATAAAACCCAGTGTTTATTTTTTACAAAAGAAATGAAAATTGGATCTGACTGATCAGTAACACTGTTTTTCATTGGAGTTTAAGTATCACATGATTCCAATGAAATGAAACATATAGGTCTGGAATATGTGTCTGCTATTATTTGACCCATATCTAATTTAGCCAGCCATTTTGAGGAGTTAATCTTTTCACTGATGTCTTCAACATCAAGTCTTTGTTTAATCTTTTCAACATCCTTTGAACAACCAAGCACCTTAATGTAGAATGCTTTATGTTTCTCTAATGTTTCAATCATCTCCTTCCTCACTTTGAACCAACCATGTTTTTCATAACCAAGAGATTTAGAAATTACTCTAAATCTGCAATTCCCATCTCCAATTGTATCCCAAACCTCACTCAAGAACTTATGGAATTTCTTGGGTATTTGATTGAGGTATTTCATTTTTGGTTCCTATCATGAAAACTAACTTAGTATTCATTTCTTTAATCAGATCAATTAAATGAATAATCACCAAAGATGAGCTTCTTGTTGAGCTTTGCTGCATGGGGGCCGTGCACCCTGAAACATGGCGGTTTCAAGCCGTGTTTTACACAACCCCCCCATAGTTGCGCGTGTTTGAAATGGCCCTTTGTAGTCGTCTATGGGCCCCCATGGCTCATTTGAGCTGTTTAGGGCCCTACACAACTACCAAAAGATTGGAGTTGTGAATTTAACATCACCCTGAATAAAAAAGTTTATTTAATTTTTTTTCTTTTGGAATTTGAAAGGCAATATTCTCCAAACTTCCAAGTATTTGATTTATTTGGAGATCATCCAAGAATTTTTGTTTTTTTATCAATTATATTTCAAAATGCTTTCATTCAGATTTGAAATAGAGTAACAAAATAAATCATTGAAGAATGATTTGAAATATAATGATTTTTTTTGTTCTCCTCCAAAGGATAAACTTCCTAATTGAGCCCTATTGAAAATTGAAATGACATAACCCAAGAAGTTCCAAACCAAGGTGGAAATATTGGGATAATACCAAGATGATCCCTTGAAAGTTTCAAATTTTGGGCTTTCACTCTGTCTGAAATATTTTGATGATTGATCAAAAAATCCAGTGGCTTCCTTTGATTGGAACAGAGCTGCTGAAAGTCTTATCAATGGAATTTTTTCTTTTTCTTTTTCAATATCCAAAATATCCAAAATAGTATCAATCATATCAGAAAAGAATAGAACAGCTGAAAATGTCTTCAAAACTTTATTCTGATATGCCACATCATTTCTGGAAAATTCCAAACCAAAACTGACTTGAGAAATTGCTTCCCAATGAGGAATCCATTTCTCTTTATTTCGCCACAGTTCATTGATGGAATTAATTAATAGTTTCTTTCTACTTTCAGATTTTGCTACATTTTTTCTGTAAATATCTTCCCTGGACATTCCAGAATTCTTTTTCTTGTTTTTGAAACCAAATCCCAACTTTAATGGTCCCAACTCAGACTCATCACCATCTGAATAAAATTTCTTTTTGGCTAGTTTTTCAATCCACTCCAAAATTTGCTTGCGTTTTGTATCATCATGAAATTTGGTCCAGTCCTTCTTGTTAAATGCACTTTTTTCAAATAAAAGATTTCTTAATGAGAGATTTTTTGATTTATTTCCATCATATTTAGTTTTTTTTTTAGCTATGATCAATTCAGGAAATTTATTTTTAAGAGATTGGGCTGATTTAGATACATACTGCATATTATTCTCGTTGTTGTTCAATTTTAAATCAATTGAGGAGTAAGTTCCATGTTCAACCATGATACTAGCCAAATTTGAAAAATATTTATTATAATTCTCAAGCTGCTTATTGCTTATCTTTTCAAAATTATCATTTTTCATTTTCAATTTCTTCAACCCCCATTTTTGTTTATTTTCAGAAAAATTTGATTCAAAAGAAGCTGGATCAAAAATTTCTAAGGGTATTTTTTGATGATTTGAATTTGAGCTTTGAGTTGAAGTCTCCCCAATATTTTCATCAATTCCAACTTGCATTTCAAGATTGATATTACTATCAACTCCATGACTTAACCGTCTATTTTGATTTTTGCATATGTTATTGGAAGGAATATTCAATGTCAAGAAACAGTCCTTACACAAATCAACACTTTTGGAATAATTTGGCGGAAAATTCATCTTCTGATTTTTCATTTTTAAACCGGAGTATTCATCTTCTGAGATTGAAAATACTCCTTTTTTGAGTTTCTCTTCTTTTCCTAAGAGGTTTAACTCTTTTATGGTAATGCCTTTTCCGTTTGGGCTTCTGATAGTTTCCTGTTGTATTACAGGAAGAGTTTTAGTCGCAAGAAAATGACCTGTTGTATGTTGTTCACAGGATCCAATCGGGCTTTTTTCAAGGCAAGGAGCAGTCTTGGGGCCAGCCATAAGTGACAGGGCTGGGGGAAAATGTTGATTTGAAGATCCAATCTGTGGTTGATAATTAGTATTGCTGGGCAGGCTTTCTTGGCTGCTTTTCGGCCTTCTTCCAAAACGGATTTTGACATCACGCGGGTGAGAAGTAGTAGTCAGGGAGACCTTCGACAGATTTTCCTCATTGGAAGAGGCTACGGCCGGATTTCCGGGTTGCTTGAAAACTGCAGGGGCGAGGCTCAAGGAGAGATCGATGAGGTCATTGTTAGGAACAATCGAACCATTTATTGCTCTCCAAAAATTCATCCAGGCTTGAAACACTGATGCAGAGTGGCGGATTTTTACTGTCATCTTTTGGTCTAACCGTTCTAAGTCTGACGAGATCGTGATTCAAAATTTGGTAGATATCTCAAGTATTTTCAGAGTCAAAAAAGTAATAAGCAAGTCTGTAACTTCGCCCAATTGCACTTAGGCGGCAACCGTGGCTGTCCAGAATGCAGGAGGCCCTGTTCTTGACGTCGAAACATGATTCTTTAATACAGAAAACCAAAAACATGAAAACTGTAAATCACACCTGAGGCATTTTTTTTTCTAGTCAAATCTCGCCGTGGCGTTGCTTACTTTGAATATGCATACTTTTATTTACAGGTTATCAATGCTGGTATCCCAACCACAACGGTTGAGTCTAAACTCCACCTGGAGGCGCTACTGATTACCTGGGACATATGCAGCACTTGTTGGAGTTCAAACGCTGTCCAAGTCCACGATAAACCTGACCCCCCAGTGGCAGTAAAAACTGTACCATTCCGCAAGTTGTTTGTACCGTTTTTGGCATCTTGTCCTCGATCCGATTGCCGCAGGATCTCCTATCGGTTCGAACTTGTTTTAGCGAGGTTTGCAATTACTAATGCTGATCACATATCCAAGCGAAGGTGCCAAACAGTCGGCGCAGCACCAGTCAGGCACACAAACTTCTGTTAACCTGAAAGGAGAACTCAATATACCGAAACAGTTCAATTTTCCCGTCCCATCTTCGTCCAGATGGCCTCAAAGACACGGCAAGATCACCGTCTCAACGGGTTGGAATGTTCAGATCATCAAGATGAATCCTTCAGTTTGTTCTAACTAAGTGTTTGAAAGACCTGAAATCTGCATATTTGCAAGAACTTTCTTTGTCTATGGAATAAATTTTCTTTTATCAAACTACCTCACAAAAATTGAAGCCTTATCATGACAAGATTTCGCTCAAACGCTGATGAAATTAGCTACATACCAGTCGAAGGCTCTGCAGATTTGACCACTGTGGCACTGGGTAGGCTCTGGAAAGATCATGCTAGATGGAAAACTGATAATTTCATCTATTTCCCCAAAAGGGATGAAGCAATCCACAAGTGTATGGTCTTTATATGTACAGCAATGCTACTATATGTTAATGTGCAGGTTTCTCATACATCATGCCAGAATATTCTATGTGCTTGTTGGTTATTTTATGTTAAAATACGTACGCACTTACGCGGGTGCTACGTATAAGTGTAATCCAAATGGGATGCACAAATGGGCCTCTAAGGCCCATTGGACACACACACGGACCATACGGGCCCATGTGGATGTCACGGATTTGGGGAAACTGGCCTCAAAATGCGTGAAATAGGCCTATTGGTACACGGGCCCTAACGGGCCCGGTGGGGTATATGGGCAGATACAGCCAGATGGGCTTGTATGGGCATAATTGGGCCCAAGGTTTATTTTGGACATACTTGGCCAGACGGGCTGGCCCGCCAAAGTATGTTTTTCTCAGTTTTCGGGCTTGGGGCGGCCCATTGGGGCCGCCGCCAGTGTCGCGGCCCACCCGGGGCCGCTGCCCGCGCCGCGGCCCGTTCGGGGCCGCCTGTGTTCCTCGGCACGGCCCACGCGGGGCCCGACGGCCCGCGCGGGGCTGTTGCGCGGCCGAGGGATCCCGCGCGGTGCGATGCCGCGCGGGCCCGGCTGGTCGCGCCCGGCGACCAGCGCCGCGGAGCCGGGGCTCGCGGCCCCGGCTCGCTCCCCCTCCCCTCGCTCGCCGTTGCGAGGGGGATGGGGGCGGGCTGGCTGGGTTGAACCAGCCAGCGACCGGCCGCAACATCGCGGTCGGTCAGGGCAGGGGGGACCTGACCACCCCCTTGCCCAGGGAGGTGGCGGCGCCGGCCGCGGTAGTAGCGACCGGCAGGTGGGGGGGATTTGATCACCCTCCCACCTAGCGAAGCGATGCAGAGGGAGCGAGGGGCGCTCTCCCCCCCCCTTTACCGAGGGGGAGGAGCGTCGGGCTGAGGGGACCTGATCACCCCCAGCCCAGTCCTTTTCCTAATGACGACGCCCTGGGGGTATCGACCCCCAGGGCCCCTGGTGAGGGGATTTGACCGCCCCCACCAGGGATTTGAGAGAAGAAGGGGGGGGGCGGCATGTCCGCCGGTTACACCCCCCCCTAGTGAGGTTGAAACCGGACCCAGGTGAGTCCTGGGTCCCACCTGGCCCATTTGAGGGGCCAGGGGCTGGATGCATGAGGCAACCAGCCCGTAAGTATGACAATGAGGTCATCAGGACCGGTTGTAACAGACAACCGGCCCAGGGGATTGAACAGCAAAGGGGCTGGTTCAGCCCCGTAACGGTGGAAACACCAGAATGGACCGGAATAGGCTGGTCGTAAGGGTTCAGGGACTGATGCCATGTGGGCTGATGTAGTCCAAATCAAGTAACAAGGCTTGTAGAGCCTGTAGAGCTCTTTTGGGGCGGAAAATTTGCCTTTTGGCTTGTTGTATCATGGGCTCACAATAGGCCAATCTTTTGTACTTAAGGAGCTCTTCTCCCTGCTGTTTTCCATCATTCATTCATCATCCAATCGAATTCATCCAACATATTGCCCCATTGTGAGAGCCCCATTAGCCATTATTGACACACAGTGTCCAGCATTTCTTTTGCTTTAAATACTGCTCATTTGCCTAAGCTAATTGCTGGCCATAATTATAACATTTTATACCTTGAATAAAATGCATCATGCATATTCCTTACAGGCTCTAAAAAGCGTCAATTGATTACTAGGGTATTGCCCAAAAATTTGGAGACTGATTTGATTTTATTTATTTGGATTGGGAATGAAATGTGGGGTGATTGGAAAAATGTAAAAAATAAAAAAAAAAAATAATTTTTAATTAAATCAGGTTTAAGCTTAAAATTTATGTCAATTTTAATACAAGATTGAATATAAAGCCTTGAAAAGGCATAAAAAAGTGAAAAATAAAAATAATTTTAAATTTTAAATTCAATCAGGATCAAGCTAAAAAATATATGTTAATTGAATACATGAGTAAGTCAACGAAAATATGCATTGAAAATGCATCAGTTTCCAGAATGTATAGAATTTAAAACCTCATTGCAAACAATTTTATTGGCTTCAAATAGAATGTGGTTGTCAGTTGTCTGTATGACCACTACCTGTGTTGAGTGGCTGGATATGCTCCTTGAAAATGCTATGTATAACTGACCATGGCTTGACACTAGATCTTACAGATAAGGACCAAAATTTGGAATTTTCTGACTTTGAGATTCCTTGATTGTCAATAAGTAAGTCAAATTTTCTGGTAAATTTTTGATAATCATCTTGAAAGGAAGCAAATTTTAATCTGGGTTAGTAACCAAGGGAATTCAGTGAATGGGAAGAAGCATGCCCAGGCTATAATCATGATAAAACAAAACTCTAACCACACTCTAAAAGCTTGATTTTAGCAAAAGAAATTCTAAAATCATTCCAACACCCATCATTGGCATAATTGCAGAACATTTTTTGTTTTTATCAAGCCAACCAGACTTCTTTCCCATACTAGGAAGGCGGGAAGCATTTTAAAAGTTTGAAGGGGTTCCTGGGGTGGGAGAAAACACAATTGGATGGCTTTTTGGCCCCCCAAAGGCCTGTAAAAATTAATTCAGGCCCTGTGGGCTAAACTGAGGCCAAAAGACCCTCTATGGGGTCTGTCGGGGTAAAATTGTCTGTTGAATTCAATGATGGAAACCACTTGAGTTAATTTAATATTTAAAAATTCTATAGATATCAATTTTATGCATGCAATTCATATCCAAACTCAGACTTTAAAAAAAACTTCATCCAATGTAAGAAAAAGGAGACAAAGGATATTAATGCATTTTTTTATAAAAAATGGGATATTTCTGGAGGAACATAAATAAATTTGTCCAAAAAACAAAAAAACTTGGAATATTGCTAAATATAGCTATTTTATTCTGGGAATTCAAATATTTTGAAAAATACAAAAAATTATATATCATACAGTACATAAACAATCAGAAAAAGAAAATTAATAAATTCACAACCCCTGGTTGTGGAAAGCATGAAAAACTATTCAAAAGCCATTGGCTTTGTGAATGAGGGTTTTGTTTAAAACACGCGAAACCCAGGGTTGCAAATTTTATTTATTTTGGTTTTTGTTTATTTTAATTTTTTGTTTTTTTGTTTTGTGAGTTTTTTTTTTCTTTCCTTTTTTTTCCCAATGTTAAATTTGAAGCCTTGCAAGCCCCATTTACTACCAAAAACAGGTTGCTTTTTGAAATTTGAGACCCATTTTGGGTTGCAAATGGTCATTTTCAACCCAATTGAGTCGCAAACGGCCATTTGAAACTCAAGTGGGTTGTGAATGGCTTTTTGCAACTTATTCTGGGTCGCAAACCGCGCCAAGCAACCCACTTTGAATGGCAAAAAAAACAATTATAATTTAAGTATTTCATTTTATTTTTAAATTTTTATTTTTGTATTTTTATTTTTATATTCTTATTTTTATATTTTTATTTTTATATTTTTATTTTTATATTTTTATTTTTATATTTTTATTTTGATATTTTTATTTTTTATTTTTATTTTTCTTAATATTTTTAATTTAATTTAATTAATTAATTTATTTTTGATATATTTATTTATTTATTCATTTTTTTTCATTTCATTTAATTTTTTTATAATTATATTTCTGAGTTAATTAATTAATTTATTTTGATTTATTTATTTCATTGTATTTTCTTGGGTGATGATAAATTCACGGCTGAAATGAGCTGTGTACACAAGCATTTGAGCTGTGTGGCAAGGATACAAAACTACATCTGAGCCATGACAAGCCCAAACAACTTGAGTGTGGTTGGGCTTTACTGCACATGGCACCAGACCGCCATGTGGGGGCCACAAGAATAAATTCAAGAGGTGTAGAGCCCCACACAACTTGAATGTAGTCATGTTGCCATGCCACATGGCCAGCCTTACCACATTTGAGCTGTGTGGGGCTGTCACGCTTTGCACTTAAGGATTATGGTCTTCACCACTTTGACATGTCCTCTCCTCAGTACCATCTACCTCAGTCTCAAAGCATGACACAAATAAAAGCACAACATCAATGGTGCAATCCGCTATTTCCTCTGGCTTGCGTTGAACTTCCAATCTTGGCGACCAACTCAGTATATACTTGCAAACTTTGCGGTTAACTCCATACCGGTCAGCCATCCATTATGAGATCCAATCTCCTTCCCTGGCCAATCATAAGCCTCGGACTTCCATCTTTGGTCATGCATTGTTTGTTAGTTTGCATCTACGTCTAACCAAGCCATCACCACTGTATAGTTTGCAATTGGACTAGTCCCTATCCTGCATACACTATTACCTCTCATTTGCATTACCTTCAACGTCACTTGCTCCTATCCCAATTCGTCATGCAATTGTACGCTCAGATTCTATTGTTTTGCACTTATGCTAAGACCTTGGATCTATACCACTGCTTCATTTCCTATTCTGTTCCTGTCATTCATTTCCTCACCGCTTCACCTGCAGTTAGCTCATCACCAGGTTGTATCTAGTCACTTTGGATTACCTTATAAGGGCTATCCCCTTGCCTGATGATTGTCTCCTCAGTTAGTTAATTTCATACATTCTCGCATTTTGCTGCAACCTAGTTATCACATTGGAATCAGGTTGAGTTTCCTTCTTTGGAACACATTCCATTCATCTCGCCATTTGTTGAGTAGCATAACCAAGTTTGCACTTCGCAACTGGGTCTTGCTATTTGCACTTGCCCTTGTACTTGGTATTCCTTTGCGCTCACAATCATCTAAGAATTGCCCTATAGTACGTGGGGTGGTCGTGTGACAGGGGCTCTACATGGTTCAAAAGTATTCATGTAGCCATTCCAGATGTCTAAAAGTCTGGTGTTCCAAACAAAATGAACTAAAATAAACTAAATGAAAAGACAAAAAAAAGAAATCAACCAAAAGATCAAAAAAGTTTAATTGTTTGGTTAAAAAAACAAAAAAAATAAGATATAAAATGAAAATAATTAAATGAAAAAAATTAAAAGTAAATAAAAAAACTAAATTAAAATAAAACTGAAGAAAACCAACTGGTTGTCTTCAGATTCAAGTAAAAAATATAAGTTCAAATTGACTAGCCCTAAAGTAAAAGGGCCAAAAAATACAAGAAGTCTTTTGAAAAGACCTAAAGTAAAAGTGCCAAAATAAATACAAGTCTTTTGACCAGCCCTCAAGTAAAAGTGCAAAAAAAATACAACTCTTTTGACCAGCCCTAAGATAAAAACACCAAAAAAAATCAAGTTCAAATTGTGTTAAGCTGATCCCATCACATGCTTAACACAAGTTAAGATTGTGATGGGATAAGCCCAACACAAGTTGAATTGACTTACTATTCAAATATCATTCAAAACACTCATCATAATGTTGTTAACTCAAAAAAATCAAAATAATGATGTTCAAAATGTGATAACCCTTTATATATATAGAATTACAATATCAGCATAATAGAACAAACCCAAAAGATGGAATTAATCTATAAGTTAGAATAAAACGCAAGTTAATCTTAGTGATCAACCCAACAAGCTGCTTTTTTTAAAATCATGGAAGGTGGTTTGGAAACTATGGGCCAGATTGGAATCACATCTCTCTTAAGTGCAAGCTGGACCCCATGGTTATTGTCAAAAAAGCAAATGAACATAGGATCTGATTGTTCTTTTACACCCATGTTCCTAGGAGTAAAAGTAAAGGGTTATGTTAAATTCACGGCTCCAACCGTGTGGTAATTGTGTAGGGCCCTACATGGCTCAAATGAGCTTTGGGGGCCACAAGGAAACTACAAAGGGCCGTTTCAAACACACACAACCCCTGGGGGGTTGTGTAGGAGCCATGTAACCCCCAGAAGTCATGCCAGAAATTTGGGCACCCCCTAGACCACACTTGGGTTCTGTCAACCCAAAATTGGGATGAAAAAATACTTTTTGGGACTGTTGTTCCACACCTAGCAATCCCAAAGAGACATTAAAGTGAAACCCAAGTGAAATTAAAGTGAAAACTCAAATCATAAATCATATAAAAATGTGCAAAAAATTCTTTCTCAACTCAAAAGTGAGAAAACTTTGTTTTATCAATTGAAAATTGGATTGAATACTGAAGTATACCATTGTATTGTTTTGCATGGGAACAGTGGAAAGCCCACCTTCTTCTGACATTGCTGCATGGAAGGTCTACATTGATAGTGCCATCAACAAAGCTTTGGAAAAAAAAAAAAAGGATTTGGGTAATGAAACATTGGAAGCCCCAATTGATTCCTCATCAAGGGTGACAATTGAGGAACAAAATGATTCACAAATGAACATGACCGCTGGTGGTGAGTAACATTTTATGTTACTGGTCTTTGCCTTATTTAATTTGATTGAAACTGATGGAGTGCATGCCATCAATATAACTATTTAACTATGGAAGATTCACTTGACCCACCTCCATTGAGGGCTTTTCCTACTAGGGAAGAGGCACAAAACTACTTTAAACATAGGCAATAAAGCATGGTTACGCTTTAACAGTTTTCAACTCAAAGAGTGACCAATATGTGGATTTAGCCTGTGATAGACATGGTTCCTATTCAGAAGTCTTCTTACCAAAAATTCTAGACAAACTCACACAAGGAATATTGGGAGGAAGTTTTTAATCCATGCAAGTTGAACAAAGGCAGACCAATGGTGGCGCCTCTCCTACAAAGAAAACCAACATAACCATCAACCATCTGGACATCCTTCTGTGCATCCTCAACTGAGGAGAATCTCAGGGGTGGCCTTAGAAAATCTAGTATAAGGCATGAATGATGGGCTCAATAAGTTACAAATGAAGAAAAAATTGAGAAAGAGTGATGGGGGGGATCATGTTGATGACCAAACAATCTAAAACACAAAGGGAAGGTCACCCTTGCAGAACTAAAGGGAAAAAGTGTTATGGAGTTACTATATCAACAGCTTGAAGAAACAAGTTTGATTCACTGGTCAATGCTCAGTGGCAAGGGTCACTTGGAGGCCCTGTACTTAGCACATCCAGAGGCAGTAAATCTTACAAAACAATTCCATCATATTGCTATGTTGGATTGTACTTATAAAACAAATAAGTACAAAACCCCACTATTGCATGTTGTAGGAATGACAGAAAATCAGAAAACTTTCACAAAAGCTCTTTTTTTTATAGCAAAAGAAATGTTTGAGTTCTACAGTTGGTCTGTAAATGCATTAAAAGAGTTGGCTTATGATCCTGGAAGACTTCCAAAATTATTTGTGATGGACCTTGAACAAGCTCTGATTTGCCCAATTGAGACTAGTTTCCCAGAATAATAAAGACAATGTTGCCCTTGGAACTTGTCTAAAAACATACAAGCAAACTTTGAAGTGTGCTTTGTTAATGAAATTGAAGGATGGAAAAGCTTTATGAATCTGTGGGCAAAGTATGGGGCCTCAAAGACCAAGGAGGAGGCAGAGGTCAATGATGCAGAAATCAGATTAGGTCCAAATCACTGCTTCTTAATCTTCCTAGTTTTGGGTTCTGACCTTTTTACTTGTATAGTGTTTCTTGAAGTACTATGAGGATGTAATCAAGTATAAGGAAAATAACATTTTCCCTATCAAAGAAATGTTTTTAACAGTGTGGACTTTTAAATAAGTTCATGCATCAGTTTATAACTCCCAAATTTAGTTAGGGACAGTTCTTCCACCTGAACTGTTACCATTGGGTTACAAATTGTCTTTATAGGCGACCCATCTTTTTAGTGAACAATTCAAGGAGTTCAAACATGATCATGATGGCAAAGTCTGCACCAAGTCATATTTCAAGACTATGGGTTTGGCCTGTTCCCATGAAATAGGTGACCTTCTAGCATTCAGAGGATCCGTGGTACCCAAAGATGTTCATTCTCAGTGGAGGCTGGACTATGACCCTTGCAGTTCTAGTTCTGTCATTTGGCTTAAGTTGGATTGTTCAAATCACTATGTGATTAATGATTTTTTATTAATGAATACTAATTCAATAATGGTTGATCCTTTTGAATTTTTCCAGTGCAATGTTGCTGAAATGTTAAGAATTACTCAGTTACATGAAAAAGTCAATGCAATTGTTGTGGAATCTCCAGATCATGAGCAAAGAAGACTATTGAAGTATATCATTCAGAAGATTACGGAATAATTATTGAAGCCAAGACGTGAGCCTAAAGTCTTACAATCAAGTAGGGGAAGGATAAAATTGAAAGATACGCGGCAAGAACCATCTCAGCTTCAGCTTGTTGAAAAAAACTCAAGGGGGAAAAAAGAAATAGAAGGGCTCCAAACAAGAAAAGACTAAAGATTGTAAGTCTTTTCTTTTGTGATATGTTAATTTTTTTGGTTTAATGAACTTAGTTACTAACTAATGATGAATTGTTAGTCAAAGTTGGCAGAATCTGAATCTGAATTTCATATTTCAAAGGAAGAGACTGAAAGTGAATCAGGATCACTTAATTAGGAATCATAATTCTCTTCACAGGAAGAAAACATGCAGCAAAGCTCAACCAGAAGCTCATCCTTGGTGAGTATTAATTTCATTTATCCAATTAAAGAAATGAATACTAAGTTAGATTGAATGATAGGAACCAAACGTGAAATACCTCAATCAAATAACCAAGAAATTCCCCAAGTTCTTAGGTGAGGTTTGGGATCCAATTGGAGATGGGAATTGCGGATTTAGAGTCATTGCTAAATCTCTTGGATATCAAGAATATTGTTGGTTTCAAGTTAGGAAGGAAATGATTGATACATTAGAGAAAAATAAAGCATGCTACATTAAGATGCTTGGTGGTTCAAAGAAGTTTCAAAATATTAAACAAAGACTTGATGTTAAATAAATCAATAAAAATATTCCCTCCTAAAAATGGCTGGCTAAATTGGACATGGGTCAAATCATAGCAGACACATATTCCAAACCTATATGTTTCATTTCATTGGAGTCATGTGATACTTATAATACAATGAAAAATTGTGTTACTGATCAATCAGATCCAATTTTCATTTCCTTTGTAAACAATAACCACTGGGTTTTATTAATACTTGAGGGAGAAATGATTCCAATACCGCCAATTGTAGCAAAACCACATCACTTGATTTCTAAAAAAGCCTCTGGTTGGGTTGATCATCTCAAAGATCAACTGCAAATGTATTCTAGATTGTAATAGAATTTGACTTCATTTCATCATTGGGTTTCACATAAATTGTAATTCTAATGCAGCTAATGGGTTCTACTGATATAAAGGGTTATCACATTTTGAAAATCATTATGTTGAGTGTTTTGACATAACATCATTATATTGAGTGTTTTGAATGAGAGTTTGATGGTAAGTAAGCTCAACTTGTGTTGGGCTGATTCCATGGTAAGCTTGGGATGGGATCAGCTTAACACAAGTTGAACTTGTTTTCTTTTGGTGTTTTTACTTTGGGGCTGGTCAAAAGACTTGTATTTGTTTCGGCACTTTAACTTTACGGATGGTCAAAAGACTTGTAATTTTTTGGGCAATTTTACTTGAGGGCTGGTCAAAAGACTTCTCTAATTTTTAGGACCTTTTACTTTGGGGCTAGTCAAGTTGAAATTACTTTAGGGCTTGTCAAGTTAGTAGTATTTTTTTTCTGTTTTTACTTTAGGGCTTGTGAAGTTACTTGCCTTTTTTTGGTGTTTTTACTTTAGGGCTAGTCCAGTTCCTTGTATTTATTTGGGTCTTTCTAGTTTAGGGCTATTCCATTGGATACAACCAGTTTTTTTATTTTGATTTATTTATTTGTTTTTATTAACAAAAAAAATGAAAATTCTTTTATTTTTTGGTTGATTTCTGTTATTTTGGAAGGTTTATTTTCTTTGACGGTTGTGTTTGTACCCCTTCATTCATTCCCCCCTTTTTTTTTCTCACTGCGGTCCAGTGCTGTGTGGGATGCCACACAACTACATTTGAGCACTGTACAACTCCACACGGCTTGAATGTAGTCGTTTGGAAGTCCACAGGGCGGAAAACTGGGCTGGGTGGGCTGCACAACCCCGTGAGGCATGGGGGGTTGTACACGGCTCAAATTGGCCCATGTGGCATGCCACATGGCCCCCTTAAACCGTGTGCATGGCTCAATGAGCCCTGAATTTAACATTAAACAAAAGTAAAACATGAATCCAATGAAATGAAACATATAGATCTTCGATAAGTATTGGCTATTATTTGACACATGTAAATCTTTGAAAGCCATTTTGAAGAGGGAATCTTTCCATTGATTTCATTAACATCAATTCTTTGTTCTATCTTTTCAACATCTTTACTGCTGCCAAAGATCTTAGAATAGCACCCCTTATTTTTCCCCAATGTTCCAAGCTTTTCTTTCCAAACTTTAAACCATCCATCCTCATCATACCCAAGTGATTTCAAAATGACTCCAAAATTGCAATTTCCATCACCAACTGGGTCCGAAGCCTCACCCAAGAACTTATGTAAGTTCTCAGGTATTTGATTGAGGTAATTTAATTCCTAAAATCAAAAATAAGTTAGCCAAAATTCTAATCTCATTAAAGGAATCACAAATCACCAAAGATGAGCTTCTGTTTGACTTCTCCATTGCATATGCTTCATCCTTCAAAACATAATTGAATAACAGCAGCACCAAACCCAATGAAATTTCAGTATCTTCCACTGAAAAATGAAATTCAAATGAAGAGCCTGACTTGGACTATAAAAAGTCCTCAATCATTTCATTAAACCCAAAAAATGAACCTTTCAAC
This sequence comes from Puccinia polysora, assembly GCA_025617555.3. NCBI lineage: Eukaryota > Fungi > Basidiomycota > Pucciniomycetes > Pucciniales > Pucciniaceae > Puccinia > Puccinia polysora. Next base: position 9,508,562 of record CM062644.1, read on the forward strand.
AAATAAAAGACTTACAATCATTTGTCTTTTATTCTTTGGTGTCTTCTACTTTGACTCTCCTGCTTAAGTTCCTTTTCAAAATTTTCAAATCAAGAAGGATCTTGCCGGGTATCTGTCAATTTTGGATGGCCTCTGCTTGATAGCAGGACTTTATTTTCATTTATTGGATTTGATTAATAATTAGCCGTTTTGGTGCCCCATCCTGGACACCCTGGCCAGTGCGGAGATTTTAATTTTTTTATGATTTTTCCTTATCATCCTTCATAGGTATCATTATCAAAAAAAAAAAAAGAGAGAAACTTATCCTCGTGCGTCCCGCGTCCTCATCCCTATCCGCGCATCCCGCGTCCTCATCCCTATCCGCCCGCCGCGCGTCCCAATCTCTTATCCAACCGCCGCGCGTCCCAATCTCTTATCCGACCGCCGCGCGTCCCAATCTCTTATCCGACCGTTGTGTGAAGCTCATTCTCATCATTATTGTTGCGCGGCGCTCATCCATGACTTACCGAATCCATCCCAACCGCATCTCCAAGCGTTTCTCAAATCCTTGGATCCGTCAATCTCCCACCTCACTTGATCTATCAGTTGCCAATCTCAAGCCCATCAGGATTTACTCAACCGCCTCAAACCAATCTCCTATCCTCCCATCCGCGCTCTCACAAACTTCATCTGTTGTCTTTCCTGGGACTCTCCCACCCCCTTTCCATCTCCGGGTGGGGGTGGAGAAGTGTCGACTACCGCCCGCGGACATCTGCGGCGGTCCAGTTCATTTTCCTTTCCCACCACGCCCGCCTTTGGACGAGGGGTGGGTGATTCCGGTATTGTTGCGCGCGCCCATCCACGGACAAACGCAAGAGATGACCTGATTTTCTTTCTTTTTCCGCTCTATTTGTAGAATCCTTTGGACATAGTCTAACAGGGCCTCCTTCCCATATAAGGAGGGGCTCTCCCCTGCCTTTTGGATGCATCATTGAATGATCAGAGCATAAAATCAACACACCCTTGATCCTTGAGCCTCCATACTCAACCCTTGATCCTTGAGCCTCCATATTCAAACCCTTGATCCTTGATCCTTGGTCCTTATCACCAACCAATAGCTTTGCTGGTTGAAGAATAATTTGCCTAATCAAATTCCTGAGTGTGTTACACAACTCCTGAGCCCTTTATCCGACCATACTGGTCCTGATCACCCTTTGATTATCTTTCTGGAACCAGTCACGTTTGACTGAAGAGGTTTTATTAAGCTTAAAACCTGGAGTGTTAAACCTCCCTTCCTTTCTTTTGAAGTTGAATTCCGCCACACTACTCTTGAGTCCCTTGAGAAGTGTTGGGTTATTCTTGTTTGAATAAGTTCTTGCGTTGCTTCCAGAGCTTCTTCAAACAATTAGCTTTGTCTTGTGCATCCACCCACAGTTATCTGGTACCCTTCAAGCGCTTGATTGCGGAGATTTGGGCAGGTTCATTGAGAACCTGGAGGTTGTTTGGGATTGAGTTGATCTTTCCTAAGCTCCTGCTGACAACCAGAGCTATTAGCTTGTGGGCATTGTCACTCACAATTGCCTTGTCTTGTTGAACTCTGAAAAATCCTTGAATCCTTCTATTCAAGTGTTCCCCGACATCATCTTGCCTCAGATAGTGTTGTCTCCAGCTACCAACCACTACAATCTTTATCGTCTTACTTTTGGTTCCCCATTTACCAGGTTCTGGACTTCAATCTTGGTTACAATTAAATATTTTTGTAAAACTCAGGAGGGCAGCCTAAAAAAGCACCTATCCCCTCCAAAGAACTGCCAACGCCCTGCGCCGTTTTGAGTCTTACACCGTCTCCTTCATCAAGTGCTTCAACAGCCCGCAAGAATGTTGTTCAGGATGATTCAACATCATTGCATTGAGCTTCTCATGTAACTGAGAATTGTTGATCATTTCATTAAAATCAACCTTTAAAAATTCAAAAGGATCAAATATTAGTCAACTAGGAATCATCATTTTACTCAAGTAGGAATCATCATTCAAAAAGCATTTTTCAAAAAGCATTAATCACAAAGTGACTTCAACAATCAAACTTAAACCAACTTACAGAACTAGAAATTCAAGGGTCATAATCCAAACTCCACTGAGGATGAACATCTTCAGGCAGAATGGAGCCTTTTGAGGCTAGTAGGTGGCCTATTTGGTGGGAACAGGGAAACCCCAAAGTCATTTTCTATGACTTGGTGCACACTTCCCCACCATGGTTCCACTTTAACCTCTATAATTGATCCACAACACATTTGATTTCTTTTAAAGAAACCTTGTATCCAAATGGTGATAGTTCAGTAGGAATAACTATTCCAATCTTTATTCAAGAGTTGTAAAGGGCAGCCCAAAAAAAATTTAATTTTTTGGAAAATGTGCCCTCTAGGTTTTTTCCAAAAATACATCATGTTTCCCAACAAGTTTGCAAGGAATTTTTTGATATTATGTTGAATATTCCCCAGGTGTCTTTCACCTATCTTCTCCTATTGCGCCTCCGCGCAGAGTCCCTTACTATCTATTATTATTTCTGACCGCACCTCTGGGCGCAGGTGCGCACTGAACCTATGACAGGGACCCCCATGCGACTTTCTCGTACATACTCGGACTGACTGCTGCAGTCCAATCTCACAAAGATCAACAAACAATCTCATCCTCTCCTCATCCTCTCAACCTTCTTCAATTCTCTTCTTTCTTCTTCTATCCCATCTTTCTACGTATCTCCCGCCTATCTTTCCTATCTATTTCTATTCCCATTCTTCTCTCTCTTCCAATCTCCTCAAAGGCCATCCTCCCTACATGAAGTAAACGCCCAAACCTAATTCGCCAATCTCTGACCGGTAAGATGACAACTTCTACAACAAACTCTATTGAAGTCAATCTAACTCTACAATTCAAATAGTTCTTCTCCAGTACCTCGAATTCCTTGTTTTCTATTTCTTCTTTCCTTCTCAATTGTCTCATTGTCTACAGATCTCCTCTAAACTCAAAGCTGTCACCTTGAACAACATTCTTTGATCTACGCTGTAGGATTCTTCATTTCTTTCTCCATGCTTTCTATCTCTTTTAAGATTCTGTCTGATATATTTCTTTCTGTCTATTCCTGATCTCTCAGCCCAAGCTGGTTATAGTTCTCAAGAAATAAATCTCCTACTTATTACGGTTAAAAGCCAAAGGACCCTCCTACAAATTGAATAAACCAAGCCATGAACAAACCAGCCGGAGCGAACGACTACTTTTATCAAGTTGCCCTGAAGGCATCGGTTGACGCCATACCTCATTTGAATGAAGAGAATTATTCAAGTTGGCAAGACAAGATGTTAATGTTGTTTGACCTCAAAGATATCAAGTTTTCTATCACTCAAAATTCTGGCCCTCTGTCATTAAAACAAGATTGGGAAATCAGGGAGATATTACTATCCAAGCTTGACAGTACCACCCATGCAAATGTTGTCAATTCCATGAACATTTCCTCCTCTAAACTCTTATGGGCCAAAATTACAAGAAGATTTGCTTCCTCAGAGACAGCTAACCAAGCGAGAGTCTTCAATCACTTCCTCCACTCCGTCTTCTGCAAAAATGCTATCAAAAGCTTCATCACCGAAATGAGAAAAGCCATCATGAGAATGATGGACGTTGGGATTGAGCTACCTAACAATATCTTGGCGTACTTGTTACTATTCAAGTTCCCACCTACATTGGAAAACCTCAAGCAACAAATTATGCATATAGAGAAGAATCTGACAATGGACATTGTTTTCAATCACCTCATCCAATACCACAAAAAGAGAAAGGCACAGTCCAATCTGAATAAATCATCTACCAATGTCTCATTAGTCTTGACTAAGACAAGGAGCTACAAGGACAAGAAGAAAGATAAGATGAGATGCTGCAAAGGATATCAAAATCCTAACGCCCCTCACGCGGAGAGTTCATGCTTCCATCTACATCCCAAGATTGCACCTGAGTGGTGGATAGAACAACAAAACAAGTGGAAAAACAAGATTAAGAAGAATCCAATGATCAACTACCACGCCTTGCTGACTCTATGGGTCTATTTGGATAATAACCCTAATCTTCTCTTAGACTCCGGAGCTAATGTACATATTTTTAATGATATGAAGTTCTTCTCCTCCATAGAGCTACAAGAGGAGCCTGAGGAAATCAAGACCGGAAAACTAGAAGCTAATCTCAAAATAAAAGGGATTTGATTGGTCAAACTTGAATGGAACAATTCCGTGATCACACTCAAAGATTGCGCCTACGTACCCAACATAGTTGTCAACCTGATCAGTCCTGGACTCCTCGCGAAGAAGGGATGTAATCTCACTCAAACCCAAAATACATTCAAGGTGACTAGAGAGGATCAAATTGTACTGAGGGGATCAATAAGAGATAATCTCTTTGTCATTGAAAAGCCATGCTTGACTGGCCAAAATAACGCAGTGAACTTTGTCAATCAAACCTCTCAACCATATACTCTATCCGAATTGCACAAGATGTATGGTCACGCGTCTATCTCCACTCTCAAACCTCTCCTAAAAGACCGCTTCTCAAATGACGAACTCCAGGCCTTTCAATGTGATAACTGCATCAAGAGAAAAATTACTAGATCTCCCTTTTCAAACACCTCCACTCCCGCTAGTAAACCCTTAGAACGAATCCATCTTGATTTAGTTGGTCCAATCACTCCTCAGTCAAAGGCCGGCCATCATTACTTGCTCAATCTGGTTGACAACTATACTGGCTACCTTGCATCTTTTCCTCTAGCTTCCAAAGACCAAACATCTGAAACAATCATCAATCTTCTAGAAACCAAATATAAGCGTTTGAATTACTACCCCACCAAGATCTACTCAGACAAAGGAACGGAATTCTGCAATTCAACGTTAAAAGACTTTGCAAAAAGGAAATTTATCAAACTCCACACTTCCAAGCCGTATGATCCACAACACAACAGACGAGTTGAAAGAGCCAGTAGGAAGATCATCAAATCCGCCCGGTCCACTTTCTCCTCATCCCGCCTTGCTAAGAACTATTGGCATGTAGTGACACGCAGCTGTTGTTTCATGTTAAATCAAATCCCTCAAGAAGGTAACCAATTGTCTCCCTGGGAACTCACGTTTGGTAAGACTCTCCCAGCTAATTACTTACAACCCGTAAGTTCCTCTGTGATCTACCTCGCCAACTGTCTTCAGAAAGGAAGAAAATTCTATGAAAAAGGTCTAGAAGGAGTCCTCATTGGATTCAACCCCATCTTCCATTCATACTTGGTCCTAACTATGCTTGGAACCGTCGTGGAAACCAAGCACGTCAAGTTCCTCAAGAATCAGCTCAACAACTTTCCTTTCTACGAGCCAAAAGGCTCTGACATCTTCTCTCAAACTGATTTGAATGCCTACGGAACTGACTTCTCAACCAATGAAAAACAATACCTAATTAGGGAGTCTACCCCTGAACACTCTGACTCGGACTTGGATCGAGAAGACATTCTCCCATCCTCTTCAGAATCTCCACCTCCTCCTTCACATCCTGAACTCAAACAACCTCATCATTGACCCAACCTCCGTCCGCAACACAAACTCCAAAAACCTCAAAGATACGGCTTCCACCACTACTACAAACCTCCATCTTATAAGGCCGCCAGGAAATGTTCCGAGTGGCCTAGGTGGAAAACAGCCTCCAAAGAAGAACTCAAATCAATTGAAATGCAGGAAGTTTGGGAAGAATATTACGGGGAAGCAGACAAACACAACTTGGTTATTCAAGGTGAAAGAAAACTGCCACGGAGAACCCGTCAAATATAAAGCGCGTCTGTGCGTGCAAGGATTTGATCAGGTTCAAGGCGTAGATTTAGAAGAGACTTGGGCTCCAACGGGGAAACTTGGATCCCTTTGTCTTGCTTTGATCTATGGCTTGAAAAATCAAATGACTTTTACTCAATTCAATGTAAAGGGAGCTTTTCTTCAAGCTCCCTTGAATGAAACGGTAATAATCAGAACTCCCAAAGGATTGAATTGAAAATCTCCTTATCTCAAATTAAAAAAATTGCTCTATGGGCTACGTCAATCGACTAAAAATTGGTACAACACACTTACCGCTTGCATCAAGTCCCAAGGATTCTGCAAATCCGTCAGCGACCCCTGTTTATATCTCAACTCTAAATCAGCGGAAGTCCACTTTGATGATCTAATTCTGGTAGGAAGGTCTGACTTATTCGCAGTCAATTTCTTAAAAAGATTCTCAAATTCTTCCTGTCATTTGCCAAATACAATCCTCGGGATGCTAATGCAATTTGACGGAGACAGTATATTCCTAAGCCAACCAAAACATATCAAGAGGGGCCTTGAAGAACTGGGTCTCACTGACTGCAAAAACATCAATACGCCTCTCACTCAAAACTTTCATCTTGAACCGGCTTCAGATGAAGATCACGCGCAGTTCTGTCAACTGAATATCAACTACTGATCTGCGACCGGATTGCTGAATCATTTGTCTCAATATACTCGCCCAGACATTACCTTTGCTGTCTCCAGTCTTGCAAGATTCAATGCAAAGCCAGGCCTCAGTCACTGGAAGGAAGTACGGAAAGTATGGAAGTACCTCAAGACCACGAAGGAATTCAAATTGACTCTTAAGTACAACTCGACTAAGGAATCTATCTCAAGCTATAGCAACGCAACGTGGGGAGAAAACCCCATTTCTTGCAAGTCCCAAACTGGATACATAGTCTTACACTACGGTAGTCCGGTCCTTTGGAACTCCTCGAGGCAACAAAATGTTACATATTCCTCCACTGAGTCTGAACTCAATGCCCTGCTTGATTGCTACCTCGAATTGAAGTGGATCACCCATCTAGTTGAAGAAATACATGGCTCTACTTCCAATAAACCAACGATGTACATAGATAATAAAGGTTTAGATGATATAATAAAGAAATTTGGGTCACACTCCAAGTCACAACACATCGACATTAAAACTAAAGGCCTGCGGGAAGATTTTTCTCTTGCCAAGTTCAACTTGCGTCTTGTTCCCACCGCTGAAATGATAGCAGATCCTCTGACTAAAGCCACCTCCATGGGGGCCCTTCATCTTCTTCAACAAATCATATTCCCCAATCAACCTAGTCAATCTTAAGTCAATTCCATCTTACCAGTCACGAGGGGTGTTGAATATTCCCCAGGTGTCTTTCACCTATCTTCTCCTACCGCGCCTCCGCGCAGAGTCCCTTACTATCTATTATTATTTCTGAGCGCGCCTCTGGGCGCGGATGCGCACTGAACCTACGACAGGGACCCCCATGCAACTTTCTCGTACATACTTGGACTGACTGCTGCAGTCCAATCTCACAACGATCAACGAACGATCTCATCCTCTCCTCATCCTCTTGACCTTCTTCAATTCTCTTCTTTCTTCTTCTATCCCGTCTTTCTACGTATCTCCCGCCTATCTTTCCTATCTATTTCTATTCCCATTCTTCTCTCTCTTCCAATCTCCTTGACGGCCATCCTCCCTACATCAAGTAAACGCCCAAACCTAATTCGCCAATCTCTGACCGGTAAGATGACAACTTCTACAACAAACTCTATTGAAGTCAATCTAACTCTACAATTCAAATAGTTCTTCTCCAGTACCTTGAATTCCTTGTTTTCTATTTCTTCTTTCCTTCTCAATTGTCTCATTGTCTTCAGATATAATAGGAAAATTGAGATTGATTATACTAGAAACTGGAAACTGACAAATCAACAGAAATGAATCAACAGGCGTTGTAGATAAATGATGCAAAATATGAGTACCAACATCGGGCTTGAGGATCTTGAGACCAGTGGACATGAGGTTTAGAGACGCATAGTGAGAATATAATGAGATGAGACTGAGAAGGAAGAGATTCTTGTGAGTTGAGGTCGATGTCAAGACAACTAAAAAGAATGAATAGGTTAGAAATCTCACCGGGAAAACGGATCATAACTGAGAAACAGGGTGAATAAAGATGGCTATGAGAGTATTGAGATGAAAGTAGTAAGGAGAGATGAGAAAGGAAATAGGAAAGGGTGCAAGTTGATTGGAAGGAGTGCGAGGTAATTGATGAGTGATCTGAGGTTGTCGTTTTCCTTGTCTACCCGTTCGGATTGGATTACCCTTGTCCTGTTATTTAGCTCGGACTTGATAGAGGGAGACTACCCAGTCCTTCCAGATTTGGAGTGTCCGCATTCCCTTGACCTTACCTCTGCGCTTTGGCTGCAGATGTTTCTCTCTGCCGTAGAATACTTAACACCTCTCCATGCCCGATGAGATGACAGGACTATTTAGCAGGATTTTTAAAAAAAGAAAAGAAAAGAAAAGAAAAACAAGACAGGACAGTAGGATTAGAAAAAAGAAAAGAAACAAGACAACAGAGCTATACTTTGAGAAGAGGCGGATTTTGTCAATGAGTCTGCAATCATTGCTGAGGATTTCACTAAGGTGAGCCTTATGTTGTTGGCTTTGAGTTCCTCCCTCATACCTTTTGTCTTTAGATCCAGATGTCTGGTCTTTGAGTTTGAACCAAACTTTCTGATCTTATCTTCCAGACCGCTGTTGTTGATGTTCATGGAGATAGTTGTGATGGGTTGATTGAATATGTCATGTAGGAGAGCCTTGATCCAGGTGGCTTCGTGGTATGATTCTACCAAGGCGTTGAGTTCTGCGTTGGTGGATGACCAAGTTATGTTCCGTTGTTTGCAGCTGTTCCATGAAACAAGACTTCCAAATACAATACATAGGTATCCTGTTTGCGACTTACGTGTGTCGGTGTCATCCGCCCAAGACGCATCTGAGTACACTTGCAGAGGATCGGATCCTGGTTGGCAGGTCAGTGTCAGACAGCGGCTTCAAGTGGTCTTCAGATACTTCCACGTTTTCTTTAGCTCGTTCCAATGAGGGAGTCCTGGCTTAACATTGAATCTTGCTAGGCTTGATACTGCAAAACTGATGTCTGGCCGTGTGTAGCATGCTATGTGGTTGAGCATCCCAATAGCCAATTGGTAGTTGATTTTTAGGGCCTTAAAGGCTTCGTGTTTTCTTCATCAGTTGCGGGTTTGAGTTGCAGGTTCTGAGTGAGAAGTGTGACCGTATCTCTACAGTCGCATAGTCTGAGTTCTTCAAGCCCATGCTGGATATGATTGGGTTGACTTACTAGAATCCTGTCCTCTTCCACCTGTATTTTCATACCTAGTAGTATATCAGGATTCCTGCTTTCAGACCCGTCAAATTTGTTCAGAAACTTCTGCTCGAAATCTTGTCCTTCTCCCACAAGGATTAAATTGTCCACGTTGAAGAAGAGTCTTGATCGGCCGTCTTCTGACAGGTAGAGACATGGGTTGCATGCTGACTTGTGAGATCCAGTTTCCTTGAACCATGTTGTGAGGGTCTCGTACCAGTTCTTGGGGGCTTGTTTCAGGCCGTATAAGGATTTCTTGAGCTTGAGGAAGCGGGACTTGCGATTGGAACCTTTTGGGGTTTGGATTATCACTTCTTCTTCTATTTTTGAGTGCAGGAACGCACTCTTGACGTCAAATTGGCATACCTTCTGCTTTGATTTTAATGCATATACTAGTAGCATGCAAAGAGAGGAGGGTTTTCCGGTTGGGGCGAAGGTCTCAAAATCATCCAAGCCTTCTATCTGATTGAACCCTTGGACACATAGTCTAGCCTTGTATTTGATAGGATCACCGTGACAGTTCTCCTTGAGTTTATACGTCCACACTGTCTGTAGGGGATTCTTCGGTTCTGGCCCTTCATAGTCCTCCCAAACTTCTAGTTTTTCAATCGAGCCAAGTTCTGTGTCCATGGCCTGAATCCATCTTACAACTTCTTCACATGTTACTGCGTCATTGTAGCTTTTGGGCTCATAGTAGTGGTAGTATCCGTACCTCTGTGGAGGACGGAGTGAAGTGCGGTCGCGAAGGGTCCTTGTGCTTTGCGTGGGTTCTGCGACTTTCGTTTGAGGAGGTTTAGGTTGCGGGTTTGATCCGTCCGATTGATGATCCTTGGACAAGTGTTGTGGTTGAGGGTGAGAAGTGTTGTCATCTGAAGATTCAGAGTCAGAGTTGGGATTGTCCTCGGACTCTCCTGACGATGATTCTTTGGCCGCATCTCTGTATTTGGTGTATGTTGGAGTTTTCGAGACGGGAGCAGGGTTAGAAGGTGGATTGGTATTCACAGCTTCATTGACATCTTTGTGGTTGTTCTCTGATGTCTCGTCCTTGGAGAGAAGGAGGTTTGAATGTTGAGGATTTGCCATCTTGAGAAACTTGATGTGCTTTGTGAGAACGACAGAATTGGATTTAGTCAAGATTCGCTATGAATGAAGGAGAGGGTTGAAGCCTACAAGGATCCCTTCCACCCCTTTTTCCTTAAAATTCTGGCCTTTCTCTCTTCTGGACAGGAGGTAGACACATGGGTTCCCGATTGGCTTCACAAATCCTGGAGGCAGTTCATATCCGTGAATTCTTCCCCAGGGCGATTCATGATGACCGTCTCTGGGGATTTGATTCAGCATGAGAGAGCTTGCCTTGATCACCTTGTGCCATAAGTTCGCCGGAAGGTGTGCATCCTTTAACATGTTTCTGGTGGATTCGATTAGGGTTCTGTTGGCCTGTTCCGCCCTTCCATTGTGTTCTGGGTGGTAGGGTTCCGATATGATTTGACATATGTGTTTTTTGTCGTAGAATTGTTTGAGAGTTTGATTGACGAATTCCAATCCGCCGTCCGAGAATACTTCGGTTGGATAGTAGCCTCTTTGTATATGTTCTTTTTCTATCAGATCTATCAGTATCTCTGCCGTCTGATCTTTCAATCCCATCGGGAATGCGCCAATGTACCCCATGGCATTGTCTACTAGCGTTAAGATGTAGCTGTGGCTGCCCTTTGATTGCGGTTTGAGAGGCCCCATGAGGTCTAGATGGATTCTTTCAAAGGCCTTGCTTACAGGTTGAGAGGTTTCTTTGAAGGACGCCTTTGTGATCTTGCCTTTGATACAGTGGATGCATTCGAATCTTTTCTTGAATTCCAATGGGATATGTTTGGTTGTGCTTTTGAGTCTACTAATTGCTGCATGTCCATGTTTTCGGTGGATCTCCATCAAATCATCCTTGTGAGAGTGAGCCAGAAGTGCGGAATTGGTGTGGTGTTGGGGAAGCTTTGGGGTCTCTAGCGTATAAAGATTGCCGACAATTTTTCCGCCGAACAGTCTTTGTTCATCTTTCAGCACCTGAAAATTTACTTTTTCACCCTTCAACACACATCCTGCTTTGTTTAGTGCTCCCGCGCTCAGTAGGTTGATGGTTAGACTTGGTACGTAGTATACATTCGATAGTTCCAGCGTGAAGTCACCCCATATGAAGATGGCTGTACCTTTTCCTTTAATTTCTAACTCAGCTCCCTTCTTTCCCGTTTTGATGGAGTCTTCTTTGCAGGGGGAAATTTCCTTGAAATATCTACTGTCGTTGACCATGTGAAGTGATGCGCCACTGTTGAGTATGAATTTAGATCCTGGGTCTCCGTGATCGATCCATGACGTGAGCAGTGCTAGGTAGTGTGCTGAGGGGGTTGTTTTGGTTTTTCAAGCCTTCCACTTTGTTTGATCTTCTCTCCACCAGTCAGGTGCCAACTCTGGATGGAGGTGCCAGCAGTTGTCGGCTGAGTGTAGTTTGTCTTGTTTGGGATTGTGCCAGCCCTCTGTGCATCTTTGTTTCTCTCCGCTGTACGAGTTGTTATTTGGTGATTTGGTGTTCGCCAGGGCTATCTCGGATCTGTCGTTTGGTCTATCTTGAGAGCCTTGAGCTTTTTATTCATTATTGAGTTGGGTGAGGTGGTTAAGTACGTAGTCAACTGAGAGTTCCTTGTCCGTGTGCATGATCTGTCTCTTGAAATCTTTCATATTCTCGGGGAATTTGAATAGGATTAGGTAGGCCAGGATGTCGCTTGGGAGTGTGATTCCTACTTCCAGCATTTTCTTCAGGCAGACTTTGATCTTTGTGATGAATTCCTTGATTTTGTTTGGTTTGAATTTAATATAAAGGAAATCGTTGAAGATTCTTGCCCTGTTTGATGCTTGAGATGATGCGTATTTCTCTATGATGGCCTTCCACAGTAACTTGGCTGAGTTCTTATTAGTTGGTGTTACAATGTTGTCGTGAGTCAATGGTTCTAGATGGGAGATGAGAAGCAGTTTGATTTTGTCGTTCACGTCTCCATCCAGGGTTTAGACTTCATTGTTTAAGGCCTTCACGCAACCTCTTACGTCCAGTATGGCGTCCATCTTGTCTTTCCAGACGCCATAGTTGTCCTCGCTTAGCCTCGGAATGGTGTCTAGAGCGGTTTTCAGCATTTCTTGATGAAACCCTTTGGAGCCCGCCATTTTTCAGTTCCTTTGATTGAGTTGGTTGTTGGTTCAATAGAGCCTTGCTTTCGGCTTTTAACCATAATAGGAAAATTGAGATTGATTATACTAGAAACTGGAAACTGACAAATCAACAGAAATTAATCAACAGGCGTTGTAGATAGAGGATGCAACATATGAGTACCAACATCGGGCTTGAGGATCTTGAGACCAGTGGACATGAGGTTTAGAGACGCATAGTGAGAATATAATGAGATGAGACTGAGAAGGAAGAGATTCTTGTGAGTTGAGGTCGATGTCCAGAAAACTAAAAAGAATGAATAGGTTAGAAATCTCACCGGGCACACGGATCATAACTGAGAAACAGGGTGAATAAAGATGGCTATGAGAGTATTGAGATGAAAGTAGTAAGGAGAGATGAGAAAGGAAATAGGAAAGGGTCCGAGTTGATTGGAAGGAGTGCGAGGTAATTGATGAGTGATCTGAGGTTGTTGTTTTCCTTGTCTACCCGTTTGGATTGGATTACCCTTGTCCTGTTATTTAGCTTGGACTTGAGAGAGGGAGACTACCCAGTCCTTCCAGATTTGGAGTGTCCGCATTCCCTTGACCTTACCTCTGCGCTTCCGCTGCAGATGTTTCTCTCTGCCGTAGAATACTTAACAAGATCTCCTATAAACTTAAAGCTGTCACCTTGAACAACATTCTTTTATCTACGCTGTAGGATTCTTCATTTCTTTCTCCATGCTTTCTATCTCTTTTAAGATTCTGTCTGATATATTTCTTTCTGTTTATTCCTGATCTCTCAGCCAAAGCTGGTTATAGTTCTCAAGAAATAAATCTCCAACTTATTAGATTAGAATGGGACCCTTCAATCTGCCAAAAGGGGTCTGCCTTTGTGTGACTAGCACTGATTCAAAAACCTGCACCAAACCTTTGTTGTGTGAGTTTGCCTTGACCGTTTATTGAGAAATTTCCCAGATTACAAACCATGTCGATGATAGGCTAAATACAAATATTTATCACACATTGAGTTGAAAACTGTTTAAGTGTAAACATGCTTCATTGCCCATTTTTTACTATACGTTTCTGCCTCTTCCCTAGTAGCAAAAGATCTTGTTGAATTACTGTGAAAGGATTGGATGAATTATGAACAAAGAGGAATCAAGCAACTGGAAGAGGTTGAGGATTTGCCAAGTTTTTAAGTAATAGAGTTGACTTTAGATAGATAAGAAATGGAATGGCGGTGACAAAATACTTTGAAAGAGTTTAAGATAGAGCATTAGACTTCATTTATGAGAAAGAGGTGACGATGATCATAAGTCTTACCAGTCAGAACTTGACAAGAAGATAGGTTGAGAATTTGGATTTGATGAGTTACAATTAGTTGCGTGGTAGTTGAGGAGAATGAGGAATGAGAAGAAAGAATCCCAAGAAGAAGAAAAGGAAAGAGGGTCGCGCGAGGGAATGAGAGTTGAGATGAGTCGGGAAACATGAGTGTGACATGCAAAGGTAAACTGGTGACAGTAACTAAAGGCGCGCGGAAATGACTGAGACAGTAAAAGAGACAAGAAAAAGAAAGAGAAAAAAGAGACAAAAAATAGAAAGAAAAGGAAAAGAAAAGAAAGAGAGTGATTTATTTGACAGCTCTCACAGGAGGTGGGGCAAGTGGATTGGTCATAGTTACATAGTCATAGTTACAGTTTCATGGTTATATTTATGGCATGCACTCCATCAGTTTCAACCAAATTAAATCAGCCAAAGAGCAGAGTAACATAAAATGCTACTAACCACCAGAGTTAGTGTCCATTTGTGACACATTTTGTTCCTCAATTGTCACCCTTTATGAGGATGCAATTGGGGCTTCCAATCTTTCATTACCCAAACCTTTTTTTCCGCATCTTTGTTCATTGCACTAATAAAGTCCTTGAAAACAGCCTTGTTAAATGGAGGGCTTTCCATTGTTCCCATAATGCAAAGAAAATGAAATGCTACTTCAGTATTCAATCCAATCTATAAATTGAAAAACTACCAAGTTTGCTCATTTTCAAGTTGAGAAAGATTAATCTTGTGGGATGTATGTTTGCAGTTTCCCTTTATTTTCAATGACATGGTTTAAAGATTCAATTTATTTCAATTTAATTTCACTTTGGTATCACTTTGGGATTGCTAGATGTGGAACAAAAGTCCCACAACTAAGCGTTGATCCCAGATTGGGGTTGATGGAACCCAAATGTGGTCCAGGGGGTCCCAAAACGTTTGGCACAACCCAGGGGGCTGCGTACCCCAAAAATGGCTCAAAGCCGCTGTTTACAGGGGTACGAAACCCAAATATGCCATGTGAGGGGGGTATATGCCCCCCTGGGGTTGCGCGTGTTTGAGAAAACCCCTTGGGAGAGTTTAGATGCGTGTTTTTGGCCCCACCCCCTTTTTGGATGCGTTTATGGGCCCCAACTTGTCCATTGGGCCTTTTAGGGCCCTACACAACTCCCACAAAAGTGGGAGTTGTGAATTTAAAATCAACATTTTTTTTTAATTTTTTTTTATATTCATATTTTTAATTTGAAGGATTAATTTATTATTTATTTATTTTTTTGTTTATTTATTTATTTATTTATTTTTTAGTCATTTATTTTTTGGTTTTTTATTTTTTTTATTAAAATAAAACAAAAAAATAAGATAACAAAAAGTGAAAAAAATAGAAATATATATATATATCCATTTGAAACTCAGATGGTGTTGCAAACCACCACTTGTGACTCTGATGGGTTGTAAACAGACATTTTCCACACAGATGGGTTGCAAATAGTTTTTTGCTCCATGTTCCTGAACCCAGGTTTGCAAATTCAACATTGGCCTTTGTTCTTTTTTTGTTTTTTTGTTTTTTTGTTTTTTTGTTTTTTTGTTTTTTTGTTTTTGTTTTTTTGTTTGTTTGTTTTTGTTTTTTTTTTTTTTCATTTTTATTCAATTTCTTTTGAAATTTGTTTAATTTTTCACTTTTCTTTTCATTTTCTTTTTTTTTCTCTTAATTTTTTCATTTTTTTCATTTTTTCATTTTTTCATTTTTTTTGTTTTTTCATTTTTTTTGTTTTTTCCTTTTTTTTCCTGTTTTTTTCTTTGTTTTTTTGTTTTCTGTTTTCTGTTTTCTGTTTTTTTTTTTTTTTTTTTTTTTTTCATTTTCCTTTTTAAATTTTTTATTTGGTCAGTGTTAACTTTCCAATCATACACAACTCATTTACAACTAAAAATGGGTCGTGCGGCATGATTTTCAAACCAGCTGGGTAGTGAATGGCTGTGTGTGACCCATCTGTGGCCGGGATAGCCATTCACAACTCAGATGGGTTGCAAACCCCGCCATACAACTCTTTTTGAGTCATGAATGGTTGTGTAGGGTTGCCAATTTTTATTTTTAGTTCCATATATTTATCTTAGTTTATCTTGTCATATTTTTTATATATTTATCTTAATTTATTTATCTATATTTTATATATATTTTAATTTTTAATATTTTTTATTGATTCAGGGTGTTGAATTTTTAACTCCCCCAAACCTAGAAATCACACGGTTTTGATGTTGCCACAATGTCCCCAACATCCCCATTGCACGCCGTAAACCTGGAAAAAACAGGGTTTTTGGGAGTTTTCAAAAAAGAAACTAGGGGATAGAAAGGCATCTCAAACCCTGTAGAATAACTTGGAAAGATTTTGGCCATTTTTGATGCTTTCAAAATTGCTCTCAAAAAACTGAAAAAAAGCTCCACTTCTCAAATATTTTGAGATTTTTAATTTTTTTTAATTTATTATTTTGAGAATTCTTGAGAGGAAAAAAATTTTCAAATATGGCAGGCCATTCAATTATAATTTTTCCAGAATTTTAGTACCACCAGAGAATGGGATTTACATAAAAAATAAACCATTATTTTCAATTCTTTTTTTTTTGGTTATTTTTCAAGGAGATTTTCCATATTTTCAGTTTGCATTATTTTACATGATCATTGGAAAGGGCCCAAAGGAAATTTTTAAGGTATTTCATTGGGCTTATATTTTTCCAAATAATTAATAATTGAAAACACAAAAGTGGTTTTTTTTCTCTATCAATAAGTAAAAAAGAAAATATGATAAATTGAGAAAAAAATGGAAATATAATTCAATCAATATCAATTTGTGCTATTTTATAATTTTTACTACCAGGAAACCAAATATTCAAAGCAAGTTCCCAGTTATTATAAATCAAATCTGCCCATTTTTGTGATTCCTTGCTACCAAAAGCCTTCTAAAGGGGATCTCATTGGGAAGCTGGCAAGAGTTCAGAATTTTATTGGAAAGAAATTTTGTGCTGAAAATCTTCCCAAATAATTAAACATATGGGAGATTTCTGGGAATTGGCAGTTGGAGGGGAATTGAGGAGCAAATTAGTTGATGGAATAAACTTATATAAAGTACCACTGGCCTTTTGTATGTAACTGCAAGCAGGAAACCATGGCAAGGGAATTTCATCCAGTAACTTTGATGGGCAGTTCCAGAAGTTTGGTTGAGATTTTTTCTTGCTTTGTCAAAATTTCAATCCCAGAATTGATCCAAGAAGTTTTCATCCTTGAAGAGAGAGTTTGATTCCATTTCCTTGATCATTTCCTGAAGTATTGAACTCCAGTATTAGGATTTATGGCCTAAATTAACTGCTACTGATCTGTACCCACAGTTCCCATCACCCATCACATCTTGATTATGTGAAATTTTTGGTGTGGCTGTCTTCTGGAAAATTAAACTTTTGTATGGATACTAGGAAAAAAAGATGAGTATTATTTAAGATGAAAAAGAAGAAATTAATACTTACTTTTTCAATAGCCACCACTTCAAAATAATCAGAAGAGGAAAAAGACAATGTTTTGAACTGCAACCCCAAAAAAAGGGGGTTAACAAGTGAGAAATAAAGCACAATTAATTCAGAAATTTATTCAAATTTTCTGTTTCAGAGGCTGTGGCTGTGCAAGCACAGATTGGATTCCCTGGAGGCCTATAAGCATCTTCATATTTTTGTTTTGAAGAATGAGACAAGAAAGTGAGGACCAGTTGGGAACAAATAGTGGGAACAAAGGAGACGAGAGAGATGGACAGTACCTGAAGAATGAGACCAGCAAGTGAGGATGAGTGGGGCACAAATGGTGGGACCAAAGGAGACAAGAAAGATGGACAGTACATGAACAAGGGAGAAGGCATAAAAAGAAGAAAGCAACCAATGAGTGAATTTCAGGAGGAAAGCATGAGAAGAAAACATAGGAAAGAATCAAGAAAAAAGAGAAGTACGTAGAGAAAAAGAGAAGGAAAGAAATAAGAGAAAACCTGAAGAATGGTACTGGAAAGTGAGGAAAAGTGGGGCATAAATGGTGGGACCAAAGGAGACAAGAGAGGTGAAAAGTACCTGAACAAGGTACAAGGGATAAGAGACAAGAATGTAAAAAATGAGTGAGGAGAATGAAAAGAGAGACAAGTAAAAAGTGATTTTAGTACAAGCTTCTTTGACACCTTGATAAGTGACAAGATTTGGATATCCATGGTTAGGTTACTCTACACTTAGAAATCCCCTTCAGATCTACTAGTTGTCTAGATAATATGAGTGTTGGGTTTTGCAAGGCATGGCCACGGATTCCAACATTTTTCTTCCCTTGATCCTCTTCAAAGTACCAGCACTCACATTCTGTGAAACAACCCTCTTATTGATTATGGTTCCTGACCTCTCAGCGACAAATGAAAATATGAAAATAAATGGAAACTGGAAAAAAAATCCTGATCCCCCCCAACCAAAAAAATAATACTAACTGTCTTTATTATATCTAATTCTTCAAGATTTTTGATTTATTCTCCACTCAATTCTTCTTCTTTTAAAAAAAACTCCTGTTCAAAATGAAATTTTAGCCTCTATACAAAAAAAACACCTCTTCCTCTGATTCTTGTTTCTTTTTCCCCTTGAAATTTTCAAGGTCTTCCTTTCCTTACCTTTTCCCCAGAGTCTGAAATTAGAGAAATCCATTTACCAACCAGATACTTTTAAAATCAATTCAACAGAAAGAGATAAAAAACCAGAAAAAGAAACAAATAAAAATTGAATTAACCACTTGGTTCTTCCTTGGTATTCCTCTTCCCTTAGGTACTTTGACATATTCAAACCCAGATGGATTGCTCTTAGATGAATTCTAATAATATCTTTTGCTTTTATTGTGGGTGAATTTGGGTCTTCCACAAATTATCCTTTCTTACTTTGATAGGTGTTCTGGAATGGGAGTCATTTGATACTTCCCCTTTGACAGTTTCATCGTTTCTGCAAGGTAAAAATGTTGTTATCCTGGGCGCAATCCAAAGAATTCTTCAAAGAGTTCATTCTGAAACCAGTTTATGTTGGTTGATTGGGAAGGTGATTCATGAGGTGATTGAGAAGGCTTGCATAACCCCTCTTCAGCAAACTAGGAATAGTATCAAGATAAAATAATTCAGAAATCAATGTTAGAATTTTTTTTTCTCCAAGAAAAGAAAACATATGGCAAAAGGAGGTTTGACATGCCACTGCAGAAGAAAATCATCAAGCAAACATTTTTTTTCTTGAAATTTGCCTTTTTCACTTGGTGTACACAAGGAATGCCCATGAGAGAAGAATAATCACAATCAGAACAGGTGGTTGAGTTTTCTGCTGAAATGTGAAAGGAATGCACAATCTTGAGAGCATAGTGGCTTATTCTTCCTGAGAGATGTTCAACACAACATGGGATAAAAATAATATTCTTGAACTCTTGCTGAGAATTTTAAATGGCAGTTTCATGGAGTTGAATTGAAACTGAATGATATATTTGGTGAAATAAATTAGAAAAGGAACCAGAAGAAGTTGTGATAAATAGTTTGAAATAAGAGTAAAATCTTTCTATTCTAGATGTTCTGGTATTGACAAAATGCAGGTGCTTTTTTGCAGAATGTGAAACAAATTTTATTTTTAGAGGAAGCCAGTTGTGAAAAAGGTAGTCAGAAGTAGGGGGATTCCAGAATAGAGTCAGTTTGGTAAATTTTTCTTGGTAAGAATTTTCAGATTTGGATTTGACCAGCATATTCCAGTGTTTTATGGATATTATCAATTCTTCTTCATATGTAAAGTGTTTTCTACATTCTTTTTGAATTTTTTTAAAGATATACCAGACACAGAGTAAATGATGAAAGTTGGGAAACACAGTTTCAATGCAATAAATCAGGGCTTGCTCTTTTTCAGTCACAATGACTTTGGGCTATTCATGTCCTAATATTTTATGAATTTAATGGAGATCCCAATTATATTCTTCCTTTCATTCTTGCAAGAGGAAACAGAAAACAACAGAGAATCTTTTAGTTCAATTGTTGACCCCCAAAATGTGAAGAAGAGGCATGGAGAATTTCTTGGTTTTATAGGTACAGTACATCATTAATACTGATGGAAAGAGTTTAATTAATCTGCTAGAATCTGCGTGAGAAATGAACAAAGAAATAATATGACCATTTTCATTATTGATTTCATATGTAAAAGATGATTTTCTTAATTGCATTATGAAAGCTTCTATGGGTTATTTTTCTTAAAGTTTTCCTTTTATAATTTTTGATGTTTTTCATAGATTTTACTAAGGTTTGTGTCATTATGAGAATTTGAGGACTGCATTAAGGAATTAAGGATCTTCAGGGGAGGATCCCCAGCTATTGTTAAAGAATTAAACATATCCTCTTGATCAACCTGAATCCTTATATGAACTGGATGGTTGAATGGATTAGTTGATGTTGGATTATTGTGATCAGGTCATTTAATTATTATTTCCCAAGTACCAGGAATCTTGTGAAAGCTTCCAAAGAATTTGAAGGGAAAGTTTTTTTTCTAGTTGATGAAAGTCTTTTGCTATCCAAATTGGGCTTATATTACCCAGATTTGTCACATTGGTAAGTATATATTTGCTACTTGATATTGGAGAACTTGGTGAAAATTGCATATCCATGGGATTTAGCTCACTCTTGAACAGCATACACAAGGTCCCCCCTTGAATTATATGATAATTCAGATTGGAGGAGCCAAAGGGGTGGAGTCATGAGGGTGATATAAATAATTTGAAGCAGTAGAAGGAGAAGAACCATAGGCCAATAGTGGAGCAGAAGAAGAAACAAAAGAAGCATATAGCAAAAGTGGGTTGATGTGTTGTTCAGAAATTGTTTGTTTGGGATTTAAATTTTGAGATAGTTCTTTTTTTATGAAGATTTTATTTTTTTGATTTTAAATTGAGTTTTTGGATTCAGGGGGTTTTTTCTAGTGGCTTTGGAGTGTTTAATTGAATTTTTTGATATTTTTTGAGTAGTGATTTGTGATTTGTTGATTGGTGTTGAGTTGTGATGATTGGTCATGGTGGTGGTTATTGGTGTGATGTGGAGTGGATTCTGGATTTTAACAGGTGATTTTGTGGTTGAGGAGATAATTGGACCGCCCAAAGAGGTGAGGAGGAGGCAGGAAAGAGTTCAAAATCATATTTAATATCAGATTATTCATATTGAAGATCCCAAAAATGCAGACCTATCCCAAAAAGGGGTTCAAACATGGTATTTTGAGGTTAGACATTTGAGGGCCAAAACAAGGTCCAAAAAATATGAAAAAAATATTTGTCTTTCATTTGAAGTTCATTTTAAAACTTTAATTTGAGTTTGTCCATAAAAAGAATCAAAATAGTATCAGCAATTGCTTCAAAACAAACCCCAAAACAGGCACTTCCCATTTTTGTTGTAGATGCATAATTTTTTTTAGGTGAATAATTGATCCTAAAAATCCCCAAATAATTTCTTTGGGCCATTTTAAATGGCCAATAAGAGACTGAAAACTAAAAATTTGGAAAATCTCATGGAAAAATAACAAAAAAAGAAGAATTTAAAACAATTTCTCATTATGAATGTAAATCCCATTGTCTGGTGGGAAAAGGAAGTACTTAAATTCCGGAAAAATTTATGATTGAATGGCCTTCCATATTTGAAAAACTTTTTTCTTTTCAGATTTCTCAAAATAATCAACGGAAAAAACTTAAAATTTAAAAAGATTTCAGAGGTGGACCTTTTTTTTCAGCTCTTTGAGGGCAATTTTTAAGGCATTGAAAATTGCCACAATTTCTCAAATTTATTCCACTGGTGTTTGAGATTCCTTTCTATGCCCTAGTATGTTTTTTTTAAAAACCCCCAAAAAGCATGTTTTCTCAAGATTTACTGCATGCATTGGGGATGTCAGGAGACATTGTGGCGTCATAAAAACCATGTGATTTCCAAGTTTGAGGGGGTGAAAAACTCAACACCCTATGTTCAATTCAATTACTTATTTATTCATTTTTTATTTAATTATTTAATTATTTATTTCTTTATTTTTATTTTTTTGAAACTTGTCAAGTTTTTAACCTCTGTTCACGACTCATATGGTTTTTGAACAGCTTTTTACGCCCCTTTGCAAATACTGGGTTGCAAATTTAACATTTACATTTTGGAAATTCTTTTTCTAAAATCAAGCTTTTTGCCTGTGGTTAGTAATGTCTTTGGCATAATTATAGACTGGGCCCAATTGGCATTACCATTGAATCACCAGTTGAAATCTTGGAAACTATGAATTTGCTCCTAAATATGACAAAAAGCAAGTGATTTCAATTGCAAAGCACAATTTTATGTAATTTCTGTTTCCTCAAAATAATTTTAGGTGAAAAAATTTCAAAGTCAAGCTATTAGGAGGAAATTTAGGAATAAATAATGTATGAAAAAATATTTTGGCTTATAGAATGAAAAAAGAAGATCACCTGATTAAATGTGACATAACAGGGCACAAATTGTCCCTTTGTCCCCAGGTATATCACTTGTAATCAAGTGATTTTTGTTTTTTAATGGTGATAGGTTTTGAGCTTGATCTTAAACAGAGTCATGAATTGACTAATGATTCATTGTTTTTTTACCTCATTATATAAAATATAATCCATTAGCAATGTATTGATTTTGAACAATGCAGCATTTCATACAAATAAAATAAGACAGTCCATTAGATAACTATTTTAAAGGTATTAATGTTGAAGTTTTGGAAGAAAACTCTTTATTAATCTATCCAAAGCTTGTATGAATCAAGGAAGCATCATTTTTTTTGAAACCTGTATATTATTCAGAACATTTCCAACGTTGAGTAAGAAATCAGGGTAATAAGGATACCCTGCAGGAAACATGTTTTCAGTAAGGTGCAAAAATTGGAAATATATCCAGCAAGCAGAATCAAAAAAAAACATTCATCAAACAATTGTGTATGTGTACCCTTTCTTGAATCTATAAATATCAAAAAATTTCTTTTTGCAGGGTTGGAAAATACCAACATTGACCTTGTTTGGAGAAGAATTTGGTAGACAGTGTTGTTTTATCTGGAACTTATGTTGTTCTCTTAAAAATCAGGATCCCCCTCTAGCTACTCGAAATTATTTCTTTTTTTGTTTGAATGTAGACTTTTTTTTACTGAATGTATTTTATTTTTTAATATAAATGGTTTCTTTGAATTTAAAATTTTTTTTTGAAGGAAAAATTTTGTTTCAAGTCCCACAAAAAGAAAACCATGCAAATAAATGTATAGAAGTCTGCATTTTATATTTTTTTTCCACTTTTTCCCCCATTTTGGCACCCAAATTCATGTACATACATCTGCATGCACTTATACAACATAATTTTTGTGTCTGATTTTTGTGTAAAGTATTACAAAAATACATGAGCAATAGATTTTCAAATATTTTGCAATTCAAAATGAAAAAAGAACACCTTCAGTTTAGCAGGGGGATTTAACCAATGAGAAAAACTTCAGTGTAACACAAAGAAACTGCAAGAAATTTAACAGAGGAAAACAGAAACCACAAATCAGGATTTGAATTTTTGACCTAAATACCAGCCCCTGTTACATTTTGTCATCTTCCCACATCGCAATGTATATTTTGGATTTATCATTGATATCCTTGATTACTCTTCATTAAACAACCATGAGTTTTTTTCCATATTCCCTCTTCACTTGTGGTTCAAAACAAATAACAACACTAAAATCCTCATGAAATCCTTCACAATTCACTTTAACACCAATTGATAAATCCAAAAACATTTGATCACTCTGGTCTCCATCATCAACTATTTCAAAACCTTCAACTCCAAAATTAATTACGTATTTATCAATGAAGAAACTTTGGAGAATTGATTTCAAGAACAAAGAAATTGATGGAAAACTGATGATATTTGAGATACCAAAATCTAAGAAAGGGAGAAAAGAAAAAAAAAAACAGAAATTAAAAAAAGGCATAGAGGGCTGAGCAAATATGCCAAGTATGAGAAACATTAAAAAGAATCATACCACTGTGACAGGCTCAACAAGTATTGTTTTACCAAGTCAATTCAGCAGAGCCAGAGAGGATGAGAAAAAGAAACAATAGATGAGACCAGACAAAGACAAATGTAGGTTTATGAAAAGAACCAATGATCCACCTCTTTGTGCAGTAGTACAAGAGGTCAGTGATGGATTGGAAGGAAGAAGAGAAGAGAAAACAAAAGAAGGGAAATGTTGTTCATACCAAACTGGATCAGAGGTTGAAGCATTCTGGTAATCAATGAGGGTTTAGTTTTGAGGATGGTTGAGCTTTAAGGATTTCAGGAGATAGATGGGATAGGAAAGTAATGAGGAGAAGGAAGTGAATAGAAAGGGATAAGAGTAGGATGAAGGTTGGAAGGGATAGGGATAGAAAAGACACAAAGGTATGTTTTGTAGTGAGCTGTCTCAATAGATTAGGTAGAAAATATGGTTGGATAGACAATAATTGCTGATTCAGACAGTATAACTGGCCCATTGAAAACAGGGATGGAAGTGAGGAAAGTCTTTGACATTCAGATGAACCCAGTCAAGGCGCGCGGAAAAGACTGTCATTTATCTTCAACAGAAAGCCAAAAAGGAATATTGGCATGAACATAATTTCAAATAAATTGCTCTCTCTATTCTTCTTTTCTTTTCCCTTCTCTTTTTTTGTCTCTTTCACTCCTTTCTTTCTGGTCTCTTTTTTTGCTCTTACAGTCTCATCTGCGCGTCTCTGATCTCTGTCACGTGTAGTCTTCTACATGTCACCTCAATGTCTCCCTAAAAACATCATCTCGACCCTCTTCTCTACTACACTACTGAGGGACAATGATCTTAACCACGTTAACCTGACTCCAGCTCAACACAACTATCTTACTGAATTGACTCAACTCTTTCCTTCTTTGACTCTTGTCTCTTTTCCTCTTCTTCTTCTTTCTTCTCTTTTCTTCTTCTTTTCTAACCTTTAATCAACTACTCAAAACTCCTCAAACTGATCTCTCAATCACTCATCTTGTCAATTTTTGACTGGTAAGACTTATACTTGTTGCACCTCTTTCTAATCAATAAAGTCTAAATCTTCTTCTGAATATCTTTTAAAGTATTATATTACCACCATCCCATCTCTTATCAAAACTCAACTCCATCTACTGAAGATCTTGACAAATTCTCAACCCTTGTCTATTGCTTGATGATTGTTCTTCTTTTTAAATATTTCTCAGCTTTATTATTTTTCCCTTTTTATTTCTTATTTTCTTTTCTCTTAACTGATGCTGTCTATGTGTCAGCCCTCTTAGTTCTTAAATATTTTAGGCTTTTCAAAGTAATTCAACACATAAGCAGGAGGAAAAAGATCTTAGAAAAACACAGAGACAACCAACAGTGGGGTTTATTCAAAAAGAATGAAAAGAGAAGGACAAGAAGAATATTCACAAGGACAGGATTGGAGAACTGAATAGGTTGAGCAAACAGCTCATGAACAGGAGGCAGTGATCTTTTTTTTTCTTTCTCACCAAATATGAGAAGGAACCAGAAGTCCTTGAAGAGCTAGAAAATCAGAGTTGAATAAGACAACAGAGTTTGGCTGTTGAGGAGTTGGATTGAATGGCCTTGTTCACAGAGAAACGGTTGAAGAGTCCAAGTGACAAGGGAAGAGAGACAGGACATTAGTTTGTGTTAAAGATTGTGTGTTAGAAAGGGTGGGTAGGACAATGAGAGGGAGGTTGGTTGGTGAGAGAGCCCTTTTTAGGTTCAGGAAAGAGCAGAGAGTAGTGACAGTGATGCAACAGTTGTGAGACTAGGAGACAGCCAACAGTTGTGAGATTGGTGGTTGGAGAGTGTGAAATTTGTGTGAGAGGAGGTATATGAGCGCGCATGAGAAAAAAGTGTGGGGAAAAGGCCGGGAAAAGAAGAGAGAAGTAAAGAAACACATAGGGAAGGAAGAAAGAAACATAAAAGGAAATAGGAACAGAAGAAGGTGCGTGGTGTAAGAGGGATTGAAATTGACTGAGATAATTTTTTACTTTTGGAGGGACTAGGTACAATATGGAGACCAACAGTCACGAGAGTTGAGGAATGAAAAACAGGAAGAAGAAGATAATGAAGAAAAGGAATTGAGAGATAAGTTGAAATCATACCAGACAGCCAAAGTTCTGAGCTGAGCAATGAGGATTTGGGCAGATTGAGAGATTGAGGTTTGTGGAAGCAAGTTGATGTTGATGGGGTGAGTTGGTGTTGAAAAAGTGAAAAGTGAATGAGAAAGAGAAAGAAACAAGAAGTTGAGATAGAAAGGAAAGACAAAATCAGATGAGAAAAGAGAAGAGATAGACAACAGATGAACAATTAAATTGGAAGATCAATCCAAGGGGACAACTGAGGCAGGCCTTCAATGTGTCAACATGGTGAAATGGCCGTGCGGTGCCTGTTTCTCTGGCACTTCAGGGTAGGCTTCCAGGTGCTTGGTGAGTTAGGAATGCAGGATAGAATTTGATTGAGTGAGAGTCAATTGAGTGGGAGTCAAGGAGAGGGAGGGAGGAGGAGATTCAAATCCCCTCATGGCTGGTAGGATTTGAGGGTAGGAGAACTGGGGATCTGTGAAATGGGGAAGGTTGGAAAGTGAGAGTTTGGGTAGCTCTTTGGTTCATCCGTCTGCTAAAATTTGCCTGAGGGAATGGGTTTTATCACAAGTTTGCTGTATTTCAATTCTTCAGAGATGGCTTTTGTATTTATCTTGATGTGGCTGGTTTTGCATTTGCAGCCAAATTTCTTTAGTTTGTTGTCCAGCCCCTTATTTTTTATTTAGTGCAGGCTGGGTTGAATGGGTTTGGCCCACATTTCTGACACAAGCTCTCTAATCCAAATAGCTTTAATATAAGAATCAACCAGAAGATTGAGTTCATCTTTGGTGGTTGAGTGGGTGACGTTACACTGACAATAGCTGCTCCATAAGATGGGGGAGCCAAACAGAAGAGTTAGGTTACCAAATTGAGAATGTCTTGTTTCAAGGTTTTTGCTCCACATTGAGTTGCTGTAGCAGTGGAGTTGAGTCTCAGGGTTCTTTAATTCCAGGAGAAGAGAGAGTCCTTTGGTGGCCTTTAGATTTTTCCAAAAGCACTTGAACTTGCGCCAGTGATTGAGTCCAGGTTATTTAAAGAATCAAGCAAGACTAGGGATGGTGTAGCTGATATCCAGTTGAGTTAGGCAGGCAATATAGTTCATTGAGAAAAAAGAAGACCTGTAGTTAATGTTGAGCACCTTGAATTTGTCATTTTCTTCATTTGTGGCGGGTTGAAGATTGAGGTGAGGAGTTGGCAGAATTGAGGAGGGATGGAAATTGGTAATTTTGAGTTCTTTGAGACCATTTTTGATGTGTTTAGGTTGGGAGAGAAAGATCTACTTTTTGAAAAGAATTGAATGAGGTGAAAAACCTGGACCAAGCTGATATTTCAAAAAAAAGAGTAAGAAACACAATTGGACCACAAGCATGAGGAATGGAAAGACACCAACATGCAAAAACAGTTCTACAGGCCAGATTATGGCCTCTAAACAGACTAAGTAGAACTATGCACACAAAAAGCTAAGAAGCTGAGTAAGACTGTGAAGATACCTCTGATTGATCTAACTGATTCCGTATGTTTGCTCTGGTTTGCACATAGAAACAAGTTTCAATACTGAGGATGATTTGGATGATTAATGGTGAAGACCCACATTTTTTTGACAGTTGAGGTTCTCTGATTGATTGAAGGAATCTCCTGAGGTCTTGAGAGAATTTTTTTCAAGGACAAGAGGTGTCTTTTTGAAGGAATGCTTGAAATTTGCTTCTGAAAATATTCTCCAGATCAAACAAGCTTGAGAGAACTGGAAAAAATACATGATAGCTTCACAAAATTTCCAATTGTTGAGATTTGAGTTGATGCTCCGGTTGAAATGTTAATAGAGAAGATGATGAGAAGTCTTATGACGCCAAGAGGAGCGGATCTGGGGAGCCAAGGAGGGCACCCCGGTTCAGTGTGAGGAAGAACAGATGATCGAATTCCACTTGATAAAGCATCAGTATAAATAGACTAAATACATGATGGCTGACAAGTGGGAGAA
This sequence comes from Puccinia polysora, assembly GCA_025617555.3. Taxonomy (NCBI): domain Eukaryota; kingdom Fungi; phylum Basidiomycota; class Pucciniomycetes; order Pucciniales; family Pucciniaceae; genus Puccinia; species Puccinia polysora. Next base: position 9,536,421 of record CM062644.1, read on the forward strand.
AAGTGTAATGAATAGATTTAATGAGTATTCAATATCAGACCATTTAGAGTCCGCACAACTTGGAGGACCACTTCAGGCTGAATTGAGATAGGCAGAGCATCAAGGATTCAAGATAGAGAGCCCACTAGAATTATGACTAAATAGAAAAATATAAAGAGGCCACTGGACAGGAACACTCATGAGCTAATATGGAAGAGAGCCACTTGGATTCAACATAGAGATGATACTTGATCTATAACTAATGAGTATAGAATAAAGAACATACTGGAGATGAACACTCAAGAGCAAAATAATAAAAATAAGAGTGATGAGTCATACTGGGATGCACTAAAGATTCAGGCAAAACAATCAGATGACAAAAATTCCAACACCAATGAGACATGGCATGACTAGAGACTACAACTATAGGTGCACTACAGTAACTAATAGAGAATACAGAGAAGCTAAGGAGCATGTAGATTGAGTAACTAGGTACCAGAGAAAGGATAAAAAAGATAAAAAACAGAATTAAGGGTTTGTAGATAAACAAATAGATAAGCATATAATCAACACACTGGCTCAATCCATCACCAGTGACTTGGAGTTAGGAGCCAACATACTTAGCAAAATTTGAGATGGCAATGGCACTTGCAGCCTTGGTCAAAGGATTGGCCAGCATATCCTGAGAAGAGAAAAGTTTGATCCAAATAAGTTTGCTGCTCCAGTAATTCCGTAAGCTTTTCAATTTAATATTGATGTATGTGGCATGTGACTTAGTTCCAAATTTTTTCATTTTGTTGTTCAGTCAATTTTTATCAATTAGATTCAAAGGAGGATCAAACTTTGATTTCCATCCTTTGGAGATGAGATGATTTAGCCATCTTCCTTTGAGATTAATAGCTGATAGTGCATTACACTTGGACTCAGTGGAAGAGTCAGCAATACATCTCTGATGCCAACTTGTCCAATAGAGTGGAATTTCCTTGAATACAGTGATGAATCTGGTTTCAGAGAGACAACTGTCAGGATCATCCCCACATGTGGAATTGCTTTAAGTGACCAGGTGGTTGGAGTTGCTTTTTAATCCAAAGACAAGCTTGTGATTCATGGTCTTCAGAAAGTAGCACCAAACCCGTGTAATTTCATTTCAATGGAGAATTCCTGGTTTTTCCAACAACCTAGCCAAGTTGGAAACAGCATAGATGATATTTGATCTGGCTAGAGTTGATATGAAGTTTAGCCGCCTAATTGGTGATTGATAGTTGAAATTTATTTTTTTGAATTGTTCAATCTTGTCTTCAGTTTCCAGTAGTAGATGAGAACCGGTAGAGAATTGTTTTGAGAGGGATTTGCATTTAGCATATCTAATTCCTCACGATCCTTGAGAATGTGGTTTGGTAGAGACAGGCTGATTGAGTTCTTGTCTTTTTCAACCTTTATTCCAAGTAAATTGTCCACTTTGTGAGCTGATGAGTCTTTGAATTTTTTCAAGAAGAGATTTTTAAAATTATTTAACTCTCCCACCACAACTAAATTTTCAACATGAAAGAATGAGGATGTAACCCCATCCTTGTGATGATAAAGAAAAGGGTCACAATTGCTCTAAATGAAGCCAACACTCTTGTTACAATTGATCAGGGTCCTATACCAATTTGACGAAGCTTTTTTGAGGATGTAAAGCAACTTGATGAGCTTGAGATACTTTGACTTTTTCTTTGAGTAAACAGGGGTCCTCATGTAGACATTTTCTTCCAGGGGCACTTGTAAGAAAGCACGCTTCACGTAAAATAGAAGTATAGGAAGCTTCTTATCCACCAATTAAATGAGCAATGCCCTGAGAGAGGCTATCTTAACAGTAGGCGCAAAGGTCTCAAGGTAATCTATCCCGTAGCATTGATTGAACCCCTGCACACAGACCCAAGCCTTGAGCAAGGCAAGACAATTGTGTAGATCCTGCTTGTGGCGGAATGCCCAAGTGGTGTTGAGAGGGTTGGTGACCTCAGATTAATTGGAGCCTTCCCAGACGCCTAGTTCTTTAGCAGTGTCTAGCTCCTTGTTGATGGGTGCAATCCAATTGGGGATTTTAAGTGCTTTGTGGATAGATTTGGGTAATTTTATGTGGTGGAAGCCATATTGTACCAGCGGTCTCAATTGATCTTGTTTACAAAGTATTTGAAGGAGTGTCTCCTGAACTAATGAGTCCGAGCTCTTGGAGTATGATTGATTTGGATCATCCTTGCAAGGGAGATCCTGTTTAGTGTTGTGAGAAACTTTTGATGCTGATTTTTGATCAACTTATTTGGTTTCTCTTTTGATCAGAGTTCCAGATTTGGCATAAGTATTGTCTTATAATTTGTCATTGAGAGAGATTTTATTGGGCCTTGAGGTTTCAGGAACTGTAAATGCTGATGAAATTATGACTGGAAGCCAGGACCAACTTTTGATTTGGAGTACAAGATAGGAAACAAGTATGAACACAACTGAGGAGATTAATCAGATCAATGAGATAAGGAGATGAATGAAAGAAAAAAACCAACAAAGGAAATGGCTGATTAGAATCAATCAGCCCTCAGTCAACTTGGACAAAAAACACCCAAGCTGGAGAACATGAGATTTGGGTTTTCAGTCTTGTTTGATTTTTGAGGCTGCCTGAGACCTTCAGAGTCAGTTGAGTGGAGATTTTTGAGTTGGGATTCTGGAGAAGAAACTGAGTTAGCGTTTTGGAGTCTGAGGAGCATTGAATTAAAGTTGACAGCTTTGTGGCACCTTGGAGCTTGAGTTGTGTTCTTGAGTTTGATTTGAATGGTGAGTTCCTGTTGTGAATAGATGATCTTTGGGACAATGAGCAAAGTGAGAAGTAAATAAGAGACAATAAAAGTCATGAGACAATGAAGGTCACCTTGGAACATGAATGGATGGGCTTTCTTGAGATTGAGCTTCTCATTTAAAGTATTCACAAGGTTGCATTCATAGGACTTGAGAGAGGGTCAGGAATGCATAGCTGTCCATCTGATTCTAAGATTCCAACACATGCTTGGAATTGATGATCTTTCCCGGCTTTGACAAAACCTTATAGGATATCAGCCAAGGATTGAAACCCACCAGTACTCCTTCATCACCTTTTTTGCTCAGCTTCAAAGCAATTTTGGTGTTGTTTGATAAATTGATGCATGCTGTTCCAATGGGCTTCAGGTAATCTTTGGGTAGTGCAGTACCATGCATCAGTTCCCAGGGGTTTGTCATTCCAGCTTCTTGGGTAATTTGATTCAATGCAAGGCAACAGCTTTGGATGACCACATTCCAACAGCTTTTGGGAATGCATGATGAGCTTAATACTGACCTTAAAGACTATATGATGGTGAAATTAGATTGCTTGGCCTTTTAATTGTTCTGGGAGTGATAGGGCTTGCTAACAAGGTGATGGATCACATTAGATTTGAAAAAGGTGGAAAGTCTCTTGTTGACAAATTCTCCTCTTCCATTTGAGACAACTTCAATTCCTCTTTTCTTCATTCTTGATTGAAAAGATGATGGTTTTGGCCGCTGAATCCTTTATTGGCAGAGGAAAGGAAGAGAGATAAACAGAATTTTTTTCAAAAACAGTGAGAGCATACCTCATGCATCCCTTTCTTTGCGGATTAAGCGGACCCATTAGATCTAGGTGCAAACAATCAAAGATTTGTTCCCCTTTTGTTTTTTCCTGCTTGAAGGAAGACTTGCTTATTTTTCCTTTCTTGCAGGATGTGCATTCAAATGCTGAAAATGTTTCTTTCTTAATTCTGTAACCAAGGTATTTTTCTATTTTATCCAGAATGGCATGGCCTAGATTTTGATGAAGCTTTTGGAGCTTGTCAAGACTCAAGAAGCATGCCTTTTGTCTTTTAGGAATTGGCAAGTTAATGATCAAGAGATTTTTTTCTTTTATTCCACTGAGGATTTCTGTTCTTTTCTTTTCAAGCAAGAAGGAAGGGGGGTTGGATTTGCTTTTAGCCTTTAGGGTAAATCCTTGGTTAAGTAGAGCGCCTATTGAAATCAGATTGACGGTTGGATTGGGGACCCAGACAGTATTCTTTAGGTCTATTTTGAGTTTTCTAATCCTCAGAGTTGCAACTCCAAGGCCCTTTATGGGTATTCCATCCCCCTTCTTTCCGGTTTTGATGAGTTTTTTTCTGGGCTGATCAGCTATAGAGGAGAACAGGGATCAAGCCTTGATCATATGGATGGAACAGCTGCTATTGAGGATAAAATAGTTTTTGCTAGTCTCACTAATTTGGTTCAGGCCACAAAAAAAGGATTAGTAATGGGACTCTTGTTTTTTCTTCTTTTCTCCTTGATTTGACTTTTTTGACGTTTTTTCTGGTCTGAGATCAGGAAACTCTTCCCAGCATTTTGCAGCTGGATGTGATTTCACTGCCAGGTTATGCTTGCCATTTTTGCAGCAAGGGTAATCAGAATTCAAATGATTGTGGGTGAAGAGGGCAAGTTGGTTTTGGATGCTTCCTTGGATTTAGATTGGACTTCATTTTTGTGTTGAACTGGGTGATTCAGAACAAACACCACTGTCATATCAGCACCTGAGAGCATGATCTGTCAGCCCATTCCTTTCAGTGATTTGGGAAGTTTGAAAAGAATCAAGTAGCTCAGGATATCACTGGGAAGATCAACCTAAACTTTATTGAGTTTCCCAAGATGAAATTTCATAGAGGTAACAAAAGCATCAATTTAATTTTGATCAAAATCAAGGTACCAAAAGTTGAAGAAAATCTTTGCCCAATTTGATTCCTGATTAATATCCAGGCGTTTTGGAATTATCCCAATCTACTACACAACGTCTTAATCAACTACAATGCGCGCTCTCTCATCACTACGCGCTCTATCACCTGCCTGTCTTGTGGGTGTCACCTCCAAGCCCGCGCTCTGACTCATTCTCATCCACTTTGACTCCTCACCCTTCAACTCTCCTCCTTGAATACATCCACTCTTCACCTCTCGCTCTCTCTCTCTTCATCACGCCATTCCAACCATTCTTTGCAACACTCTCTTTTTGACTTCTCTCCACTATCTTCCTTCCTCCTATCCTTATCATCTTTATTATTCTTTTTAATTTTTTTCTTCTATTTCTTTTAAATAACTCACTCCTATCAAACAGCCTCAAGAACTTGTCTTCAACTCTTTACAGCTCTAGGCCGCCTCAAGATTCTCTTCAATTGGTAGCTTTCTCAAGGATCTTCTGTCATCCAAGTTCTTCTCATATTTGGTGAGAAAGAGAATAAAGAATCTCTATCTTTCAATCTACTATGCAGCTCACTTCTATTACTTGAACACCCACAGCTTCATAACAAACTCTTTGTTTTACCTGGTCACTACTCTCAATCTGTCTAAGTCCTCTTTGGACTCTTAACTGCTTCCATCTACTTGACAGCTCTCAACCTCTATCATAGTGCACTACTTGGTGTGTTTCCCAGCTGAATCTCTTTCTTCTACAAGTCCTCTGACTCTTGTGTTGTAGTCTGGTTTTGGTTCTTTATTTCATCAAAGAAATTCAGGTTCTCTACTCATCAAAAATGTTCTTTGGCGGCAAGCCATATGAGCTTGGGTGAATCCTTGTTATCACCAGTTATTAAATCTGTGTGAGTTGAGGGGTCAAGGTTGGAAATAATGTAGGCTGCAGTCTTGTCTTTTTCAGGAATTTTTTCAAGTGGATGTGGAGAGTTCATGAGTTGGAGGAGCCCACAAATTTTGAATAGTCTTTCCATTTACTTTTCCCAGATTGAATAGTTTGTCTTGGTAAGAAGGAGGGTTGATCCCATTAAGGATTTGAGTTCCAGCGCCTTAAAGTTTCTGTCTCCTCCTGGTCCAGGGGAAATTGTCTTTTTATCCATTCCAGTAACTAGATGAGGTTGTTTTGGCTTTTAACCATGAAAAGAATTGGATGAGGTGAGAAACCTGGACCAAGCTGATATTTCAAAAAAAGAGTAAGAAACACATTAGGACCACAAGCATGAGGAATGGAAAGACACCAACAGGCAAACACGGTTCTACAGGCCAGATTATGGCCTTTAAACAGACTAAGTAGAACTATGCGCACAAACAGGTAAGCAGCTGAGTAAGACTGTGAAGATACTTCTGATTGATCAAACCAATTCTGTATGTTTGCTCTGGTTTGCACAAAGAAATGAGTTTCAATACTGAGGATGAGTTGGATGATTGGTGAAGACCTACATTTGTTTGACGGGTGAGGTTGTTTGATAAAGTGAAGAAATCTCCTGAGGTCTTGAGAGAATGTCTTGCAAGGACAAGACTTGTCTTGTTGTAGACAAGATTGAGATTTGCTTCTGAACATCTTCTCCAGATCAAACAAGCTTGAGAGAACTGGACCAAATATGTGATAGCCCTGCAACATTTCCAATGAGACGTGGCGTGACTAGAGACTACAACTATAGGTGCACTACAGTAGCTAATAGAGAATACAGAGAAGCTAAGGAGCATGTAGATTGAGTAACTAGGTACCAGAGAAAGGATAAGAAAGATAACAAACAGAAGTAAGGGTTTGTAGATAAACAAATAGATAATCTTATAATCAACACTTGTCTCTCCTAGAGAATTTTGATAACTTTGGACTTGATTTATTTAGGGCATAGAACCAGCAGAGACTGAGGAAACACACATAAATATGAGAAACAGGAAAATTGCAAAGAATTAGCATTGAATGATAGTAAATGAGAAAAAGAGGATCTTATTCCTGAAGCCAATGGATGGATTGGAGGTTGGTGGTGTAAGGTTAGTTAGAGAATTCAAAGGAGTTGAGTGCAGCCTTATTGGAGAGACTTGGTGATTACATTTCAGATGAGAACAAGAATCTGGGAGATGGGAGCCTTACCAGGAAGGGATAGAAAACGGACACAAATAGTTGAGGTCTTGGTAGGAGTTCAGGTAAGTAGAGAGGTTGAGGAACAAGACAAGATGATTGATATTTGTGAAGTTGAAGAGAAGGAGTTTTTGAAACAGAAAGATTAAAAATAAAAACCAGAGCCAAAGGAGCAAGAAAAATAATGGAACAATAAAAAAAGAAAAAGGAACCAGAAAGAAGCCAGGAGATCCCCCGGTTGTATAGAGTTTCTATTTCCGCAGCTGAGAGGCAGTGGGCGTGGCACGAGAAGTTGTGGTTGTGGAATCTCAACAAATTTAATCCTGAGGATTGTGTTTGGGTTGTGTGCAGTTGAGTTGGGAAATTGGGCAAAAAGGTTTTCTTTGAATAGATTTCCAAGTCCAATCATGATGATGTCATCTATGTTGAAGAAAATGATTGACTGGTGTTGAGGATTCAGGTACAGGCAACAATCAGATGAGGAATTGTGGAACCCCTGGATAGAGAGCCAGTCTTTCAGGGTTTTGAACCAGTTGAGGGGAGTTTGTTTGAGTCCGTATAAATATTTGTTGAGCTTGATCACATAATTAGATTGCCTTGTTGATCATTTTGGTGTTCTGATGATGACTTTTTCTTTGAGCGGAGCGTGAAGAAAAGCACTCTTGACGTTCAATTGAGTGATAGGAAGTGAGTGGTAGAGGCCGTACAGGAGAGAAAATCTGAGAAAAGCGGCTTTACCAGTTGGAGAGAAGGTGTCTTGATAGTCCAGGCTGTAAAATTGATCAAACCGTTGCACCCACAATTGGCTTTTATAAATTGGGGGATCCCCGTCAAAGTTTTCTTTGAGGAAATAGACCCACATTGTGTTGAGGGGGTTGGCTGTCTCAAGGACATTTTAATTGTTGCAGAATTTCATGTTTTCAATCCCTTTCAGTTCAAACTCCATTTATGGGTCCCAGTGTTTGGAGTCTTGACATTTCTTGGCTTGTTTGAATGATTTGGGCACAAATTAGTGATGGTATCCATAGCGGTCAGGTGGTTTGAGAGTTGATTGGTTGCGCAGTGTTCTAAAGGGAACCAATTTGTAAGCAATTTCCTGTGAGGATTGAGAATAAAAATAATTGGCAGAGTCAAGAGTTTTGGGTTCAGTGAGATTTGGACTGGTGGATACCAAGATATATATATATTGTTGGAGGGCTGTTGCTGGCTGGAGTGCTGGGATTTGATCTGAAAACCTTGATGTGCTTCAAATTAAAGATGGAGTTGTCAGGCTTGAGGATAAAATATGATAAGAGTTTGGGGTTAAATCCTAAAAGTGTCCCTTCCAGTCCGCAATAATTGAATTTATTTCCTTGAAAAAGCTTCATGTTGAGGTAAACTAACTTGGAGCCTAAGGGATGGAAGTACTCCATGGGTAGGGTGTTGTTTTCAAAGGCTTTGTACGGGGATTTCTGATTTGGATGTTCTTGGATTTGATTGAGCATGAGAGTGGTGGCTTTGGTGACTTTGGCCCAGAGTTGTATAGGGAGTTTGGATGAGCAAAGAATTGCTCAAAGGGACTTGGCTATTGTGCAATTGGCGCGCTCTACCCAACCATTATGCTTGTGGGGATAAGGCTCAGTGACAATGGGTTGAATGCAGTCTTCTTCAAAGAATGAACAGAGCTTGTGAGAAACAAATTATCCTTTGCTGTTGGAGGAGATGGTGGTGGGGAAGCATCCTGGTTTTTGCTTCATGAATCTAAGAATGGTCATGAGTTGAAGGGAAGCGTCAGATTTGGAGCAGAGAGGGATAGCAGAAATATATCCTGAACAATTGTTGACAATGGTCATGATGTACCTCATCCCGTTGCTGGATTCTGGATTGATTGGACCAATGAGGTCAATGTGATGTTTTTCAAAGGTTTTCTGAGCTGTATTAAACTTCTTGTTGAATTTTGTTTTTTTATTTTGGAAAATACACAGTTGGAGCATTGGAAGTCCTAATTAGTGAGGCTGGAATTTTGGGTTGGGTAATGTTAAATTCACAGCTCATTAAGCCATGCACACGGTTCAAAAGGGAGCGTGTGGCATGCCACGCGGTCCAATTTGAGCAGTGTACAACCCTCCACGGCTCATGGAGTTGTGCAGCCAACCCAGCCCGGTCCACCACTGTGTGGAACTCCACACAACTACATTCAAGCCATGTGGGGTTGTACATGCCTCAAATGTAGTTTTGTGGGATCCCACATGGCACCGCACTGCGGTGAGCAAAAAAAAAAAAAAAGGAAAAGGAATGAAAGGGTACTAACACAACTGTTAAAATAAATAAACCTTCCAAAAAAAAAAGAAATTAACCAAAAAATCGAAGAATGTTCATTTTTTTGTTAAAAAATAAATAAATCAATAAATCAAAATAAAAAAATGGTATTATTCAATCGACTAGCCATAAAGTAAAAAGACCCAAAAAAACACAAGTAAGTGGACTAGCCCTAAATTAAAAACACCAAATAAAAGACAAGTATCTTGACAAGCCCTAAATTAAAAAGAAGAAAAAATACAACTAACTTGACAAGCCCTAGAGTAATTTTAACTTTACTAGCCCTAAATTAAAAGGGCCCAAAAATTAAAGAAATCTTTTGACCAGACCTAAAGTAAAAAGGCCCAAAAAAATACAAGTCTTTTGACCAGCCCTAAAGTAAAAACACCAAAAAAACAAGTTCAACTTGTGTGAAATAGATCCCATCCCAAGCTTAACATAAGTTAAGCTTGTGATAGAATAAGCCCAACACAATTTGAAATGAATTACCATTAAACTCTCATTCAAAACACTCAATATACTGATGTTAACTCAAAAAAATCAACATAATTATGTTCAAAATGTGATAAACCTTTATATTAATAGAACTTGTTAGCTGCATTAGAATTACAGTCTATATGAAACCCAATGATGAAATGAAGTCAAAGTCTATTACAATCTAGAATAAATTCAAAGATGATCTGTGAGAAGACCAACCCAACCAGAGGCTCTTTTAGAAATCAAGGAACGTGGTTTTGGTACAATAGGCGGGATTGGAATCATTTATCCCTCAAGTACTAATAGAACCCAGTGGTTATTTTTTACAAAGGAAATGAGCATTGGATCTGATTGATAATCAAAAACATTTTTCATTGGAGTATAAGTATAACATGACTCCAATGAAATGAAACATATAGGTTTTGAATATGTGTCTTCTATAATTTGACCCATGTCTAATTTAGCCAGCCATTTTGAGGAGGGAATCTTTTCATTGATGTCTTCAACATTGAGTATTTTTTTAATCTTTTCAACCTCCTTTGCACCACCAAGCATCTTAATGTAGCATGCTTTATTTTTCTCTCATGTTTAAATAATTTCCTTCCTAACTTTGAACCAACCATGTTCTTCATAACCAAGAGATTTAGCAATGACTCTAAATGTGCAATTCCCATCTTCAATTGGATCCCAAACCCCCAATGAACTAATGGAATTTCTTGGGTATTTGATTGAAGTATTTCACGTTTGGTTCCTATCATTAAAACTAATTTAGTATTCATTCATGTAATTGGATCAATGAAATGAATACTCACCAAAGATGAGCTTCTGGTTGAGCTTTGCTGCATGTTCTCTTCCTCTGAAGAGGATTCTGATTTAAAATTAAGTGATCCTGATTCACTATCAGTCTCTTTCTCTGAAATATGAAATTAATATTCTTGATTGTAAGACTATAGGTTCAAGTCTTGGCTTTGATCTATATTTTTTAATCTTCTGAATGATATACTTCAATAGTCCGCTTTGCTCATGATCTGGAGATTCCAAGATCATTGCATTGAATTTTTCAAGTAACTGAGAAATTGTTAGCATTTCATTTACATATCACTAGAAAAATTCAAAAGGATCAACAATTAGTGAATTAAGATTCATTAATCAAAAATCGTTAATCACATAGTGATTTGAACAATCCAACTTAAGTCAAATTACAGAACTAGAACTTCAAGGGTCATGTTCCAACCACCACTGAGGATGAACATCTTTGGGTACCAACAATCTTCTGAATGCTAGACAGTCACCTATTTTTTTGGAACAGGGAAAACCCATAGTCTTGGAATATGACTTGGTGCAGACTTTGCCATCATGATCACCTTTGAACTTCTCAAATTTTTCCCTAATAAGATTGATTTCCTCTAAAGAAAATTTGTAACCCAATAGTAACAGTTCAGGAGGAAGATTTTTCCCTAACTTAATTTTAGAGTTATAAAGTGATGCATGAATGGATTTAATTTTGTGTGAAACTTTTCCTTCAAGGCTTTTCCAAACATCCAACAGGTTTCCCAAAGAGTTTGCAAGGAATCATTTGAGAGTGGCATGGGCCCCTTCAACCCAAGATGTTGTTTTGTTTCCAAAATCTGGGTTTATACAGTTCCAAACTGTTACAAATGTCTCTTTGATATGGAAAGTGTTATTTTCCTTATACTTGAGTACATCCTCATAGTCTTTCAAGAAACAATATACAAGTCAAAAGGTCAGAACCCAAAACTAGGAAGATTAAGAAGCAGTGATTTGGACCTACTCTGAGTTCTGCATATTTGACCTCCGCCTCCTCCTTGGTCTTTGAGGACCCATACTTTTCCCACAGAGTCAGAAAGCTCTTCCATTCTTTAATTTCATTAACAAAGCGCACTTTACAGTTTTCTTGTATGTTTTTAGACAAGTTCAAAGTGAAAAATTGTCTTGATGACTCAGGGAAACTAGATTGATAGCACAAATCACAGCTTTTTCATGGTCTGTCACAAAGACTTTTGGAAGTACCCCAGGATCATAAGCCAACTCCTTTAATGCATTTACAGACCAACTGTAGAACTGAAACATTCCTTTTTTTATAAAAAAAGAGCCTTTGTCAATGTTTTGCAATTGGCTGTCATTCCTAAAACATGCAATAATGGGGTTTTGTACTTATTTGTCTTATAAGTACAATCCAACATAGCAATATGATGGAATTGTTTTGAAAGCTTTACTGCCTCTGGATGTGCTAAGTACAGGGCCTCCAAGTGACTCTATGCACTGAACTTTGACCAGTGAATCCAACTTTTTTCTTCAAGATTTTCGTAGAGTACCTCCATAAAACATTTACCCTTCAGTTCTGCAAGTTATAACTTCTTCTTAGTGTTATAGATTGTTTGGTCATCAAAATAATCTTGCCCATCAATCTTTCTCAATCTTTTCTTCAGTTGTAACGTATTGAGCCCATCATTAATTCCTGCTACTAGATTTTCTAAGGCCACCCCCAAGATTCTTTTTGTCAGCCTGCTACTTAGCACAGAGCAACCTGAGAAAGCAACAACAATAATAATATTAACAAAATTAAAAGGAACAAAGATAAATGAATAAATAAAATTATTATAAAATGAAGGAGTAGGAAATCCATAAATATTATTGCAGAAATGGATTCCCAACCCAAAATAAGGAAGGGTCACTCACTGACCCCACCCTTGAATTCTTACTCCTTATATTTTTTAATTAATTTAATACAAAATGATAAATGACCACGGCACCAGTATGGCACCTTTTAGCCATTTTAATATTTCACATGATATGTCATGTATAGGTTTCACACCTAAATTTCAGTCAAAATCCAGGTGTTGTGTGTAGTTTAGGAGTTACACGGGAAATTATGTTTTGTCACAATTCCCGCACGCAGCCCCGCGTCCCTACAGCGCTGGTCTCCTGTGTACGCAAACTCCCGCACGCAGCCCCGCGTCCCTACAGCGTTGGACTCCCGCGTACGCCAACTCCCGCACGCAGCCCCGCGTCCCTACAGCGCTGGACTCCCGCGCAACTGAATTCCTGCGCAGGCAATCCCGTGACCTAGTCACGCGCGCAGCGGTACAGTCCCCCGCGCGCATCTGAGCAAGCGGATCAGTCCCCGCGCGCATTTGAATGGACTGATCCCCGCGCCTCCTATGACATCCAGGTACCGCTCAGAGAAGCTACAATATAGTAGGATCTACACTACATATGTAAAGCTACCACACGAGCATAGATTATGGTTCAAAAACCTTAAAAATCAATTAAAATTAGTTAGTAACTAATTTTTGGTATTTTTTATTAATTAAATAAAGATCCAGACTCACCACGAAATAAGTTGATCAGAACCTTCAAAGACCACGAAACTACATAAGGAGTGGTCGTAAAAATTATTAAAAATTACATACAGGATCAGCAGAGGATGGAGAATCAATAAAAATCTACGTCTGCTCACTTTGGACCAGTACTTACTGTACAAATTGAGGATCAGTGCAGGATCAGCAAAATGACTAATCTATTGATTAACAGATCCTGCAGCTAAAAAGGAGCTGTTCCTTGACAGATCTAAGGCCAGCAGGCTAACAGCACCTTGAGGACGTGCCAATTTTGCCCTGATTCCCCCCTAGCCTCAGCCCATGGCTAGTACCCCTTCTAGAGGTCCTCAAGCACCCAAAAAAGAATATTTAAACAGGCTCTTTTTGCCCTTCTGTTTCCAATAAGTTAATCAGTTATCAGGAATTATTTATTATCAATCAGACACGGTGTCATTGTTAATCAAGTGCTTATATGAAGATAAGCAAGTGATTTATGACTTAGTCTGTAGTAGTATTATTTACCTTTATTAACCAATCAACCATTGAAGTTTAGTCAAGCAATCAACCCCATCTGCTCTGAAAAACTTCCAATTGTTCCAGGATTTTCGTGGTCAAGTGCTCAGAGTGAGTGTTTCCCTTCCTGTCTAGGCCACTAGTGCTGTTAAGCCCGGCCATTAGTGGAATAAGTCCTTTCTAAGGCACCCATATTTATTCCAAGGTTCTTAAACTGCCTAAGGAGGCCCCTTGAAGAAAGGTTGCTAGTCTGTAAAGATCCCCAGTAGTATAATACTGTGGCCCCTATTTTTATATTATATTTAAAATATTTATAACCAAACCAAACAAACCTTGCACTTTCTCTTACCATACCATTATTGGAGCTTTAAAGTGTATATTCTTTGGAATATTATTGCTCCAAGTTCTTTTATCACTCTCTGTAGCTAAAGGACTGCAAGGTTCCTGGTATCAGAGAGCTGACACTTTTCAGTTGATGATGCAAAGAAGGATTTTCAGATGGTTGATGGTTATGGTGAGTTTCTTTGTAGGAGAGGCGCCACAAGGGTTCTGCGCTTGTGTGACTTACATGGATTAAAAACTTTCACCTAACCTTCCTTGTGTGAGTTTGTCTAGACCCTTTGGTAAGAAGATTTCCTGAATAGGAACCATTTCAATCACAGGCTAAATCCACATATTGGTCACGCTTTGAGTTGAAAACTGTTGAGGTGTAACCATGCTTCATTGCCTATGTTTGACAATAGTTTTGTGCCTCTTGCCTAGTAGGAAAAGCTCTCATGGAAGGTGGGTCAAGTGGATCTTCCATAGTTACATAGTTATATTGATGGCATGCACTCCATCAGTTTCAATCAAGTCAAATACAGCAAAGACCAGTAACATAAAATTTTACTCACCCCAGAGTTCATGTCTATTTGTGAATCATTTTTTTCCTCAATTTTCACCCTTGATGAGGTTGCAATTGGGGCTTCCAATGTTTCATTACCGGAATCCTTTTTTTCTTTTTGAAATCTTTGTTCATGGCACTATCAATATAGACCTTTCACGCAGCCATGTCAGAAGAAGGAGGGCTTGCCACTTTTCCCATGCAAAAAAATGCAATGTTATACTTTATTTTTTAATCCAACTTTCAATTGAACAAAGAAAGTTTGCTCACTTTTGAGTTGAGAAAAAATTGTTTGCAGAATTTTATATGATTTATGATTTCAGTTTTCACTTTAATTTCACTTTCTTTTCACTTTAATGTCTCTTTGGGATTGCTATGTGTGGAACAACAGTCCCAAAAAGTATTTGGTAATCCCAAATTTACTTGAAAGAACCCAATTGTGGTCCAGAGGGTGCCCAAAATTCTGGCATGACTTGGGGGGTTGCGCACCCCCCAACACGGCTGATTTTAGCCTTGTATGGGGATAAAAGGCTCAAATGAGACTTTTTTGGGGGTTACAAGGCTCCCACAAGACCCTCCGGGGGTCGCGCATGTTTTAAACGGCCCTTTGTAGTCGTTTAGGGCCCCCCACAACTCATTTAAGCTGTTTAGGGCCCTAAACAACTACCACACGGTTGGAGACTTGAATTTGACATCACCCTTTTGTGTTTGATTTTTGCAGTCAAAGCAGACTTGCCTGTGTGATATTTTGTTGTAAAGACTCTTTATTTCAATCCGTATAAGTAACCTCTGTAGTAGTATAGACTATAAAAATTGGAAGGTCATAGACAGCGGGAGCAAATCTTTTGTAAGTATAGAGATTGAAAACAAAGAGAGACCATAGCATCTTGAGTTGAGTATCTTTACCTGAATCTTGTGAGTTACGAGTCTGCTTGGTTTGAAAGATCACAGACAGGAGGTTTGGTTATACTAGCAGATCAGGCTGTAAGGCGAGAGGCGCACAAGTCATAGAAAAGTGAAGCAAGGAAACGGGAAAAAGGGTGAGACAACAGGTAACAACAGATGAGAAACGTTTGAGGGGGAAGACACCAGGTCTTGTTAGCAGTAGGTTGTACCTCCACTGATGCTTGTATTGGCTCCTCCTGGTTTCTGTGACGGTGGCCAAGGGTGGGTCGTAACTTCGCGTTGGGTCTAGGCTTGTTGTTGTGACTTCAAGATACGGCTTCAGGGTGTTGAGGCTGATGGCGAAGATGGAGGGAAGACGGAGAAGGGGAACCGAGAGGAATTAGAGGATCGGGAGTTCGAGAGTTTCAGGAGGTCTGGGAAGTTCCGGTTAAGACTTCTAGCACTTAGGTTGGGTCAAGAGGCCGGAGGAGGGATTGTGTGGTGTTGCCCACGCGTGCGCGGCGCCGTGGGGTTGCGGTCTCTCTGGATTGTCAGACAGCTCAAGGGATCTTTGCATGACACTCCTCCTAGATTCCGTAGAGGTGAGATGTAGTTGGGATCTGGCTTGAATTACCTTCACGTAACCTAGGGGTTTGGTTAGTATGTCCGCTATCATTTTGTCAGACGGGGTGTGTTCAATTGATAGTAGGCACTTTGAGATTAGGTCCCGTACGTATTGAAATTGTATTTCGATGTGTCTAGAGTTGGGGTTGAGCTGCGCCTCGCGACTGATGAAGTTGGCACCCTGATTATTGTTCTTTATCTTTGGTTTAGAGATTGATATCCCAAGACCAATGATGAGCGTCGAAATCCACCTTATTTGTTTAGCGCATAGATTTATTGCAATAAACTCGGCTTCCGTGGTGGACTGAGCCACGACCGTTTGTTTCTTGGTTGTCCAGCTGATGGGATTGCCGTACAGTGTTATCACGTAGCCGGAGGTTGACTTCTGAGTAGTCATGGAGCGTCCGTAATCAGCGTCTGCCCACCCGCATAGTTGGTCCACTGGATTGTTGGACTTGGTGAACAGGAGTCCCATCGACTTTGTTCCTTGGAGGTATCTGAACAGGTGCTTGATCATCTTCCAGTGAGCTTGTGTAGGTTTGTTGGCAAACTGAGATAGCAAGTTCACCGTGAATTGTATGTCGGGCCTGGTGTGGATAGCTAGGTGTATTAACATGCCCAGAGCCTTCTGCATAGTTTTCACGTCAAAGTCGGGGGATTCCTGGCTGACTACTTCATGTATGTTCATGGGGGCAGGGGCCTTGACCGCGTTGAGGTGTTTGAAGCCGAATTCCCTTAGCGCTTTCTCTGTGAAGTCTCGCTGGTGAAGTTTAAGTGACCCATTGTGATTCCATTCCAGTGTGTATCCCAGGTGTTGAGACGGACGTTCCTGAAGCTTAATTTTGTAGTGCCCCCCCAGAAGTTTTAGGAACCGATTGACGTCATTTTTTTCGCTTCCCACAATTAGACCGTTGTCCACGTGGATGTGTAATCGCATGGTTCGTTGCTCGTTGACAAAAATTGACTCGTCGCCCACCGAAGGCTTTAGCCCCAGCAAACTCAATGTCTTGGTCAGGTGTGATCTCCAGCACCTCAGTGCCTGTTTAGTACCGTACAGGGACTTGTTCAGCTTCCAGACCCAGTCCTCCTTACCTGGTACCTCAAATCCCGCGACCTGGGCCACGTGAATAACTGCATCAATTTCACCGTGCAAGAAGGCAGTCTTGACATTGAATTGTGCGACGTGCCAGTCGTGTTGGACAGCCGACGAGAGTAGTGCTCTAAGGGATTCGCTTCGCCCTACAGACGAGTATGTGTCAAGGTAGTGGCGTGGGTACTCTTGGTGATTGCCGAAGCATACCCATCTCGATTTTCGCCTGGTCACTTCTCCGAATTCGTTTTTCTTTTTTACCAATCGCCACATCCCGCCGATCACTTTGTTGTTGTCAGGCCGTGGTACGAGGGTGCCAGTTTCATGCATCAGCAGTGAGTCGTTTTCCGCCGTCATCGACTCGATCCATTTCTTGCTCTTGCTGAGGTCAGACATTGCTTTTTCTACCGACACCACCTCACTGATGAGTGCCTCTTCCACATCAACCTCCTCCTCGTTTTGTGCGCAAGAGCGCCTAGATCCGGTCATGATCGCTGTGACGTCGATGTCGGACAACACATCGTTGGGAGCTTTGTCGTAGTAGGGCACGTGTGCGTACCCCTTTGGAGGCGCCTTAACCGTTTGGACTGAAGTTTTGGAGGCGTTGTCCGGAGCTTCCGTATTGGAGGGTGAAGGAACTGCGACGGAGGTATCAGGAGCTTGCGGGCATGAGGCGGTTGGGATGTCCGCGGTCGGGGTCGAACTGACTGTGGCACAGCCACGTTTGTTTTGTGAGCGAGAGACGGGTAGGTTCACCAAGATGGCCCTATTGTACGTCCCTGACTGTGATGATCCGATACCCACGTCTGTTGGGAGGGATGTTGGAGTTTTCCTCAGTGCGCGTTCGGAGTTGTATGGGAATATTAACTTTGTAGGGGAGAAATCCCTGTTGACAACCACACGCCGTTTGTGCGAGTCAAGAAATCTTCCCGCGTCCGAGTACATTTCATAGCCAAGGAATAGCATCGGCTTGGAACTTACCTCAATCTTTGATGCGGGAGCTGAGTGAACGTGCACCTTGAGACCAAAGGGTATGAGAGTCAGCACATCACGCACGGGTTCTATCGTGGCGTTAACACCAAGCAGTGTGCTAACCGGAGACATACACTCCAACGCCTTCGACGGGAGTAGGTTGATGAGCATCGAACTGTAGCGGGCGGCCTCATCCCAATAGTTGATAGGGACTTCGCACTGGGCCAGGAGACACCTGATCTTGGTGAGGATCGTCTGATTGAACCTTTTCGCGAGACCGTTGGTTTGAGGTGAGTTGGCAGGGCCCTGTTCCAAGATGATTCCCTGAGATGACAAGAATTCCCGCAGTTTAGTTGATCCGAATTCCCCCCCCCCCGATTGCAGTGCAGAAAGGCTGGCACAACGTCAAGTTGGTTTTTTAGTTCATGTATATAGCTTACGATTTTGTCCTCCGCGTCGGATTTGTTTTTCAGGATATAGATCCTGTTGAATCAAGAGAAATCGTCAATGATTGCTAGCACGTATGATGCGGATTGCTTGCAGGGAGGAGTGATTTGAAGGATGTCAAGGTGTAGGCGAGCAAAGGGCTTGGATGAGGTAGGGAGGGGGTTGGAGTGTGGTCGTCACTTTATTTTGCATTGAGTGCACACGTTGCAGCGAGCCGATGATGGGAATGGAGTTGGGGTTTGGAAATTGTGGATCTTCAGGAAGTTTTTTAGGTAGATGTCCGATGAGTGACCTAGGGTAATGTGCCAGTCGACGTTGGCGGCTGATACTTTCGCCATATTGATGTTGGACAGGAGCTTGTGGTTTGAGATATACAGATTGCCGATCCTAGGAAATCTGTATACTATGCGATCGGATAGCTTTATTAGAACCGTTCAATGTTTGTGAACAACCTTCAAGCCATGATCCTCCAACTGGCTAGCGGAGATGAGGTTTTGCGGACCGTTGGGAGCGTAGAAGACCGGATAGATGACGGTACCGCCAATATTCAGTTTTCCGACGTGGGTGACACTTATGTTGCCACCGTATGTGTTTAGTTGCTTAGAGGTTGGAGTTGGGTCCTGCAGGAGTGACAGGTTACACACAGTCGACCTCGATGCCCCCGAGTCATATACGAGTTTGCAAGTAGGGGTCTTGACTTCAGAGGTGCTATACACTGTGTCTTCGCATACCAAGAATCCGCAGTCTTCCGGGTTGGTTGATTGATCAGTGACCAGATGAGTGTTGTGGTGGGATTCGGATTCTGAGTCTACGTTGTCCTCTTCGGCAACATTGATGGAGTGAGCGGTGCGGAGCTGCTTGAGTTCCTGATCCAGTCATTTGATCTGGGCAGCCAGGGAGAGGGAATGAGTGGATGCTTGGGGGTTCTTTCGTGTCGGAGCTACCGAGCGCGGTCTGAATTGTGCGGGACGTGATGCCATCGTGGATGTGGAGGGGTTAGTCGTTCGTCTGATGGCGGGTTGTTGAGCGGATGGTATGGTTCAAGGGCAAACGTTGGACACAAGATAGCTGGTTTCATTTGAGTTGGACTCTTGTTGGGAGTCTTCAAGTAAGACTCTGGTCGATACTGTCTCAAGCGTGAAGGGGCGAAGGTTGTATAGGGTGGAAGTGATGCTTGAGATGAGGTTGTCCATCCTCAGGCTCTTTATGAAGAAGATGGCCGCGATAGCCGATGAGACCTCCATTCATTGTGTCTCGCCGGACTGGCCTTCAATCCTTTCGGTGAGGTTGACGTAAGCGTCCTTGAACGCAGAGGTATGATCTCGTAGGCTCTTTCCAGGTTTGTAGGTCATATTAACAAGCCAAATTAGGGCGTCGCCTATGACAATGAGTGAGTTTTCACCACATTCCATCGCCAGTAGTTGATACGCTTTGCTGAAGTTGCACTTGCTTAGTTTGATGCACGACAATAGATCACGTTTGACGGAGTTCCGTAGTAGGCTTAGGGCCAGTGCGTTCTTCCGTCTGTACGTCTTTGACTCCTGATTGTTCTTGACCCACTCGCTGTTCAAGATCTCCTTGTGTCCTTTGCCAATGATGATGTCTTCAAAGGCACTTTTCCAATTGTGCCAGTTGTGGCGATTGAGCTTGACTATCTTCGACTTTGTGGAGTAATCCTCATCAGAATCATCGGAGGGAGGGATGAGAATCGGGTGTCCTTCGGCCATAGCGGTGAGGTATCTAGATGGAGATGATTCGGAGTATCTACTCAGAGGTTACTAGGATTAAGAGTTGACTCTCGCTACCATGTGATATTTTGTGGTAAAGACTCTTTATTTCAATCCGTATAAGTAACCTCTGTAGTAGTATAGACTTTAACAATTGGAAGGTCATAGAAAGCGGGAGGAAATCTTTCGTAAGTATAGAGATTGAAAACAAAGAGAGACCATAGCATCTTGAGTTGAGTATCTTTACCTGAATCTTGTGAGTTACGAGTCTGCTTGGTTTGACAGATCACAGACAGGAGGTTTGGTTATACTAGCAGATCAGGCTGTAAGGCAAGAGGCGCACAAGTCGTAGAAAAGTGAAGCAAGGAAACGGGAAAAAGGGTGAGACAACAGGTAACGACAGATGAGAAAAGTTTGAGGGGGAAGACACCAGGTCTTTTTAGCAGTAGGTCGTACCTCCACTGATGCTTGTATTGGCTCCTCCTGGTTTATGTGACGGTGGCCAAGGGTGGGTCGTAACTTCGCGTTGGGTCTAGGCTTGTTGTTGTGACTTCAAGATACGGCTTCAGGGTGTTGAGGCTGATGGCAAAGATGGAGGGAAGACGGAGAAGGGGAACTGAGAGGAATGAGAGGATCGGGAGTTTGAGAGGTTCAGGAGGTCTGGGACGTTCCGGTTAAGACTTCTAGCACTTAGGTTGGGTCAAGAGGCCGGAGGAGGGATTGTGTGGTGTTGCCCACGCGTGCGCGGCGCCGCGGGGTTGCGGTCGCTCTGGATTGTCAGAAAGCTCAAGGGATCTTTGCATGACAGCCTGAAGAAGATATTGATGCATTTAAAGGAGTTTGTTGTTGTCAATGAACTTCTGGGTTAGATAGCTGATTTTGGAGTCGTTTCCAATGGAGAGGGGAAGGTTGACAGCAAAGGTGTTGCCTCAAAGGAGTCCTTTGATGGCCAGCGTTCCCTTCTGGATGACTTTGAAAGATTTTACACGGGGAAAAACTGAGAATTGATTTTTGGAAATCAGAATTCCCAGGCTGATGAGGTTCATGACAAGGTTAAGTATGAAGAGGGAATCTGTGAGTTGCATTAAAGAGTTTCTACAGGTCAGGATCACCTTGCCATTTCCTTTGAATGGGAGGTTGGCTCCATCTTTCCGGGTGCTGATGTGTTTGCTGTTGCTTTCTTGCAGAGTATGGAAGTATTTGGTTGAGGTAAACATGTGGCACAAAGCCCCCAAATCCAGGATGATCCGGTGATCTGTGTTTACTTTGTTAATCCATGTGGTGAGAAGGAAATTGTAGTGAGCTACCTCATTGCCCTTGGGTTTCTCCAAGCCTTCCACTTGGCCCAAGCTTCTTTCCAACATTTGGGTGCAAGGTGTTTGTGCTTGTGCCAGCATGTTTCCTTGGGGTGGTCTGTTGCAAGTGGATTTTGATATCCTTCTCTGCAGCGCGGTCCCTTGGAGTTCTGAGTTCTGGATTGGTTGGTGACAAGAGCCTTTTCTCAAACAGGGTTCTCAGTGATTTTTGATTTGGATTTGTTATTGAGCTGCGTGAGGTGATTGAGAGCAAATTTAACCATGAATTCCTTATCTGAGTGCATAATTTGTTGTCAAAGCGAGTGAAGGGAAGTTGTGAATTTGAATAGGATGAGGTACGCCAGGATATCAGTGGGCAGTTCTATACCAACATCAATCATCTTTTTGAGTGAGATTTTTATTTATGTGATGAAGGAGGTTATAGCATTGGGTTTGAATGGTTGATAGAGGAATTCATTGAAAACTCAAGCTTTATTTGCAGTTTTCAATGATGTGAATCTCTCCTTGATGGTCTTCCAGAGACTTTTGGCAGAGTTGATATTTTCCTGTTCCAGATTGAGAGGTTGTGGTTGGTGGCAGCCAGTTGATGTTTATGGGGTGAGTTGGTGTTGACAAATTGAAAAGTAAATGAGAAAGAGAAAGAAACGAGAAGTTGAGATAGAAAGGAAAGATAAAATAAGATGAGAAAAGAAAAGAGATAGACAACAGATGAACAATTAAATTGGGAGTCCAATCCAAGGGGACCGCTGAGGCGGGCCTCCAATGTGTCCACACTGGGAGATGGCCATGAGGTGAGTGTGCTTTTGTGGTGCCTGTTGCTCTGGGACTTTGGGGTTGGCTTCTGGGTTTTTGGTGAGTTAGGAGTGCGGACTTGAAATTGATTGAGTGATATTCAATTAAGTGGCAGTCAAGGAGAGAGGAGGAGGAGGAGATTTGACATGTGGTTCACTTCTAATTCAAAAATCACCATCTAGACATTATTAATTTTCCCACCATGTTCAATTTAGAAGAAATAATTCTTTGATACAAAATCAGAGGTTTGCACATTCTCAGTAGTTTTACCCATCTCATCATCTAAACAATGAACCTCTTACATAAAATATCATGATGGATTAACATGGGCTTTCAAATCAAGAATAAAAAAGAACAGCAATAAAATATTCAAGAATAAAATATTTGGATTGAAAATTAGAAGAACTTTTGTTACAGGGGATTCCAGAAGAGAGGTCTGCCTCATGCTCCAATTTTGGTAAGTATTCACTGTGATCACCAAGCAAGAAGATCTTAATAAATTTACAGCATTTTTTGTGCAGAGATAACTGATCAAAATATTCACACAGAGCCAAACTGTTTTTAATAAGCTAAAATTCAGATGATACTTGGGCCATGTTATAATTTAAAGATGGAAGCACCTTGATGAATAGTGGCATATGAAAGAATAAATACCCCCAAGCCTTTTTTACTGAAAGAATTTTAATTAAAAACAGACATGCCATATATAGAAGACACAAGAGTGAACCACCACTTCACTGAGGAGAAATCATCCCAATTTTTTCATTGATAATTACTATGGGTTCCATGAAGTTGTCAACTTTTTAAAGGTACCACTTTGAAATAAATGTGGAGATAAAGCTGTTAATGGTACAAAAGTATACATAAAAAGTGGAACAAGTCTGGTAGACTTGTTCACTTGGCCTTGAAACCTTGTTTGCATGAAAACAGGCCTTGTTTTGGTGCAAAATGACATCATTATTTCAAGAAAATCATGGATGTTGACCAGGGTAAGAAGGCTGGTGGTCAAAAGGATTGGCCACATGTTCTTCCAAAATATTAATCTTCCATCTACCACACCATATCTTCCCAAGTATTTTTTTTCTGTAACTCTTACCAATCACAGTTTATTTACACTAATGAAAACAGCTACACCCATCAAGTGTTTATATTTATTTATTTACTTATTTTTTCTTGTGGGTAAAAAACTACAGTGGCCACTTGACTTGGCCTGGAGACTTTCTAACCTTTTTGAGTGTCCTTGAGAACTTGTAGAGGGGCCTTCAATCCAGTTTTGAGAGGCCTGATTCTGTTTATGACTGGCCTTGAATCACTTTAACAGCTGTCTTGATTAATTGTTATGTTTTCTTCCTCACTTGAAAAATGGACAGGGTTTACCAGTCCACTGGAGTTGTTTACTGGGAACAATGGTATGTGAAGGTTTTCTTGCTTTTAAATACCTCTAAAAATAAATTATAAAGGCTATGATTTTTTTACAGTTTATCCTAGTGTAGATTTGGATTAAAGAGACTATTTTAGGGACTCAAAATGGGTATCTTTCTCCAGAGGCATTTTGGAGATGTTTCTAATTCAAATTTTTTTCCATTTCAATTTTTGTTTCAAGGGTGGATATGTCAGAATACGTATGCACTTAGGCATGTGCTAGGTATGAGTGTAATCCAAATGGGATGCACATGTGGGCCTCTGTGGCGCATTGGACACACACACGGACCATACCTGCCTTTGTGGGTGTCACGGATTTGGTGAAACTGGCCTCAAAACGCGTGAAACAGGCCTATTGGTACACGGTCCCTAATGGGCTTGGTGGGGTTAATGGGAAAATACAGCCAGATGGGCTTTTATGGGCATAATTGGGCCCAAGGTTTATTTTGGACATACTTGGCCAGACGGTCTGGCCCACCAAAGTATGTTGAACTCACTTTTTGGGCTTTGGAAGGCCCATTGGAGCAGCCACCCGTGTTGCAGCCCATTTGGCGCAGCCACCCGTGTTGCAGCCTGCTGGAGGCCGCTGTTTTGGCTTTTGGAACATTTATGTGGCCCAAAAGCCTGGGCAGGGCCGTTGTAGGGGGCAGAGGGAATCAAAATTGAGTCCCCCCACCCCGGTTGCAGATGTGGCGCTGGGTGGCAGCCAGCTGTTGGAGCTGCGGAGCTGGGGCCAATGGACCCGGCTCCTCCCCCTCCACTCGCTTGGGATTGCAAGGGGGAGGAGGAGGGCTGGCTGGGTTGAACCAGCCAGCAACTGGTTGCAAGAGGCAACCAGTCAGGGTGGGGGGGACCTCATCACCCCCCCATCAAATGTGATGGCTGGGCCGGTTGCAGCGGGGCAACCGGCCGTGGGGGGGAATTGACAACCCCTCCAACATTGATAGGGGCACTCTCCCCCCCCTTTACAAAGGAGGAGGAGCGACGGGCTGGAGGGGATTTGACCACCCCCTAGCCCACCTACCTTGATGACGCCCTTGGGGTATCAACCTCCAGGGCCCCTGGTAGGGGGATTTGACTGCCCCTTCCAGGGATTTGAGTGAAAGAGGGGGGGGCATGTCTGCCAGTTACACCCCCCCCCCATGTGTGTCTGAGACCAGACCCAGGTGTGTCCTGGTTCCCACCTTGCCATTTGTATGGCCGGGGGCTGGTTGCATGAGGCAACCAGCCAGCATGTGAGGTAACAGGGCCGGTTGTAACAGACAACTGGCCAGGGGTTTGAACAGCTAAGGGGCTGGTTCAGCCCCATTACAGTGGAAACACCAGAAATGACCAGAATAGGCTGGTTGTAAGGGTACAGGGACTGATGCCATGCGGGCTGATATAGCCCAAACCAAGTAACAAGACCTGTAGAGGCTGTAGACCTCTTTTGGGGCGGAAAATTTGCCTTTTTGCTTTTTGTATCATGGGCTAACAAGAGGGAAATCTTCGATACTTAAGGAGCTCTTCTCCCTGCTGTTTTCCATCATCCATTCAACATTAAATCAAATTCATCAACAATATTATCTGACGTATTGCCCCATTGTGAGAGCCTGTTAGCAATTATTGACACAAGGTTCACAGCATTTCTTTTGCTTTAAATACTGCTCATTTGCCTAAGCTAATTGCTGGCCATAATTATAACACATTATCAGTACCAACATCATCATTACTTCCAAGCCATCTACATCCTTGTACCTCACTCTTGAAAACCTTAAAGACCTCAAGTTTTCCAAGAAGATGTCCTTTATCCCTGATGATAGATCCACCAAGATAGTTCTGAACAATCAGAGTTATAATGCTTGGGCTGACCTTATGGATAGTGAGCTGGACAACATCTGTTGTGGGGAGATAATGGATGCAGATGACACTTTTATCAGTTCAGAAGTGGAGAAAAAGTCTTATCATCTCATCCTTAGGCATCTTTATGAGAATCATGTGACATGGGTTGCTGATACTTTTAGGGAAGATGAGAGAAGGATGGGAAGCATCCTTTGGAAGTTGCTTAAGTCCAAATATGCTGGTGATTCTGTTCACCAGAAGGGTATAGAATTCAATAAACTATTCAAGTTAAAATATTCAAATTGTAAGCAGTTTGTTGCAGAGGGTAGGTCTAGCATAGCCAAGTTTAAGTCATCAGGACTTAACATGGATCCTGAGTGTTTTTCACTCTTAATCCTTCAGAAGCTACCAAAGGAGTTTGATTCTTTAGTCAGAATTATTTCTCAATTGGATCCTCTTCCTGGGGAGGAGGATGTGCTGAAGAGGATTTAAAAGGATGATCTTCAGTTCATGATGAAGGGGGAATCTGGAACAGCCCTTGTTGGAAAGACTGGAAAATAATGCAAGAAGGCAAAAAAGGATTTTTCCAAGGTCTTATGCTATGATTGTCAGAATAAGGGGCATTATTCTAAGGATTGCAAGGAGGGAAAGAAGAGGAAGAATTCCAAAGAGAATGACAAGGAGGTAAATCTCACTACTGAAAATGTTGCAAAAGTGGCGTTTGATGGTCTTATGGAATTGGTTGTTAGAGGAGAAGGTCCCAACAAGAAGGCCAAAATTGATGAGGATCAAGAAATGGACTTGATTGATTATGAATTGAGTAATCTTAACCTCAAGGATGAAAACTTATCAGTGACTGATAAAGCTTCTTTCCTATTGAGAGGATTGAAGGAGAATTTTCTTGTTTTGATTGATTCTGGTTTTAAAGATCACCTGTTCTTTCAAAACAATTTATTTTCAAATCTTAGTGATTATGATGGAGTTGTAAATATTGGTCAGAAATGCAGAACAATTCAGATTAAGGGAATTTAAAAAGTTATTCTTGCAAATCACTTGGGTTTCAAAATTTCTTTTGAGAAAGTGTTCTATGTACCAGAGTTGCCTTCTAACCTTATTTATCTTGGATTGTTGTGGAAAAAAGGTTTCCGAATTTGTTATCTTGAAGAAGATAGGTTTGTTATTGATATGGATGGGATAACTGTTCTTAGTTGACAATTTCAGAATAAGCTTTTGTGTGAAAGCTTGTTCAAATGCTCAGCTGTGAGCACCTTTGCTCACAATAGAAGTGGCAACAAGGTAAAGGACAGCAACTGTGAGAGTTGTACCTTGGGGGCTAAGACTAGAAATGTGTTATCTAAGAGTAGAGATTGAACTGATGTTCCTAGAGAGGAATTTTCCATTGATTTGGCAGGGCCATCCACACCAGAGTTGCTTGGTGGGGCAATATACTTCATGAATTTAGTTGATACTGCAACAAATTATGTTTGGGTTAAACCAACTCAATCTAAGGATCAGACCACAGAGGAGGTTTCTGTAATCTTCAAAGTCTGGAAACAGAATGGTCTAATCAAGGAGATCAAGAGGGGTATTACCAATAGAGGTGGTGAATTTGTGAGTAAAGAGTTTGAGAGGTTATTGAAAGATTATGGTATAATTCATATATTCATTACTGCAAGTGCTCCACAGAATAATGGAATAGTTGAGAGAATGAATAGGACTTTACTGGACAAAGTCAGAACTATTATGTCTCAATCTGATCTACCAAAGTTCTTATGGCCTGAGTTGATGTGAACAGTCTGTCTGTTGCACAACATTGTAAGTGTTAATGGGAAGATTCCTCATTATCAGTTTTGGAAGTTGTACCCCAAAACATCACACCTAAGATCAATTGGTTGCTTGGTGTATTATAGTGTCAACCATCATCAGATGGTTGGGAAATTAGACCCTAGAGCCAGAACAGGGGCACTTGTAGGCTATGATTTAATAAGTAAATTTTATAGGATCTATTGTCCAGGGACAATAAAGGTTATCTGTAGTAGGGATTTAAGATTTGACAAAAGTACCTTTCCACTCAAAATTAGTGAAGATTTTGTTGTGAATAAGTCACGGAAAGAAATATAATTAGCACCTATTTCACCAGCAAAGGCTGAGGAACATGTGGTTCCAGAAGATGAAGAGTTTGCAGAGGTGCCACCAGAGGGTTTTCTACCCGCTTCAGGGGAATCTGTTAATTAGGAACCTGGGGAGCCTCCTCCTCCAGTTAGAAGGAGTGGAAGGATTGGAGTGCCAGTTAATAGGTAGACGGAATGGAAAACCCATTATGCTGCCACAGGATATGAGGAAGATACATTTCAGGAACAGTGTAGGCTCAATGAAGTCCTGGAGTTGATTTCAGAAATTGGTAACACGGTTAAACCAAATAGCTTTGACCAAGGTATGAATTCTTATGAGAGACCCAACTGGAAGAGTGCTATTTTTGAGGAATTTCATTCTCTGGAGAATAATAGTCTCTTTGAAGTGTTTAAGCAGGATTCTGTTCCAAAAGGAAAGAACATTATGGGGTCTAGATTGGTGTTAAACAAGAAGTTTGACACAAATGGAGCTTTGAAGAGGTTCACAGCTAGATGCTTGCACAGGGCTTCAAGAAGAGTAAGGGTATTGATTACCAAGAAACTTTCTCACCAACTGGAAGGCTTTCCACCTTCAGGTACATCATTGCTCTGGCAGTGGGGTTGGGTGAAGAAATCACACAAGCTGATTTTGTAACAGCATACTTGAATGCAAAACTTGGAGATGACAAGACTGTTTATATTTCAATTCCTGATGTTTTTTGTGAATGGTTAGTAGAGACTAAACCAGAAACCACAAAGAAAATCTGTGTTAGAAGTTTTCTTTCAGCAGATAAAGAGGAATATGTCCTCAAGCTGTGTAGATCCCTGTATGGATTTAAGAAAGAATCTAGGTTGTGGTATAAAACCATGGGTGAGAAACTGATACAGATTTCTTTCAAACCATCTGAGGCCAACCCTTGTCTCTTTGTGAGAAAGGATGTGATATTGTTTGTATGGGTCAATGACTTTATCATCATTGGAAATGGTAAAGAGAGAGTCATGGATACACTCAAAAAGGAATTCAAGATAAAAGATCTTGGTCCGGAAAAAAAGTACTAGGAATGAAATTCAGTAAGAGTAAGAATGGTATTAAGTTAGACCAGAGCCAATATGTCGCAGCTCTTCTTAAGCAACATGGCTTAGAAGATGCAAAGAATTTTGGTACTCCCAAGCAGTCAAACATTTGTTTAGAGAAGTCTACAAATGCGCAGTATCTGGAGTTTGTTCAATCTGGGAATGACTACAGTTCAGCTGTTGTATTACTTAATTATTTGGGGCAGTGTACAAGGCCCAAAATTGCCTTTTCAATTGGTATCTTGTTGAAACACTTAGAGAAGCCAAGAATGAGGCATTGGTCAGCGTTTAAGAGAGTTATGTGGTATCTTAAAGGAATGCACATTCTGGGACTGTTGTTTGAAAAGTCAGAAAAATTTGATTTGGTTGGTTATTCTGATGCAAGTTGGGAAGATGGTAACACTAGGGAATAAAAAAGTGGTTTTGTGTTCTTCTTGGGTAACAATCTGGTGTCATGGATGTCCAAGAAGGTATCAGCAATAATTCTTTCATCAACAGAGGCTGAGTATAGAGCTTACTTAGAGGCTTCACAGGAGGAAAAGTGGTTGAGAAAAGTCTTAGAGGATACACATAAGCCACAAGGGTTTGCATTGCTGTATTCTGATAACCCAAGTGCCAATGCGTTGGCGCAAAACCAAGTTTTCTATTCAAGAACAAAACATATTGATGTTTGTTAAAAAGGTGAGAATTAATTTAACTTAAAACTGGGAACTGATAAGATGAAAACAAATGAACATCAGAATAAGAACCGGAAGATGAGATGAAACCATGATCACAAACATTTGGCATTGAAGATCTAATGAGGGATTGGCAGAGATTGATGGACAAGATGTAGTTCAACAATGATGATTGATGAGCTTTAGAGGATTGAGTTGAGGTTGGGATGTGAAGCAAATGAAGAGATCAAG
This sequence comes from Puccinia polysora, assembly GCA_025617555.3. Classification (NCBI taxonomy): domain Eukaryota; kingdom Fungi; phylum Basidiomycota; class Pucciniomycetes; order Pucciniales; family Pucciniaceae; genus Puccinia; species Puccinia polysora. The sequence continues at coordinate 9,565,969 of CM062644.1, forward strand.
ATGAATGAAACTAGCAGGAAGAGTGAGGTAAATATGTGAGGAAATCAAACGTTGAGAAGAAATCAGGAGTCATATCTCACCAGGCAGGCACACAGAACAGTTGGTGAATTCGGAATGAGGAGAGATGATGGGAATAAATGAAAGAGTAAGGACTGAGAATGATGGGATGGACTGAGGATGATGAGAAGACACGGATTGAGATGGATTGAGATTAGAGAAAGATTCAAGATGGTTGAAAGATAACATTGAGATCCCAGATCCCCTGGCTAGGAGTTTTGCGGATGAGTGAAGTCATGATAAGAGGAGCAGATTTGGATTTTCTTCACTTGTCTACTTATCCGCGCCGTCATTTAGTGAGTAGGTAGTAGTAGTGTAGGTAGAAGAGATTTAACAATGTTCACTATAACTTCATTTGCGATGTAGTTAACTGCAAGTAGATTGTGTTGAGGTACATGTCTACTGGAGCAATGTTTGCAGACACCTTGACTAAGGCTTTAGATAGAAGCAAGCATCAAGGCTTTGTGACTAATATGCAAATGTCACCCCTTTTGGATAAAGAGGGTGTGTTAAAATACGTATGCACTTAAGCGTGTGCTTTGTGTGAGTATAATCCAAATGGGATGCACATGTGGGCCTCTGCAGCCCATTGGACACATGCACGGACCATACGTGCCTGTGTGGATGTCACGTATTTGGGAAAACTGACCTCAAGACGCGTGAAAAAGGCCTATTGGTACACAGGCCCTGAGGGGCCAGGTGGGGTATATGGGCTTGTATGGGCATAATTGGGCCAAACATTTATTTTGAACATACTTGGCCAGACGGGCTGGCCCGCCAAGTATGTTAAACTCAAATTTTGGGCTTGGGGAGGCCCATTGGGGCAGCTGCCTGTGTCGCAGACCATTTGGGGCTGCTACCCCTGTTGCGGCCCGCTTGGGGCTGCTGTTTTTGCTTTTGGCCTGTTTATGGGGCTCGACGGCCTGCCCAGGCTGTCGTAGGGGGCAGAGGGACTCAAAATGGAGTCCCCCCACCCTGGTTGCGGCTGTAAAGCCAATTGCCGCTGCCACGCTGGGTGGTGGCCGGCTGTTGGAGCCGCTGAGCTGGGGCCAATGGCCCTGGCTCCTCTTCCTCCCCTCACTTGCCATTGGGAGGGGGAGGAGGAGGGCTGGCTTGGTTCAACCAGCCAGCAATGGGATGCTAGAGGCGACCGGTCAGGGTGGGGGGGACCTCATCACCCCCCCACCAAATGTGATGGCTGGGCAGGTTGCAGCAAGGCAACGGGCGGTGGGGGGGAATTGACCACCCCTCAACCATCAAAAGGTGCACTTTCCCCCCCCCCTTTACCAAGGGGGAGGAGCAATGTGCTGGAGGGGATTTGGATTACCCCCCAGCCCACCTACCTTGATGACACCCTGGGGGTATCAACCTCCACAGCCCCTGGTAGGGGGATTTGACCGCCACCTCCAGGGATTAGAGTGAAAGAGGGGGGGCGGCATGTCTGCCAGTTACACCCCCCCATGTGTGTCTGAGACTGGACCCCGGTGTGTCCTGGGTCCCACCTGGCCATTTGTATGGCCAGGGGCTGGTTGCATGAGGCAACCAGCCCTTATGTGTGGTAACTGGGACGGTTGAAACAGAAAAACGGCCAGGGGTTTGAACAGCTAAGGCGCTGGTTCAGCCCCATTGCGGTGGAAAAACTACAAATGACTGGAATAGGCTGGGTGTAAGGGTACAGGGACTGATGCCATGCGGGCTGATGTAGCCCAAACCAAGTAACAAGGCCTGTAGAGCCTGTAGACCTCTTTTGGGGCGGAAAATTTGCCTTTTGGCTTGTTGTATCATGGGCTCACAAGAGGCAAACCTTTTTTACTTAAGGATCTCTTCTCCCTGCTGTTTTCCATCATCCATTCAACATTCAATCAAATTCATCAACAATATTATCTGAAATATTTCCCCATTGTGAGAGCCCACTAGCAATTATTGACACAAGGTGTCCAGCACTTCTTTTTCTTTAAATAATGCTCATTTGCCTACGCTAATTGCTAGCCATAATTATAAAAGGATATTCATCTTCCTTTCCAAAAACAGGTTTTTTTGAACCAGATGAAGTGCTGGGTGATTTTATTCAAAGATTAAAACAAGTAAAAAATATTCTTACTCAATATTTCAAAATAAATTAAATTGATATCTTTTCAAGTATAATGATGTTTTCAGAATTTTGATAATAATTCCTATTCCACCAACTCAGAAAAGAATGAGGGAACTGTCAGATTTCTCATTGAATTAGTAGAATTTATACTGTTCATCCTGCAGATTCAGGAAGATGGTCCCTCAGACTTTTTTTGAGTGATTCTGTTGGTTCTACTTTATTTTATGGCATAAAACAATTCAATGGAGTTTATTATGCAAAATTCAGAGATGAGTCTTTTTCTAAGTGTTCAATTGAGGAAAATAATCAATTAGAAAAAAAATACAAGAAGCTGATGAGGAAATTCACCATTGGAAACCAAGAAATTTGTTTGGAATTTCATTGGCACTTTTTTAGCCAGAAAAGACACTTTTCATCTCCAATTTGGGCTTTTTTTTCATGGTGGAAGATTTGATTAATTTTTTTTTATCACAGATAAAAGGGTCCTCAAAAATGAAATATTCACATTAATCAAGCAAATTCTATTTCAAAACCAAGAAACAACAGTTCAAAAAGATTTTCCTAATTTTCAAAAATTTGATCAAAAAGGAGAGGTTACAACAATAAAAAGGAAATTGATTCTTGAAGAAGAAAAAAATGATTTCTTAAATGAATCAGATTTGCAAAAAATGCATTTCATTAATAATAGAAAGAAGCATATATTTAAACTCATAGCCAATGCATGCAATTCTAATCAGCCCTCTTAATGATTTATTGATGATCCTTGTGTGTGAGATGATGTAACTTTGACTCATAGGCATGCTCCACATCCTCAATAATTTGATGAAAGTTTACAGAATTCTGCATGCTGGAGTAATTTTCAAGTTTTCCCCCTCAATCAAAATATCTCTGTTGAGGTTGAGCCTGATTATCAATCTTTTATAATTAATGTTAGGATGGTCCCAATCTTATACAAGATTGAGAAAGAATAATTATTCTTCAACACTTGGTAATTCATGAAAATATTGAACATAATGCTTTAGAAATATTAATTAATATTTTCCCAAAATTAAAAAACCACTATCTTGATACCAGTTAACTCATTGATTGTTTAACTCTAGGCTTTGATAATACCTCAAAAAACAAGTTAAATTAATGAATGCTCAATCAAATGTCTGGGAATGAATAATAACTATCTAGTGAATAAATGGTTCTATTGAGGTTGAAAATCAAAATTTATACCAACAAGAGCTGCTCAATTAATTATTTATTTCAAAATTTTCTCCTCATAACTAATAAATCAAAAGGTTGGAAAATTTAAATTGTTAGTCTTTATCTTCAAGACAAGTTTTAAACCATGAGAAGCTATATCTTTCATTGTCCAGTTTTTTATCCAGAGGTTCAACAAGGGCAGTAGTTGCACAGAAAAATAAAAACAGTATTTACTTTGTGTCAGCTTACTGATACCAGGAAAATTCAGTACTTTAGCTACAGCAAGTGATATTGGTGTTGGAACAACAATAATTCCAAGAAAATATGTAAAATGCTCAAAAATAGTGATATAATATGAGCAAGTGCAAAGTTTCAAGTTTGTTTTGGTTAAAATGGTTTAAATATATTTTTAAAAAGGGTCCACAGTTTATAAAAAACTGAGGATCTTTATTGAAACAACCTCTCTTCAAGGGGCTCTTTTGAACCATGTAAAGAACTTTGGACAATGAGGTCCTAAGTAACTGCTCAAAAGCGGTTTGGTCAAGGGGAATGGGTGAACTTTCTGTCTCAAAGCACTTATTCTTGATGCAAGAGGAGATAACTTACTACTTTAGGCAGAAACTCCAAGAAAAATTGCAGAAATTCATTGATTGAGAGGCTCTCAGGACAATTGGTGGGGTTTTGCTGATATTCTTCAATGTAATTAATAATGAGGTTAGAATCTATAGTTATAATATCAAAATGAGCCCATAAATGACTTTCTTATAATTCATAAAAAATTTTCCATGGATTGAAATAGGTCTGGGTTGATTAATTAAAAATGAATGGTGTTTAAATAATCCAAAAAGGGCTGTATATTTTCCTTTCTGGGGTAAGGGGCCTTCCCAGGGCACATAGAGAGGGTTGTGCTTGTGGGCTAATGCTAGCAGGCTGGAAAGGGCTAGTTTGGCATGCAATTTTGGTGCTTTCAATCAGCTGAGACTTTCTGTCATATTTGATTGTGAAATAATTATCAGAATCTGTTTAAAATTAAATTTTTTTTCTTTTAACAGTTCTGGCATTTTTATTTGTAAAAGATTAAGTGAATTATGAAACCTAGACCAGGCTAATTCATTTCAAATCCAAGCACGAGGTCAGAAACTTTGAGCACAAGTTGAGTAAAGAGATAAAGAAAGAGACCGCAAGGAAAACAAACAGAAACTGATGGTTCTACAGGCCAGATGATGACCTCTAATGACATTAAGTAGAACAGAGCAGTGATTGAGGATTTGTTGTAGACTGATCCAACCAAAGAAAGATTCTGGGACCAATGGTAGATTGATTTGGAGGAATGTTGAGTTTATTCCTTTAATTCAGTCATCAGGTCCTGATTGTTTGGTGATTGAAGTTTTAGGCAAGGAGTTGGCCAAGTGGTGAAGTCTGAGTGATCTAGCGTTTGTTGGGAGATCGTTGCTTGTCTCTGTTAAGATTCTATCCCTGACTCCACACATCCGCGCTATTCTTCCCCCCTCCGCGCGCTCTGGTGCGCGGGATGATACACTCTCTGCGCACCCTCACTTGCCCGTGACTCTCATCTACAATGAACTCTCGGGGCGCAATCTCCTTTCCTTTTTTGTCTATTCCTTTTTTCATTTTCTTTCTTTCTTCTTCTATTTTCTCGCTTACTCCTTCTTATATTTCTTGTACCTCTGTCTCATACATCACCTCACCTCTCAAGTTCCGTTCCAACCTGTTTCAAATCATCCTTGCCTGGTAATATGTCACTCCTCCAAATATCCTCAATGTTCTCTTAATCTGATTCCTTCTCCATTCAGTCTTCCTATCTCGCGACCTATATCTCATCTTCCTATCTAGCCTCTGTCCTACCACATGATTCTCTCTCAGCATCAACCTCGCCACCACTATCAATACTAGTCTCTGGCCAAACTGTAGGAAGCTCTTCTATTTTCTTCTTTTTATCTTTCTAACTCTTTTTTCTTACATTTGTTTCTATTCTTCTTTGTTCAGCCGTTGCTGGTTCTTAGTCCTACAGAAATCTAACCATGTATTCAACACGGTTAAAAGCCAAAGGTTGCCAACTAACTCTAACCGAATCTAGACAAACCTCATGACTATGACCAAACCAGAAATTGCAGTCAACTTCTTCCACCAGGTGGCCTTGAAAGCTTCCGTCAATGCCATCCCTCCCCTCAACAAAGAAAACTATTTGATCTGGAGGGATAAAATGCTAATGCTATTTGACTTGAAAGATATTAAAGATGCGATCACAAGAAATTACGTCCCCTTTCCTCTAAGCAAGATAGAGAGATCCAAGCAATCATACTTTCAAAACTGGACAGTACTACCCACGCAAACGTGGTAAATTCTTCAAACATGACCTCATCAAAACTCCTATGGTCCCAGATCACCAAGAGATTTGCTTCTTTTGAAACAGCTAATAGGGCAAGGGTCTTTAATCACTTCCTCCACTCAACCTTCAGTGAACACGCGATCAAAGGCTTCATCACAGAAATGCACAAATCCATCACAAGGATGACAGATGTTGGAATTGAGTTACCCAAGGACATCCTTGCCTACCTTGTACTCTTCAAATTTCCCTCAGTCCTAGAAAACCTCAAGCAACAGATAATGCACGTGGAAAAAAAACTAACTGTAGATACAGTTTTCAACCATCTCACTCAGTATCATAACAAAAGAAAAGCCCAATAAATTCCTAGTAAACCATCTGCGGATGTCTCCCTGGTGTTGACAAAAACTAAAACTCAAAAAGACAAAAAGAAGATTAAAATGAGGTGTTGAGAAGGATATCATGATCCAAACGCTCCTCACTCTGAAGCCTCCTGTTTTCATCTACACCCCCAAAAAGCTCCCAAATGGTGGATTGAGCAGCAAAATGAATGGAAAATCAAAACAAGAAAAACTCCCACGATTAACTACCACGCATTGTTAACACTCTGGATCAACGCAAACAATAACCCCAATCTTCTCTTAGATTCTGGAGCTAATGTTCACATATTTAACGATCTCAAGTTCTTTTACTCCATTAAACTTCAAGAAGAACCGGAAGAAATCAAAACTGGGAAATTAGAAGCAAACCTTAAGATATGTGGAACTGGAACTGTCAGATTAGAATGGAACGAATCTGTTATCACGTTGGAAGACTGCATCTACGTGCCCAATATTGTCATGAATCTAATTAGCCCTGGACTCTTGGCAAGCAAAGGATTTAATCTTTCTCAAGTAAACAATAAATGTTTGGTCTCTCAGGGAATCAACTCGTACTGAAGGGACTGATCCGAGACAATCTATTTGTCATTGAAAAACCCAAATCATCAGGCCGAAATCAAATGATCAATCTCTCCCAACATACAAATACTCGCACATTCACCTTACTCCATCTACACAAAATGTACAGACACGCTTCTATATCCACCCTGAAACCTCTCATAAAGGATCTCTATTCTAACAAAGAACTCAACGCATTTGAGTGTGGTAGCTGCATTAGAAGAAAAATTACAAGATCACCTTTCACAGGCATCTCTACACCATTGAGTAAGCCCCTGGAACAAATTCATCTGGACCTCATAGGTCCCATCTCCCCCCAATCTAAATCTGGCCATCGCTACATCCTCACTTTGATAGACAACTGCACTGGATATCTCTCGGCGTTCCCACTAATCTCAAAAGATGAAACCACGGAAGTGATAAGAAACCTCCTTGAGACCAAACATAAGAGATTAGGCTACTATCCATCCAAGATCTTCTCAGATAAAGGAACTGAATTTGTCAACCTCAATTTCAAAGAATTTGCTAAATCTAAACATATCAAGCTAGTAACCTCGGAACCCTACCATTCCCAACACAATGGACGAGTTGAGAGAGCAAATAGGACAATCGTCGAGTCAGCCCGCGCCACCTTCTCTTTTTCAAGGCTGGCAAAGAATTATTGGCACATTGTCACGAGAAGCTGTTGCTTCATGCTCAATCAAATCCCCAGAGAAGGTAACCAACAGTCTCCCTGGGAACTTATGTTTGGTAAGACTCTTCCCACTAATTATTTGAAACCTGTAGGTTCTTCTGTTATATACCTAAATAACCACATCCAACAAGGGTAAAAATTCGACAAGAAAGGTCTGGAAGGCATCTTAATTGGCTTCAATCCTACTTTCCACTCGTACCTTATTCTCAACTCCTCTGGCGCAATTATTGAAACTAAACACGTCAAGTTCCTTAAAACTCAATTGGGTGGATTTCCATTCTTTGAATCTCCTGGACTGGACCTGTTTGCTCATACCAATCTGGACTCTTTCAATAATGATTTTTCAACCAATGACAAACAATACGCTATGAGAGAAACCGTCACCAAAGCTCTGAACTCCGACTCTGACTCTGAAGATGCCAACTCTCCTGGTCCTCAACCTTCCAATTCCCCTGAAACTGTTCCTTCTGATGCCCCCATCGTACAGAATCCTCAATCTTTGAATCCAAGACTCAATCTAAGACCACAAAACGAGATCAGAAAACCTCAACAATACGTTTTTCATCACTATTACAAACCACCATTGTACAAAGTGGCACAAAAGTGTCCTGAGTGGCCCAAATGGAAGAAGGCGTCAGAAGATGAACTAAGTTCCATTGAGTTGCAAGAGGTTTGGGAAGAACACTTCGACGAGCCAGACAACATCCTGAATAATTTTTGGGTATTTAAAGTAAAAGAAAACTCCCACGGCGAACCTGTGAAATACAAAGCTCGACTTTGCGTGCAAGGATTCGACCAAATTCAAGGCGTGGATTTTGACGAAACCTGGGCGCCAACTGGCAAATTAGGTTCTCTTTGTCTCGCCCTTCTCTATGGTCTAAAGAATGGGATGACCTTCACCCAATTTAATGTGAAGGGAGCTTTTCTCCATGCCCCTCTAACTGAGACTGTCATAATTTGAACGCCCAAAGGATCAAATCACAATTCGCCATATCTCAAATTAAAAAAATCACTCTACGGACTTTGCAAGTCTCCCAAAAACTGGTATGAAACTCTCACCAACTGGATCAAGTCACAGAATTTTGTTGAATCAAAAAGCAATCCATGTCTTTATCTCAACATTCAACCCGGAGAAGTAATTTACTTCCATGTTAATGATCTCATCCACGTTGGTAAATCTGATATCTTTGCCAACAGCTTCCTTGAAAGATTTTTGAATTCTTCCTGCCATCACCCGAATACAATCCTTGGGATGTTGATGGAGATCAAGGACAATAGGATCCTCCCCAGTCAACCAAAACATATAGACCGGGGATTGGAAGAGCTGGGTCTTGTGGAATTCAAGAACATAAACTCACCACTCACTCAAAATCTACACCTTGAACCGGCATCAGACGAGGATCAAAAGGAATTCACGCGTCTCAATATCAATTATCAATCTGCCATTGGCCTCCTAAATCATCTCTCTCAATATACTTAACCCAACATCTCATTTTCTGTCTCAAGCTTGGCCAGGTTCAATACCAAGCCCGGCATGTCTCACTGGAGAGAAGTTAGGAAATTATGGAAGTACTTGAAGACAACCAGAAATCTTAAACTTACTCTCAAATATGATCCCTCCCAAGAAGCAATAGCGGCTTACAGTGATGCTACTTGGGGAGATGATCCTACCTCCAGGAAGTCTCAAACCGGATTTGTTATACTCCACTACGGCAGTCCGATCTTCTGGAATTCCTCAAGACAAAGAAACATAACTTATTCGTCTACAGAGTCCAAACTTAACACTCTATTGGACTGTTATCTGGAACTCAAATGGATCACCCACCTTTTCGACAAGATCCAACCCTCTCTCAAGTGCAAGCCAACCATCTATATTGACAATAAAGGTCTGGACAATAAAATAAAAAAATTCGGATCCCACTCCAAATCACGTAACATAGACATCAAAACTAAGGGCTTAAGGGAAGATTTCTCTCTTTCTTCATTTGATCTAATTCATATCCCAACCGACAAGATGATAGCAGACTCTCTCACTAAGGCAACTTTCATTAATGCGCTCAAACTTCTACAACAAGAAGTTTTCTGTTAACTCAAACCCTGCTGTTACCCTCTCACCAGGCACAAGGGGTGTTAAGATTCTATCCCCAACTCCACACATCCGCGCTATTCTTCCCCCCTCCGCGCGCTCTGGTGCGCGGGATGATACACTCTCCGCGCATCCTCACTTGCCCGTGACTCTCATCTACAATGAACTCTTGGGGCCTGATCTCCTTTCCTTTTTTGTCTATTCCCTTTTTCATTTTCTTTCTTCCTTCTTCTATTTTCTCGCTTACTCCTTCTTATATGTCTCGTACCTCTGTCTCATACATCACCTCACCTCTCAAGTTCCGTTCAAACCTGTTTCAAAAAATCCTTGCCTGGTAAGATGTCACTACTACAAATATCCTCAATGTTCTCTTAATCTGATTCCTTCTCCATTCAGTCTTCCTATCTCGCGATCTATATCTCATCTGCCTATCTAGCCTCTGTCCTACCACATGATTCTCTCTCAGCATCAACCTTGCCACCACTATCAATACTAGTCTCTGGCCAAACTGTAGGACGCTCTTCTATTTTCTTCTTTTTATCTTTCTAACTCTTTTTTCTTACATTTGTTTCTATTCTTCTTTGTTCAGCCGTTGCTGGTTCTTAGTCCTACAGAAATCTAACCACATATTCAACAGTCTCTTAAGTGTGAGTTAAGTAGTCATTGGAGTTGAGTAGTTGCTGGAGAGTTGCGGGTGAGAGATTATTCTGGTGCGCAAGACAGGTGACAGGACAGGTGACAGGAAAGTTGAAAAAACTACAACAAGACATTTAGAGACCAGCAGGACACAAAACACCAGATTTGAAACAAATTAATAAAAAAATGAAAGAAACAAAACAACAGGGATGATATAAGGATGAAAGCAGATGAAAACATCAACACGCTGGCTCAACTCAACATCCAAAGAGCTCAGCTACCTACATACCCTGTGAGTCTGAGTATGGAAGTGGGATTTGCTGGTTTGGTTAGTGAATCGGCCAGCATGTCATCACAGGGAATGAGTTTGACATTGATTATTCGGTCATTCTAGTCATTCCTAATGCTCTTGAGCTTAATATCTATATACTTTGCATGTGATTTGCATCCAAACTTCTTGATTTTATTGATGAGGCCTTTGTTGTCAACGAGGTGCATTGGGGGTCCAAGAGATGAAGTCCTCCAGATTTCCCTCAGGAGGTGGTGAAGCCAACGTCCTTCAAGGTGGCTTGCTGAGAGGGAATTGCATTTGGATTCAGTCAAGGATAGGGCTATACTTTGTTGCTTTCTGCTGGTCCAGTAGATTGGACATCCTTTGAAGAGGTAAATGAAACCATTTTGGGAGAGTCTGGTGACCAGATCATTGGGGCAGATTGCATTTCTTTAATTGACAAGGTGATTGGCATTGGATGTTGATTGAAATTCAAGTTTGAAGTTGATTGTTTTGAGTAGATACCCCCATACATGGATCACCTCTTTCCAATGAGTGATTCCCGTTCTTTTGCATAATTGAGCAAGATTTGAAACTTCAAAGCTGATGTTGGGTCTTGCCAGGTTGGCAATGAAGTTCAGCCTACCTATTGGAGACCTGTAGCTCTTCCCAAGTTTCTTAAATTCTTTGATTTCCTCAGATGTTGCTGGCTTCAGTTGAAGTTTCAAAGTACAAGGATTATTCAGCGGCTTGGCGTCAAGGAGGTTCATTTCTTCCAGCCCTTTTTTGATGTGGTTGGGCAGTGAGAGACTGATTGAGTTGGGAGTGACTTCCACCTTCATTCCTTGCAGAGTATCAACCTTGTGCGCTGAAGAATCCTTGAATTTTGTGAGGAACTGGCTTTTAAAGTATTTGGTGTTCCCCACAACAATTAGATTGTCCACATGAAAGAAGAGAGCTGTGATTTTATCTTTGTGGAGGTAGAGACATGGATTGATGTCACTCTCCTTGAAGCCATTTTCCTTGATCCACTCACTCATGGTTTTGTACCAGTTCAGCGGTGCTTGTTTCAGCCCGTTCTTCAGCTTGAGGTATTTGGCGTTTTTCTTTGAGCCAGCTGGAGTTTTGATGTAAACGTCCTCGCTCAGCGGAGCATGAAGAAATGCTCCTTTTATGTTGAATTGGAGAATACTAAGGTTTCTATCCACAGAATAACATATTAAGGCTTTTAAAGAGGCCACCTTACCTGTGGGAGCAAACATATCAAAGTATTCAATACCAAATCATTGGTTAAACCCCTGTACACAGACACAAGCCTTGAGGGTGGTGTTCCCGGTGTGCAGGTCCTGTTTGCATTGGAAGGCCCAGGTGGTGTCAAGGGGGTTTGTGACTTCTGACTCATTGGCGTCTTCCCAGATCCCAAGTTCCTCTATTGTGCTGAGTTCTTTGTTGATGGGAGGTACCCATTTTGGATTGTTGAGTGCTATGTGAATTTTCTTTGGTACATCTGAGTGGTAGTACCGGTATTGTTGGGGAGTCCTGAGCTGACTTCAATTGCGTAAATTTGGTCTGATGGTTTTGAGAACCTCTGTGTTTGAGCTGTCTGATTTGGAGAGGTCAGACTTGGTGGTGGATTTGGTGGAAGGTTTGGTGTCTTCTTTGAGTTCAACAGCAGATGCATAAGTACTAGCTCCTGTACTCTTGAGACCCTTGTTCTGAGTTAGCTGAGGAGTATACTTGGCTGCGGTCTTGTTCATAGGAAGTTCAAGGTCAATAGTTGGTTCTTTATTCATGAACTTGACATGTTTTGTCTTGATGATCTTTCCTCTTCTTGTTAGAACTTTGTAAGAGAAGAGTTGGGGGTTATAGCCTAGAAGAATCCACTCACCTCCTTTTTCACTTAGTTTTGACGGGATCTTGGACTTGCTAAGTAAATAGATTACTGAAGTATCCATGGGCTTTAAATAGTTCAAGGGTAAGTTGGCCTTTTGAAGCATTTTCCATGGCGTCTCCCCACCTTTTTTGGAAGGGATTTGATTGTGGGCAAAGCAGCAGCTTTGTATAACCACGTGCCAGTAGTTTTTTGGTATGGAAGTAGAACTGAACACTGAGCAAACTGAATCCATAATTGTGCAATTGGCTCATTCTGCCTTCCCATTGTGCTGAGAGTGGTAAGGTTCGCTGATGATGTGCTGTATTGCCTTGGATCGAAAGAACTGCTTGAGATCTTTGTTCACAAATTCTCCTCCTCCTTTGGAGATGACTTCAGAGGGATATCTGAGTAGTTTCTTGGCTTCATTTTGATGACAAATTTGATTCCATTGGAGGCAGCATCCTTTGAAGGGAGTGGAAATGAAGAAAGATAGCTTTACTTGTTATCAACAATTGTGAGAGCGTATTGCATCCCTCCTTTACTGGTTGGATTCAAGGGTCCCATCAAATGCAGATGAAGTTGGTCAAACACCCTTAAAGCTGGAGCTTGAGTACTGTCAAAGGGATGTTTGGATATTTTTGCCTTGTTGCATGCTAAACATTTGAAGTTGCTGGTAAGAGTTTTGCCAATACTGTGACCTAGTTATTTATCTATTTGTTTGATGCTTGCATGACAGATTGTTTTGTGAAGATAAGTGAAGTTGGTCTGAGTTAGCTAACACATGAGAGGTTGTGATTGGTTTGAGACCCCAAACTTGATGAGCAGTAAATTGTTCTCTACAATGCTAGTCAGGAGCAACTTGCCATTGAAGTGGAGTGAAAAAGAGTAGGGTTCAGTCTTGAGATTGACTTTTAGTACGCATCCTTTGTTCAGCAGGGCTCCCAGAGAGATGAGATTGACCATAGCTTCAGGAACCCAAGCTGCGTTGTCTAGACGTATACGTTTTAAGACTCCAAACGGTGCTAGACCATGGCAGTTCTGTGGAGGGGGAAGGTGCTGTTTAGGCTTCCCTCCTGAGTGTTACAAAAATATTTAAATTTAACCTGGATCAAAGTCCACAACCTGGTAAACAAGGGACCAAAAGTAAGAGGATAAAGATGATAGTAGTCAGTAGCTGGGGAAATAACACTATCTGAGGCAAGATGATGCCGGGGAAAACTTGAATAGAAGGAGTCAAGGATTGTTCAGAGTTCAACAGGACAAGGCAATTGTAAGTGACAATGCCCACAAGCTAATAGCTCTGGTAGTCAGCAGAAGCTTAGGAAAGATCAACTAAATCCCAAACAACCTCCAGATTCTCAATGAACCTGCCCAACTCTCCGCAATCAAGCGCTTCAAGGGTACCAGATAACTGTGGGAGGCTGCACAAGACAAAGCCAATTGTTTGAAGAAGCTCTAGAAGCAAAAAAATAACTGATTCCAACAAGAATAACCCAACACTTCTCAAGGGACTCTAGAGTAGTGTGGTGGAATTCAACTTCAAAAGAAATGAAGGGAGGTTTAACACTCCAGGTTTTAAGCTTAATAAAAACTCTTCAGTAATACGTGACTGGTTCCAGAAAGATAATAAAAGGATGATCAGGACCAGTATGGTTGGATCAAGGGATCAGGAGTGGTGTAACACACTCAAGAATTCAATCAATCAAATTCTTCTTCAACCAGAAAAGCTATTGGTTGGTGATAAAAATCAAGGATCAGGGTTTGAGTATGGAGGCTCAAGGATCAAGGGGCAACCTTAGATATACCGAAATTATAGTCTCAGATAAAGGGGAATGAGACCCCACGGATCATTAATTTCAAGAAGATAATGATTATGATTTTCCCTAGTAGGATAGGATATATGATGCCCTCCCAAAAGGCAGGGGAGAGCCCCTCCTTAAATAGGCAGGAGGCCCTGTTAGACTATGTAGAAAGAATTCTACAAATAGAGCGGAAAATTTTTTTTTTTCTTTTTTTTTTTTTTTTTTTTTTTTTTTTCTTTTTTTTTTCTTTTTTTCTTTTCTTTTCTCAAATTTTCAGGTGATCAGAAAAATTGATCACGCAGGCCAGTGGAAATCTTGCCTCCCTGACTGGGTTGGGATCTTTCTCATCCCTTCACCATCTCTTGCGTCTGTCCGCGGACGGGCACACGCGACAACATCAGGCTCACCCACCCCTCACCCAAAGGCGGAAGGGTTTGTAAAAGATAATGAACCAGACCGCCCGCGGATGTCCACGGGCGGTAGATGATGTTTTCCCACCCGCACCCGAAGTTGGAAGGGGGCGGGAGAGTGTTGAAAGGGGTGATGGGAGTCTGAGAGTGTCTTAGGATCCTTTGGAAATCGGCCTGATGACCAAGTAGGATAGGATGAACAATTGGAGTAGGATTGGAGAGGAATAGAGCCTGGAGGAGGAATGAGATGAGGATGGAGATGAGCCAAGCAAGTGGATTGAATTGGATGACCAATTGAACAAGTTGGGTCAATCAATGGATCAGCTGATCAAGGGATTGCTTCATCCTTGATGATCAATGGATCAATTGTAGTGTACATGGAACTATTGAGAGAAGTGATGCAGGGTTATGAGCCTTGCCTTTGCCAACTGAGTGGGTTGATTGGGAGCCCGGTAACAAGTGGTTGATCAGACTGGAACCAATGTGAGATGTCTTGAAGTGACAGGACCCTTGCGGAGATATTGCGACCTAGTAATTCTTGTAGGGTATCACTTGAGATTTGAGATATGATCAAGGATAGATGATCAACATAAAATTCCAAGGTTTGTTTGACCTCAATGGGGAATGAGCCCAATTGGTTGGGCATGACAAGGATTTTTCAAATCGGTAGGGTGGATGCCGCGGAAGATAGGAGCAACTTGAGATGATAGATTGAGGGTTGATTGTTCTTAGTTTGCCGTCTGCTCTGAGTAAGAGGCTGATTGGGTGATGATGGGTGTCAATGAGGGTGAGGTTGAGGAGGTTGAGTTGAGGTTCTACTCGGATGAGGATGAGGATGGGGATAAGGATGTTTGGGCTGAGTGGGTCTTGGCCCGTGCATTTGGCCAAAAGGAAGGGGGAGAACAAAAAGAGAAGTGATTGAACGCAATTCCTAGGGGATGGGACCAAGAGAGGCCTGTCCTAGCCTACTGGGACAGTGGAACCCATGGCAGGTTGAGGGAATTGAAGGAGTGATACTGATACAAAAAAAATTCAGATTTTTTTTTTTTTGCACATAAATGACACCTAAAAAAAGAATTGTAGAAAAATTTTTTGAATTTTCCGCATCTGGTCCAGGGTGTCCAGATTGTTGAATCTGATGTCATTTATTTATTGTGCTAAACTAAGTTTCCTTCCCTTACATATCTAAGATGTTGGATTGTGACTCTCTTTCTTGCACTGTTTCATGTGTGTCCTTTTTTTCTTCCTGCTCTCTTTTATTCCAGTCTGATTGCTGCTGTATGTCACGGTCCGCTGCCTAGAGTGCGCGGACTCTAGTTTCAGAGTACCCCCGGCTTCATTCCTTCACTCCAATCCTCAGTGGACAAGGGGGGACTCGCCATGAACCTTCCTTGAATTACACTCTCTTCAAGATCTCTATTTCCACCGTCAACGAGACTCCCATCAAGTATACCGTGATCAGCAGCCAGCCCGACAAGAGTGAGATCACTAATCAACTCATTTGCTAGTGTCTTTACTAATCCCACTCCCATAGCTTGCTCAAGGCGCTCTTCCGGACAACTCTTGATCCTCATCCTTGGTCTCATACCTCTCTTGATCCTCCTTAAGTCGTGGTCAATATTTCTGCTCATCTCCAGTAATTGTGCTGTTTTCCTTCTGCTATTTTGATTGCAGTAGCCTCCTGTTGGTCTTCTCCTTTCTCCGTTCAAACCTCAGATTCATTTCATGTTTCTAATCAGCCCTTCTCAATGAAATAAAAGTCTGGTCCTGGTTTTTCAGCCCTTTAATTCTTACACGGTTAAAAGCAACGCAATGCCAGAGGCGGGTCCTTCTTTGACTCCAGGACCAGGGGGAGATTCCACAAACTTCCAATCTCAAGCCATGAAAGTCCTCATTGAATCAACACCTCTTCTAAAAGAGGATAATTACAGCATGTGGCAAAAGAAAATGGAGAAACTATTCAAGCTGCGAGGAATTTTTCACCTTATGGGCTCAGCAGATAGATCAACGGAACTGGACCAGGAAACAAACCAAGAGATGGTTGCATATTTGATTGCCAAACTTGACAAAAACATGTACAACAAAAACATTGATGATCACAACGAGGATGACGCCAAACTCATCTGGCTCGCAACTTGTTCCCATTTTGCTTCATCTCAATTGGCAAACAGGGCCAGGGTATTTAACGGCTTCCTTCACCTCCAAATGACTACCAACATCAAAAACTTTGTCACAACCATCAAGACATACCTGAAGAAGCTAACCGAAGTTGGCATTGAACTGCCAACCAATATCATAGCATACCTAGTCCTATTCAAATTTCCAGCCTCCATGCAGAACATGAAAACTCAAATCATGCACTCTACCACCAATCTGAAAATAGAAACTGTCCTCTGTTGGATGACCGAGAATAGCCCCAAGAGGCAATGCACAATGAACAGTGCTCATAACGAGCATCAGAACCAAGGTGAGCAGCCAGCCCGTCACCAAACTTCAGCCCACAAAGCTGACAAGCCAACATGAGGCCCTTAGATACCAGCTTCCAAGCCGTACAGGACCCTTGAGGTCCAAAGCCTCGGCCAAAGACCAACACGCACAGACGACAAGCCCAAAACAATCCAGCTTGGTTCCAGCCACTCCACAAGAGGGCGGTAACCCCAAGCAGACTAGCGCGGTCCCAACTACCCTTGAGTGGCACAGCTTGCCAACCTTGTTCTCGGTCTCTACTATTTAAGACCTTAGACCATTAATTGTCCTTGCAACAACAACGCTTGTATCATCCAATCTCATCTTCACAACAATTGCATAAATCACAGCTTAAAATCCTATTGTAAAATCGCTCTTGCATCCCATCCAAACCTGTAAAGAACTTTATCCTCCAAATCACATCCTCTCATCTGGCTCCAAATCTCTTCAGATTAACAGTCAAAAGGAAGACACTCCTACAAGCAATGGCACCCCAAAAAACCTCCAACCTCACCACCTCCACCAACAAAGCAATCAAGCCAGTAGTCCTTGATGGGGACAATTACAGCCATTGGTTGCAAAGGATGCGTGGATATCTCATGTACAAAGGATTGCTTGAGCTGACCACAAATCCCTTGCCAGAATCACCAAGCGATGAGCTCAAAAGGAAATCTGTTGAGGCCGCAGTAACGCTCTCATCAAGCCTTAATGCAACCATCCTTGCAAGCATGATCACTCCTGAAATTGAGTTTGATCCTTATGCCATATGGACCAAACTGAAGGAAGAATACGCAACAGCCAACATCTACAATGTATACAGGATCTGGAAGAAGTTTGAATCAATCAAATATGACAACGACATCACCACTTTTGTCAACAATGTCAAGCTTTCCGTGTCAGATGCAAGCATGATAGGATTGATGATACCACCACAGATCCTTGCATGCTGCATCATCTCCAGAGTCACGGACAGGAGGCCTGCATTGATGCAGACTCTCCTGTGCGACAAATTGCTACTGGACAACCCAGAGAAATTGATCAGTAGACTAATCAATATCTCAAACCATGATAGAGCGTCCAAAACTCACGTACCACCCTTACCAAATGCCATTGCCCTATACAGCAACAAGAGAAACTTTGATGACAGGGAAGATAGGCCAAGATGCAAGGCAGGAAAACACAACCCAAAGGCAAACCACACGGAGGCGCAGTGCTGGACACTCCACCCAGAACTTTGACCAATCAGACCCATAAAAGGGACAGCCCATCTCACCCAACCGGTTGAAGAACATGAGCCTCTACAGCCACTCAACTTTGGCTCCGGACTACTCCATTCAACTGACAACCACAACCAGTCAATGGTCCTTGACTCGGGGGCTAGTCATCATCTTCTCAACAACCTTGAATGGTTCACCCACACCTGGCCCGCTAACATCACCATATTGACAGGAAAGGAGGGATCCTCCCTATCGGCCACCCAAAAAGGGCCTGCCACCATCAGATTTGATAATGGGGATGTCCTTTGTCTGACAGACTGCCTATTTGTTCCAAATCTCAGCAGAAACCTTCTGTCCCTTTGCAGGCTCATCACCAACGGTGCATCCATAACCTTCCAAGGGTCCTCAGCACTGGTCCAAATTGACAACAGACTTGGGATCAAATGCAATGTTGAAGGGGGGATTCTGGCGGTTACGGCCAGGCCCATCCCACCGACCAGAGCGAGTGCCTTGCTCATCACCTCCGCTGCCAACTCCTTCCACGCATGGCACCAAAAACTTGGCCATGCCAGCATGGCCAGGATAAAGGCACTCCTCCCTGACATCTCTGCAACCGACAAAAGACCCTGTAGCGTGTGCATGAAGGGAAAGATGGTCCGCAGGCCCTTCTCCAGCAAGTTCGATTGTGCTGACGGCGTCCTAAGTATTGTGCATGGAGACCTATGCGGACCCATCACACCATCAACCAACAATGGAATAAGGTACTTCTTCACCCTTGTGGACCAACACTCCGGTTACATTAGTATATCCCTCCTAAAGACAAAGAATTGTGCAGTAGAGTCATTCATCAGCTTCAAGAACTTCTTCGAGAAACAAACTGGTTGGTCCATCAAGAAAGTTATCACTGATGGCGGAGGAGAATTCTGCAACAGGGAGCTTTCCTCTTTTCTGACGCAGCACGGCATAACCCACAATGTAGCACCTCCATACACTCCACAGCATAATGGGTTCGCCGAAAGGGCCAACAGAACAATCATCGAGATGTCCAGGTGCATGCTGGTGCAGGCAAATGTCTGCCCTGAATGGTGGGGGGAAGCAGTTATCACTGCTGCCGCAGTCACTAACTGTCTCCCTTTGTTGTCTAAAAGCAAGCAATCTCCCCTGTCCATCATGTTCAAGAAGAAAGTCAACCTCCATACTCTCAGGCCCTTTGCCTGCATGGCATGGGTCCTCAAACCGGACCAAAACCGACAATCAAAATTTGATGAAGTGGCTTGGGAGGGTGTGTTTGTCGGTTACTCTAACGACATGTCAAGCTACAGGATTGTTCGGCAATTAGACCTCCGGGTAATCATCACAAAACATGCAAGATTTGACAAACTCATCTTTCCAACTCTGAGGGCCATCTCGCCCAGCATTGATTATCCCCTTGACTATAAGTACCCCATCTTTGCTGCCGACTATCCTCTTCCCTTCCATGAGACTGACCTTGATCATCTGGAGGATGAAAGCCGCTCTGAATTAGAAAGCCCCGTTGCTGATGGCATGGCCTTTGCTCAGGACAACAATGCCGCTGGCCCCACTCAAGCTCTGGACACTCCAACCAAACCATTGCATTCCGAAGACCTTCCCCAACTTCCCTCCAGGCGGATTATAGTCAAAGGGCCACGGCATCCAACCTTGATTGAAGCCGACCTGAACGAAGACAACATACGCAACTTTAGTCGGGTCAGAAAGCCGGTTGTCTACCTCACACCAACCTCCGCCTCCAATCCGAAATCCCACTGGGAAGCGAAGGATTCAATCGAGTCAGGCAAATGGAGGGAGGCAGAGGCAAAAGAGATCCTCAACATGGAAAAGCATTCAGTGTGGATTGAAAGGCCAAGGAGAGCCTCGGATGCTCCCATTCCCTCCACTTGGGCTTACCGCAGAAAGCTAGGCGCTGACAACCGAGTAACTGAGTACAAGGCACGGATCTGTGCCCGGGGCTTCAAACAAACTCACGGTTTGAATTTCCACTCCAAGTATGCCCCCACAGGACGGCCCAAATCCCTCAGGATTCTTATCTCGCACGCCATCACCAATAACTTACGGGTTCACCAACTTGATGTTTGGAGCGCATTTCTCACATGTGACCTTGAGGAGGAAGTCACCTTGCTTCCCCCCCATGGTTACCCGGCAAGCAAGGGCACAGTACTGGAGCTAAGGAAGGCAATTTATGGATTGAAGCAATCCTCCAAAGTATGGTATGACAGGCTCAGTACATTTCTCACCTCCAAGGGGTTCCTGGCTTCCAAGAGCGACCCGTGTGTCTTCTTCAGGCAGGGAATCTGTCCCACCTGGATCTTTACGCATGTGGATGACTTAGCCATTTTCAGTGAACATCCTGAAAAATTCAAACATGAGATGTCGCAGGAGTTCGACATCAAATACCTTGGTGAAGCCTCCTTTCTGTTGGGGATGGCAATCAAACAGTCATTGAACTCAATCGAAGTCAGCCAGACCCGCTACATAGAACAAAAACTTGAAGAATACGGTTTTTGCTCCCTTCACCCAGTGGGCTCGCCCATGCTTGCCAGAAGCCAGCTGCAGCCTGCTTCCAATGACGAACATTCCGAATACCTGCGTGGCACCCAGAACTACCGTGCGCTCATTGGTTCTCTAAACCATCTTGCCGTACTCACAAGACCGGACATAGCCTTCTCCGTCAGTCACCTGTCCCAATTCCTTGACAAGCCTAGCTTAAGACACTGCCTTGCGGCCACTCGAGTATTCCAGTACTTAATTGGAACCAAGACAATGGGTCTCACCTTCCGCCGGAGCCATCAAGATCTCTTAGCCTTCGCGGATGCCGACTATGCCAACTGCACAACTACTAGGCAATCCGCCACCGGGTTTGCGGTGTTAATAGGCACCAACCTGATCTCATGGAAAGCCGCCAAACAGAAGACGGTTTCGCTTTCCACCGCTGAGGAGGAATAAAAGGCGCTGTCCGACGCATGTAAAGAAGTGATGTGGGTAAGAGGTTTCACCAAAGAGGTAACCTCCGGGAACGCCACCGCCACTGCAGTCATTCACATTGACAACAAGGGTGCCATTGACCTGGCCAACAGCAGCATCAGCCAAAATGGCTTCAGAACCAAGCACGTGGACGTTAGACTACACTACGTGCGGGAACTCATTTCAGCCAAGGAGGTTCGCCTCCAGCACATCAGCACGGCAGACAATGCTGCCAACTTCCTCACCAAGGCATGCCCCAGGCCAGCCATCTTGAGAGCTCTAGCTCAGCTCAATGTCATCCGCACTTCCGATCCTGGCCATGCCGCCAGGAGCGCGTGGGGTTGTTGGATGACCGAGAATAGCCCCAAGAGGCAATGCACAATGAACAGTGCTCATAACAAGCATCAGAACCAAGGTGAGCAGCCAGCCCGTCACCAAACTTCAGCCCACAAAGCTGACAAGCCAACATGAGGCCCTTAGATACCAGCTTCCAAGCCTTACAGGACCCTTGAGGTCCAAAGCCTTGGCCAAAGACCAACAAGCACAGACGACAAGCACAAAAAAATCCAGCTCGGTTCCAGCCACTCCACGAGATGGCGGTAACCCCAAGCAGACTGGCGCGGTCCCAACTACCCTTGAGTGGCACAGCTTGCCAACCTTGTTCTTGGTCTCTACTATTTAAGACCTTTGACCATTAATTGTCCTTGCAACAACAACGCTTGTATCATCCAATCTCATCTTCACAACAATTGCATAAATCACAGCTTAAAATCCTATTGTAAAATCGCTCTTGCATCCCATCCAAACCTGTAAAGAACTTTATCCTCCAAATCACATCCTCTCATCTGGCTCCAAATCTCTTCATCCTCGATCATCTGACTCAACATAAGAACGAAATAAGTGCCCAGGAAACTCAAAGTGAACCGGTGAACACAGCTCTATACAATGGACCTAGGTGTGAGAATGGTAAACACAACCTGCTGTCACTACAAACCCCGCCAACTCTTGCTGGGTAAAATTTCCGGAGTTGAAACCCTCGCATCTTCACAACCGCGTTAAGAAAGGAAAGAAGAAAACGGAAGAAGAAGCACACTTTTACTCCTTCTTCTGCGGAATGTCCACTAACGATCAAAGCGAGCCCGGCTCAAATCGGTTCATCCTTGATTCTGGATGCTCGATTCACATGATTGTCAACAAATCTCTATTTTGATCCATTTCAATCTCCAACGACAAGGGTCTATCCAGACTGGCAAGAAAAACGCAGACATTAAGATTAAGGGGATGGGCAATGCCCTTATACCCTCTCTTGCCTCAACCGTCCTTCTTAGCAATTCCGCCTGAGTTCCTGACGCCATGGTAAACTTGATCTTTCTCGGAGCACTGGCTGAGAAAGGCGCGAGTTGAAGAGTCAACACCTCAAGCTCACCTTGCACGTTCCTCCTGGAGTTTTGAGGCAAGACAGTTATCTCGGGCAAAATCCTCAACAACCTGTTCGTAATAGACATGGCCACTGATAAGAACCTAGGTCTATACTCCAGTGATAAACTACCCGAGATACACAAAACCTTGGGTCATGCAAGCCTCGGGAAAATGGAAAAGTATCTAAATGAATCTATCTCTGCCAAGGACAAGCTAAACTTTGAATGTCTTGACTGCGACAAGAGCAAGATAACAAAAGGCACATTTTCGCAAGCACAACAACCAGCAAAGAAACCGTTTGATTGCATTCATGTTGATCTAATGGGTCCTCTCCACCCCACGGCAAACGGAGGTTTTTGGTTTGTGCTCAACCTTGTGGATTCTTTCTCTGGCTACATCTCTTGTTTTCCGCTTCAATCAAAGGACAAGGCGGCAAGTACTCTAGTCTTCATCATGGAAAATGAATACAGGAAGAACCAACAATACCCCTCTGAAGTGTGCTCCAACGGAGGAGGAGAATTTGTTAACAACAAACTCTCTTTGTTCTACAAGGAAAAACACATCAACCAGATCGTATCCGAACCCTATCATTCCCAACACAACGGCCAAGTAGAAGAGCCAATCAAACTGTTATGGAATCAACAAGAACAATTTTTGCTGAAACCAACATTCCCAAATCTTACTGGCATGAGGTCATCAGAGGAAGCTGTGCGTTACTCAATCAAATCCCCAAAGAAAAAGGAGGCAAATCACCGTGGATTCTAATGCATGGAAAGGAACTCCAGGTTGACTTTCTCAAGCCAATTGCCTCACTACTGACGTATTGACTGAGTGATCTCCAGATCAAATCCAAACTGGACGAGAAAGGGGATACAGGTATACTCATTGGTTTCAATCCTGCTCTTTTATCTTACAAGGTTTTTTCCAGCTCGGGAAAAATCATTGACACCAAACATGTCAAGTTCTCCAAATCATCCTGTTCTACATTAACTCTCCAGGATGATAGCTGCGACAAAAACTTCAATTCAACCAATTGTCCCATCAACCACAAATCTATCCCCATTGATTTGCCTTTGGAAGAAGATCCTTTGAGCCTAGACTTCCCCAATTCTGTGAAAGAGGAAGAGGAATCCGACTCCACTAACAAAAACATGGAGGATGAAGAGATTGTATTGGCCAACCTGCGACCTTTCCTACAAAACAGAGAAACTCTGAACAAACCCAATCGGTATGGCTATCATGCAGATAGACTACCTTCATCAATTGAAGAAGCACTTACCATTCCCATCTGGAAGGCCTCTATGTTACAGGAATTTCAATCCATTGATGAACAAGGGGTTTGGGAAGAGGTGGATGAAGATCAAGTGACCAACCCACTCAAAACAGTTCTCGTATACAAAGTGAAGGAAAACGCACATGGCAAACCTCCCACCTACAAAACACGTCTCTGCGTACAAGGATTCAACCAAAATTACGGCTTGGACTACTTGTAAACTTACGCACCCACTGGGAGAATAGCTTCTCTACGAGCTTTACTCACCTTTGCTATGGATAAAAAGCTGGAACTGCTGAAGCTAGATGTAAAAGGGGCCTTTCTGCATGCCGATTTGGACGAGGATGTCTACATCTTTAATCCTCCAGGCTCAGGTAAAAAAGGTAAATTTCTCAAGCTGAAAAAGTCCTTGTACGGACTGAAGCAAGCACCGCGAAACTGGTATAAAACATTAACGTCCTGGATTGAAAGTCAAGGATACTACAAATCTTTGTGCGACCCTTGTTTATTTCTCAACAAAAACAACCCGTCTGCTCTCTTCTTTCACGTAGATGACCTTATAGTGGCCAGAAAAACCTCTCAGTTCAAAGACAAATTCCTGGAACGGTTTAAGAACTCCTCCGCTCATCCTCCTACAACCTTATTGGGTATGAAAATCACCAGAGAGAATTACTTACTGCATCTCAGCCTACCGATCCACATCAAAAAAGGTCTGAAAGAATTGAATTTAATTGAATGCAAGCCAGTATCCACACCCGGAACGACTGGACTGCATTTATCCCCAGCAACAGAGGAAGACCATAAACAATTCCTATCCCTCAATGTCAACTATTGATCTCCTATTGGACAACTCAACTTCATTGCCAGTTTAGCCCGGCCCAACATCAGCTTTGCTGTGTCAAGTCTAGCCCGGTTCTCAGAAAAACCAGGCTACTCCCACTGGATGGAAGTTATCCATGTGTGGAGATACCTGTCGGCCACTAAGGACATCTGTCTCACTCTGGGTCCTCAGTCAATATCAAATCGCCTCATATTTTATAGCAATGCAACCTGGGGGGACAATCCTCACACCAGGACCTTTCAGAGTGGCATGGCCATCTCCTTCAAAGGTAGTCCTTTGTACTGGACCAGTTGTTGACAACGCTGCATCACTCACTCTTTGACAGAATCCGAATGCGTAGCCTTATCCAACTGCCATCTCAAAGGAAGATGGATTCATCAACTTGTTGCAGAAATATACCAAGAAAATTTCAAGTGTTTGCTCCACCTCATAGATAATAAGGGTCTGGACAACAAAGTAAAGAAATTTGGTATCAACTCCAAGGCAAAACACATCAACATAAAGATGAAGAGCCTGCGAGGGGACTACAAGAGTGAACACATCAATTTAAAGCTCATACCTTCTCAGACCATGACGGCCAAAGCCTTAACTAAAGCCACAAACAAGACCTCAAACCTGATACTTGTAAATTTCTTCTTTCCACCTTTTCACTAGACTCTGAGTCGAGGGGGAGTGTTGAATCTGATGTCATTTATTCTTTGTGCTAAACTCATTGCCCTTCCCTTACATATCTAAGATGTTGGATTGTGACTCTCTTTCTCGCACTGTTTCATGTGTGTCCTTTTTTTCTTCCTGCTCTCTTTTATTCCAGCCTGATTGCTGCTTTATGTCACGGTCCGCTGCCTAGAGTGCGCGGACTCTAGTTTCAGAGTACTCCCGGCTTCATTCCTTCACTCCAATCCTCAGTGGACAAGGGAGAACTCTCCACGAACCTTCCTCAAACTACACTCTCCTCAAGATCTCTATTTTGACTGTCAATAAGACTCCCATCAAGTATACCGTGATCAGCAGCCAGCCCAACAAGAGTGAGATCACTAATCAACTCATTTGCTAGTGTCTTTACTAATCCAACTCCCATAGCTTGCTCAAGGCTCTCCTCCGGACAACTCTTGATCCTCATCCTTGGTCTCATACCTCTCTCGATCCTCCTCAAGTCGTGTTCAATATTTCTGCTCATCTCCAGAAATTGTGCTGTTTTCCTTCTGCTATTTTGATTGCAGTAGCCTCCTGTCGGTCTTCTCCTTTCTCCATTCAAACCTCAGCTTCATTTCATGTTTCTAACTAGCCCTTCTCAATGAAATAAAAGTCTGGTCCTGGTTTTTCAGCCCTTTAATTCTTACACAGATTCGGTCACCACATCTCTCCCCAACTCACAGACTGTCCCTAGTCTGCATCTGAGCTTGATGTCATAAAAAAAGAAAGGAAAGATGATTGAACACAAGAAATGGCCATTTGATCTTGAGGGTGATTGAAAAGAATATCTTGATCCATCCAAAAAAATCCTAGAGTTGACTGTTATGAAATTAAAAAGGTGTCCCAGGTGCTCACGTATGTGGCATACAGTAGAGTTTCACAACAAAATGTGGCTGATGACCCTGGTTGTGCACAATTGGGAGGACTTACTTCTGATTGAAGTTGTCTCCACAACAATGAAATTTCTTGACCTGATCAGCAGAGAACCTTCTGGCCATCTGAGTACCATCCAGTTCCTCCAAAACATATGATCCACCTCTGACTTGATGGACCACTTGATTCCAGCAATTTGAAAAAAGCTTTGCCCACTGAGTTTCCAAGGATCAATTATAAGCTAAAACTAGATCACCAGGATTCAAGGGATCCCTGAATCAATTGGAATTCTTATCCTCCCAATACTGGACTTATTTTTCCCTTGACTCCATCATTTTCTGATAAGCTTTTTCACAAACATATTCACTTTGCTCCAGTTTATTTGATCTGGCAACCAATAGATCAGTGGTGGAAGAAACCTTTTCCCAAGAAATAACTAAGAAAGATTCAATTTCCAGATCAAGAGGAAGGACAGCCCTTTGACCAAAGAGGATTTTGTAAGGTGAGTAACCAGTAGTTTGTTTAGTTGAAATTTAATCAGAGAAGAGGACCAGAGGAAGAAATTTTCAATAATTCTTTCCACTTTTTCCAGACAACTTGACAAGAGCAGCCTTCAAAGTGGAATGGCCTCTTTCCACCATGCCTTGTCCTTCTGGATAATAAGGAGTGGTCACCCTATGTTGACCAGGAAGAAGTTGGATCATTTTGGCCAGTTTGCCACCAAACTCGGAGCCACCATCAGTTGAATAAGATCAATCCAAGCCATAACGCATTGTCCAAGTCTCATAAAGGAAGGCTGCTACTGATTCAGAGCTGAGGTTCTTAAGAAATTTTGCTTCAAACCATCCAGAAAAATCATCTCTAGCCACAATGAGGTAGTTAGCTCCACCAGCCTTAATGTGAACCACATCCATAGCAATCCTTCCAAAGACAGTGGACTCTCCAGTGGGATAACAAATTTTGGCTGGGCCCCTAAGATAACATTTCTGACATGCTTCAAAACTCTTGCACCATTGAGAGACTGATTTCTTCAAAGATGGCCACCAGAATCATTTGGATATACGTCAATAGGTTTTGGTTTCCCCGAAATGCCCAAGGCCTTCATGGAGACTTTTGAGGATTGAATCTTGTTTAGAGGGGATTTTGACAACAATTAGAGCACAAGGATTGCCTCTTTTCATAAGTCTAGTACCTTGGACAAAGAAATTGGAGGACTTCCTTTTGAGCGATCAGAGATCTTTAGCAGAGAAATCAGGAGGCCTTTGGAGAGTGGAAAGGTACTGCTCTAATTTTAACCAGAAACCCTGTTGGAAGCCAGAATAATCTTGGGAGGAAAAGGTGAAGACTGGACAAATTAAAGGCTCCTCCTCATCAAAGTCCACTCCAACATGCAATTCTTCATCTCCAAGGGGGAGTCAAGATAAACCATTGGGAATGGTGAAGGATTTTCCAGGCCTATGAACAATATCAAAAGAGAAAAGTTGGATAAAGGCCACCCAACAAGTCATAGGAGCATTTGGGAGGCTGGGGGCATTGATCATTTTGATGATGGATCATGCGTTGACTTGTAACTCAAAGTGTTGACCCCAGAGGACAGTTTGGAGTTTCTTCAACATTCAAGCCACGCCACAGAGTTCCAGTTTTGGTTGGGAGTACCTGGATTCTACATCTAAAAAAAAAAAGGATTCATAGAGAGAAGGACAGTCCCAACCATTTTCATCTTCCTGAGTGAGGACAGCCCCAGCAGATTGATAACTAGAATCAACAGCTAATTTGATCTTGCCAGCTCCCGGTCCATAAGAAATCTTTCTCAAGACTATGTCTTTGCCAACCATCATTTTCAGGAGCTGAAAAGAATGTTCACAATCTTGGGTCTAGATCCACTCAGCATCTTTTCTGGTCAGGCCATGCAGGGGAGGACGGATTTTGGATAGATATGGGATAAAAATTCAAACATAAGTGACAACACCTAGAAAACCCCTGACTTCAGTTGGATTGATGGGAGTAGGCCAAGAGAGGATTTTGTTGATTTTGGATGGAGCCATCCTTCTTCCTTCCTTGCAGACCACATGACCAACAATTTCCAGAGCAGGGACACAGGCAGCCAATTTGGATTCAGAAACAGTGAGCCCAGATTCTTTGATTTGGAAAAAGATCCTTTCCAAAGTGGTTGCATATTCCCAGATACATCAACAGATTCCTGAATGCCAGGGTAAGAGCTCATTGTTATAATCAGAAACTGGTCCTTTAATTCCGACATTGTCAATAAAGATACCAGCATGATCAGGGATTTCATCCTGGAGGATCAAAACCATGTGAGCCTGATAGACTGCAACCAAGTTGGTGGCACCTTGAGGCAATTGAGTAAGCTGGAAATGACCAAGGGGAGTATTGAATGTTGTGAGAGGGCGAGAAATTGGATGTAAGGACCTTTTTTCATAGCCACCCATAATGTCACCTAGACCATAGCAAGCTCTCCCAGAGAAGGATTCAACAAATTCTTCAGTAGCAGGGGGAACACCAGAGTCTTTAATAGTAACCTTATTTAGAGGCTGGAGATCATGAACTATTCTAATTTTACCGTTACTTTTAAGGACACAGAAAACAGGACTGGAATAGCTAGAAGTTGACTGTTTGTATAAACCAGTTTGGACTCGTTCCTGGACCAACTTGATGAATTTGTCAACTTTGGCAGCAGGGATTGGGATCTTTTTCTTTTGCCAGGGATGGTGTTCTACTACAGGAATGATATAAGGCATACCATAGGATTCTTTCAAGAGACCTCTGTCTTCTTCACAGAAAGAAATAGCTTTTTCCATAAGAGCCAAGAAATTTTTGATCAAATACAACTCATCAGGTAGAAGCCATCCATCTGGTCCAAAGTTAACTACTCTCAGAGGTTCTTTGGTGACACAACCAGAGGGGATGAATGGACAAGCAAGAGATCAAGGTAAACTGCAGTAAGGATTGCAGGATAGAGGAGGACGCCTAAGAGGAGGGTTGAGATTGAAAGGCACTGGTTGGTTGACTGGTTTGATTTTCCTAGCAACTGGTTTATATTTGGAGGAAAAAGAGAGCGGTTCTTCTTTTTGCCACGAGTTGACCAGAGAGATATGACTGCAAGGATTGAGACCAAGTTCTAACGCCTTCCAAGTTTGATGTTCCGCAACGTTTTCAAAAGGTGCTTTTTCCATAAAAGAAGGCCCAGGAGATAATACATTGCTAACATGTGTGGAAAAAGGTAGGGTTCCAAAAATTATGGTAGTAGGGTACCCTGGTGGTGCACAATTGGGAGGACTTACTTCTACCCCAATTTGCCTCCACTGAAGCCCATATTCTTCCATACCAAAGCCACCAAAAATAGGATTGAGATTGGGATCTAGTTTAGACTCATCGCGGAGATTTGAAACAAAACTGAGACAAGGTTGATTAGGGATAAGAGTACAAGGAAAAGAAGAAACAACAGATGAAGAAGAAATATTTTTGGATTTTTCCATTTTGATTTGTTTTTGATTTTTGGTATTTTGGAGATCAGAAGAAAACGTTGAAAAGAAAGGGAAATAAGCCTCTGGGATGAGATTTGACCCTTGATTTGAAGTTTGAGGCTGAAAAGAACTACAACTATCAGTAGGATCAACTACTTCCATAAAAATGAAAGGAACTGGAATTATCTTTCTGTTTTCCTCTTAGAGATGACTTAGGAAAATGACCAGGGAAATCTCTTTCCCAGCAACCAGAATCCAAAGAACAAAGAGGAAACTCAACTTTTCTACCATCAGAATCGGGGAGGAAGATTCTCTCCCCAACTTGATTGTAAAACATAAGCGTTTCTCCAAAATTGATTAAGAAAGGTTGACACAAGATCATAGGTCAATCCAAGCGTGTGATCCCAAAATGACAAGTTCCAACAATGTTTTGGCCAATCCAGACTGGAACTTCTTCAACGATTCCAACCAATTTGCAAGAGTGGTTTCCTAGTCCATACAGTAAAGAGGTTGACCTGACCCTAGGACTGAGTTTAAGTTTGCAGGCCATAGTATCTGAGATCAAGTTGAGCTGAGAGCTAGAGTCAACAAGGAGCGAGACGGTTTTAGCTGATTTGCCAAGATAGCAGGGAAGAAAACCAAGAGGAAATGAGTAAAGACTAGACTCAGAAGAGGTATCTGTTCCACCAGAATCCTCTATCAAAGTTCCAGTGGAGACCTTGAGTTCCTCAGGGCCAATTTCCACACGTCAAAAAGAAACCCATTGATTCATTCCTTCAGCAACAGATTGAGAGATTGAAAGGAGTTCAGCCACAAACAGATCAGGAATTTTAAGATCAGAAATTTTCTTTAATACCCCTTCCACAGAATTGGGGTGATCTTTATTCCCCTCTCAAAACAAACTTTGGGCTTGGTGGAGGGAGGAATATTGGGTGAAGCAGGAACATGATCAGGGGATTGAGGAGGTTTAATAGATGAGGGATGAGGATCAGGGTGATCTTGAGACCTTTCTGTGAGTGTTTCTTTTTCCACCTCCATGTCTTCTACATCAGAAGGGGGCTCAGGTGAGGATTTTCGTTTGGGTGGTTTTTGGAGGATTGAAGTTGGCAAGGAAGGAGCTTTATGAGGTTTGGGCTCCTCATGTTGCTTCCTAGCTGGATTGGATTGGTAAGTACCAACCAGAGAAGATGAGGAAATATCTGGGGGATACCAGGGTTGAAGAGTACCACAAGAAGATTGGAAATCCACAGAAGCCAAGGATGCCTTCATGGAAGGGAATGGCTGGTAAGAGGCCACAACATGACAAATGGGGCAAGATGAATCAAAGGGGATTAGAGCACCATTAGGAAGAAAAAAGTTCTTCCCTTTTTCCTCTACCAATTTATCATCTTTGTCCTTCTGGAGCTCAAGAAATTGACCATTTCCATGGCCTTCCCTGTGGCAATAATAGCAGACTAGAGTATTTTTAGGAACAGCACTAGAATATTTAGGAGCAACAAGAGAGAAAATCTTTTGATCCATTTTTTTCTCAAAGGCTTTGAGCAGCTTATTGATCTTGTCCATTGTAGAAGTTTCTCAGTTAGGCTGTGGGTTCTTGGGCCTGCAATCAGATTCCATTTTATTCATAATCTCATTTGACTCTTTGAAAGAGGGGGCATGGACTGGTTCAGCGGTTTTAGATTTTTCAAAAGTGAGGGCTGTTTGACCTTTCATGCCTTTATCCACCACTCCCCTAAGGATAAGGAAACCAGGTAGCTTTAATCAATTATCCCTGGTAGTGATCATGGATCCAGAATCAACTAGTTTGTCCTTGATCCTTCCCTGAACTCCAAGAGAAAAATATTGGAAAAATCAGACTCATATTTTGTCCACTTTGTTGATGTGATTGTTTCAGAAAAGGTAGGATTTTATGGGATCCCAAGATTTCCTAAATGACTGATAATCAGAAGCTGAAGCCACACCACCATTGGAGATCCACTGGGAGACAAGTTTATCTAGATCCTGCAAAGTAAATTGCGCTACATCTATTTTTCCCCAATAGGCCAACATTGCTCCCTGCAGCAGGACCCAGTTATGCTGTTTGAAACCTTCAAACAACTCGATGATTTCCATAACTTCATCAGAGGAGATAAAAAATTGTAACTGGTAGGCCATATCAAATTTGCTAGCCCCATCCACCAAAGCAGCCAACTTGTACAAGTCCAAGAAGCGTTCCATGTTTGCCCCATTGAATCCTAAGTTCTTGTTCTGGGGCTTGATCTTAACCATCTTAGGACAAGTAGAAGAGTTGCTGGTGGATTCCATTTTGACAAAGTTTCCTTAAAGATCCAAGGAGCAGATTTCCAAAGTGGCTCACAAACGTGGCATGAGTAGGGTTTCTCAAAAAACAACAAGTATCTTGCCCAGATGGTGCAAAATTGGGAGGACTTACTTCTAGAACAAGTTGCCTCCACGGATCTAGATGATGAAAGAAAAAAAAGAAAGAGATCTGATTTCAAAGTTGATAATTGCTGGGACTGTTAATCCCAAGGTTTCTGTTTCAATCCTGGCCCGGGGGACCAAATGTAAGACTCCAAACGGTGCTAGTCCGTGGAAGTTCTGTGGAGGGGAAAGGTGCTGTTTAGGCTGCCCTCCTAAGTTTTACAAAAATATTTAAATTTAACCAAGATCAAAGTCCAGAACCTGGTAAACAAGGGACCAAAAGTAAGAGGATAAAGATGATAGTAGTCGGTAGCTGGGGAAATAACACTATCTGAGGCAAGATGATGCCGGGGAAAACTTGAATAGAAGGATTCAAGGATTGTTCAGAGATCAACAGGACAAGGCAATTTTAAGTGACAACGCCCACAAGCTAATAGCTCTGGTCGTCAGCAGAAGCTTAGGAAAGATCAACTAAATCCCAAACAACCTCCAGGTTCTCAATGAACCTGAACAACTCTCCACGATCAAGCATTTCAAGGGTACCAGATAACTGTGGGTGGCTGCAAAAGACAAAGCTAATTGTTTGAAGAAGCTCTAGAAGCAAAAAAATAACTGATTCCAACAAGAATAACCCAACACTTCTCAAGGGACTCAAGAGTAGTGTGGTGGAATTCAATTTCAAAAGAAATGAAGGGAGGTTTAACACTCCAGGTTTTAAGCTTAATAAAACCTCTTCAGTCATACGTGACTGGTTCCAGAAAGATAATCAAAGGATGATCAGGACCACTATGGTTGGATACAGGGATCAGGAGTGGTGTAACACACTCAAGAATTCAATCAGTCAAATTCTTCTTCAACCAGAAAATCTATTGGTTGGTGATAAAAATCAAGGATCAGGGTTTGAGTATGGAGGCTCAAGGATCAAGGGGCAATCTTAGATATACCCAAATTTTAGTCTCAGATAAAGGGGAATGAGACCCCACGCATAATTAATTTCAAGTTGATAATGATTATGATTCTCCCTGGTAGGATAGGATATATGATTCCCTCCCAAAAGGCAGGGGAGAGCCCCTCCTTATATGGCCAGGAGGCCCTGTTAGACTATGTACAAAGTATTCTACAAATAGAGCGGAATTTTTTTTTCTTTTTTTTTTCTCAGATTTTCAGG
This sequence comes from Puccinia polysora, assembly GCA_025617555.3. Taxonomy (NCBI): domain Eukaryota; kingdom Fungi; phylum Basidiomycota; class Pucciniomycetes; order Pucciniales; family Pucciniaceae; genus Puccinia; species Puccinia polysora. Next base: position 9,599,222 of record CM062644.1, read on the forward strand.
TGATAAAAAAAAATTGATCATGCAGGCCGGTGGAAATACGGCCTCCCTGACCGGGGTGGGATCTTTCTCATCCCTTCACCATCCCTTGCGTCTGTCCGCAAACGGTGCGGTAGACCAAACCTGTCCTATAGCCATCAGATTCACTTTTTTAGTGTAACAACAGCTCAAAACCTCAAATTATCCTCAGAAATGAATTCTAAATCACAAATAACCTATAGTCACTCAGCCAAAGTACCCCTCTATCCCTCATGGATTAGAAGATACAGCCCAAGAACCCTTCAACTATGGCAAACTCATACCCAAACAGGTGTCACAGCTCTGTGGAAGGCATAAAAGACATACCTTTCAAACCCTCAAGTACATACCAGTAACAGTCTACCCTCAACACCAGAAACATACCCCAAACCTGTCACCTCACTCAGAATACAGCATACAGACACAGGAGGTAGTACAGCATGCCAGATCCAGTCACCTCATCCAGCATGCCAGATCCAGTCACCTCATCCAGCATTAAGCATACAGAAACAGGAGGTAGTGCAGCATGCCAGATCCAGTCACCTCATCCAGCATGCCAGATCCAGTCACCTCATCCAGCATTAAGCATACAGACACAGGAGGTAGTGCAGCATGCCAGATCCAGTCACCTCATCCAGCATGCCTGATCCAGTCACCTCATCCAGAATACAGCATACAGACACAGGAGACAGTGCAGCATGCCAGATCCAATCACCTCATTCAGAATACAGTATACAGATCCAGGAGGCCGTGCAACCAGTCCAGATCCAGTCAACTCAGCCAGAATACAGCAATAAAGATACAGGAGGCAGTGCAGCATGTCAGATCTGGTCACCTGAACCAAACATGCAGCAAATACACATACAAGAGGCTGTGCAGAAGTATACAGGAGCAATATAGGCAGGAGGAAGTCAAACCAATCTCAAGAAAGAACCAAACAAACATTCAGCAAATACACATTCAAGAGGCTGTGCAGAAGTATACAGGAGCAATATATGTATGAGGAAGTGGAACCAGCCTTAACCAGAACCAAACAAACCAACAGTATTGCACAGCAATACATGTAGGTAGAATCAAGTAGCACTGCATAAACTACCAGTACAGCACAGAAAAATATCTTATCTGAACTACACAGCAATCTATTAAAGGCTGTGCATGCATGAAACCCCTGTACAAGCTTTTCCAAACCAGCAGAAATGCCTCATGAAACTGTACAAGCTTTTCCCAACCAGCAGAAATGCCTCATGTAACTGTATCTCACTGTTCCTCACCAGAACAGGGAGGACCTTCAGGGGCAGCCTTGAGCACCCCTGGGGGCAGGATTTTTCTATTTAAGGAGGGCCTCTCTGCCCTATCCAAGTTGTATCACCATCCCCCACAAATCACCCATCCCATATCATGCCATCTGGCCTAGTTATCACCCATCCCTACTCACCCCATCAACCCATCTATCTGTGGTACCTACCCAGATAGAATATTAGTATTGAATCAGTTATAAAAGGAAAAAAAGAAATCAGAAACCAAGTTATTACCCATCTTTAACCAATTAAACCACCCAACAGGTGCTTGAATAAGGGTTCTTCTGTGACCTAAATATTCAGAACCAAATTAAAGAAGAACCACCCTTCAATTAATAAATAACCCTTACAAAGAAAGAGAGCACAAACAAAAGCAACCACCAACCTTTTCCTCTACCCAGCCCCCTGTGGGTAAACCCATCCTAGGGTCCTCTCCTGAACCACCCCTTTGATAAACCCTTGAACCCTTTAATATTTGGATATTGGTTAAGATCAAATATATCTGATCAGTAAATAACCCATAATCAAATAAATCTGGTCCATTCTTCAAAAAACCCTACCAATAAAAATTAATAACTAATCTAGGTCTGATCTGAGACCTATATTAAGTCTCAAAGAAACCAGCCATTAATTTAAATAAATTATTGTGCAGACTTACTAAAGTACTAGAAGGACAGGCAATTCAAAACCACTCTTAGTATATACTAATACTCCAAAGGAGTAGAATTAATACTAAATTCCCCTTCCAGGACTTCCAAAAAGATATTTGCTACTTTTATTTATAAAAATCCCACATATAAAAATCCCACAGGAGTCTCTACAATGGGAACGCGCAACAACATTGGGATCACCCACCCCTCACCCAAAGGAGGAAGGGTTCGGAAAAGATAATGAACCAGACGGCCTGCGGATGTCCCCGGGCAGTAGATGATGTTTTCCCACCCGCACCCAAAGTTGGAAGGGGGCGGGAGAGTGTTGGGAGGGATGATGGGAGTCTGAGATTGTCTTCGGATCCTTTGGAAATTGCCCTGATGACCAAGTAGGATAGGATGAACGATTGGAGTAGGATTGGAGAGGAATAGAGCCTGGAGGAGGAATGAGATGAGGATGGATATGAGGCAATCAAGTGGATGGAATTGGATGAAAAATTGAACAAGTTGGGTCAATTGATGGATGAGCTGATCAAGGGAGTGCTTCATCCTTGATGATCAATGGATCAATTGTAGTGTACATGGAACAATTGAGAGAAGTGATTCAGGGTTATGAGCCTTGCCTTGGCCAAATGAGTGGGTTGATGGGGAGCCCGGTCACGAGTGATTGATTGGACTGGAACCAATGTGAGATGTCTTGAAGTGACAGGACCCTTGCGGAGAGATTGCGACCTAGTAATTCTTGTAGGGTATCACTCAAGAGTTGAGATATGATCAAGGATAGATGATCAACATAAAATTCCAAGGTTTGTTTGACCTTGATGGGGAATGAGCCCAATTGGTTGGGCGTGACAAGGATTGTTTGAATTGGTAGGGTGGATGCCGCAGAAGATAGGAGCAACTTGAGATGATAGATTGAGGGTCAATTGTTCTGAGTTTTCTGTCTGCTCTGAGTAAGAAGCTGAGTGAGTGATGATGGGCGTCGATGAGGGTGAGTTGAGGTTCTACTTGGATGAGGATGAGGATGGAGATAAGGATGTTTGGGCCAAGTGGGTCTCTTCCCGGGTGTTTGGCCAAAAGGAAGGGGGACAACAAAGAGAGAAGGGATTGAAAGCAATGCCTAGGGGATGGGACCAAGAGAGGCCTGTCCTAGACTACTGGGACAGGGGAACGCTTGGCAGGTTGAGGGAATTGGAGGAGTGATACAGATACAAAAAAAAATTGGATTTTTTTTTTGCAGATAAATGACACCTAAATAAAATAATTTTAGAAAAAAATTTTGAATTTTCCGCATCTGGTCCAGGGTGTCCAGATTTGGTCACCACAACGTTTGCTTTGGTCTGAGATTTCTATCATGCAAAGGCCTTTGATAATCAGAACTTCTCCTCTTTTTCCAGTTATGATGGTGTTGTTGCCTGTCTGTTCAGCTAGAGAGTTAAAGAATTCCTTGCTTCAAAACATGTGGATCAAGCATCTGCTATCAAGAATGTATCTGTCTTCAGAGTCTGACTTTGCTTTGTCATCATCACAGTAGAAGCTATAGAGATGAGACTCCTCCTTTGATTTCTTCTTTTGTCCCCGTATTGCTTTGTTAGGTGGGTTCTCAGGTTTCAGTTCAGGAAACTTGACCCAGCAGGAGGACTGAGAATGAGACTTCACTGCTGGATTGTGTTTCCCGTCCTGGCATCTTGGTTAGTTTGAGTCTCTTAGATGGTTGGAGTGATACAGCGCAGCATTTGTGTCTTTTGTCTCTGGGAGTTTGGCCTTGAGTTCATTCTTGTGTTGGACAAGATGGTTGAGTACCAAGGAGACCAAGAGTTGAAGTCCCAAATGCGTAATTTGGTACCAAATGGCCTTGAGCAACTCAGGTAGTTTGAATAGAATTAGGTAGCTAAGGATGTGTCATAACCAAATTGACTCAGTCTCCTCCGGCTTACTCAGCCCTCAGCCAACCTCAGCCCAGCTCAATCACACTCCACTACTGAACATCCTGAAGTATCCCCCTGCATATCCTGCAGCCTTTAGGTAATCTCCCAGGCACAACCTCTACCTCTCTATGGCTTGGTGCATCCTCATCTCTCCTTCAAACCCTATCTAGCATGAGAAGTACATACAGTAAAACCATAGTACATACTCCTGGCTGGACAACCCATACTCCAGCTCAGTACATGACCTTCCTGGAAAGGCCCATTAATCAATATGTCAATCTGCAACATTCAACCCAATTGGTCCACATGTAATGCCATGGACCTCCCAACCCAGCACCAGTCATCCAATCCTCAAAGCCTCCTCTCAGCTCTCACATATACTGGCCACTCCTCTCCCCTTGGACTAATTCCCCCAAGGAATTAGTATACTACTTCTTATTGGTTAGCCCCTCATCCAATAGGTGCCATCTCAGCACAAGAAAGCCAACCAGCCTACCTTACTCACCTCACCTATCCCTCTGGTGTTACTCTTACAGGATTCCCTCATCAAATACTTCAGAGCCTTACTCCTGGACTCATCTCCTCATAATTGTCCTTACTCTACATCCCCTCCTCATTTTGAATCAACCTCTTATCTCTATCCTGAGTTCTGTGAGCAGTAGTGCCTGTGCCTTCAGCCCCTTGCACGCCAGGGGCAGTTGTGACAGGATGTTGGCCAGTAGTTCAATTCCAACTTCATCAAGTTTTCCCAGATGGGTTATTACAGAGGTAAAAAAGCTTTTGATTTCATTTTGGTCAAAGGCTAGGTATAGAAAGTTGAAGAATGTTTGAGCCTAATTGGAAGCTTGACTGGAGGCACAGTGATTTTTGGTGGCCAGCTAGATCAGCTTTTTCAAGTCTTTGTTTTATGAGTTTATGATGTTGGTGTGGGTTGCAGGATCCAACTTTGATGTGATGTATCTGGCCATCTTGTTGTTTTTGGGGATTTCCCTATAGGGATTGCTTGAGTTGATGAGGTTGAGAATTCCTTTCATTTTGAACAAGCGTTCCCTCTTCTTTTGCCAGATTGAGTAGTTAGTTTCTGTGAGTAGTGGAGTGGATTCCATGAGGGACCTCAGTGCCAGGGCCTTAAAGTTTCCTTCTCCTCCTCCTCCTGGTCCAGGTGTTTCTGTAATTCAATTCTTGCCGGTTGAGCTGGGATGATCCATTTTTTGCTTTTAACCATGTAAAATATTAAGTAAATTATGAAACATAAACCAGGCTAATTCATTTCAAATCCAAGCACGAGGTCAGAAACTTTGAACACAAGTTGAGTAAAGAGATAAAGAAAGAGATCGCAAGCAAAACAAACAAAAACTGATGGTTCTACAGGCCAGATGATGACCTCTAATGAGATTAAGTAGAACAGAGCAGTGATTGAGGATTTGTTGTAGACTGATCTGACTGAAGAAAGATTCTGGGACCAATGGTAGATTGATTTGTAGGAATGTTGAGTTTATTCCTTTAATTCAGTCATCAGGTCCTGATTGTTTGGTTATCAAAGTTGTAGGGGAGGAGTTGGCCAAGTGGTCAAGTCTGAGTGATCTAGCGTTGGTTGGGAGATGGTTGCTCATCTCTTAAGTGTGAGTTTAGTAGTTGTTGGAGTTGAGTAGTTTCTGGAGAGTCGCGGGTGAGAGATTCTTCTGGTTTGCAAGACAGGTGACAGTACAGGTGACAGGACAGTTGAAAGAACTACAACAAGACATTCAGAGACAAGCAGGATGCAAAACACCAGATGTGAAAAAAATAAATAAAAAAATGAAAGAAACACAACAACAGGGCTGACATAAGGATGAAAGAAGATGAAAACATTAACATTCTTAATTTTCTATCAGTGTCTTTTGAGTTACATGGCCAGAAGTGGGTATTTGTAGATTTTGAGCAATCTTATGAACATTTTGGTAATTTTTCATAATTTTTAGGGAAACTCCTTGGAGTTTTTTGTAGTTCATTAAGATTTTATAATGTTATTTATGTGACAACCTTTATTGTTACTTTCCCTAATTTTTCTCTTTGATACTTTAAATTTCATACTTTTTATTCAATATTAATATGTTTCAGACATCCCTCTATCTGTCAGTTCATTTTTTACATGTGCATGATGCATGTATGTGGGTTGTAACCTGTCCCTGTGGTACCAGGCTTTCAGGAGTGATGCCGGTAATTTTGACCCGCGCATTCCTGACAGCTGCGTGCAGGAATCCAGCATCCGCTGCCAGAAGTATATGGAATACAGGTTTCTTGAAAGACGCCTTCATTTTGAATTTCAGGCGCGTGTACCCTTGCTGTATGGATGCGGGGCTGCACGCGGAAATTTTGACAGAACACAAATCCGGCTGTATCTGCAGAAATATCCACAAAAACTCAATTCTTAGGGAATTATAGGTGCAAAAACTATACATGACATTTCATGTGAAATATTAAAATAGAAAAAAAGTGCTTTAGTGATTCTGTGGCCTTTTGGTCATTTTCCTTTTAATTATTTTAAAAATATGATAAGTTTGAATTCAAGGGTGGGGTCAGTGGGTGACCCCAGCTTATTTTATGTAAGGAATCAAAATCTGTATTAAAATTTAAGGATTTCTAACTCTTTTTATTTTTATGATTTATAATTTTTATAATTCTACTTTGACCTGTTTCTCTGTACAAGTAGCAAGCTGAAACTTTGAAAATGACAACATGGTTTACCATGAAGTGTGGAATTCTATCCATCACTGAGATTAAATGCCAATATTTCCATGATATATAGTTTGTTTTATTTGACCATCTTTTGAAATAACTAAAAAAATTTTCATTTCACCATTTCTTTTTTAATCTGTTTCCCAAAATTTTCACTTGATTAAAATTATGCAAAAAATATCCCATTTGTTCAGGTTTTTTTAATTTATTTTTTTACCAAAATTTTTTAAATTATATCTATCACTGAGATTACATACCATGATTTCCATGATATATAATTTTTTTTAATTGCTGATCTTTTGAAATACTTGAAAGATTTTTTATTTCATTTTTTCTTTTGAATCCATTTCCAAAATTTCCCACTTTATTAGAAATTTTCTTTTAAAAAAATAACATCACACCTTTTCATCTCAATTTATTTTACTTAATCCATTTCCTAAATTTTGAGGAAAAATAATACTCACAAGTAAATTTTTTCTTAATTCTCAAATAACAACCATAACCTTTCCTTCAAAAGGTAGTTGGGAATCCATGAGGTCTTTAATTAGCCTGTTAACCAAATCAAGATCATGCTTATGACTCATAGTTTCTACATCCCAGATTGTAAAAGAAGCCCATTTGAGAATAGTTTTATATTCTTGATGTAGAGGAGTTGCTTAACAACTGGTTAATTCTAAAGATGAGATGAGTTTTTCTTTCATTTGTTAGATTCATGGTAGCTATACCACCAAAATTACATGCACCAGCTATTCTTCCAGCTGATATGAAAGAATCCAGAAACTATTTATATATTGAAATATTTTCCCGATCAACCGGGTCCATGAATGAAAAAGTAAGCGTACTGAGAGGGATTGCATTCATTCACTATTAGATCAAAAATTTTCTGCTTCTGACTACAATTCAGAAAAGAAATGTTTTTCAAGTATGATTTATTCATGAAAGCATTTTATTCTTCCTTAAGGATACAGTTCCTATTTTTCTCTGTTGCTTCCAATAATTAATAAATTATTGGAAGTTAGGCCAGAACTTCTTCAACAATTGTTCAAAATTTTTGGAATATTAAAGGTTTTGTAGATTCCAAGATTAAATTTTTGGGATCTCTTGGATTCATGATTCCAGAATGAATCAAATCACCAACCATATAAATTGAAGAAAAAAAATCCATAGGCAACCTGTGTTTTCAGGCTGAAAAATTTTTAAAAGCATTCCAAAAAGATTCCTTAGATCAAAACATTGAATAAATCCTCAGATTATTTGATTTGTATTTCCTAGTGATGAGCATCCTCAAGTGGGATTATTTCATAGAAAAATTTCTGAAATTTTTATAAAAAATTCCATTTAATTGTTTAAGTTGATTAAAAGAATTTGCACCAGCAGAAATATTCAACAAAAATATCTGAAACCACCTTTGAGTATCTGCATTACACAGAGAATAAATTCTCAAAATTTGAAAAAAATGCTGACAGGGCCTCCATTCTCTTCTTGGGGGATTCTGTCCAAAGTTTTAGCAGAAATTTAGAATATTTGATGGTCCTTGCAGAAAGTTCAAGGGGATTAATTTTTGAAAATTCTATCAGAATATCTCTTGATTGGTTTGATCTTTGAAAAAAATTTATCAAATAATTCATCAGGTTCAAAAATGAATTTTTGTTGGTAAGAAAGGTGAACTTCCAGCTTTGTGAAATCTGGTTAGATGGCAGAAAATTAAAAAAATGATTCTTTGTGATTCCTCAGGTGATTCCACAAATCATGAATCCATTAAAATTTTCTTTTAATCCAAGTTTTCAACAAAATAAAAAGTTAATCAGTCATGGCTCTTACCCTGTGTAAATAGAAATTAACAAAATAAATTCATTTTTTTTTGAAATAAAAACCTATTCCTCCAAAATGGCCTCTTTTTGTTTCTGCTATGAAACACTTCTGTATGCATACTCAACTTGAGAATAAAAAAAGGAAAAAAGGAATAAAAGATGCCTTGACTGCCCCAGAAAGGTTGCTGATAACTCCTGCACCCAACCCCTTTACACATACACACACAAAACAAAGAAACAGATGCAAATGGAAAAATAAAATTCAGAAGAAAAAAAAAAATTTTCCCCCCTCCCTTTAAAAATATTCCCCAATTTTCCTTTGCAAATGGGGATCTGCCAAAGAAAAGGTGTGGTGAACCATTTGGGACACCGTGGGAAAAGAATTCAAAAATAAAAAGAAAGCAAAAAAAATTCCTATCCTCGCGCGTCCTCATCCTCATCCTTGCGCGTTGCTCATCCTTGCGCGTCGTGCTTCTTCCTCCTCATCCTTATCCTCGCGCGTTGCTAATCCTTGAGCGTTGCTTGTCCTCATCCTCATCCTCACCCTTGTGCGTTGATCATTGTCATTGTCATCCTTGCTCATCCTCATCCTCATCGTCATCCTTGCTCATCCTCATCCATCATTGTCATCCTTGCGCGTCAATCATTGTAATTTTTGCACGTTGCTCATCCATCATTGTCATCATTGCGCGTTGCTCATCCATCATTGTCATTGTTGCGCGTTGCTCATCCATCATCGTCATTGTTGCGCGTCAATCATCCATGCCTTACCAAAACCATCCCGACCGAACCTCCAAGCGCTTGTCCAATCCTTGGATCCATCAATCTCCTGCCACACTCAATCTATCAGACGCCAATCTCAAGCCCATCAGGATTTACTCATTTGCCTCGAGCCGATCTCCTATCTGCCCATCCGCGCTCTCACAAACTTCATCTGTCACCCTTCCTGGGACTCTCCCACCCCCCTTCCATCTCTGGGTGGGGATGGAGAGTGTCGTCCACCGCCTGCGGACAACCGCGGGCGGTCTGATCCATTTTTTCTTTTACCACCCCTTCCGCCTTTGGGTGAGGGGTGGGTGATTCTGGTATTGTTGCGCGCGCCAACCCGCGGACGGACGCAAGAGATGGTGAAGGGATGCCCATCCATGGACAGACGCAAGAGATGACCTGATTTTCTTTCTTTTTCCTCTCTATTTGTAGAATCCGTTGTACATAGTATAACAGGGCCTCCTGCCCATATAAGGGGGGGCTCTCCCCTTTATTTTGGAGCATATCAGAAGATCCTATCATCACATTAGATATATATGATTGCCCCTTGATCCTTGAGCCTCCACACTCAAACCCCTTGATCCTTGAGCCTTATCACCAACCATTAGCTTTGCTGGTTGAAGAATAATTTGATTAATTGAATTCTTGAGTGTGTTACACCACTCCTGATCCCTTTATCCAACCATACTGGTCCTGATCATCCTTTGATTATCTTTCTGGAACCAGTAACATTTGAATGAAGAGTTTTTATTAAGCTCAAAACCTGGAGTGTTAAACCTCCCTTCATCTCTTTTGAAGTTGAATTCCGCCACGCTACTCTTGAGTACCTTGAGAAGTTTTGGGTGATTCTTGTTTGAATCAGTTATTGTTTTTGCTTCTAGAGATTCTTCAAACAATTAGCTTTGTCTTGTGCAGCCACCTACAGTCATCTGGTACCCTTCAAGCGCTTGATTGCAGAGAGTTTGGCAGGTTCATTGAGAACCTGGAGGTTATTTGGGATTGAGTTGATCTTTCCTAAGCTTCTGCTGACAACCAGAACTATTAGCTTGTGGGCGTTGTCACTCACAATTGCCTTGTCTTGTTGAACTCTGAACAATTCTTGACTCCTTCTATTCAAGTTTTCCCCTACATCATCTTGCCTCAGATAGTGTTGTCTCCCAGCTACCAACCACTACAATCTTTATCCTCCTACTATTGGTTCCCCTTTTACCAGGTTCTGGAGTTTGATCTTGGTTGCATTTAAATATTTTTGTAGCACTCAGGAGGGCCACCGAAAAAAGCACCTATCCCCTCCACAGAACTGCCAATTCCCTGCCCCATTTGGAGTCTTCCATTTGGTCCCCCGGGCCTGGATCAAACCAGCAACCTTGGGATTTACAGTCCCAAGTTTGTGGAATCAACTTTTAAATCCAATCTTTTTCTCTTTTCTGTTTTTTCTCAAATTAATTCCTCCCAATTGTGCACCATCAAAGGGTTTGATCCTAGTTGTTTTTTGTAAACCCTACCCTTGCCACACTCGTGAGCCACTTTGGAAATCTGTTCTGTGGATCCCTTAGGAAATCGTTTGTTGAAATGGAATCTATTGGTACCCCTTCTACCTCTGTTTGGGCCAAGATGATCAAGATCAAAACTCAGAACAAGAACTTATGCTTTAACCGTACAAATGTTGAACAGTTCCTGGATTCCTACAAGATTGCTGCTGAAGTGGACAGTGCAAGCAAATATGACATGGCTTATCAACTGCAATTCTTTATCTCCTCTGATGAAGTCATGGAAGTTATTGAATCCTTTGATGGATTTGAATCCCATGACTGGGTACTTCTTAAGGAGGCAATGATTGCCTACTTGGGTAAACTTGATATAGCTAGGTTCACTCTCCAAGATCTGGATGCCCTAGTCTCTCAATGGACCTCCAATGGTGGTATCTCCTCAGCCTCTGACTATCAAGCTTTCAGAAAATCTTGGGATCCTATCCAGTCCTATCCTATGCAAAACAATTGTATTGATACGTTGGACAAAAGTTGAGTGCAATTTTTTCAGTCTTTCTCTCCAGGAGTGCAGGAAAGAATTAAGGTTGAATTGGTGAAATCTGGATCCATGATCACTACAAAAGATAATCAGTTCAAGCTCCCTGCTTTCATGGTTCTTAGGAATACTGTGGATAAATTAATGAAAGGTCAAACAGCTCTCACCTTTGAAAAACCTAGAATCACTGAACCAGTCCCTGCCCCCTCTTTTCAAGCATCTAACAAAATCATGAATAAGATGGAAGCCAATTGCAGACCTAAACCAAATCCTCAGACCCACCGGCAAACACCCACTATTAATGAGATCACCAAACTCCTGCAAGCTTTTGAGAATAAAATGGATCAGAAACTCTCCTCTCTGGCTGTCCCTAAACCCTCCAACTCTGTTCCTAGGTCAACCATAGTTTGCTATTATTGCAACAGAGAAGGTCATGGAACTGGTGGCTGTCCTGAAATCCAGAAGGACAAGGAGGAAATGTTGGTGGAACAGAAAGGGAGCAACTTCTTTCTGCGTAATGGTGCACTTATCCCTTTAGATTCATCTCGTCCAATTGGTCATGTGGTGGCCTATTTCCAGCCTTCTGCTCCCAAGAAGGCATCCTTGGCCTCTTTTTATTTTTTATCTGCTTGTGGAACTCTTCAAACTTGGTATCATCCTGCTGTCTCTTCTTCCAACATTTCTGGAACTTATCAATCTGATCCAGCTAGGAAACAACATGAAGAACCAAGACCTCATAAATCTCCTCCTGTTCCATCTTCAATTCTTCAAAAACCAGTCAAATGTCAATCTTCACTGGAGCCTCCTTCTTCTGAGGTAGGAGACATGGAAGTAGAAAAGGAACCCCTCATGGATAGCTTCCCAGAATACTCTGATCTTGCTCCTCCGCCATCCAAATCACCTTCTCCAACTGATCCAGTTATAGCGCCACCCTCACCTGAACTTCCTCTTCCAACTCAACCCAAGGTTTGATTTGAAAGGGGAATTTCCAAAGACCACCCCAACGCTGTGGAGGGGGTATTAAAGAAAATCTCTGATGTTAAAATCCCTGATTTAACCATGGCTGAACTCCTTTCCATCTCACCATCTGTGGCTGAAGGCATGAAGAAATGGGTTTCTTGGTGACATGTGGAGATTGGTCCTGACAAATTGAAAGTTTCCTCTGGAACCTTGATAGAAGACTCTGGTGGAACAGATTCTCCTTCTGATTCAAATCTTTATTCTTGTCCTCTTGAATTTTTACCATGCTCTCTAGGTGACTCATCCAATACAGTTTCTCTAATTGTCAATTCTGGGTCCCAACTAAACTTAATTTCAGATGCAATGGCCTGCAAGCTCAATCTCAGTCCAAGGGTCAGCTTCAACTCTGCTGTTTATGGAATTGGGAATCAATCTTGTGTGTTGGTGGGTATTGCTGAGGATGTGCCAGTTTGAATTGGTCAAAATATTGTTGGAACCTGTCACTTTTGGATCACTCGTTTGGAAGGTCCAATGATTTTGGGTTGTCCTTTCTTAAAAGACTTTGGAGCCACCCTGATGTTTTCCAATCAAGTTGGGGAGAGAATTCTTCTTCCTGATGCTGATGGTAGGAAGATTGAAGCTCCTCTCTGTTCTTTGGATTCTGGTTGTTGGGAAAGAGATTTCCCTGGTTTTTCACCTAAATTGGTTCTGAAGGGGAAGCAGAAGGATTCTTCTAACTCCTCTCATTTTTTAGCAAAATAGTTGGTAATACTGACAGTTGTAGTTCTTCTAAGCCTCAGACTTCAACTATAGGGCCAACTTTTATCTCTGAGGCATATTTTCATCCTTTTCATCTCTTTCTTCTTTTTCTTCTGATCTCAAAAAAGTCAAAAATTGAAAACGTGTTAAAACACAAAATTCCAAAAATATTTCTCTTCTCTCTGGTTCTGTTGTTTCTTCTTTTCCTTGTACTCTTATTGCTGATCAATCTTCCTCTAGCTCTGGTTTGATTCTCCAAAATGTGTATAAACTAGATCCAGATCTTGATCCTTTTCTTAATGGTTTTGGTATGGAGGAGCATGGGCTCCAGTGGAGGCACTTGGGGGTAAAAGTAAGTCCTCCCAATTGTGCACCATCAGGGAATTCTTCTACCATAGTTTTTGAAACTCTACCTTGTGCCACACATGTGAGAAAAGCGTTATTTTTTGCATCCTCTTTCATGGAAAAGGCACCTTTCAAAAATTTTATGGAACATTGAACTTGGAGAATGTTGGAATCTGGTCTCAATTGTCGTACTCAGGTCTTTCTGGTGAATGATTGGAGGAAACAAGAACTTCTCTCTTTTGCCACTAAGTATAACCCAGTTGCCAAAAAGGTCCAGCCTGTCAACCAACCCATGCCTCTCAATCTCAATCCTCCTCTCATGCGTCCTCCTCTATCTTGTGATCCTTATTGTGGTCTATCTCACTCCCTTATTGGCCCCTTTGTACCTTTTGGTCTTTTCACTGAAGAACAATTGAAGGTGGTCAAATTTGGTCCAGATGGATGGCTTTTACCTGATGGGTTAAATTTGATAAAAAATATCTTATCTCTACCGGAGAAATCTATTGCATTCTGTGAAGAAGAGATAGGTCTCTTGAAAGAATCCTATGGTCTCCCTTACATCTTCCCTGTAGTTGAACATGATCCTTGGCAAAGGAAAAAGATCTCTATTCCTGCTGCAAAAGTTGACAAATTCATCAAGTTGGTCTACAAATGAGTCTGTACCAGTCTATATGAACAGTCAACCTCCAGTTACTCTAGCCCTGTTTTCTGTGTTCTAAAGAGTATTTCATGATCTCCAACCTCTCAATAAAGTTACTATTAAGGACTCTGGTGTTCCTCCTGGAACTGAAGAATTAGTTGAATCCTTCTCTGGGAGAGCCTGTTATGATCTAGGAGACATCATGGGGGGTTATGACCAACAATCTTTGCATCCTATATCTTGCCCTCTCACTACTTTAAATACTCCTCTTGGTTGATTTCAACTGACTCGATTGCCTCAAGGTGCCACCAACTTGGTTGAAGTCTATCAGGCTCAGATGATGTGGATCCTCCAAGACAAAATCTTGGATCATGCGGGTATCTTTATTGATGATGGTGGAATTAAAGGTCCAGTTTCTGACTATGATAATGAGCTCTTACCTTGGCACTCAGGAATTTGACAATTTATCTGGGAGTATGCTACTATCTTGGAAAGGATTTTGTTTTTAATCAAGGAATCTGGCCTTACTGTCTCTGGATCAAAACTTGCTGCCTGTGTCCCTGCCTTAGAAATTGTTGGTCATATAGTCTGCAAGGAAGGAAGAAGGATGGCACCCTCTAAAGTCAACAAAATCATCTCCCAGCCTACTCCAATAAATCCAACTTAAGTTAGAGGTTTCCTAGGTGTTTTAACTTATGTCAGGATCTTCATTCCCTCTCTATCCAAAATCTGTGCACCCTTGCGTTGTCCAACCAGAAAGGAAGCTGAATGGATTTGGACCCAAGATTGCAAACAATCATTTCAGTTGCTCAAAACTATTGTTGGCAATGAAATAGTTTTTAAAAAGAGCTCTTATGGGCCTGGAGAGGGCAAAATAAAATTGGCTGTTGACTCTAGTTATCAATCCGTTGGGGCTTTCCTTAATCAGGAAGATGAAAATGGTTTGGACCACCCTGTTCTTTATGAATCTTTTCTATTTTTGGATGTGGAATATAGATACTCTCAGCGCAAACTGGAACTCGGTGGTGTGGCCAGAATGCTGAAGAAACTCCAAACAGTACTCTGGGGACAACATTCCAAATTGCAAGTTGACGCTCAATCCATTGTGGAAATGATCAATGCTCCCAGTCTTCCAAATGCTCCAATGACTCGCTGGGTAGCTTTTATCCAGCTTTTATTTTTTGATATTGTCCATAGTCCTGGGAAATCTTTTACTATGCCTGATGTTTTATCTAGAAGACCTTTTGTAGACAATTAATTGGATGTTGGAATGGATTTTGATGAGGAAGAACCTTTGAGAAGTACCTTTCAACTCTCCAAAGACCCCCTGATCTCTCTGCCAAAGAATTTTGATCCCTTAAAAGAAATTCCTCTAGTTTCTTTGTCCAAGGTTCTAGGCTTATGAAAAGAGGAACTCCTTGTGCGCTTGTTGTGGTTACTATCCCGGCTAAGCAAGATTTGATCCTTGAAAGTCTCCATGAGGGCCTTGGTCATTGTGTGGAAACCAAAACTTATTGACAATTATCCAAAAAATTCTGGTGGCCATCTCTGAAGAAGTCTGTCTCTCAATGGTGCAAGAGTTGTGAAGTTTGTCAAAAATGTGATCTTAGGCGTCCAGCTGAAATTTGCTTACTGGCTGTCTTTGGAAGGGTTACTGGCTGTATTTGGAAGGGTTGCTATGGATGTGGTTCATATCAAGGCAGGTGGTGCTAAGTACCTCATTGTGGCTAGAGATGATTTTTCTGGATGGGTTGAAGCCAAATTACTTAAGAACCTTAGTTCTGAATCTGTGGCAGTTTTCCTTCTTGAGAATTGGACAATGCATTACGGTTTGGCTCAATCTTAACCTACTGAGGGTGGCTTGGAATTTGGTGGAAAACTGGCTGAAATGATCCAATCGCTCCCTGGGCAACATAGAGTTACTACTCCCCATTATCCTGAAGGACAAGGCATGGTGGAAAAAGGCCATGCTCCCTTGAAGGCTGCTCTGGTTAAACTGGCTGGTGAAAGTGGCAAGAATTGTTGGAAGTTTCTCCCCTTGGTCCTCTTCTCTGATCAAATTTCCACCAAGCGAACCACTGGCTACTCTCCTTATGAAATCATTTTTGGTAAGAGGGCTGTTCTTCCTCTTGATCTTGAAATGGAGTCTTTCTTGGGCATCTCTTGGGAAAAGGTTTCTTCAACTGCTGACCTATTAGTTGCCAGATCAAAGCAACTGGAGCGGAGTGAAGATATTTGTAACAAAGCTTATCAGAAGATGATGGAATCAAGAGCAAAATCAGTTCAGTATTGGGAAGATAAACATCTAAATAAAATCAGGGATCCTTTGAACCCTGGTGATCTGGTATTGGCTTATAATTGATCTTTAGAGACTCAGTGGGGAAAAATTTTTTTGAATCATTGGAATGGTCCTTATAGAGTGGTTTTTCAAGTTAGATGTGGATCTTATGTTTTGAAAGAACTGCATGGTACTCAGTTGGCTAGAAGGTTCTCTGCTGATCAAGTTAAGAGATTTTGTTTTTGTGGGGGAAATTTGGGTTCAAAGTAAGTCCTCCCAATTGTGCACCACCAAGGTCTTCTGCTGCGTTTTGTTGTAAAAAATCTACTTTATGCCACATACGTGAGCACCTGGGAAGCCTGTTCTTTTATCTTCTCCCCATTTAGGCTCTTTTGGATGGATCAAGATGGTTTTCAACTTTTTTTTAGAGGATCAAGAAATGGCCAATTATTTTCTTTTTTTCTTTTTTTCTTTTTCATGTTTTCAAAATTATGATGCAGACTAGGGACAGTCTGTAAGTTGGGGAGAGATGTGGTAAACCATTTGGGACACCGTGGGAAAAGAATTCAAAAACTAAAAAGAAAGAAAAAAAATTCCGATCCTTGCGCGTCCTCATCCTCATCCTTGCGCGTCGCTCATCCTCGCGCGTCGTGCGTCCTCATCCTCATCCTTATCCCTGCGCTTTGCTCATCCTTGCGCATTGCTTGTCTTCATCCTCATCCTCACCCTCGCGCGTCTATCATCGTCATCGTCATCCTTGCTCATCCTCATCCTCATTGTCATCCTTGCTCATCCTCATCCATCATTTTCATCTTTGCACGTCAATCATCGTCATTGTTTTGCATCGCTCATCCATCATCATCATCGTTGCGTGTCGCTCATCCATCATTGTCATTGTTACGCGTCGCTCATCCATCATTGTCATCGTTGCGCGTCAATCATCCATGCCTTACCAAAACCATCCTGACCGAACCTCCAAGCGCTTGTCCAATCCTTGGATCCATCAATCTCCCGCCACACTCAATCTATCAGACGCCAATCTCAAGCCCGTCAGGATTTACTCAATTGCCTTGAGCCAATCTCCTATCCGCCCATCCGCACTCTCACAAACTTCATCCGTCACCCTTCCTGGGACCCTCCCACCCCCCTTCCATCTCTGGGTGGGGGTGGAAAGTGTCGTCTACCGCCTGCGGACACCCGCAGGCGGTCTGATCCATTTTTTCTTTTCCCACCCCTTCCACCTTTGGGTGAGGGGTGGGTGATTCCGGTATTGTTGCGCGCGCCCATCCGCGGACGGATGCAAAAGATGGTGAAGGGACGCCAATCCACGGATGGACGCAAGAGATGACCTGATTTTCTTTCTTTTTCCGCTCTATTTGTAGAATCCATTGTACATAGTATAACAGGGCCTCCTGCCCATATAAAGAGGGGCTCTCCCCTGTATTTTGGAACATATCAGCAGATCCTATCATCACAATAGATATATATGATTGCCCCTTGATCCTTGAGCCTCCACACTCAAACCCCTTGATCCTTGAGCCTTATCACCAACCAATAGCTTTGCTGGTTGAAGAATAATTTGATTAATTGAATTCTTGAGTGTGTTAAGCCACTCCTGATCCCTTTATCTGACCATAATGGTCCTGATCATCCTTTGATTATCTTTCTGGAACCAGTCACGTTTGACTGAAGAGGTTTTATTAAGCTTAAAACCTGGAGTGTTAAACCTCCCTTCATCTCTTTTGAAGTTGAATTCCCCACGCTTCTTGTGAGTCCCTTGAGAAGTGTTGGGTTATTCTTGTTTGAATCAGTTATTGTTTTTGCTTCTAGAGCTTCTACAAACAATTAGCTTTGTCTTGTGCAGCCACCTAAAGTTATCTGGTACCCCTCAAGAGCTTGATTGCGGAGCATTGGGCAGGTTCATTGAGAACCTGGGGGTTGTTTTGAATTTAGTTCATCTTTCCTAAGCTTCTGCTGACAACCAGAGCTATTAGCTTGTGGGCGTTGTTACTCACAATTGCCTTGTCTTGTTGAACTCTGAACAGTTCTTGACTCCTGTTATTCAAGTTTTCATCATCTTGCCTCAGATAGTGTTGTCTCCCAGCTACTGACCACTACAATCTTTATCCTCCTACTTTTGGTTCCCCGTTTACCAGGTTCTGGACTTTGATCTTGGTTAAATTTAAATATTTTTATAAAACTCAGGAGGGCAGCCTAAAAAAGCACCTATCACCTCCACAGAACTGCCAATGCCCTGCGCTGTTTGGAGTCTTACAACAGCCTACTGGGAAAATCATGGTCACTTCCTTTCCTTTTGTTTTCTGTGGCACATTCCTTCTAAAACTTGCCACCAAATTCCTCAAAGGCCTCCTCATCTTTCACTTCCTTGGTCTTGTTAATGTTAAAATATGTAAGCACTTACGCGTGTGCTACGTATGATTGTAATCCAAATGGGATGTACATGAGGGCCTCTGCGGCCCATTGGAAACACACATGGACCATATTTGCCTGTGTGGATGTCACGGATTTGGGGAAACTGGCCTTAAAACGCGTGAAACAGGCCTATTGGTACATTGGACTTAATGGGCCCAGTGGTGTATATGGGCAAATACAGCCATATTGGCTTGCATGGTGATAATTGGGCCCAAGGTTTATTTTTGACATACTTGGCCAGACGGGCTGGCCTGCTAAAGTATGTTAAATTCACCTTTCAAGCTTGGGGGCGGCCCATTGGGCCCGCCGCCTGTGTCGCACCCCATCTGGGGCTTCCACCCTGGTTGCGGCCCACTAGGGGCAGCTGTTTTTGCTTATGGCGTGTTTATGGGGCCCAAAGGCCCTCGCGGGGCCGTTGTAGGGGGCAGGGGGACTCAAAATGGAGCTCCCCCACCCCAGTTGGGGCTGTTGAGCCTGTTGCAGCTGCCCCAATGGGTGGCAGCTGCGGGGCTGGTGGCCCTGGGTCCTCTCCCTCCATTTGCTTGCTATTGCGAGGAGGAGGGGGAGGGCTGGAAAGGTGGAACCACCCAGCAACTGGTCACAAGGGGCAACCAGTCATGTTGGGGGGGACTTGATCACCCCCCCATCAAATGTGATGGCTGGGCCGTTTGCAGCAAGGCAACTGGCGGTGGGGGGAAATCAACAACCCCTTTAACATTGACAGGGGCTCTCTCCCCGCCCTTTAAAAAGGAGGTGGAGCAAACAGCTGGAGGGGATTTGGCCACCCCCCAGCCCACCTACCTGGATGAAGCCCTGGGGGTATCAACCTCCAGGGCCCCTGGTAGGGGGATTTGACTGCCCCCTCCAGGGATTTGAGTGAAAGAGGGGGGGGCATGTCCGCCGGTTACACCCTCCCCCCCATGTATGTCTGAGACCGGACCCAGGTGTGTCCTGGGTCCCTCCTGGCCATTTGTATGGCCAGGGGCTGGTTGCATGAAGCAACCAGCCAGCATGAAAGGTAACAGGCCGGTTTTAATAGAAACGGGCCAGGGGTTTGAACAGCTAAGGGGCTGGTTCAGCCCCATTGAGGTGGAAACACCAGAGATAACTGGAATAGGCTGGTTTTAAGGGTACAAGGAGTGATGCCATGCGGGCTGATGTAGCCCAAACCAAGTAACAAGGCCTGTAGAGCCTGTAGATCTCTTTTGGAGCGGAAAAGCTTCCTTTTGGCTTGTTTTATCATGGTCTCACAAGAGGCCAATCTTTTGTACTTAAGGAGGTCTTCTCTCTGCTGTTTTCCATCATCCAATCATCATCCAATCAAATTCATCAAGAATATCATCCAATGTATTTCCCCATTGTGAAAGCCCATCAGAAATTATTGACACAAGGTTTCCAGCATTTGTTTTGGTTTAAATACTGCTCATTTGCCTCAGCTAATTGCTGGCCATAATTATAATAAATTATCAGTACCAACATCATTATTACTTCCAAGCCATCTAGACCCTTGTAACTCACTCTGGAAAACCTCAAAGACCTCAAGTTTTCCAAGAAGATGTCCTATATCCCTGATTTTATCTCCAGCAAGATAGTTCCAAACAGTCAGAATTATAATGCTTGGGCTGTCCTTATGGATAGTGAGCTGGAAAATTTCTGTTGTGGGGAGGTATCGGATGCAGATGACACTTCAATCAGTTCAGAAGTGGAGAAAAAGTCTTATCATCTCATCCTTAGGCATCTTGATGAGAATCATGTGACATGGGTTCCTAATACTCTTAGGGAAGATGAGAGAAGGAGGGGCAGCATCCTTTGGAAGTTACTTAAGTCCAAATATCCTGGTGATTCTGTGCACCAGAAGAGTATAGCCTTCAATAAACTATTCCAGTTACAATATTCAAATCTTAAGCAGTTTGTTGCAGAGGCTAGGTCTAGCATAGCCAAGTTAAAGTCATCAGGACTTAACATGGATCCTGAGTGTTTGTCACTCTTAATCCTCCAGAAGCTACCAAACGAGTTTGATTCTTTAGTCAGAATTATTTCTCAATTGGATCCTCTTCCTGAGGAGGAGGATGTGCTGAAGAGGATTGAAAAGGATGATTTTCAGTTCAAGATGAAGGGGGGCTCTGGAACAGCCCTTTTTGGAAAGAATGTAAAATCATGCAAGAAGGCAAAAAAGGATTTGTCCAAGGTCTTATGCTATAATTGTCAGAATAAGGGGGATTATGCTAAGGATGGCAAGGAGGCCAAGAAGAGGAATAAGTCCAAAGATAATGACAAGAAGGTCAATCTCACTACTGAAAATGTTGCAATGGTGGCGTTTGATGGTCCAATGGAAATGGTTGTTGGGGAAGAAGGTCCCAAAAAGAAGGTCAA
This sequence comes from Puccinia polysora, assembly GCA_025617555.3. Classification (NCBI taxonomy): domain Eukaryota; kingdom Fungi; phylum Basidiomycota; class Pucciniomycetes; order Pucciniales; family Pucciniaceae; genus Puccinia; species Puccinia polysora. The sequence goes on from CM062644.1 coordinate 9,620,223, forward strand.
AATTGATGAGGATCAAGAAGTGTACTTTATTGATTATGAATTAAGTAATCTTAAACTCAAAGATGAAAACTTATCAGTGACTGATAAAGCTTCTTTCCTATTAGGGGGATTGAAGGTGGATGTTCTTGTTTTGATTGATTCTGGTTGTACAGATCACATGTTCTTTGAACAAAATTTACTTTCAAATGTTAGTGATTATGTTGGAATTCTAGTCTTGTAATATGTCTTGCCTAATACTTGAGCGCAATCATTCTTGAAGCTTTATATTCTTTTTCCTATCATAAACTCTTGAGTGTTTAATTTCAGTGTGTTCTTTTTTCTATACTGGCTTGTTATAGAACTAGTAACATCCTTACCTTAAATCTAAGTGGGTATCTCTCATCTTGCTCATGAGTGTTCTTGTCTAGTGACCTCTTTATATTGTGCTAGGTATTCACAGTTCTAGTGGGTTCTTTATCTGGAATCCTTGATTCTATTCCCTGTATCAATCCAGCCTAAAGTGGTCCTCCAAGTTGTTCGGACTCTAGTAGTTTGGTATTGAATATCTTCTATTCAATTTTGTCTCTTCCTTTCTACCACTTGTCAGCCTTTCTGTACTTATTTTATTTATAGTGCTGCCTTAACAAGTGAAATTCATCATCTGTTCATACTCATCCTTGAACCAGAGTTCCCCCTGTGACTCCCTGATCTGCTTCTCTTGGCGTCACAACCTATTCCTTCTCATCTCTTAAAACCTTTTGACCGGAGCCTTCAACTCAGAATTCAACAGATTATGATGGAATTGTAAATATTGGTCCAAAATCCAGAAAAATTCAAAGTAATGGAATTGGAAAAGTTATTCTTGCAAATCACTTGGGTTTCAAAATTATTTTTGAGAAAGTTTTCTATGTACCAGATTTGCGTTATAAACTTGTGTCTCTTGGAGTGTTGTGGAAAAAGGTTTCCAGATTTGTTATCATAAAGAAGATAGGTTTGTTATTGATATGGATGGGAGAACTTTTCTTAGTGGAAAATTTTTTAACAAGCTTTGTGTGCAAGCTTGTTCAAAATCTCAGCTCTGAGCACTGTTGCTCACAATAGAAGTGGCCATAGGGTAAAGAACAGCAACTGTGAGAGTTGTACCTTGGGGGCTAAGACTAGAAATGTGTTATCTAAGAGTAGAGATTGAACTGATGTTCCTAAAGAGGAAGTTTCCATTGATTTGGCAGGGCCATTCACACCAGAGTTGCTTGGTGGGGCAAGATACTTCATCAATTTAGTTGATACTGCAACTAATTATGTTTGGGTTAAACCAATTCAATCTAAGGATCAGACCACAGAGGAGGTTTCTGGAATCTTCAAATTCTGGAAACAGAATGTTCTAATGAAGTAGATCAAGAGGTTTATTACCCATGGAGGTGGTGAACTTGTGGGTAAAGAGTTTGAGAGGTTATTGAAAGATTACAGTATCATTCATATAGTCACTAATGCAAGTACTCCACAGGATAATGGAATAGTTCAGAGAATGAATAGGACTTTACTGGACAAGGTAAGAACTATTCTGTCTCAATCTTTTCTACCAAAGTTATTATGGGCTGATTTGATGTTTACAGTCTGTCTGTTGCACAAAATTGTAAGTGTTAATGGAAAGAGTCCTCATTATCAGTTTTGGAAGTTGTACCCCAAAACATCACACCTCAGAACAATTGGTTGCTTTGTGTATTATAGTGTACACTGTTAAAATGCGGATGCACTCAGGTAATTTGCATAGGAGTGTGTAATCCAAATGAAATGCAAAAATGGGCCTCCACGGCCCAATGGACATCATGTGGGCCATGTGGGCCTATGTGGGTGTTATTGGTTTTGGGCATTTGGGCGCCAAAACAAGTTTTTATGGTCTTTTGGGACACGGGCCCTCACGGGACCGCCAGGATGGATGTGCCACCAAAGCCAGATGGGCTTATTTGGGCATAAAAGGGCCCAAGCTTTATTATGGACATACTTGGCCAGACGGGCTGGCCCGCCAAATTATGTAATTCTCACAATTTGGGCTTGGGGCGGCCCATTGGGGCTGCCTCCCCTGTTGCGGCCCGTTTGGGGGCGCCTGTGTTCCTCGGTACAGCCCACGTGGGGCCCGATGGCCCGCGCGGGGCTGTCGCGCAGCAGAGGGATCCCGCGCGGTGGGATGCCAAGTGGGCCCGGCTGGTTGCACCCGGGGACCAGTGCCGCAGAGCCGGGGCTTGTGGCCCCAGCTCGCTCCCCCTCCCCTCACTCGCCGTCGCAAGGGGGATGGGGGCGAGCGGGCTGGCTTGAACCAGCCAGCGACCAACCACAACAGTGTGGTTGGTCAGGGCATGGGGGACCTGACCACCCCTTGCCCAAGGAGGTGGCGTCGCTGGTCGCAAGCTTACCAAGCGGCAGGTGGGGGGGAATTCATTACCCCTCCACCATTGAGCGGTTGAGGCAAACTAGCAAAGGGGCGCTCTCCCCCCCCTTTACCAAGGGGGAGGAGCAATGGGCCTGGGGGGACCTGATCACCTCCCAGGCCACCTTCTTGACAACGCCCTGGGGGTATCAACCCCAAGGGCCCCTGGTGAGGGGATTTGACCTCCCCCACCAGGGATTTGAGAGAAAGAAGGGGGGGGAAAGCATATCCGCTTGTCACACCCCCCCATGTGAGTCTGAGACCGGACCCAGGTGTGCCCTGGGTCCCACCTGGACCATTTGAGGGGCCAGGGGCTGGCTGCATGAGGCAACCAGCCCAAAAACAAGGCAATGAGGTCATCATGGCTGGTTTTAATGGACAACCAGCCAAGGGGATTGAACAGTTAAGGGGCTGGTTCAGCCCCATTGATGTGGAAACACCAGAGATAACCGGAATAGGCTGGTTGTAAGGGTACAGGGGCTGATGCCATGTGGGCTGATGTAGTCCAAACCAAGTAACAAGGCCAGTAGAGCCTGTAGAGCTCTTTTGGGGCGGAAAACTTGCCTTTTGGCTTGTTGTATCATGGGCTCACAAGAGGCCAATCTTTTGTACTTAAGGAGATCTTCTCACTGCTGTTTTCCATCCATTCATTCATCATTACAATCAAATTCATCCAATATATTGCCCCATTGTGAGAGCCCAACTAGCCAATATTGACACCCAGTGTCCAGCATTTCTTTTGCTTTAAATACTGCTCATTTGCCTAAGCTAATTTTTGGACATAATTCTAAAGTACACCATAATGAGATGGTTGGAAAATTAGACCCTAGGGCCCAACAGGGGCACTTGTAGGCTATGATTTAATAAGTAAATTGTATAGGATCTTTTTTCCAGGGACAAGAAAGTTATCCGTAGTAGGGATGTAAAATTTGATTAAAGTAACTTCCCACTTAAAAGGAGTGAAGATGATTTTTTGAATAAGCCACAGCAAGAAATAGAATTAGCACCTATTTCAACAGCGGAAGCTGAGAAACATGTGGTTTGAGAAGATGAATAAATGGCAGATGTGCCACCAGAGGGTTTAGTACCTGCTTCAGGGGAGTACGTTAATTCGGAACCTGATGAGCCTCCACCTCCAGTTAGAAGCATTGAAAGGGTTGGAGTGCCAGTTGATAGGTACAGGTAATGGAAGTCCCATTATGCTGCCGCAGGATATGAGGAAGATACATTTCAGGAACAGCGTATGCTCAATGAAGTCCTATAGTTCAGTTCATGAAGGGGTAACAGGGTTAACCCAATTAGCTTTGGCCAAGCTATGAATTCTGATGAGAGAGGCAACTGGAAGAGTTCTATTTTTGAGGAATTGGAATCTCTGGAGAATAATAGTGTCTTTAAAGTAGTTAAGCAGGATTCTGTTACAAAAGGAAAGACCATTGTGGGCTCTAGATTGGTGTTAAACAAGAAGTTTGACACAAATGGAGTTTTGAAGAGGTTAAAAGCTAGATGCGTTTCACAGGGCTTCAAGCAGAGAGAGGGTATTGATTACCAAGAAACTTTCTCAAAAAATGGAAGGCTATCCACCTTCAGGTAAATAATTGCTCTGGCAGTGGAGTTGGGTGAAGAAATCAGACAAGCTGATTTTGTAACAGCATACTTGATTTCAAAACTTGGAGAGGAGGAGACTGTTTATATGTCAGTTCCTGATGGTTTTTGTGAATGGTTAGTACAGACTAAACCAGAAACCATGAAACAAATCTGTGTTAGAAGTTTTTTTTCAGCAGATAAAGGAGAATATTTCCTCAAGCTGTGTAGATCCATGTATGGATTGAAGCATGCAGCTAGGTTGTGGTACAATACCATGAGTGAGAAACTGATAGAGATTGGTTTCAAGAGGTCTGAGGCCAACCCTTGTCTTTTTTTAAGAAAGGATGCAATTTTGTTTGTATGGTTCAATGACATTATCATCATTGGAAATGGTAAATAGAGAGTCATGGAGACACTCAACAAGGAATTCAAGATAAAAGATCTTGGTCTGGCACAACAGGTGCTAGGAATGAAAGTCAGTAAGAGCAACAATGGTATTAAGTTATTCCAGAGCCACTAGGTAGCAGCTCTTCTTAATCAATATGGCTTAGAAGATGCATAGGATTTTGGTACTCCCCTGCAGTCAAACATTTGTTTAGAGAAGTCTACAGATGAGGAGTATCTGGAGTTTGTTCAATCTGGGAACAACTACAGGTCAGCTATTGGATCGCTTAATTATTTGGGGCAGTTTAGAAGGCCCAAAATTGACTTTGCAATTGGTGTCTTGTTGAAGCCCTTAGAAAAGCCAAGCATGAGGCATTGTTCAGCTTTAAGAGAGTTATGAGGTATCTTAAAGGAACACACAGGCTGGGACTGCTGTTTACAAAGTCAGCAAACTTAGATTTGGTTGGTCATTCCAATGCTAGTTGGAGGGATGGTAGCGCTAGGGAATCAACAAGTGGTTTCATATTCTTCTTATGTAAGAATATGGTGTCATGGATGTCCAAGAAGGTATCAGAAACAAGTATTTCATCAACAGAGGCTTAGTAAAGAGCTTACTTGGCAGCTTCACAGGAAGAAAAGTGGTTGAGGAAAGTCTTGGAGGATACACATAACCAAAAATTGTTTGCGTTGTTGTATTCTGATAACCAGAGTTCCATTCCTCTGGCGCAAAACCAAGTGTTCCATTCAAGAACAAAACGTATCAATGTTCACTATAACTATATCCGTGATGCGGTTAACTGCAAGGAGATTGTTTTGAGGTACATGCCTACTGGAGCAAGGATTGCAGATATCTTGACTAAGGCTTCAGACAAGAACAAGCATCAAGGCTTTGTGACTAACATGCGCATTTCACCCCTTTTAGATTAAGGGGATGTGTTAAAATACGTTAGCACTGACGCATGTGCTATGTATGATTTTAATCCAAATGGGATGTGCATGAGGGCCTCTGCTGCCCGTTGGACACAGAAATAGACCATACGTGCCTGTGTGGATGTCACGGATTTGGGGAAACTGGCCTCAAAACGCCTGAAACAGGCCTATTGGTACACAGGCCTTAATGGGCCAGGTGGGTTACATGGGTAAATACAGCCAGATGGGCTTTCCTGCCAAAGTATGTTAAATTCGACTTTTGGGCTTGGGGGCGGCCCATTGGGCCCACCTCCCGTGTTGCAGCCCATTTGGGGCTGCCTCCTGTGTTGCGGCTGTTTTTGCTTTTGTCCCGTTCATGGGGCCCAATGGCCCGCGCGGGGCCATTTTAGGGGGAAGGGGGACTCAAAATGGAGCGCCCCCACCCCAGTTGCGGCTGTTGAGCCCGTTGCCGCTGCTGCAATGGGTGGCAGCCGCAGGGCTGGTGACCCTGGGTCCTCTCCCTTCCCTTGCTTGCCATTGCAAGGAGGAGGGGGAGGGCTGGCAAGATGGAACCACCCAGTGACCGGTTGAAAGGGGCAACAGGTCATGGCGGTGGGGACTCAATCACCCCCCCACCAAAAGAGGTGGCTAGGCTGGTTGCATCAAGGCAACCAGCGGTGGGGGGGAATTTACCACCCCCCCACCATCAAAGGGGCTTTCTCCCCCCCCCCCCTTTACTTGGGGGGAGGAGCAACCGGCTGGAGGGGACCTGAACACCCCCCAGCCCACCTAGCATGACAACACCCTGGGGGAATCAACTCCCAGGGCCCCTGGTAGGGGTATTTGATGGCCAAATCCAGGGATTCGAGAGAAAGAGGGGGGGAGGCATTTTGGCCGGTTACACATCCCCCCCATGCGTGTCTGAGACTGGACCCAGGTGTTTCCTGGGTCACTTATGGCCATTTGTATGGCCAGGGGCTGGTTGCATGAGGCAACCAGCCAGCATGAGAGGTAAAAGGGCGGTTTTAATAGACAACAGGCCAGGGGTTTGAACAGATAAGGGGCTGGTTCAGCCCCATTGAGGTGGAAACTCCAGAAATAACCGGAATATGCTGGTTGGAAGGGTACAGCGACTGATGCCATGCGGGCTGATGTAGCTCAAAGCCAGTAACAAGGCCTGTAGAGCCTGTAGAGCTCTTTTGGAGCGGAAAATTTTCCTTTTGGCTTGTTGCATCATGGGCTCACAAGAGGCAAATCTTTTGTACTCAAGGAGCTCTTCTCCCTGCTGTTTGCCATCATACAATCATCATCCAATCAAATTCATCACTAATATCATCCAACGTATTGCCCCATTTTGAGAGACCATCAGAAATTATTGACATAAGGTTTCCGGCGTTTCTTTTGCTTTAAATACTGCTCATTTGCCCAAGCTAATTTCTTGCCATAATTATAATAGTTAAATACACTAGATCTAAGGGAATACAATTTCTGAAAATGCACCACCTCTGCCTTCAAATTCACAAGAGAACCCTCCAACTCCTCCAACTGGTAACCAGCCCCCCCCTGGAAACTGAATAACCACCTGGTATTGAAAATTCCACCAATCCACAAAAAGCTTTCTCCACTGAGTTTCCAAGGCACAATTATAAAGAAGTAACAGGTCCTCTTTCTCCAACAGATCCTGTAACTAATTGGTGCATCTCTCATCATAGTAATTTACTAACTTAGCCAAATTCTCTTTCAGCCAATGGACACCTTCCAAATGGTTTCTGACCTCCACAACAGCTTCTCTGTGTGAATTGCCACCAGATCTTCCAAATTTTCTACCTTCCACAAATCTACAGAAAATTAATTCAAAATAATGATATCAACTGTTGAAAATTTTTCTCAGCCATAAATGAGCTTGTATGCTGAAAACCCCATCCAAAGCTTGACCAAGATGCAATCTGCAAGCAAAAAACCTGGGAGATCCTACTTCCACCTCCTGCAATCATCCCCACACAACTTGAAAAGAGAATCCCTTATTTGCTGATGACAAAACTGCACCTCCCCTCAATTTCTGTTAAAGAATATGTGACACTTAAATATTTAGCCCCCAAAGACCCCACCAACCACTTCCATTCACCAAAAAAGTCTGCTCCACCATCAAATGTGACCAAAAGTAAGAAACCAAAACCATGAAAAAACAACAATCACCTGATTGCATGTGACATTAAAGTGAACAAAGGGCCCCTTTGTCCTCAGGTACTATGCATTTTGAAAAAGATGTCCTGAATTTTTGATGCGCATTTCCAGATTGACTGGATGCTGAAAAATTAGGAGAGTTCTTGGCAAAAACCGGACATGCTGGGGTAATAACACTTTCTGAGGATTACCCATAACAGGTCCCCTGTTTTTGGTTTCCTGTCCAGGTTTTTCTCAAACCAGAAAAAAGAAAAGCAGGTGAAACAAGGATAACCGGCTTGGAGCTTTCCAAGGAATCATTCACCGCCAAGTTTCTAATTTATCATAAGTATTCCGCCAGGTGGCAAGTAAGACCAATAAGGCATGAGGGGTGCAGATTGGTAAAGATAAATCAAGTTCAGCTGAAAAAACTTCTTGTAACAAGTTACTCAAAGCCATCCACTTCTAAAAACTCTGGTTGTGTGGTTTCTCTTTTTAAGTTGACTTCCTGATCACTCAATTGATGACAGCACACACTATTTCCCTTATGGCCTAAAAAAAAATAAGTACTTATAAGTGTAAGAATTGAGATTGATAAACACCAGAACCACTGATTTGTTAATTTTAAATTGTAATAAAAGCAAAAAGCTTAGCTTGATGAATAGAACAAGAAATAAGAAATTGTAACATCATGAGATTCTTTACCAATAGGGATGCAAGTAATATTAATTGATAAGTCAGCACAAAAGTGAATCTGGCATATTCGAGACAGGCCTAGAGAGCATCACTGAAAAGTGAGAAATCATTTGATCATTTCTTGGATAGGAACTGCAAGATGATTGTTGCACTTGTTGACATCAGTCTTCTGAGATACAAGGAAGTAAAATTGAAAACTTTGGATTGAATCCAGTAGGGTGATCTGTTAGTCCAGAGGTCCAGCTGTATTCTAATCATTGAGCATGTTGAATCAATTATTAACAGCTTGCAGTCCTCCCGGGCTATATTGAATGAGTCACTTATGGGAATCCAATTTAAATTGTGGCAAGTGATACACGTGATAATAAGATGGATGGTGTAGAGAAACTGAGAATGATGAAGAAGAGATGAATGGTACTATTGTGCTTGAAAGTGGTGAAGATCTTGACTGCTGAATTCAGTGCGTGCAGGTATTAGCACATCCAAAAATTGATTGTCTTCATTGCTGTCAGGAGGTTGCTGACTTCAATGTAGTATGACAAAGTATTCCCAACAATAAGCAATTAATGAGAAAGGATAAGCTTACAATCCCTGATCCCAAAATGCATAGTAATTAAGTATTATTTTCTTTTTCTTTTTTTTTGTACTTAATTTTTGTGAATGTTCTAGTCTGAATGCTCCAGTTGAAAGGGAAAGGAAGGGATTAATTCTTACGTTTCCAAGAGGCGAAGATCCAGGGAGTCAAAGGAGGGAAATCTGTTTTTTTGTAATTCAGAAAAGATGATGATGAATTGGCTTGCCTAGAGAAAGGTTAAATAGTCTAGATACAACATATTTTTTGAATAGCTACTTATTGTTTTGATAAGAACAAAGATAATGAAGAATGAATGAAAAATAACCAAAGATCTGTCACACATTCAGTTACAGAAAGTATGAAAAAAGGCAGAGAAACAACAGGCCATAAGCCAGGAAATAAAACCTCTCAAAAGAAGAGCAGAAACACAATACAACTGAGGCATTAATTCAATCTTATTTTTCCACTTAACAGTCACTAAAACTTAGAAAGAGAAAGATAAAAAGTGAGGCTCTTAGAGATAAGGATTCCATCAAAAGAACTAGAGGCTCAGGGTTCTATGAATGCAAGAGTTTGATCAGTAATAGAACATCACACTACTTGAACCAGAATTCTTTCAGGCTTAATCATGACTTAATCTTGAAAAAATCGACCAATAAGAAGAAAACTGATTATAGATATGAGAGATTATTTTTAATCATGACACAATACTTTTATGAGGCTCACAACACCAGAAGATTACTTAGTTACAAAAATAATTTTTTTATATTTTTCAATTCAAATAGGAAGGGCACTAATGCCTTAATTGCAAAAAGTTTATCCTCATTCATTTATTTATAAAGTAACCTTTTTTGGCAATTATTATTTAGTTTTGAAAGCTTCAAAATATATTCTTTACAAATATTCAATTTTATTTCTTTTTTAAAATTGTTTGCAAGCAGATTTTGTGTCAAAAACATGTTGTCAACCAAAATTACCATTCAGAAAAATTACTTGAAAAATTAGGAAAATTGAAAGATAAAAGTGGAAAGTTAATTCGGAATGAATGAATGCATTTGATTCAATTTAGGAAAAAAAAACTTAGGAAAGAAGAGAGATAAAATAGGACAAAAAAGGGCAATGTTAAATTCACAGCTCAAATCAGTTGTGTACACAACTTGAATTTGATCAGGCTGTAGTCCACATGGCACCGGAACGCTTTGTGGAGGTGGCACAACTACTTATGGGTTGTGTGGTTCTCTAAATGAATCACATGTAGTCGTGTTGCTGTGCCACACAACCAGCCCAACCCAATCTGCGTTGTGTGGGGCTCTACACAAGTTGATTCTAGTTTTGTAGCCTTGCCACACAAATAAAAGTCTTGAGGGGAAAAAAAAACCAAAAACTAAAATAAAAAAAAAACAAAAAAACAAAAAAAAAGAAATCAACCAAAAAGATAAAAAGAGGTTGATTTTTTGGTTAAAAAAACAAAAAATAAGAAACATTATAAAAATAAGTAATAATGAATCAATAAATAAAAAAGACACTGAAGACAACCAACCAAAAAAAATCAAGTTCAACTTGAGTAGCCCTAAATTAAAAGCACCAAAAAAATACAAGTTCAACTTGACTAGCCCTAAAGTAAAAGTTCCAAAAGATTTGGCCAGCCCTAAAGTAGAAAAGTTTCAAACAATACACAAGTTTTATGGCCAGCCCTAAATTCAAAATACCAAAAAAAAAAGTTCAACTGGTGTCAAGCTGATCCCATTGTAAGAAGTAAAAATACTCCTTATGATGGGATCAGCCCAACAAAATTTGAACTGAATTACCATTAAAATTGCATTCAAAACAATCATCATATTGATTTTAACTCAAAACAATCAACATAATGATTTTCAAAATGTAATAAGCCTTTATATTAATAGAATTAAAATATCAGAATCAGAACCCAAACCCAAATTGTTGTAAAAACTGTCTCCTCAAACTCCCACTTGAGACTGAAGCGCATCTTCATGGCGTCCTGGTATAGGGACTCTATTCCTGGCTAGACTCCAACAGATCAAAGCGCACTGTTCTTTCTTTCTTCTTCATTTGTGATGATCCTTCAACTCAGTTCGGAACACATCAACGATCAAGAACAAACACAATCTACACATTCTATTCCTTTTCTCATTCTGTTATTCATTCCTCACTCTCACCAGTCAAACATCTCCTCAACAACTCAATCAAGCCTGGAAGCGTCTCAAGCGTGTAAAGACTGATTCAAAGTGTTTCGAGTAATCAAGAAAGTACACTGATTATGCCCAATCCACAGATCCCCGGCTGAAACTCATAAGACCGCAAGACAACTTCCTATTTACCTGAACACCTTTCAGCCTAATGTCCGCTCTTATCATTCAGGCTATGGGAATACTTGGCACGTGCTGATTCAACAACCACTCTGAATCACTTGCTCCTGTTGGTTTGACTTCTTATCTTAATAACAATTCTATCACTGCTGTTGTTTATGGTTGTTCATGTGGTCATTTCATTTCATTTCTCAATCATTTCTTTATTGAAATCAATCCAGAGGTCCTGGTTTTCAACAATCTTTCTCTCACGGTTAAAAGCCGAAAGCTCTACAAGATGACCGATCACCAATCAACACCTGGACCTGGGGGCGATAGCACGATGCAAACTATTACACTGAAAACACTTGTTGAATTGACACCGCTCCTAAACAAGGATAACTACTCAATATGGAAGGTTAAAATGGAAAGCCTATTCGATCTCAGAGGTATCCTTCACATAATGGAAAGCAAAAGCAACGACGTGCAGCTAGATCCCGAAATCAACAAGGACATGGCCCCTTTTCTGTAAGCCAAGCTAGAACCAGCCACTCACACCAATATCATAAATGCCGGAAATGTTTGTAACGCCAAAGAGATATGGATTGCAACAAAGAGTTATTTTGCCTCGTCCCAATCAGCAAATCGAGCAAGAATCTTTAACTCATTCCGTTATCTTCCCTTCAGCAAAGACAATATCGACAAATTTGTCACAAATGTACAGCTTCACCTCAAAAAACTTTCAGAAGTAGGTATTGAACTGCCCCAGACATTCTCGCTTACCTTATACTCTTCAAATTCCCATCTACCCTCAAAAGCATTGCCTCTCAAATTATGCATGGGGAAAAAGAGATCACCGTTGAAAGAGTCTTGGATCACTTAGTACAGCACAAGAACGAGATAGACGCAAAATTCAAAGAAGGCGCTTCAACTTCCAAAGTAGACATGAATCTTTATTCAAGCTATCCAAGATGCGAGAATGGGGTTCACAATCCAGAAGTTCAGAATCACCCACGCGAAAAATGCTGGATTGAATTCCCTGAGCTTTGACCAAAAGGATTCAAGTATCGTAAACCGGAAAAGAAGAAAAAGGATGAAGTCTCAAATTTCTTTTTGTTCTACTTCTGCTTCTCCAACATCTTTTCGATGGATTCAAAGCCCTTCATTTTGGACTCAGGATGCTCAGTTCACATGCTGACGAATAAAGAGTGGTTCAAGGGAATGAGTATTGAGGACGGATCTAATGTGATAAAGACCGGAAAAACCGGCGCATCCCTCAAAATCAAAGGAAGAGGAACGGGAACTGTCCAAACCCCCACCGGAACTATTGAGCTTCTAAATGCAGCCTGGACACCGGACGCCTGTGTGAATTTGCTCTCAATGGGAGCATTTCTCAAAAAGGGAGCTAAGCTAGTTGTAAACGTTCAAGAAAATCCACCTACCTTCAAACTCGTTACCAATCAGTCAACGATTCTACAAGGGAAGATTGTCAACAACCTTCTGCACGTCAAGGTAACCTCAAATCAAAGCTTTCATGGATCAATTAATACTGAGCTGGAGAATATCAACAAACTCCACCTTAAGCTTGGGAACGCCGGAATCGCTAGGATGGAACGGTTCCTTGGGAAATCCATCCCTGGGAACATAAAAACGATTTTTCGTGTTCCAGCTGTGATTCAAGCAAGATCACTCAAGCTAGCTTCAAAGGGTCCTCATCCAAGGCTGAAAAAGTATTCCAACGTCTCCACGTGGACCTCATTGGCCCAATCACTCCAATATCAAAGGGTGGATTTTGATATTCGTTAACAATGGTGGATAACTTCAGTGGGTATATCATCTCAATCCCTCTAAGAAACAAGAGTGATGCTGCCAAGACGATAAAATTTATACTCTCCAACGAATTCAACCGACTCAACTATTTTCCCTCAGAATTCTGTTGCGACGGTGGTGGTGAATTCATAAACAATGATCTCACCAAATTCTTCAAAGAAAAGGGAATACACAGAGTAATATCCAAACCATATCATCCACAACACAACGGAAGGGCTGAAAGAGCAAATCAAACCGTAGCCAAATCTGTTAGAGCGACATTTGTGTCGTCCAAGCTTCCAAAACACTACTGGCATGAAGTGATTCAAAGATGCACTCTCGCTCTGAATCAAATCCCCAATGCTGAAGGCTTTACGCCATGGGAATTGATGCATGGAAAATCCCTACCAATCGATTATCTTCAACGCATCGGAAGTAATCTTTACTTTCTGGACCTTGGGAATCAATCACCTAGAAAGTTTGATGAAAAAGGATTACCCCGAAGGCTCATTGGTTATGCACCTAAACTTCTGTCCTACCAAGTTCTAACTAATACCTGCAGTATCATAGAAACAAAAAATGTGAAATTCACCAAATCCCCCACAATGACGCTGGACGAGTACCCAATGGATCAAACCAAACCTACCGTGAGTCAAACTCGTCCTTCAATCATGCCTCAAGACACATCCAAATCCCCAATAGAAGGAATTCCTTCAATCAAAGAAGAATGCAACAATTCAAATTCTGAAGTAGACGACGACGTCGATGACACAGTGGCAGAAGAATTGGTTACAAAATCGCGCAATCTTCGGAATCGCATGGAACTAAGACCTCCAGAACGATATGGCTATTTCTCCAAATGCGTTCCCAAATCACCTGAAGAAGCTCTTCTATCTCCCGTTTGGTCCAAGTCACTGCACAAGGAATTGAACACCTGTGAAGACTTTGAAGTGTGGGAAGATTATGAAGGGTCCGAACCGAGTAAATTACTCAACGTAACCTATGCATTCCAAATAAAAGAGAACACTCATGGCGAGGCACCTACGTACAAGTCAAGAGTTTGCGTGCAAGGATTTAACCAAAGATATGGCATAGATTACTTTGAAACCTATGCACCCACGGGCAAGGTTGCCTCACTAAGGGCAGTCTTGCTGTTGGCGGTCGAGCATAATCTAGAAATGCTACAGTTCGACGTCAAAGGAGCGTTCTTACACGCACCCCTTGATGAAGAAGTATTCATCCAACAAACAATTGGTTCATCTAGAAAAACTCCAATCCTCAATCTCAAGAAATCCTTGTACGGAATCAAACAAGCACCAAAAAACTGGTACAAGATGTTGAGCGGTTGGATACAGGATCAAGGTTTCACTCCCTTGGAAGCTGACCCATGTCTCTACCTAGGAACCAACCAGAAGTCAGCAATATTTCTCCATGTCAATGATTTACTTGTGGTTGGAAACTTCCAAAAGTTTAAAAATGAATTTCTGAACAAATTCAAAGACTTGTTGGCACACTCACCCAACACCTTGCTAGGAATGAAGGTCGAGCGATCATCGGACGGCATACGGCTAGCACTTCCTATGCATATAGAAAGGGGCCTAGCCGAGCTGAAGCTCTCAAACTGCAAGCCGATGAGTACTCCCTGTACACCGGGAATCCATCTTGTTCCTGCCAGCGACGAAGAGAAGGAAGAATTCAAAAAACTGGATGTGTCCTATAGATCACCTATAGGACGACTTAACTTCATCGCCGGACTTGCCCGACCTAATATTAGCTATGCTGTATCATCCCTGGCAAGATTTTCTGAAAAGCCTGGAATCGCTCACTGGAATGAGGTCCTTAGGGTATGGAAATACCTCAGTTGTACAAGAAAACAACAACTTCTGATTGCCAAAAAGAACGATTTGGACAATCTCATATGTTATAGAAATTCTACCTGGGCCGACAATCCTGTCACAAGAAAATCACAGACCGGCTTTATCTGCTTTTACAGAGGATCACCTCTCTACTGGACCAGCCGACGCCAGAGAAACATTACATATTCATCGACCAAAGCTGAATTCAACGCTCTCAACAATGGTCAACTGGAGTGTTGGTGGATTAATCATCTCATCCATGCACTCTGGAGAAAACCTATCACTGCAAGCATTCACTTGATCGACAACAAAGGTTTGGATGACAAAATTAAAAATTTTGGAAGCAATTCCAAAACTAAGTTTATCAACTTGAAGACGAAAGGACTTCGAGAAGATGTATCCAGCAAAGCAATAAAAATTCAACTCATCAAGACAGATCAAATGGTAGCAGATGGTCTTACCAAAGCAGCCACGAAAACTTCAATGCTGCGACTCATTCACCATGTCAGTACTTAGATCTCTCACGCTTTGAATCAAGGAGGGCTGTTGGAAAAACTGTCTCCTCGAACTCCCACTTGAGACTGAAGCGCATCTTCATGGCGTTCTGGTATAGGGACTCTATTCCTGGCTAGACTCCAACAGATCAAAGCGCACCGTCCTTTCTTTCTTCTTCAATTTGTGATGATCCTTCAACTCAGTTCGGAACACATCAACGATCAAGAACAAACACAATCTACACATTCTATTCCTTTTCTCCTTCTGTTATTCATTCCTCACTCTCACCAGTCAAACATCTCCTCAACGACTCGATCAAGCCTGGAAGCGTCTCAAGCGTGTAAAGACTGATTCAAAGTGTTTCGAGTAATCAAGAAAGTACACTGATTATGCCCAATCCACAGATCCCCGGCTGTAACTCATAAGACCGCAAGACAACTTCCTATTTACCTGAACACCTTTCAGCCTAATGTCCGCTCTTATCATTCAGGCTATGGGAATACTTGGCACGTGCTGATTCAACAACCACTCTGAATCACTTGCTCCTGTTGGTTTGACTTCTTATCTTAATAACAATTCTATCACTGCTGTTGTTTATGGTTGTTCATGTGGTCATTTCATTTCATTTCTCAATCATTTCTTTATTGAAATAAATCCAGAGGTCCTGGTTTTCAACAATCTTTCTCTCACAAATGATGAAATTAATCTATAAGTTAGAATACAACTCAAGTTGATCTTTGAGGTGATCAACCCAATGAGAAGCTTTTTTAGATATCATGAAACATGGTTTGGCAACTATGGGTGGGATTTTAATCACATCTCACTTAAGTATAAGTTGGACCCAATGGTTTTTTTTAACAAGGCAAATGAACATAGGATCTGATTCTTCTTTGACACCCATTTTCATAGCAGTAAAGATACAACATGAATCCAATGAAATGAAACATATTGGTCTTCCATAAGTATCAGCTATTATTTGACCCATTTCAAGCTTTGAAAGCCATTTTGAACAGGGAATCTTTCCATTGATGTAATTAAAATCAAGGATTTTTTTCAATCTTTTCATCATCTTTACTGCCGCCAAGTATCTGAGAATAGCACCCCTTATTAATCCCCAATTCTTGAAGCATTTTGTTACAAACTTTAAACCATCCATCCTTATCATACCCAAGTGATACAGCAATGACTCTAAATCCACAATCTCCATCACCAATCGGATCCCAACCCCCCCCCCCAAGAAATTATTTAAGCTCTACAGTATTTGATTTAAGTAATTTACTTCCTAAAAAAAATTATTTAGAAATCCTTCTAATCTCCTTAGAGGAATCAACACTCACCAAAGATGAGCTTCTGTTTGACTCCTCCATTTCTTAGTCTTCATCCTTCAAAAAGCAATCTGATTCCAAAGCCATGGAAACCAATTAAATTTCCATCTCTTCCCCTGAACTATGAAATTCAGATGAAGCGCCTGACTTGGACTATAACCATTTATCAATCAGTTCATTAAACCCAAAAAATGAAGCTTTCACAAAAGAAAAGACTTAAAATCATTCCTTTTTCCTTTTTTGGTGCCCTTCTACTTCTCTTTTCCTGCTTAAGTTCCTTTTTGATGTGTTACAATAAAGAAGGATCTCACCAGTTATCTTTCAATTTTGGAAGGCCTCTGCTTGATTGCAAGAATTTAGGTTCTAGTGTTGGCTTTGATCAATAATATGCCATCTTGTTTATCAAGTACTTCAAAATCCCACAATAATCTTTTTCAGGATGATCCAAGATCATTGCATTGAGATTCTCATGTAATGGAGAATTGCTTAGCAATTAATTAACATGGAAATTCAAAAATTAATAAAAAATAACATATTATTCAAGTAGGAATTATCCATCCAAAATCATTTATCAAAAAGCATCAATCAAAAAGCATTAATCACAAGGTGATTTGAATGCTTGAAAAATTCAACTTAAACCAACTTACAGGACTCAAACTGCAAGTGTAATAATCCACCCTCCACAGAGGATGAACATCTTCAGAAAAAATGGAGCCTCTTGACGCTAGTTGGTCACCTATTTTGTGGAAACAGGTCAAACACATAATCATTTAGTATGACTTGATGCACACTTCCCGTTCAAAGTTATTCTTTCATCTCTCTCATTGCTCCACAACAAGCTTGATTGCCTGTAAAGACACCCTGTATCCCAATGGTACAATTTCAGTAGGAATAACTATTTCAAAATTAATTCAAGAGCTGTAAAGTGAAGCCTGAACCAATTTAATTTGATTGGAAACTATCTCTCTACGTTTTGCCAAACATCCAACATGTTTCCTGATAAATTTGCAAGGAACTATTTGAGAGTAGAGTGGGCCCCTTCAACCCAAGATTTTCTTTTATTTCCAAAGTCAGGGGTTTTTGCAAGTCCAAGCCATTAAAAATTTCTCTTTGATATGAATGATATTATGATCCATATAGTCAAGTACATCCTCACGGTCTTCAAAGAAACAATTTATACAATTCTTAATGTAAGCAAACCAAAAATAGGAAGATTAACAGTAGATGAAGTGATTTTCCACTTACTCTAAGTTTCACATCATTGACATCTTCCTCCTCCTTGGTTTTTGAGGCCCCATAATTAGCCCATGGAGAAATAAAGCCTTTCTAACCTTCAGAGTCATTATTAAAGTACACTGTACAGTTTGCTTGTATGTTTTTAGACAAGTGCCATTGGAAACACTGTCTTGTTGACTCAGGGAAATTTGTTGAAAAGTTTTAATGACTCTGGGTGAGCCAAAAATGGTTCCTCCAAGTTACTCTCTCCACTGAATTTTTCTCAATGAACCCAACCTGAATTACCAAGTTGTTCAAAGAAGAAATCCATAAAAATTTTCTCCTTTAGTTCTGCTAGCGCTACCTTGCGCTTTGTTTTATAGATGGCCTGGTTATCAAAATATTTGCCACCATCAATTTTGCTCAATTTTCTTTTCAGCTGAAGTGTATTGAGCCCACCATTCATACCTTCTTTTAGATTTTCTGAGATTCTCCTCAGGTGAGGATGCACTGAGGGATGTGGAGATGGTTCATTTTTATGTCAATAATTTCTCTAGGAGATACACCAAAAGGGGTCTCCCTTTGTGCTACTTTAATGGATTAAAAACTTGCACCCAACCTTCCTTTTGTGAGTTTGGCTTGACCGTTCAGTGAGAAATTTCCCAGAGTACCAACCATGTCTATCACAGGCTAAATGCATATCTTTGCCATGCTTTGAGTTGAAAATTGTTAAAGCATAACCATGCTTCATTTAACATTTTTGAAAATATTTTTGTGACTCTTCCCTAGTAGGAAAGGCTTTCACAGGAGTTTGGTGAAGTGGATCTGGCAAAAATTAAATCTTTATCTTGATGGAATTCACTCCATCAGTTTCAATCAAATTAAATAAGGCAAAGACCAAGTAATACAAAATGACCCTCACCACCAGAGGTCATGTCCATTTGTGAAACATTTTTTTCCTAAATTGTCACCCTAGATGAGGATGCAATTGGGGACTCCAATGATTCATTAAAAAATCCTTCTTGTTCCCAGCTTTGTTCATGGCACCATCAATGTAGTCCTTCAATGCAGCCATTTTAAATAAAGGAGGGCCTGCCAATGTTTCCATTATGCAGAAAAATGAAATGCTACCTCAGTATTCAATCTAACTTTCAATTGAACAACTACCAAGTTTGCTCACTTTCAATTTGATAAAGATCAATTTTGTGGGATTTTTTATTTTCAGTTTCCCTTCAGTTTCAATGACTTGGTCCACAGATTCAGTCTTTTTCACTTTATATGGACTTTGGTGTCACTTGGGTAGTGCTAGGTGTGTTCCAACAGTCCCACATAGTATGTGTTGATCCCAAATTTGATTTGATGGAACCTAAATGTGGTCCAGAGGGACCCAAAAATTCTGAAATGACCCCTGCAGGGTTTTATACCCCCCAAACACGGCTCCAAACCGCTGTGTACGGGGGTACACAACCTAAAAATGCCATTTACAGGGGGTATATGACCCTCCAGGGGTCGCGCATGTTTGAGACAACCCCTTGGGCGCGTTTAGACGCGTTTTTTTGGCCCGCACCCGCGTTTTTGACGCGTTTATGGGCCCCCATGTTTCCAGTGGGCTTTTTAGAGCCCTAAACAACTCCAACACAGCTGGAAGTTGTGAATTTATCATCATCCCTAAAAAAACTTTGGAAAGAAATAAAAAAAGAGTGAAAAAGGTTTTTGAAAATTCAGGAAAGGTTTCTTGAAATGTATAGTATGTCACTTGCAATCAAGTGATAATTCTTTTTTCATGGTTCCAACTTTGCAAACCAAAACACCTCCCAAAAAAATCTCACCTTGTCTGCAGGAAAATTCACTAATTTTTGTGCCTCTAAAATCCTTTTTGATGGAAATACACACAAAAATATTGATTATATTAATCCAAATTCCTTACCATTGGAAAGAGAAAGAAATGCTATTAATAATAGAGAAAGAAATTGAATAAAAAGGTTCAATTTAAAGGAATTTATTTAAGGTTTGAGTTAAAATGATAATGACACAGGATTTTCACAGAAGAAAGGTGTTAGTGCTGAGGCACATATAAGAGAAGAAAATTAAATCACTTTAGAAAGTGATTATTCAAAAGATAATAGTATACAGAGGAAAAATGAATTAATCAAGGTACAGATCTAGATATTAAAAGACAAATACATAGAGAAGAAATTTATATCTTCAAGTTTTAAGCTACTCCAAGTGTAACACAAAGGACAAGGAAGATTCATTCTATCTAGGTATTTAATGAGAAAAAAAGGACAATAAATGCTGTTGAGAATTTCAG
This sequence comes from Puccinia polysora, assembly GCA_025617555.3. Taxonomy (NCBI): domain Eukaryota; kingdom Fungi; phylum Basidiomycota; class Pucciniomycetes; order Pucciniales; family Pucciniaceae; genus Puccinia; species Puccinia polysora. The sequence goes on from CM062644.1 coordinate 9,640,254, forward strand.
GTTGATTTTGATACTTTTTTCTTCACCAAGGAAGGTATGTGTACATATTTAAATTAAACAAAAGAGGGAAAAAAAATTGCTTTAATTCTCATTATGTAAATAGCTTTTTGTTTTTCATATAAATTTTCTTCATTAAATCTCTGTATCTATATGAGAGAAATTTTTACTGTGAAAGGACCTCTCATCTACCATAATCTTCCCTTTCAAATTCATATTTATATAATTACACATTATTGTTACCATTTATTGTTCAGCTATACTATCAATTGCAAGCAGAGGCGCCCATTATTTTTTGAATCCCAAGAGTTTTTCTCTTGCCCCAAGCAGTCAAGCATACTTCCTTGCATTTATGTGAACCATTTCATCGGAAGAAAATCCAGACAAAGTATATTCCCCTGCTGGGATACCTACCTCCTTGGTAAGGCATGTACCCCTCTGGTGGTACCTTTTGCAAATTTTCTCCCAGTGAGGTGTAAGAATCCAATGGATGTTCAGCCAGAGCCAGCTCTGTGAAGGGCAAAAGTTCCTGTTTAGGCTGCACTCCCAATTGTTACAAAAATATTTAAATGTAACCAGAATAAAGATCCAGAACCTTGTAAATAAGGAATCAATGAAGGATGAATTTTGATATTAGTTGGTAGCAATGGAAACAACACTATCTGAGGCAAGATGGGTCTGGAAAATACTTGAACAAAACAGCCCAAGTTTTTTTCAGAGTTCAATAGAACAAGGCATTTGTGAGTAAAAAAACCAACAAGCCAATAACTCTGGTCTTCAGCAGACTATGAAGAAAGATCAACTCAATCCCAACCAACCTCCAGTTTCTCAATTAACCTGCCCAAATTTTCACAATCAATCTCTTGAAGGGTACCAGATAACTGTGGGTGGCTGTAAAAAACAAAGCATTTGTTTTATGAAGCTCCAGAAGCAAAGCAGTAACGAATTTGGAAAAGAATGACCCAAAACTTCTCAAGGGACTAAAGAACAGCGTGGCAGAATTCAGCTTTAATAAAATAAAGGGAGGTTTAAAACTCCAGGTTTCAAGCTTAAAGAAACCTCTTGGTAAAACATAGCTGGTTCTGGAAAGACAATCAAGTGAATGATCAAGACCAAAGTGGTTGGAGAAAGGGACCAAAGGAGTGGCTTAACACATTCCAGAATTCAACCCAATGAGTTATTCTTCAAACAGAAAGACTATTGGTTGGTGATAAGGATCAGGTCACAGAGGATAGATCAAAGCATTTGAGTATGGAGGCTTGAAGGATCAAGGGTTAAATAAATGATATACTCAGGATAAGGATGCTCAGAAAAAGGGGAAGGGCCCTATGGATTGATTGCTTAGATGATGATGGTTTGATTCTTGATGATCACATGGATGATGATGGGGAAAAAAGGCAGGGGAGAGCCCCTCCTTGTAATGCCAAGAGACCCTGTTGACTATTTACAATTGATACTATAAATGAGTGCGGAATTTTTTTTTTTTAATGAAAGAAGGATTTGAGGGAAAATATTAATGAAAAAAAAAACAGAATGGGAACAGGCAGATAGGACATGTGAAAAATAAATGAAGGAAAGAAGAACAACCCGCATCACAAATGACAGTCGGCAGCAGATGGGCACCCGCAACTTTGCGGATGCAAGGCCACAACAGTGGCTGCAGGTGATGGGAGTGGAATGATTGGTGTTGGGTGATGAGCGCGGGTGATTAGATGGATGGCAGGTTGGGAGGATTGAGGCGCAAGGCATCACCGGAATTGCCAAGGGCACAACAGGTCTGGAGAGCTTGAGCTCAGGTATCTGTTCTCAAGAGATGACAACAGCTGAGAGAACAATAAAATTGAATGAGAGATCCAAGAGTTCCAATAGCCACAAGCAAAAGCTTTCAGGCATCAGAGAGCTTGGTCTTGTGATGGTAGGCATGGGAAGGTCAATTTTTATTCTTGATTGATTGAGACCCAATCAAATTTATGGGCAAAGGAACCAAGGAAGTGAAAATGTGACAGGCTAAAAGAACTTGATTATCAGAAATGGTTCAAAAACAGAATAAGAAAAAAAAAAGATATGAGAGAAGAAATAACCTAAAAGAACCAAAAGAGAGGTTGAGCTAGAATCTGGTAGGCTGTTAGAAACACAAGGGAGTCACATAGGTCTTGAAGAGCACAAGGCAGACAGGAAAGATGGAATCAACTGAGAGGACCTGAGAGCCCTAAGGGCAAACACAGGTTCTCAGTTGAGAATTACAAATAGGAATTGATGAGCCAGATATGGAGTACGCGCACTGAGAAGATGATGACTGAGAAGCGCGCGGGCACGGACTCCAGACTAAAAGGCAGGAAATAAAAGAAAAGGAATAAAACCACGATGAAAGGAAAAGGCTAAGATTCTGACACCCTCCCTGGCTTTTACTTTCATCAAACATGAATAAAGTCAAGGCAGTTCATCATTGGAATGCGTGACAGAGTTTTGTTAAGGAAGTCAGCACATTTTTCTTTAGAAAAGGTCTTCTTCATTTTTATGGTGCCTTTGGCTATTTCTTCCCAAATGAAATGATGTTGCAAGTCCAGATGTTTAGATTGTAAGTTGGATTGGTTTTCTTGCTGCATTGCCAGCTTTATACATCCTTCATTCTCCTTATGAATTGGAGTTGGTGTGTCAAACACACATCCTATTACTTCACTGAGGAAATTTTGCATCCACAGAACCTCTTTTACCCCTTACCCAACTGACTTGTATTTGGCTTTGGTCATGGAAAGAGAAACCATTGCCTGATTCCTTGATTTCCATACTATCAGGTTCCCATTCCAGGTTACCACAATGACGGACATTGAGCAACGCGTGGAGGGACAAGTAGCCCAGTCAGAATCAACAAAGGCAGAGAGTGGAGAGGTTGGGTTTTTCACAGAGAACTCAATACCCTTGTGAGCTGTGTTGGAAAGATAATTTAGTACCTTTAGCGCGGCGTTGTAATGGGACATACTTGGTGCATTAAGGAATTGCGCCAGGTAGTTGGCTGAGAAAGTAATATCAGGTCTAGTGTTGAAACTTATGTAGTTGAGCTTGCCAATAAGGTTTTGGTAATCAAGACCGGAGGCAATGAATTCAGCTTTTTCTTTGTCTGTGGCTGGAAAAAGCTTGCTGTAAGGGGCAAAAGGAACTGAGTGTTCTTTGAAATTTGGTAGCGGATACTTGGTTGCAATGGGTTTGATGTATGACTCTTGAAAGAGATTGATCAAACATGGAGCCTGCAGAACGTTGATTCCCAGGAGAAGCGTTGATTATTGAAGGTATTTCACCTTGAACCGGCTTCCAATGAGGGTGGAAATTTTTGGGGATGCTTGCTGAAAATGGCAATGTCATCTAAATGTATATACAGCCCGGTATCTTTGGAGAAGAATACAAATTGATTGCTACTACTTCTTTTGAACCAAGAATCCTGCAACCAGGTACTGAGAGTAACGTACCAGTCTTGAGGAGCTTGTTTAAAACCATATAAAGCATTCTTAAGTCGCAGATTTTTCCCCTGTGGGACCTTCATGTTAGGCAGAACATCAATATGGATCCGTTCAGCTAGAGGAGCATTCAAAAAAGCGGCCTTGACATCTAGTTGGTGAAATTTTAGATTTTTGCACAGGGGGGAAAGAGATCAGAAGCCAAAGAGAGATTTTGTTGCCAGTTGGTGCAAATGTTTTGACAAAGTCAACCCCTTTGATCTGATTAAATCCCTGCGCACACAGTCAAGCCTTGAATTCCACAATCTCATTCCTAGCATTTCTTTTTGTTCTAAATACCCATATACACTTTCTTTTTGAAATGTTTTCAACATTCTCCACCTCCTCCCATACGTCATAACTATCAATATTGCCCCCCTCTTTTTCCATTGCGTTAATAAATTTTAGTTTTTACTTGCTGTCCAGGGCTTGTTTGAGGGTCTTTGGATCTTCATAGTCAGCTCAACTAAGTAGATTTTCAAATTGAGTCTTCTTGGATGATCAACAATATTGTTGGTCAAAATTTGAAACGCAGGATTTGCCAGATTAATTTCCAAGGCCAGTTCAGGAGAACATGGTTGGCTTCCTTCAGGGTTTCTGGGATTGATGATTTGGGGAAGCAAACAATTGTTGTCAAGATTAGTAACATTAGGAACAGAGGAGTCTCCCAAGAAAGAAGGTTCAATTTCAGGAAGAGGTTTGTCAGAGTCTGAGTTAGAAGGTAACCTGGAGCCTGAGAATTTGTTTTCTAAGAATTGTATGTTTGCAGTGATGACGAACTTGTTATTCGCAGTATTATAAACCCAGTAATTGGAAAAGTCATTGGCAAATCCAACAAGAATTCCCTTGAAGCCAGATTGGGTGAGCTTGGATTGTATAAGATGTTTAGGAATGAGAACAATAGAGGTGCATCCAAAAGGTTTCAGAAAGTGGTAATTGACTTTTCTTTTGTACCAGAGTTTGTAAGGAATGAGGTTATTTTTTTAGGAAACAGGAAGTAAATTGAGAAGATTGGTTGATGTGTTTACTGCTTCACCCCACATTCTACTTGTCAGCTTTGCTTGCAACATAAGGCATTGGGCCTTTTCAAGTATTAATCTGTTGGCTTGTTCTGCAAGGACTTTTTGTTGCGGGGTATAAGGTGGTGAGAGGAGGTGATTAATACCTGCATCCTGGCAGAGCAACGTGAATTCTTGACCAATAAAATCACCTCCACTGTTGGTCAAGATGTTGAAAATTTTGGAATTATGGAGTTGTTCTACTTTCTTCACATATGTCTTGAATGCATTAAGATTTTTGTCTTTCAAACAAAGCAGAGCAACAAACTTGAATCTGGAGAACTGATCCACAATTGTAAGGAAATAGCGGCTTCCACCAAAGGTGGGAGTCATGAAGGGACCAACTAGATCCATATGAAGTGTTTCAAGAATTTGGGTGACGGGTTTGAAGTGGCTATTGAAAGGAGTTGAGATCATCTTCCCTAATTGGAAGGTTTCACAGTTTGACAAGTTAGGGATGTTTGTATCAGGAAAGAGAAAATTCAACTTGGCATTGCTGGAATGAAAAAGTTTAAAGTGGAGATTGGAGGGAATGGAAGTCTTGGGGAGTGCTTCAGCCTTTTTCTGCTCGAATCTGATTCCACACAGTTCTAGTAAGTTTCTGGAATTAGACCCAATAAGCTCAAAGTTATCCAAGGTGATGGAAGACCCAGAAAATCCAACTTATTTGATCGTAACCTTCTTGGACCTAAATTGAGATAAGGAAATCAGGCATTGATTGATTTTGGGTACAAGCAGCACATCTTTCAATTTGACCCAAAATCCTTTGTGATTGAGAAGGATGGCATTTCCTATGGCAACTGCGTTGAGGGCATTGTTATCATTACCAGTTCCAATTTTGATTGAGGTTTCTATTGGGTTGAGTATCCACCAAGGATCATTGACTATATGATGCGACGCCCCGGAATCAAGCACAAGAAGTAAGGAATTGGAGAGCAAAGAATTTTTTTTCAGGTATATCTGCCCACTGAAGTAGGCAGAGTGTTACTGAGAAAATTCTTCTGGATTTGGAGAGGAAGCTGTATTTGTAAGGTGAGCTCATCCTTGGGTATTTTTGGAGGGTCTGAGATGAGGATGCAAGAGCCAGAAACAGCTTTTGGGGTGATCTGCAAGGGGATTGTGTTTTTTCTAGCACATGGATGTTTGGGCTGCCTTCTTTTTGACTTTTCTTCCAATGATTATACAGTGCCATCAATGTCTTGTCAGTTGAGGGACTTTTGGAAGTCTGAGTAGATTCAAGGTGGGTGACTTCTTGGAGCTTATTCAAGACTTTGGTGGGAAGTTTTAGAATGTTGTCATTTAGGAGGATGGAGTCAAATACTTGATAGTATTGAGAAGGAAGTTTGGCCAGACTTGTTTAACTGAGGATTTCTGCAGGTACTTCAAGGCTGACTGTGGCCAGTTTGTTCATGAGCTTGCAACATTCTTGGATGTAAGCAGAGAGATCCCCAGTGAATTGGTAACCTATGAAGGAGAGCCATATTCTTCCTTGGTTGGTAGTAGAAAGAGAAGTGTATTGTTCCAAGATGGCTTGCCAGATGGCTCTAGGATCATATTGATTAGTGGGATTGATGATAGCATTGAACTCAGTGTCCCCAAGATGTTGAATTAGAATATCAGCAGCTTCGTAACACTTCTTTTTCTGAGCAGCAGTGGTTGTTAAAACAGGTTTCTTGTCATCTTTGCCTTCAAAATATTCAAGGAGACCTTTTTGACAAAGATAGCTTTGAATACGTAGGTCCTAAGAAGAATAATTTGACTCGTTAAGGGTGGGTAGGTTGCTGCGTTTGGAGGTGTCTTTGCTGTCTAACCTTGTATCAATCTTTTGGTTCTTTCAATTTTAGGCCAAGAGTGAGCGATCATGGGACTGTAAATCTGAAAATGTGACAGGCTAAAAGAACTTTATTATCAGAAATGGTTCAAAAACAGCATAAGAAACAAAACAGGATATGAGAGAGGAAATACCTAAAAGAACCAAAAGAGAGGTTGCGCTAGACTCTGGTAGGCAGTTAAAAACACAAGAGAGTCATTTAGGTCTTGAAGAGCACAAGGCAGACAGGAAAGATGGAATCAACTGAGAGTACCTGAGAGCCCTAAGGGTGAAAACAGGTTCTCAGTTGAGCATTACAAATAGGAATTGATGAGCCAGATATGGAGTACGCGCACTCAGCAGATGATTACTGAGAAGCGCGCGGGCGCGGACTCCAGACTAAAAGGCAGGAAATAAAAGAAAAGGAATAAAACCACGATGAAAGGAAAAGGCTAAGATTCTGACAGGCAGTAGCCAAGGATGATCAATTGTGGCTTTTGGTGAGCTGCTTGCAAACGCTCCAACAACTGCAAGCCACATCTTGCGGTCCATTGAGATTGAGGAGATAAATTGGAGGATGACCATGGAAGCGGCAAGATTGGTTGGTGGTGGGAGTGTTGAGGTTGCAGTGGTTGATGGATCAGGTGGATCTTGATAGGTTGACAATGATTGACTTGAGTGAAAACACTTTCACGCGTACTTTGGCCCAAAATGGTTGGAGGGCTGTCAAGCGTGAGAAAGGGGGAATTGAAAAAAGGCCCTAAGGACTCAAAAACCCATGGGAATGCCCTGGACTGCTAGGACAGGGCAAAGTTAGAGGAAGTGTAAAAATAAAAAATGCTATACCATTTTTTTTTGAAAACTGAAAAAAATAAAATTTGGCCCCTTTTCTTGTTGTGTACCAAATTTCTCACCAAATCTCTCCCCAACTTAAAGATTTTCCCTAGTCTGCATCTAAAATTTAAAGATATTAAGAAAAATAGGAAAAGAAGGAAATTGAGACAGGGGAATGGCCATTTCTTGATCTTGAGAGTAGTTGAAAAGTTGAAAAATATCTTGATCAATCCAAAAGAGACCTAGAAGTTGCCGGAGAAGAACAAGAGGCCATCCCAGGTGCTCATTTATGTGGCATACAGTAGATTTTCACAACAAAACCCAGCAAATGACCCTGGCAGTGCACATTGGGATGACTTACTTTGACCCAAAATTTCTTCCACAACAGTGAAACCTCTTAACTTTATCAGCAGAGAACCTTCTGTCCAACTGAGTACCATCCAGTTCTTTCAAAACATAGGATCCACCTCTGACTTTATGAACAACCCAATAAGGAACATTCAAACAATTTGAAAAGACCTTTTTCCACTGAGTCTCAAAGGATCAATTATAGGCTAAAACTAGATCAGCAGGATTTAAGTAGTCCCTGATTTGATTTGCATGCTTATCTTCCCAATACTGAACTTATTTTTCTCTTGAAACCACCATCTTCTGATAAGCTTTTTTGTGTATGCCTTCACTTTTCTCCAGTTTCTTGGATCTGGCAACTAATAGATCAGTGGTTGGGGAAACCTGCTCCAATGAGATACCCAGGAAAGATTCCATTTCAAGATCAAGAGGAAGGACCACCCTTTGGCCAAAAATTATTTTTTAAGTTGAGTAGCCAGTGGTCCGTTTGGTTGAGGTTTGATCAGAGAAGAGAACCAGAGGAAGAAATTTACAACAATTCTTTCCACTCTAACCAGCCAGTTTGAAAATAGCAGCCTTCAAAATAGCATGGCCTTTTTTTGCCATTCCTTGGCCTTCAGGCTAATAAGGATTAGTAACCCAATGTTTTCCATGAAGTTCTTGGATCATTTCAGCAAGTTTGCCACCAAACTCAGAGAAACCATAATTATAATAAGATCAAGCCAGGACATAAGAAATTGTCCAGTTCTCATAAATGAAATCTACCACTGATTCAGAGATGAGATTCTTAAGGGATTTTGCTTCAACCCATCCAGAAAAATTGTCTCTGACCACAATGAGATACTTAGCACCACCTGCCTTAATATGAAACACATCCATAGAAATCCTTCCAAAGACGGTGGACTTCGCAGTTGGATAACAAATTTTGGCTGGGTGCCCAAGATCACATTTATGGAAAACTTCAGAACTCAGGCACCATTGAGAGAGGGATTTCTTCAGAGATGGCCACCAGGATATTTTGAATATGCATCAATAAGTTTGGTTTTCCCCACAATGACTAAGATGTTCATGGAGACTTTCAAGGACCAAAACATGCTTAGAAGGGATAGTAACAACAATGAGAGCACAAGGAGCTCCTCTTTTCATAAGCCTAGAACCTTAGAAAAAGAAATGAGAGGTATTTCTTTTAAGGCATCAAAATTCTTTGGCAGAGAGATCAGGGAGTCTTTGGAGAGTTGAAAGGTACTTCTTTAATTTAATCCAGAAAACCTGCTGAAAGACAGAATAATCTTGAGAGAAGAATGAGAAGACAGGCCAAATTATAGGTTCCTCCTCATCAAAATCCACTCAAATATCTGATTCATCATTTCCCCAAGGATGTTGAGATATACCATCAGGCATTGTGAAACATTTTCCAGGCCCGTGAAAAATATCAAAAGAGAAGAACTGAATAAAATCCACCCATAAAGTCATAGGAGCATTTGGAAGGCTGGGAGCATTTATGATTCCAATGATGGATTGAGCCTCTACTTCTAATTTGAAACGTTGACCCCAGAGGACTGTTTGAAATTTTTCAAAATTCCAGCCACGCGGCAGAGTTCCACTTTGGTTAGGATTATTTGGATTCCAAATCTGCAAAAAAAAAGGATTCATCAAGAGCAGGACCTTTTCAAACATTTTCATCTTCCTGAGGAAGAACAGCCCCAACACATTGATAACTAGAATCCAACAGCCAGCTTGATCTTGCCAGCTCCAGGTCCATAAGAGATATTTTTCAAGACTATGTCTTTACCAACAATCATTTTGAGCAACTGAAAAGAATTTTCACAATCTTGTGTTCAAATAAATTCAGCTTCTTTCCTGGTTAGAAGAAACAAAGGTGCAGAGATTTTTGATAAAGATGGAATGAAGATTTGAAAATAAGTGAAAACACTTAGAAAGCCTCTAAATTCAGTGGGTTTGATTGGAGTGGTCCAAGAGATGATCTTTCTGACTTTGAATGGGGCCATCCTCCTTCCTTACTTACGGACCACATGGCCAACAATTTCCAGAGCAGTGACAAAAGCAGATAATTTGGATCCAGAAACAGTCAGGCCCAATTCCTTCATTTGAAACAGAATCCTTTTCAAAGTAGTAGTGTATTCCCAAATGAATTGAAAAATCCCTGGATGCCAAGATAAGAGCTCATCATCATAATCAGACACTAGACATTTAATTCTGCCATTTTCAATAAAGATACCAGCATGATTGGGAATTTCATCCTGGAGGATCAATATCATATGAGCCTGATAGACTGCAACCAAATTGATAGCACCTTGAGGCAAACAATTAAGCTGGAAACAACCAAGAGGAGTATCAAAAGTAGTGAGAGGAAAAGAGATAGGATGCAGAGATTGTTTGTCACAGTCACCCATAATGTCCCCAAGAACATAGCAAGCTCTCCCAGAAAAAGGTTCCAAAAATTCTTCAGTAGCAGGATGAACACCAATAAAATTCAACTCATCAGGAAGAAGCCATCCATCTGGAACAAAGTTGAACACTTTCAGATGTTCTTCAGTGACATTAAAACAAGGCACAAAGGAACCAGTAAGAGATCAAGATAAACCACAGTAAGAATTGCGGGATAAGAGAGGGAGCATGAGAGGAGGATTAAGGTTGAGAGGCATGGTCTGGTTTACTGGTTGGACCCTTTTCACAACTGGTTTCTACTTGGTGGCAAAAGAGAGAAGTTCTTGCTTCCTCCAACTATTGACAAGCAAGGCCTGACTGTGAAAACCAAGGCCAAGTTCCAACATTTTCCATGTTCTATGTTCTGAAGTTTCCTTGAAGGGTGCCTTTTCCATAAGAGAAGAACCAAGGGATAAAATGTTTCTCTCAGGTGTTGCACAAGGTAGAGTTTTGAAAATGATGGTAGACAAAGGCTCTGGTGGTGCATAATTGGGAGGACTTACTTTGACCCCCAGGTGCCTCCACTGAAGTCCATATTTCTCCATACCAAAACCATTAAGAAGAGGATCAACATCAGGATCTTGTAATACTCATTGCAAAGATTTGAGGGAGAACCAAAAGAAGATTGAAAAGGATTAAGAGAACAGGGAAAAGAAGAAAACACAGATCCGGAGAGAGAGGAAATATTTTTGGGATTTTTCATTTTGAAATTTTTTCCATTTTCAATACTTTCCAGATCAGAATAAAAGGATGAGAAAGGGGTTAAATAAGCCTCTGGGATGAGAGTTAATGCTTGAGTTAAAGTTTGAGGCTGGGAAAGACTAAAACTATCAGTAGAATCAACTACTCTGCTAAAAAATTAGAGGATTTAGAATGATCCTTCTGCTTCCCCTTGAAAATTGATTTGGGAGTGTGACCAGGGAAATCTCTTTCCCAAAAACCAGAATCCAAAGAACAGAGAGGAAATTCAATCTTTCTACCATCAGCATTGGCAGAAGAATTCTTTCCCGCACTTGATCAGAAAACATCAAGGTAGCACTAAATTCCATTAAAAATGGTTCAGCCAAGATCATAGGTCCTTCCAAAAGAGTAATCCAGATATTTCAGGTTCCAAAAATATTTTTCAGCAATTCAAATGGGAACATCTTCAGCAATACCAACTCACTCAAAATACTGAGTACCTATTCCATTCACTGCTAAATTGAAGCTAACTCTAGGACTGAGCTTGATTTTTCAGGCCATAGAATCCAAGATCAGGTTAAGTTGGGAACCAGAATTGACCAGGAGAGAAACCACTGTATCTGATTTGCCAAGACAAAAGCGAAGAATACCAAGTAGAAAAAAGTATATTTTGGAATCTGAGGATGGATCAGTTCCGCCAGAGTCCTCAAGCAATTTTCCAGAGGAAACCCTCAATTTTTCAGAGCAAATTTTCACACCTCAACAAGAGACCCATTTCTTCATCCCTTCAGCAACAGAGGGAAAATTAACAGGAGCTCAGAAACAGATAAATCAGGAATTTTAAGATCAGTAATTTTCTTTAATGCCCCTTCCACAGCATTGGGGTATTCCTTTCAAATTCCCCTCATGAACTGGACTTTGGGCTGGGTGGAGGGAGGATGATCAGTTGAAGCAGGGATTATGACAGGATCAGTAGGGTGAGGTGTTGCAACAGGAGAAGGATCAGTGTGATTTTGAAAGCTCTCCATCAGATGTTCTGTTTCTATTTCCATATCTTCCACCACAGAGGAAGGAGGTTCAGGAGAGGATTGACGTTTGACCAGTTTACAGGGAATAGGGGAGGGCATAGGAGAAGCTTTGTAAGTTTTGGGTTCCTCATGTCCTTTCCTAGCTGGATCAGATTGATAAGCTCCAGAGAAACTGGAGGAGGAGACAGCAGGGGGATACCATGGTTGAAGAGTACCAAAGGAAGATCAAAAAATCTAAGAGGCCAAAGACGCTTTCTTTGGAGGGGATGGCTGGAAAGAAGCCATCAAATGACAGATAGGACTCAATGAATCAAAAGGGATAAGAGCACCATTAGGAAGAAAAAAAATTCCCTTCTGTTCAACCAGTTTTTCCTCCTTTTCCTTCTGTAGCTCTGGTCATTTTCCAGTTTCATGAACTTCCCTATGACAATAAGAGAAAACCAGACTGGATCTAGGAATGGAATGTGAAGGTTCAGGAGCAGCAAGAGCAAAAATCTTTTGATCCATCTTCTTTTTGAAAACTTAGAGAAGATTGGTGATTTCATTGATAGTTGCCGTTTGTTTGCTGGCCTGAGGATTTGATTTACAAAAATTTCTGGCCTCCGTTTTCCTCATAATTTTGTTGGAATCAGAAAATGGGGAAGCAGGAACAGGTTCAGTGGTGCGGGGTCTCTCAAAAGTTAGGGCAGTTTGAACTTTCATGAATTTATCCACCACACCCCTAATGAAAAGAAAAGTGGGAAGCTTGAAGCCATTATCCCTAGTTGTGATCATAGATCCAGAATGAAATGATACCTCCATTTTTTTCTCCTGGAATCCTAGCAAAAAAGATTGAAAAAATCAGATTAAAATTTTTTCCAAGGTGTCAATTTGATAATTTTGGAGAAGATAAGATTGGATAGTATCCCAAATTTATCTCTTTTGCTGCATGAATTGGGCTTCAGGGCAGCCTTAGTTTCCAAAAAATTGTAAAACTGATTGCGTAGATGGGGTTGGAGTTTGAAGCAGCAATCTTTGGGGTGGTTTGCAAGAGGATGGTGATGACCAGGCAAGCAGGTTTATTTGTTGGGTTGCTTTAGCATGGCAGTGACACCGCCATAGTTGTTAATGGGAGGATTGGAGCTGACAGGCATTGTCCTTGCCTTGCTGTTGATGAGGTCCAAGAGGACTATGTAGGTGACTACGTTTTCCAAGTTTCCTGACAAGATAACTGAATCCTTAATCTTATCAAGTGATGGGGGAAGTTGGTTCAATATCTGGCGGGCCAGTTGTCTGTAGTCAAGAGTGAGATCCAATGCTTCAAGTTGGGCAATTGCGTCTTTGTACTTGAGGATTGAGCCAGAGAGGTTGGATTGATCAATTTTGATAGTGTTCAAATCACGGTATGCTTGAAACATGTTTGATTCCTTCTTTGATGAACCAAGATCATTGATGTTGTTCCAAAGGATGATTGGATCATCATCACCTCCATTTTCTATCACGGTCAAAATGAGAGACTTGTGTATCTTTTTGCTGATGATTGCTAGAGCTTTACCAGCTGGTTCAAGATTGGAAGCCACAAACCTCCCTTTTTCATCTTGTTTTGGAATGGTTTCTCCACTGAAAAATTAATAAAGACCTTGAACACACAGGAAATTCTTCATTTTGAAGTTCCACTCCAAGTAGTTTTTGGAAGTAAGTAGGGGTATCAAAGATTTGAGTTTTTCCCAAATTTCCAATGAACAGAGAGAAGACCTTGAAGTAAAAGGAGGTAGGAGTTGGAGGAGCAAACTAGGTGATGAAAAGAAAAAGAGGATTTGATTATATTTTTAGTTTGTTTGGTGATTTTATTTTGTTTTGATATTTTGATTATGTTATAGGAAACCGGCAGAGAAGAAGAAATGAAACATGGGCAAGAGGAAAAGTGGGACTTTAAATTTTTTACATTTAGAGAATATGTATTTGGGATCACAGAGATAAGGAAAGACGCGGTAGCTTGAGAAGGGTAGATCAACCTGGGTGGAGAGGCCAGGAGGGACTGAACTCAGGGTGTGGCGGTTGAGATGATGATGAGAATCAGTGCTTGATTGTGAGAATCAGAAAGATCAGTTTAAGTAGCAACAACTAGAGAACCCATGAAAGTGGGTCTGATCAGAAGACAGAAGCATATTCATCAGAGAGGTCCAGGAGAAGGGGGACCAGAGCTAATTCAAAGAAAGGAGAAAACACTGGAAGCACAAGTCTGGACATGGACAGGACAAAAGGCCTGAAGTCACAGCAGTGAAATACATGAGACAAGAGTAAAGCACCAAGATAACAGATCAATCCACAACCAGAGAGTAATAGACAGCAACAACACTGAGACATAAACTGGAGATTGTAATCTGGGATAACTATCAACCATACATAGCAATAACCCTAAAGCTTGTAAGATGAGGTTGTAATAGAAGAGTTAGATAGAGTGGGAAATGTAAGGATGAAAGATTAAGAGCAAACTAATTTACTATCTCAACAGGTAGGCCATATTTTGTTTGCTAGATCCACCAACTTCCACAGCCATTTAATAAGAATCCAGGAATTGTTCAACATTTGTCCCATTGAAACCCAAGGTCTTGTTCTGAGGTTTGATCTTGACCATGTTAGCACAAACAGAGGATGAGGAGGTACCTGTAGATTCCATCTTTAAAGAGTTTCAAGGGGATCCAAGGAGCAGATTTCCTCATGAAGCTTGCAAGAGTAGGGTTTCACAAACAACAAGAATCTTGCCCAAGAGGTGAAAAATTTGGAGGAATTACTTTTGAGATAAGTTGCCTCCAAAGATCAGATCTGAGGAAAAGAGAAACAGAAGAAACAAGAAAAGGAGATTGGATTTTGAAGTTGATTCCAAAAATTACTGGGATCATAAATCCCAAGGTTGCTGGTTTGATCCCGGCCCAGGGGACCAAATGTAAGACTCCAAACAGTGCTGAGCTGGAGGCAGTTCTGTGGAGGGGAAAAGGTTCTGTTTAGGCTTACATCCTGAGTATTACAAAAATATTTAAATTTAACCAGAATCAAGATCCGGAACAGCTGCAAGCAACATCTTGTGTTCTGTTGAGATTGAGGAGATTGATGAGAGGATGACCATTGGCCGCAGCAAGATTGGTTGGTGGTGGGATTGAAGAGGTTGGGCTGGATGAAGGATGAGGAGGATTGTGATGGGTCAACAATCATAGACTCAAGCAAGAATGCTCACACATGTAATTTGGCCAAAAATTGTTGGAGGGCTTTCAAGCGTGAGAAAGGGGGAATGGAACACAGAGCCTGGGAACTTGAACAACCATGGGCTGCCCTGGACCACTAGGACAGGGCAAAGTTGGAGGAAGGGAAATAATAAAAGATGCTATACAATTTTTTTTCAAGGTAATATAAAAAACTAAAAAAAAAAAAATTAGCCCCTTTTCTTGAGGTTTACCAAATTGGTCACCACAGTACAGGTACCAATTCAGTTATTTAAAGACAACAGAACTGTGCCCAAAATCTTCTTGTTTTCTCCACTTCCCCCCTGTAACACAGATTGTTGTAAATATCCCAAAAAGCTTTCTCCTGATCACCCTGTCTCTTGACCACAATATACCAAAGCAGGGATTCCTTCTTCAACAGCTTTCTGTCTTGAAGGAAGAACCAGTACACTATCCACTGGACACACTTTAAGAAACCCTCTGGCAATTTACCAGGGAACCCTATAGTCTGCAAATAATCCTTGAGTGCCTGAAACGGCACAAACTGCCACAGTTGAAGCCTTGGAATTCCTACTTTTTTAATTCCCACTTTCACAGAAATCCATTCCAAGTCCAAGTGTTCCTTGGTTTTGGCTTGTTGAACTTAAAGATACAGGGAGAAAACTTTGGGCCTTTTGAATTTCTTTCCTGGAACACACATTACTGTAAAGGAGAAAAATTGTAGGTCAGATACTCATCTAGTCATTGGTGCATTCATCAAAGTTTTTTAATTAATCATTTTTTCCAAGGCCTCCACATCCACAAGTAGCCCAGAATACACTCCCTAAATCATGTTTGAAATATGTTTAACTATCTTGTTTACCCCACATAATTGTGACTTTGGTTTAGAATAACCTGAATACATCTCCAAGAACATCACCAACTCACAAAGCAACAGCCTATCCATTCCCTCATCCTCCATTTTCAACACTCCCCCCACCCCAGATTCTCTGGAATCCACCACAAGCCATATTAGGCCATTTGAATGATCCAACCCCTTCAAGAGAACATGTTTCCCAACAATATTCTTTGAATTTTTGAATGCCCAATTACACTCCTTCATCCAAACCCATTCCTCTACCTTTCTCTTCAGCTGCCAAATGGAGCTGGACTTATCTGAAGATGGCTTGACAAAAACCCAGAAAAAGCCACACAGACCCAAAAAAACATGATACATGGGAAGTATTACATGGCACCTTCCACTCAAGAACATTTTTTACTTTAGTGCTTGTGATTCATTGTTCCCCTGCAGAAAGCTTGTGCCCAATTATCTCCAGTGCAGGAATTCACACCAAAAAAGTCTTCCCAAAAATTTTTAAGCTGGCTTCCTTCATTTGAAACAGAATTATTTCCAAATATTTCTCCTAATCCCAAAAAAAACCTCTGTTTTCCTGGGTTTTATTTCAACTATCCCCATAACTCTTTAATCCAAAAATCATCATTGAAGACCTGCACTTTTCCAGGAATTTTTCCTGAAGAATACAAAATGCTTGAGACTGGTATCCTTCTATTGGATGGGTCACTACATGTGGCAGTTTTGTCAGGGGTAGGTGTCCAAATATTTTCTCAAATGCAGTCATTGGTCTCAGGTCTGCATGAATCTCTTTTTGGTCATATCCCCACATTAAATCAACCAAACAAAAGAACATGATCCACATCATTTCTTCTTGAAATTAAAAAAGCTCTGGAGGCAACCCCACATCTTGGATGGTAAATAAATTAAGACGCTGAAATTTGTTTATAAACCACCAGTTTTTTTAGTCTTTCTTCAAAATGTCAAATATAGGGCTCAAGTAAAAGGAGAAAAATTCTTCATATAACCAATTTTGAAGTTCTTCCCTTACCAATTCTGTCAATGTGTTGCACACTGATACTTGAATAGGGATTGGTTTAAGTTGCCATGGCTGGTATTCCAAAATTGCACATCAGTATGGGTTTCCAATATTGTTACTCAAGCAGTCCCCATTCCTCTTTCAAAAATTCAAGAGTGGTCTTTGGCAAGACCACAACTGTCAGCTTCCTACTATTGCAGAGCAAGCTGAAAGAGTAACAAAATAACATAAATAAATAAACATCTTATTAGATGAGAAATAATATTAAAAATATTATTTCAAATTATGATTCTAAATTAAATTTAAGGTATGGTCACTCCCTGACACCCACCCCAAATTCCTACTGCTTATATTTTTAAATAATTTATGAAAATTTAGGAAGAGAAGCGGCCTTGGGATTTTGGCCATGTTAATATCTCACATGAAACCCCACGTATAGGTTTCACAGTGAATTTTATGTCATAATCCAAGAATTCTGTGATTTAGAGGATTTACGGGCCAAAATGTGATTTGTCACAATTCCCGCATGCAGCTGCAGCAATCAACACATCCAGGCGCGGCTGAGCAGCAGCACTTCCACCCTATCTGCGTACCCTGAAAAGTCATGTAAGCAGCTACGGGCATCTGACAGGTACACAGCCCCACAACTACGGACTGACAGAGTGACAGAGGGCTTGAGAAGTCCAGGTACCACATAAAAGTGCTAAAACTAAGACGGGCACATACTAAATATGTGATAAATTTCCCCATGGAAAGGAGATGATCTAAAAATAAATAAAACTATATTAAAATACTTAAATAAACTTTCTACATATTTTCTTATGAAATATAATAAAAATACCAAATATGTCGAAAACAAGATAACTACAGTTTGTAAAATATCTTAAAATACTTGAAATATAAAATTGTCAGAACTTCAAGGCATCCATATTTCCGTGTTATACTAAGGAAACTGATTATTTAAAAATATTATATATATTCCCATAGCTTATATTTTTAGTGAATTATTTCAAGTAAATAAAAAGAATTTTGAAAATAAGGATCAAAATCAATATTATGATTTTACTCCCATCAGCTAATACATAATGAGAACCCACCTGAAATCAGATTACCCGTAGGAGCTTCTACTAAGAAAAATTATTAACATCCTGGAGCATTTACTAAGGATAATTAATGAAATGATGATCATGTGGATAGATTAGTGTTATTCACATGTAAAAACATCAATAAAAAGGTAGAATAATTCCAATACCCTGTTGAATTAGATGTTACCCGTGCTACAGCACCAAAATAATTGTTAAATGCTCCCACTTTTTACACTGCTAGCCTTAGCACCCATCCCTTTGAGCCCCTGTATCCCTCAGAAGGACAGAATTGGGACCCCAAAAAGCTATAAATATAGAGCTCTTTTGAGGTTATTGATACCCAGTGACCAAGTTATTTTTACATCAAGAAACCATGCCAAGGTAATCAAATACTTATAAGAGACAAGTAACTGATTTATGGCTTTAGTCTGATTAATAATATCCATCCCAAAACCCTTTTTATCAATTTCAACTGCTGAACAACCTTTTAAACCCCACTAATTGGTTTAAACCAACAGTGCACGTCCTAAACAGGTACCTAAAGGATCCAATAAAATAGCAGTGAGCTTTATCATCCTATTTCTGTTGTGGAAGCTTGGTTACAAGGCCTTGACATTCCATCAAATATTTTATATATATATTATCTTTGGGAAATACCTCCTTTAAGAATATAAATGGAAGGTTCCAAAGTAATCAGATATACATGTTTTCAAAGTTAATTCCCTCAGGAGAGGTGTTAAAGATCCCCAATACCATTGTGTCCCCTCTATTAATTTATTTCATAATAAATTTATCAATATTGATTAAATATATTCAATCATAACCAAACCAAACAACCTTGCAATATCTTTATCCAAATATCTCAAGGATTTTTGCTGCATTTTTTAAATAATATACTTATTATTTATTCCATCACCTCTGGTAGCTAAAGGATAGCAAAGGTCTGGGCATCCAGGAGGCTGAAAAAAACCCTCTTCAGGAACTCTAACTCCTCCTCTAAAACCACACCTTTAGTCCAATATTCAACTCTCAAATGGGATCCTTTTTAATTATCCCCATTTTCTCAAACCTTCTGGAAAATAGTTGATGGCATTATCTAAGGATTCCAACTTCAATTGATTTTCCTGAATGGCTGGTCCAATTAATGACGCATTTGTTTGTTTCTTTTTCTGAAATTCCTTGAAACTTGTTTATATTTTTGTGGTGCACCATACTTTTTAAAAGATCTGTACATGATTCCTTTCTGAAATAACAAAAATCAAACCAACAAGGGACTCTGGGTTGCTCAGAAATAATGCACAAGGCTAGATTGTTGTGCTAGGCCCAGATTCTGATTCATACATTGAAGAAATCAGTTTCTCTCAAAGTCTTGCTGCTCCCAATCCCACCAATCTTCAATTGCTTGTTTCCATTCCTTCATTAGATAAATTCCCACTATCCTCTGCTCTTGCTCCTCTCCAGTCAAAATCCTGTGTAGATTCAGGGCTGTTTCTGCATGTTTGAAATGGCCAAAATTCAAAAATCCTGCCTTTCCCCACTTATAGAACATATTTTAGTCTCAAAATATTCTTCCCCTCCCATCTTCAACTGTTAAAACTTATTTGCAGGTGGTTTTTTCACTGTTAAACATTATTTGCAGGTGGTTTTTTTTATTCAAATGAAGCCCAGGAAGAAAAGATAAATTTCCAAACCAAGTTTATTTCTTCCCCTTCTGAGGCAAAGTAGGATAGTTGCTGATGTAAATTTTCAACCTTGAAGGGCTCCATCTCTACAACTCCCTCAAACTTGAAAATATAGCCCACTAGAGTCTGCATGCCAATATCAATCTTCCTCCAAGTCATTCCCACTTCCCTTTCTAATTCGGAGGTTATCATTTTCACTATCAAATCACTGTTGAAAATTGATCATCAGGTTTCCACGCTTCTTAAATATTCATACCCAAAATGAAACACAATGGGAATAGCCACCTTATTCAACTCTGCCTCAATGGCTGCCTTTTTGGGTCCAGAACACCTTCTTTTGATGTTCTTGGTTATTTTTTGAAGACAGAAAAAATTCCCTCTTCCATGATTGGTGAGATTGCAGATGGCTTCCTTATCATAATACATGCAGGTGTTTCTTGTATGCAGGTCCTTTTTTCTATTTCTGATTCCCTTATCTTGAATATCCCTGCCTTTTATAACTGTTTGAAATCCCGTGTCTGCCATCAATGGCTGGGGATCTATCTCAATCAAAATCTGCCTCTTGTTCCTCTGAATCATTCTCAGCTTGGCTGCTACCTTCAGCAGCTAATGCCCTTTTTTTCAGAATACAACCTCTAGGGAAAGTTTTCCCTCTGGAATGGCTTCTCTTCTAGATGTTTTACCTGATCTTTTTGGCATGGATACCCACAATATTTTGAGAATTCATTTATATTTATCATGATTCAGTCATTTTTGGGCAGCCACACAGCCTTCTCCTCATTTTGGTGATGATATATGTACAATTTTTTCTTGTGTGACCCTGCTCTCAGTAAAAATGACATTGCATTGGCTGCAGAGGCCCCATCATCAGTGGCATAATGACCCCTGAAGGAATTGCTGACATTTGCTGTGGAACTGGGGCCCTGGGTGCAACTGAAAGCACATCTTTTCCCCCAGTTGTTTCCTGTGAAAAAAATAGCTTTAAATTCTCAATCATGCTGCGGCTGAGACCAAGGTATTCCTGGTTACCCTATATTTTCCCTTCCTGAATTCTCTGAAGCTGCTTTTGTAGCTGATAAATTGCTTCCTAAATAGTTGAGAGTCAGTCCTCAAAAATTGTGTCCTTCTGGATTGATTTCAAGATATCTTTCAGTTCCTCAATTGATTCATTGGGTTTGACTATATTACTCTCTCTATGTTCCATCAATACTATAATAATATGGGGGAGTTCTTCTTCAATCTCCGAACTTTTTTCTAGGGAATTCATCTTATAATGATTTTGAATCATTTCCCTTTCAGATCCACTAGGTATTTTTGGAATTGAAAGTGGTCCTTCTTGCTTCAATATGATTATTGAAGGAATTTCTTCTTGGTTTTTATTTTCAATCCCCTGGTAATTTTTTAGTATCTGGGATGTTTTTCTTCTTTCTTCCTTCTGAATTTTCAGTTGATTTCTTCAAGCTAATATTGTTCCCATTCTTTTTTGCTTATGGGTGTTCATCATTCAAATATGAAAGGAACAGGCCACTTTTGGGACACACATTGTACAGGTTGCTTTTGCACTGGGGATAAAATTAGCAAATAACTTGCTGGAAGTCCTTGAAGGGTAATTGAGTTTTAATTTTAGTCATTTCAATTCATATTGAACTAATGTGATTTTGAAATGCCTGTGCTTCCAAAAACTTTAATAAGTCTGCAAAATAATTGCTTTTTGAAACATTAATGGCGGGTTTTCTTTGGGAATTCAAATATTTCATGACAATATTTTGACTCAGTTTGCTCAGCCATACTCAACCCTGAGCTTGAATCAATCCTCAGTAAAAATCATCATCTAGCCCTCTATCCACATGCTTCACCTTCTGAAGTATGCTCCTGAATTTCCCTGGAGCTCCTAGAGAATCCCCCAGGCTTAAAATATCCCTCTCTATGGCTTGGTGCTCCCTCACCTCTCCTTCAGCTGCACCTGGTATGAGAAGTACATTTTGTAAAACCATATTACATACTCCTGGCTGGAAAACCCAACTTCCAGTTCAGTACATGCAACACCTTTCTGGAATGGCCTATTACTCAATCTTTCAAGCCACAGCCTGAAGAAAAATTGGTCTACATGTAATTCCATGGGGCATCCCAGCCCCAACACCAGTCATCCCTCTGTCACACAACCACTTTACATACTATAAGGCAATCTTTGATGATTTTGAGTGCAAAGGAAGATACTGAGTGCAAGGGCAAGTGCAAGGTAGCAAAGCTAACTGAAAAGTGAAAACTTATGGCTAGTAACTTGACATACAGTGAGGGAGATGAATTGTTCTTATGGAAAGGACACTAAAGTCAAGCCCAATGTGATGACTTGATTTAGAAAAATGCAAGAAAATATAAAATTAACTAACTGAGGAGACAATCTTCAGGAAAGCAGAATAGCATTTAAAAGGTAATCCAAAGTGACTAGATTCAACCTGATGTATGGCCAACTACAGTTAAGAGGCAATGAGATAATGAATGAAATGAACGGATTTGGAAATGAAATAACAGTATAGACGTTTCCAAAGTCAAAAAGTAGATGCAAGGCAATAGAGCCTGAGCATACAAGGGAGTAATGGAAGAGATAGGAAGGAGTGACTTGAGAGAAAATGCAAATATGAGGATGTAATTTATGAAGGGTTAGGGACTAGTCCAATTGCAAACTATACAGTTGGTGTGGCTGGCTAGCATGGGTGCAAGCTAGCAAGAGTGCTTGAAAAGGAATGGGAAACCAAGGGCTATTGATACCCAGGGTGGAATAGTGGAGCTCAAATGGATGGTTAACTGGAGTAGATTTAACTGCAAGGTTTGCAAGTATGTGCTAAGTCAGTCATCAAGAATGGAAGTTTGTTATGCAAGCCAGAGTTTATAAGCAGAAGGCACCATTGATTTTGTGCTTCTATTTGTCAAGCGTATGGACTGAGGTAGATCTAACTGAGGAAAGGAGATGTAAATTTGAGGGAGACAATAATACTTAAGCTTGAAGTGTGAAAGTTGCCTGGGTATAAAGACACAAGCTCCTGCAAGCATTCAGATGATTTTCCCATTGATTCCAAAAATGTTTGTGAGTATTTTGTACCCCTAGTTATGATCCTACTTCTTTTTCTCCCAAATAAATTTATAATTAAAATATGTTTTCATTTTCATCTTGCCATTGTGAAAACTGCATTTGGTCAAAATAAACAATGTGTCCCTAGTACTTCTGCAAGAGGTCTCCAAGGCAAATGCAAGAAATGTTGTCTGCAAAAGGTTGGTTGCACTTTTCCTATCAATAGAAAACCAATAGTGGATACCCCAGTAGCGTCTAGGAGTGAGGTGCAAAGCCAAAGGTCTGCGCCGCAAGTGAACTATCATATACCCCCAGTTCCGGAGATTAAATTCTTAGGCATCAGAAACCCTGGTAAGTTTAAGGCTTAGAGACTAACAATAAATAATAAAAAGAAATGGAACCAATTTGATTTTCTTTCTTGATATTACTACCACATTTCAGAAGGTACACAACTAATAGGCCTGCGGCAAAGCCACCGTATATTGGACTGTTTTCTACATTTGAGGTGAATCAGATGAATCACAAGGTGCAAGGCAAAGTGCAATCTGAGGAATCTACCAAAGTCAAAGATACAAGGGAGGAGAGATAATGTCTGAAGAGAATGGTGATACAGAAAGAAGGGCATGAAATAAAGAAGAAGGAAACAGGACAGAGGCAAGGGATGGATTTTATCGAGAGATAGAGGAACAGGGTGGAATGGAAAGGAATGAAATTGAAGGCCAACATAAAGAGAACCAAGTGAGGGTTGGAGTGCCCATCAAAAATTATGCAAGGCAATTAACTGGAAACATTGGAGAAGTTTTGTCAAGGGGCCAAAGGAAGAGAGCATATGAGGAGCTCTTGGAGGAAGGTGGATGGAATGCCCAGCCAAAGAGGGCTTAGACTGCAAGGTGCAAGGAAATCTTTGAAAGGCACCTGGTGTTTCAAAGGATGTTTTCTCTGATAAAAAAAAGGATTTGGATGAATTTAGGTTGATGGTAGGGGATTTGACCAAAAATTGGGAAGAAGCCAAAAGAGAAGTAAACAAAAATTTGTAAAAATGTATTTTATCTGTAATCTTTTTTTATTATTAAAGATATATATATATATATATATATATTATTTGAAATAAGCAAACATGAAAGAATAAAAGATTGTGAAAAGAAAATGGATAATTTTTTGGAACTGAAAAGGAGATAAAGTACGGAGATGGGATTACATTGATGGGATGGAATGAGATGGAAGTGAAAAATGGGATTTGAGTCATGATTGGCAAGGTTTGCAAGGGTAACATTCATGAAAGTCTTGAATAAAATTTGGAGAGTTGCAAAGGTGATGGGCTGGTTCCCACAAGGTGCAATCTTTGTTGGACTGAAAGCCAGTCCATTCAAAAAGTTATTAAAGTTTTCCTTGTTGTAACCTGGAATCCAGAATGCAAATTACTTCCCACTCTAACTAATATTGGACATTGGCTGTTTCAGGAGGGGGATGAGTCTTTCCCAGGTATAAGACTTGAGCTGGCTCTAGGAGAGACACATGAAAGACCAGGTGGATACCATTCCATTTTCGAGGTAAGGTGAGTTTAAAATCCTTAGGGGAAATGACTGATTTGACTTTGAAGGGGCCAAGGTTTCTTTCAGAGAGTTTTTGGGTTGGTAAAGTAGTGCAAATATTGCAAGCATCAAGCCATACCTGATCTCCTACTGCAAAGGTTGGGGCAAAAGTGCAAATTCAGTCTGCTTGTTCCTTGTAGCGCTGGTTTGCCACTTTGAGGTTGGTTTAAAGTTGCGTTTAAACAGAATGAATGTCATGAAGGTAATTGGTAGAAGGTTGAGAGGTGCTACATGAATAGAAGAGAAAGTTGTTTTCTACCATAAAGGGTCTGTAAGGGCAACTGTTTGGTGGAGGAATGAGTGGAGTTGTTGTAGGCAAACTTGGCTAAGGGGAGCCATTGCAACCAATTTTCCTGTTGGTGGGCAACATAGATTCAAAGGTATTGTTTGCAAATCTGATTGACTTGCTCGGTTTACCCATCCTTTTCCGGGTGGTAAGCCATTGATAAATTGCAAGTGATCTTCAAATGGCAAAGCAACAAAAAAAGATCAACAATCACTAATTATGTTATCAGGAGACCAGGTTTTGAGAATAATTATTCTATGAATGAATTAGCTAAGTCTTCTGAGGAGGCCCTCAAATTACTGCAAAAGAATAAATCCATCTTCAGGAAGCAATCTACTACTACTAAAATAGCTTCATATCCACTAGAAATAGGTAATTTCAAAATGAAATCCATAGACAGCAAGTGCCAAGAAATAGTTAGAATTGGAAGTGGCTTGATCAGCCCATACTTCTTCTGTTTTGAGGACTTGTTACAATAAGAATCATTGCACGCGTTAAAAAAGTCTTTTACTTCCTTGGTCACACCAGGCCACTAGAAGTTTTGTTCAATTGCTAGGTTTTATCCTGCCCATGATTACCAGCAAGAAGAGAATCATGTCTTGACTTGAAGATATCTAACTTAATGCAAGGATTATCTGGTACTACTATACAGTCCTTATAAAATAAATAACAATTTTTTTCAATACTGTAACCACTATCTATTAGATTTGCACTCTTGTGAAGTTTGATAAAGTTGGGGTCATTGAGTTGAGCTTGTTGTAGTTCAGAAGCTTTTTCTCAAAGGTGAGTGATGATTGAACTGAGTTGAGCAGATTTGTTTGACAAGAGTTTCCTAAAATTTTCAGGTTTGTTGTTGCAAAGCTGCTCCCCCCTGGGTAAACACTGCTCCAACTTGATAAAGCATAAGGGACTATCAATTTTTTCCCAGGACGGTAAGTCATTTTAAAGTTGAACTAAAAGAGGTATTTGGCCCATTTTGCCTGTCTGCCTGTAAGGACATTTGAGCTCATGAGATATTTTAGAGAATTGTGATCAGTTAGGACCTCAAAGGGTTCCATAAGACTCAAAATTTATGAACAAAATTTTTTCAAGCACAAAACAATTGTGAGAAGTTCCTTTTCATGGATCTTGTAATTAAGCTCTGCAGCAAGCAATTTGCAAGAATCAAAAGCAACAGAATGAAAGAGAGAAGAAGAGGAGGAAAACTGCAAGATTACTCCTGCAACCACATAGTTGCTTGCATCTGTTTCTATAATATTGCAAGCTAGCTTGTTGAAGTGAGTGAGTATTGGGGAAGTAGTGAATGCTTTACTCAGAGGTTTGAAATCTAAAGCAGCTTGTTATTTAAAAACAAAATGAGTTTCTTTTTGAAGAAGGTTAGTAAGGTTTAAGTTTTTCTTGGAATAATGCTCTATAAACCTCTTGTATAAATTAATGAAACTAAAGAAAACTTGAAGGGATTTGACAGAAGAAGGTGGGGGCCATTCCAATATGCGCGGGCTCTTGGATGGATCCATTGATAGTCCTTGCTGAGAGACTATCACACCTAGAAACTGAACAGAAGGAGTATGAAATTCACACTTGGAGGATTTTGAAAACAGGTCATTCTTGAAAAGTTGCTGTAGCGCCTCTTGCACATGTGCAATGTGATCCTCAAGAGGTTTTGAGTAGACTAGTATATTTTCAAGATAAACCACAAGGTATTTCTCTACAAGGTCAGGAAAAATTTTGTTGAAAAATTTTTGAAAAGTGGAAGGATAATTGAAGATGCCGAAAGGCATGATGGTATACTCATAACTGCCAAACTGTGTTCTCATTGCGGTCTAATATTTGTGACCTCTTCAAATGCAAAAAAAGTTATAGGCACCTCAAAGGTATACCTTTGAGAAATAAGCAGCTCCATGGAAGAGAGTGAGGAGGTGAAACATAGGTGGTATTGGATAGGCATTCTTCCGGATTACCTGGTTCAGTTTCCTGTAGTAAACAGACTGGCAAAGTCTTCCATCTTTCTTTGGAACAAATAGGACAGGTGAACCAGTATTTGAATTTCTTGGTCAAAGAAATACTTTAAATACATTTTTGGCAATGTATTCTTGAAGCTCTGTTGATTCTTGCATTGAGAGAGATTAAACTGGTCCGGGTTCTGGAGGTGGGCCAGTAAACTTGATCCTGTGATCATAAGAACGGGAGGGAGGAAGTTTATCTGCATTTATAGCTGAAAAGACATAAGCAATGTCATGATAAACTAAAGTTAAATACTCTTGAATGATTTCTAGATCTTCAATCTCTTCATCTTTGAGAATGGGGTTTGAAGTGCTTTCATGATGCAAGAGGATTAAGGAGCTCAAGATACACCTTTTGGTTGTTGCATGTTTCTCTTTGAAGAAAAAATGAAGGGTTATAAGATATGAATGTATTTCTTGAGAACTGAAAAACCAGCGGACTAGAGACAAGAGTTAGAATGATGAAGAAAGTATATCAAGAAGACAAAGAGAATGAAACTACCAACAGCTTGAGTCACTTAGATAGAAGAAAAGAAATCAGACGGCATAGAGAGTTGGCGGCAAATCAAGAGAGCGTAGACAGGAAGACAGAATACTCTAAAGTGGAAGAGGTTGTTAGAGTGACCATATTGGAATGACCTTGAGGACTAGATTCTTACCAGGCAGAATTTGGACGACAAGGCAAGAGTTTGGATCAGAGTAGAGAATTTGAGAGTTGGGATCAAGGTAGTTGAGAGTTGGGATCAAGGTAGTTGAGAATTAGGATTGAGGAAGTTGAGAGTTGGGATTGAGGTGAAGTTGTAAGATTGGACTTTGAGAAATAAAGATAAGAAGATTAAGAAAAGGTAAAAAGAATATAAGAAGAGTAAGAAAAGGTAAAAAGAATAATGAAAATAAATAGGAATAGAAGAGATGGAAAAGGAGGAAGAAGAGAATCGGAAGAAGTCAAGGGGAGAAGATAAAAGGAGAGAGTCGTCCCAAGATGTGCGCCCGGGGATTCCAGGAGGTGAAGGGACTGGGGAAGAGAGACATGTCACAAGGACCCGCCTCAGTTTGTCCGCGGAGCCAGTTGAGTGAAAGGCGGAACATCAGGGAAGATGGAGTAGTCTTAACAAAGGGGTAAGTCACACAAATAAGCAATGACTCCTAAATCTGAAGAGGGAACTTGGGAATGGAAGTCAGGATATTGCAAATCTCCTGGTGGAAAAGTGTCATCAAACTCAATGAAAGTGTGAGTTAGGTTTTTGAATTCCTGTTTTACAGAAGGTTTAGTTTCCTGGGGTTGCAATGTTCAAAGTTTAATTACTCCTTCTTGCCCATTCACATCCAGATTCCAGTAAACTAGGGGTTTGTGGCCCAGAACTTTATCATCCTTTCCAGGAATATCCAAGACAAATAAGTCCCATTCAGAGCTGGGGACATTGGATAATGCAAAGGTCCATTTTTCCTTTTGTGAAACCCAATGAGATGCATTGGTTGTACTACTTAATGAATAGATGGGAAACATATCTATCTTGGAATGCATAACATTTTTGGAAGTGGCAAAAGATTCGCTTATAAAAGAAACTTTAGCACCAGAATTGAGAAAAACTCAATAAAGGGTGTTGTTTGGATAAAAAAGGACAAATCTCAAACTCAGAGCACCTGGCGACTCACCAGTGCAAAGATTGACTTGCTGTAATTGATATAATGTGTAGTTTTCCATGCAAGTATTAGAAAAACTACAAGCTAATTTTTTGAATGTCAAGCTGCTTCCAGGGCTAGCCGCTTTGCACAACTGTAGAAATCATGCTTTCCTCCACAATACATACATAACCCATTCTTTTCCCTCCTTAGCCGTTCCTTTTTCTGGACCATCCCAGTTTCTTTGTCCAGGAGTTTTGGAGTTTTTGCAATGGCCTTCCTTTTCAGGTTGGATTGCAAGGTTCTATTAGGTTTGGATTTTTTTTCCCTGGTGATTTTTTTGAGGAGAAGTCCGCCTTTGGAGTCAAGGTTGATGGTCCATGGTTGTTTCTTTGATAGCCATTCTGGTTGTGATAGCCATTATCAAGCTCAATCACCCGGTTGATTAACTGCTGAAGGGAGGTTTTCTTTATAGAGGAATGGATGAGTTGATAAACCTGGACCATGCTGTTTGTATTCCAAGGATCAGTTGAGTAGACAGCAAACAGCAAGTGAAGAAAAAAAACCATAAAATAGAATAATAACAAACAGATGTGGCACCTCTGAAAAAAAGTGAGGGGGATGAATTATTCTGATGGAAAGGAAACTAAAGCCAAGCCCAATGTGATGACTGGATTTAGAAAAATGAAAGAAGGTATGAAATTAACTAACTGAGGAGACAATCTTCAGGAAAGAGGCGTAGCCTTTATAAGTTAATCTGAAGTGACTAGATACAACCTGATGGATGGCCAACTACAGTTAAGAGGAAATGAGGTAATGGATGACATGAACGGATTGGGAAATGAAATAACAGTATAGACCTTTCCAATGTCATGAAGTAGATGCAAGGCAATAGAGTCTGAGCATACAAGGGAGTAATGGATGAGATAGGAAGGAGTGACGTGAGAGAAAATGCAAATATGAGGATGTAATTTATGCAGGCTAAGGGACTAGTCCAATTGCAAACTATACAGTTGGTGTGGCTGACTAGAATAGGTGCAAGCTAGCAAGAGTGCTTGAATGGTAATGGGAACCCAAGGGCTATTGATACCCAGGATGGAAGAGAAAAGCTCAAATGGATGGTTGACTTGAGTAGAGTTAACTGCAAGGTTTGCAAGTAGGTCTTGAGTCAGTCGCCAAGAATGGAAGTTTGTTATGCAAGCCAGAGTTGCTAAGCAGAAGGTACCATTGATGTTGTGCTTCCATTTTCACACGTATGGACTGAGGTAGATGGTAATGAGGAAAGGATATGTCAAATTGAGGGAGAAAATAATCCTTCAGCTTGAAGTGTCACACTTGCTTGCAATTTTTTCACTACGTCTCATTCATTGCGTCCTTTGCCTTTGGAAAAATTGCTCACCCATATGTTTTCAGCCTATGTAACATCCCCAACCTCACTTCAACATTCACTTGCAACTCTCCACCTTTTTAATCTGGTTTTCAGCCTTTATTTGTGCGCATTCCTGCCTTGCTTGCAATGTTTCCACTAATTTTAATACATTGAATCCTTTTCCTTTGGCTAAATTGCTCACACATATGTTTGCAACCTATGTAACATCTGCAACATCACTTTCACATTCACTTGGAACTTTTTTGTTTTGAAATTCATCATTTAATTGAAAAACTAAATTTTTTTGAAGGTCAGGAAGATTTAGTTTCCCCACAGAGACTACATCAACTAATGATCATTGGGTATCCAGATTGGGACCACTCATGAAGCAGCCAGACTCATTGTGTCTCAGCCTGGAGTTATCCCAATTGGGATAACTCCAGTAGTGGGGCTGAAAATTAATTCCCACATAACCATAATTAATTTTCCCTCCTTCCCTTGCTCCTTCAACTTATCCTCAATTCATCTTCTTGATCATTGAAGAAAGCAAAAAATCTGTACATTAACTTCCAATACAGCCAATCTGTCACAAATCAGATTTACTTTCCTCCCAAGACCAACCAATCAAACAAACAAAAATGAATACATCTCCAAAAAAACAACCAAATGGCCTCCTCCAACCATTCACCTTCAGAAATAACCAACTGGACTCATCCAGCAATTAACCTTCAGAAAGAAAAATCAAACTGGAAAAATTGATGACTGAATGTCCCACCTTTAAGACTAAGAATCCTTGGCCTCCAGCAAGAGCCAACCAATCAACACAACCCAAAAAAACGGGAAAAAGGAAAAATTGAAAATTGCTCAACAAGACCCAATGGGGACTTGAACACCATAAAGGAGAGAACTCAGGAAAAAAGCAGCCTTTTTTCTCCATCTAGACCACCAAGAAATCTGAAATGAGACCTCAATTGCCCCCCAAGACTTAAAAAGAAAATTTAGAAAAACAACTTGAACATCTTCCTTTTTGCCTTGATTTTAAGACCTAAACTGCCCATTGATGATCTGATCTCTGAATAAATCTTTTCCATCTCTGATCTTGTTATCATTCAATGCCACCTAGCCACAGTTTTTGGTTCTGAAAAGTAGTAATAAAAGTGGGTTAATTCAGGACAAATAAACCTTTAGTTGAACATTTTTCTCTTCCATTTTCAATCTCCCTCATCTCACTCTCTAACGACTTATCCACCATATCACTCACTCCAAACAAATATCAACCATTTACCTCATTTGATCCACTCATTTGGCCCATTCTTTCAGCTTGCTACTATTTCAGAGCATGCTGAAAAAGTAACAAAAATAACATAAAAATAATAACATTAAAATTAACCTAAGAAGGAGTAGGAAAACCATGAATATGGATTCTCCACCAAAAATTAGGCAGGGTCATCACTGACCCCACCCTTGAAATCCAAATCCTTATATTTTTAAATAATTCAGGAAAGTAAGACTAAAATTCCACAGCACCACTATGGTACCTTTTTTGGCCAATTAAATATTTCACACCCATTGTCACATATAGGTTTCACACCTAAAATTCAGTCAGAATTCAGGTGTTGTGTATATTTTAGGAGTTATACACGGAAATGTGTTCTGTCACAATTCCCGCACGCAGCCGCGGCAGCCAATACACCCGCGCTGCAGCAATTTCACCCTGTCAAGCTGTGTAAGCAGCCCCGGGCCTCTGACAATTACGCAGCTGCGGGACTACAAGTTGACAAAGTGAAAGGCGGCCTGAGAAACCTTGGTACCGCGTAAACATGCTTAAAACTACACGGGAACATTCTACATATGTAATAAATGATCCCTTGGATAGTAGATAGTCTAAAAATACATAAAAATATATAAATATACCTAAATAACCTTTATACGTATTTTTAATTAAATATAATTTAAAATATTAAAGATGTCAAAAATGACATAATGACTATTTCTAAAAATCTATTAAAATATTTTAATAGAAAATTATGAGGACTAAAAGAAATCAGTATTTTTTGTGACATATTGAGGAAACTAATGATGTAAAAATATTACATAAATACTCTTTACTTGTATTTTCAAATAATTATTTTTAGTAAATCAACTCAAATTCAAAGATAAGGAGTAAAATCAATGACATGACTTTACTCCAATTATTTAATACATAATGAGAGCTCACCTGACATCATAGTATCTGTAGGAATTTCCATTAAAATAATTATTAACTTAATGGGAACATTTACTAAGGATAATTTATTAAATAATAAATAAAATGAACAGATTAGTGTTATTCACACTTGCAAACATCAATTATAAGGTAGCATACCCTTTTTAATTAGATGCTACCCGTGCTACAGCACCAAAAACAAGTGACAGACTACCACTGGTTACCCTGCTAGCCTCAGTGTCTGTCCATTTGAGCCCCTGTATCCCTCAGAAGGACAATATTGGGACTCAAAAAGCTATAAATAAAGAGCTCTTTTGAGGAGATTGATACCCAGAGACCCATTTATATTTACATCCAGAAACTGTGCCAAGTTAATCGAATACTTATTAGAGATAAGTAAGTGTCAAATAGTTATTAGAGATAAGTAAGTGATTTATGGCTTTATTCTGATTAATAATATCTGTCGCCAACCCTTCTTATCAATTTAAACTGCTGAACAACTTATAACCCCAGTAAAGAGGTTTAACCCATCATTGCACGTCCCAAAAAGGTACCCAAAGGATTTAATAATATACCAGTTAGTTGTATTATCCTTTTTCTGTTGTTGAAGCTTTGTTACAAAGCCCTGTCACTCCACCATGTATTTTTTATACATATTATCTTTAGGCAATATATCCTTTAAGAATATAAATTAAAGGTTCCAAAGTAACCAGGAATACGTGTTTTCATACTGAATTCCCTGAAGAGAGGTGTTAAAGATCCCCAATATAATTGTGGCACCTATGTTAACTAATTTAATTATCAATTTATTAATATTTATTTATAACATTAAACCATATCTAAACCAATCAACCTTGCAATAAGATTTATCCAAATATTTTATGGATTTTTGCTGCATTTATTGAATAATATATTCATTATTTATTCTATCACCTCTGGTAGCTCAAGGATGCCAAGGATCTTGGCATCCAGGAGGCCGACACATGCTTGTTATAATTATGGCCAGCAATTAGCTTAGGCAAATGATCTGTTTTAAAGCAAAAGAAAGGCTGGACACCTTTTGTCAATAATCCCTAATGGGCTCTCACAATGGGGCAATTTGTTGGATTATATTGGTGATTAATTTAATTGGATGATGAATGGATGATGGAAAACAGCAGGGAGAAGAGCTCCTTAAGTACAAAAGATTGCCCTCTTGTGAGCCCGTGATACAACAAGCCAAAAGGCAAATTTTCCGCTCCAAAGGAGCTCTACAGGCTCTAAAGGCCTTGTTACTTGGTTTGAGCTGCATCAGCCCGTATGGCATCAGTCCCTGTAACCTTACAACCAGCCTATTCCAGTCATTTCTGGTTTTTCCACCTTAATGGGGCTGAACCAGCCCCTAGCTTTTCAAACCCCTGGCCAGTTGTCTATTTAAACCGGCCTGTTACCTCTCATGCTGGCTGTTTGCCTCATGCAAACAGCCCCTGGCCATAAAAATGGCCAGGTGGGACCCAGGAAACACCTGGGTCTGGTCTCAGACACACATGGGGGGGGGGTGTAACCAGTGGACATGCCGCCCCCCCATCTTTCACTCAAATCCCTGGGATGGGGGCTCAAATCCCCCTACCCGTGGCCCTGGGGGCCAATACCCCCAGGGCATTTTTAAGGTAGGTGGGCTGGAGGGTGGTCCAATCTCCTCCAGCCTGTCACTCACCCACTTGGTAATGAAGGTTTGACAGGCTTAAAAGGATTGTTTAATTTCAGCTGAAAGCAATCAAGATTAGAAATATAAGACTGAGGAAACACCTTAAAAGGACCAGACAGTGAATTGAACTAGGCAACATGGGTACTAAGAGAAGATAAGATGAGGTGGGAAGGGGAGTAAGGATCTGGTGTGGTGTTCTTGATATGGTGATAGGGTGAGCATGGGGTGAGCTTGCGTCAATAGCGGTATTTGGTGGATGATGCTGAATGTTAGCGGTAGCTGGTGGATGATGTTGAGTGGTAGCGGTAGCTGGTGAGTGAGTTGAAGGTTTTGCGAGGAGCCGTCCTTGATTTGTTGGTGAGGTGGTGGAGCGGACGAGCAGGACTGGGAATTGGAGCATTGACAGTGATTTGTGTTGGAAGCCGTACGCGCGGGAGGAGAGGTGACAGTTGGTTCACATCATAGTCACAGCAGGGTGAGTGATCAGGAAAGGGGCTAGCTGGAGATTCATAAGAAAGAAAAGAAACACAGAACAAAATGGGAGAAAGCAGAATGATGGAAAATAATGAAATGAGAATAAAGAAGAAATGAGAAAATGATAGAATGATTTGGGCATGTTGTTGAATTCCAACAGGTAAAGGGGGGGGGGAGCGCCCTTTCAATGGTGGGGGGTGGTCAATTCCCCTTCAACACCGGTTGCCTCAATGCAACCAGCCCTGCCACTAAATTTGGTGGGGGGGTGATCTGGTCCCCCCCACCATGACAAGTTGCTTCTTCCAACTGGTTGCTGGCTGGTTCAACCCAGCCAGCACTTCCTCCTCCTCCTTTCAATGACAGGCAAGGGGAGGGGGAGGAGCTGGGGCCATTGGCCCCAGCTCCGCGGCTGCCGCGCTGGGTGGCATGACAGCTGCGACTGGGGTGAGGGACTCCATTTTGAGTCCCCCTGCCCCCTACAAAGGGCCCCAGGCGGGCTGTTGGGCCCCATAAACAGGCCATAAGCAAAAAAAGTGGCCCCAAGCGGGGGGCAACATGTGCGGCAGCCCCAAATGGGCTGCAACACAGGTGGCGTCCCCAAGCCCAGAAAGTGAGTTCAACATACTTTGGCGGGAAATCCCGTCTGGCCAAGTATGTCCAAAATATACCTTTGGCCCAATTATGCCCATACAAGCCCACCTGGCTGTATTTTCCCATATACCCCACCGGGCCCATTAGAGCCTGTGTAACAATAGGCCTGTTTCGCGTGTTATGAGGCCAGTTTCCTCAAATACGTGACATGCACACAGGCACATATGATTTGTGTGTGTGTCAAATGGGCTGCAGAGGCCCACATGTACATCCCATTTGGATTACACTCATACGTAGCACATGAGTAAGTGCATAGGTATTTTGAAAATGCTTTCACCCTTGCCATCCACATTGTCTGCTCCATCAGCTACCCTAAAATTTTTCTCCATCTCCTCCATCAATTCTCCCATCATCCTGAATCTACACCTTTTTTATGTGCAACATTGCATCAAACTCTACAACATCACCTTATCCATCCCTCCTCCCTCCTCCAAATCTCCACCATTCATCCAATTCAACCATCAACCATATTAACAATCAACTCCTGCCATACACAGTAAACCAATTCCCCCAAAATATCAAAATTCCTCTCATCTAGTATTGAACAAGCTGGTGTGTTTGAATCTTCTCATTTTTTGTAGCCATTTTCAAAACTGGTTTCAATCATCTTTCCTTGATTTCTTTTGTTAAAACTTCTCAGCTCATTGGAAACTTGTGCCTGTGATCCCTAGATATTTTCCTTCTGAAAACATGGAATCTATTTTCTGGTTACCTTCCTGTTCAAACCTTGCTCAGCTTGCCACAAAGCTCTCCCCATATTTTCTGTTGTAATCAAATTCACTTCCTTGGCATGATTTTTTGAGTCACAAATCCTTTCTACTTGCATTGACCACCTTGTCAAGTTGGCTCTTCCTGAATACAGAGGAAAAGAAACCTGATATCAAGACTCTCCCTCAAAGCTTCAAATGAGACAATTCTCCATGGATTTTGCAGGTTTTTCCCCCTCATCTCACATATTTCATCTGAGATTTTTTGTGGATAGCTCTATTTTTACACAGCCCCCATGAAAGACAGCATATTTATCTCTCATCCTTTCCCAGTGGATGATTTTCTGAGGTGAATTTTATGCAGGGATTTTATCCAGGATGGGCCCCCTGTATTGCTTCTCTGTTGAGGATGTGGCCTGAATGGTGGGCAAGCTCACTTCAGCATTGGCATCATTATCCCCTGGGATGATATTTCATTTCTCTCTTGTGTCATTTGCATGGGATTCCTGTTTGAGCAAGGGTTTACACAGGGATTTCATCCAGGATGGGCACCCTTTATTGCCTTCCTGATGATGACAGGCCTGAATGTTGCACAGGCACTTCATGGTTCACCGTGGCATCCCATACTTGGATTCAAGCTGATCATTTTTCCAGTGGATTCTAGAGATGTGGAATCGGCTCCAAGGAGGCCCAGGAAGCTTTTAGGAAGGCCAAGAAAGCTAGTGGATCAAGTGGCTCTTGCCAAAAAATCTCAAAACCTGTGGTCATCATAGCCACTCTTCCTGTCCTTCCTCCATGTCCAACTCAGAGCCAACATGTCTTCACCCATACTTCCACAAGTCAGGATTACAGTTTCAGCTCTGAAACTCAGAAGAAGAAAATTTATTCATTGGCAAATTTCACTTTCTGCCCTGGTCTCAGCCTCTCCATCAACCAACATGACAACCAAAGAATGATCATATGTCCAGATTTGAATTCAATTTCAAAAAAAAACAGTTTCCTTGAGCAGTTCAAACACACAAGATGCCTTTTTTTCAACAAATCATGTCCCAAAGATAGAAATTTTTGGCTCCTGGACTCTTTTTACATGCAATAAAGCAGATGAAACAGGCCAAAATTCCTGTTTTTGGTGCCCAAAAATAAAGAGAACCCCAGGACACCAAGCCTTTTGCTGGCAACATCAACACCACCTGGATGGATTTTTACAATCAATCTCATATTTATGACAGTTTCAACGCTATCACCTATGGTGGCTTTTGTGGTATCCAAGAGGCAACTGGTGAACCAGCTCAATTCAGTCAAGGCTTTGACATCAAGCAAGGCCATTTTGTTCTTCCAGGTATTTCTATGGTCATTGTTTACAACAAGCATGATGGATGGATCAATTTCTTTTGGGTTTCCAACCATTATTCCACCAAACTGTTAAATCCAATCAACCAGCAGGAAGCCCATTCACAAGAAATGGTATTT
Source organism: Puccinia polysora (assembly GCA_025617555.3). Lineage (NCBI taxonomy): Eukaryota > Fungi > Basidiomycota > Pucciniomycetes > Pucciniales > Pucciniaceae > Puccinia > Puccinia polysora. Next base: position 9,676,925 of record CM062644.1, read on the forward strand.
CTGTGAAAATTTCTCAGAAACTTTGCAATGGGTGTTTGGCTGAAATGCAAGGGGATGAAGTAATCACTTGTGGATAATCTGCATGCCATGCAGAATAAAGAAGTAAATTACCATGTTGTAGGTATTCAAATCGATCTGCTGAATGCATCTCCTGCTTCATAATTTATCTGGTCTCTGTAATCTGTGTTGTGTTTTTTCATGTTCTGTCTGAAATATACACATGCCATCATTTAAAAATGAATATGCACTATTAGAAATTGTTTCAGGCTTTTCAAGGCCCCTGTCATCAGTTCTGTTGTCACATGTTTCCATATCAAATACAGTTGTAATAGGATTCCTCATCATATATTTTCTGTGTAGAATTGAAATGGGTTGATTGCTGTTGGGGTATTCTGATGATCCCCCAGCCTTATTATATACAAGAATATTTCCCTTTTCTTTTCCCCCCTCATTCATCAACTCAATTTTTCCTCAATACACCAATGTTTCATCCCCCACTCCTAAATCCTACTTTTCATTCTTATCATACTCTTTAAAAACTATATATCTGATCATTGTTACCACTCAATCTGCTTGCAATTACCTTGGGAATGATGATCCTGCACCCCTTGCATCAACAGAAAATACATATTAACAGGCCAATACCCAAACTTTACCTGATAGCTTGGAGCCTGCAGCAATGGATGCCCCCCCTGCCCCTAGCTCAAACCTGCCTAAACCTCCTGCTTGGAACAAAGCTTTGGTGACAAAGATAATGCAGTGAAACCACTCCCAGCCCCTACACCTTCCAAGACTTGTGGATTAATCAAAAGTTCAGAATTCTCCCTCATATCATGCCAGGAATTCCTCTCTGGTAACAAACAAAAAAAAAACAATTGGAAGAATTTGCAAATGAAAAAACAGCCACCTGCTCTATTTGTGATATTGATTTTCAAGAAATTGAATCCTGCAACAAATATGATTCCAGTTTTTCATTCCAACTAAAATTTACCCTTGACCTCTGTTGACTATTGTGTTTTGTATCTGTTTTATCAAAGGCTGAATAATTACTTGAAGAAGAACAGATCAAAATTGGTAGTGTTAACCTCCTCAAAAATTAATCTGCCTCTCAGGAATCCTCCAAATGACCTGCCCAAAAACAGCATGTATTTGTTTGATAAAGTGATGACAAAGAAGATGAAATCAACATGTCTGCACCACCCAATTCAGCAAAAAAAGACAATTCCGCTCAAGTCCCCAATGATTAAAATGAAACTAATCCAGCTGAGGAGACAATCTCAAATATTGACTCCTCTTCACAAACACCTTCTCAATCGACTCAAAATCTCCAGCTCTCTCATAGCCTCCAAGACCCAGCTCCTGGTAAGGAAAATGTATTTATTTATTATTGATTGATAAAAAAAACTAAAGTTTTAATTCTTTTCATTTTTTTAGGGTGTGATGCCTTGTCTCAAAAAGTATCAAGCAGAAGCTCAGAAAATTCTTGAACTATTCTCTACTTCCCTTACCCTTTCAGCCTATGATTTGGCAGTTTCATCATCAATTCATATCTTTGAGGCTTGTTTGAAAAAGTTGAAAACCTTGGAATCATACACCTCAATTCTGAGTCAGTCCATCCAGTTTGAAACCTGCTCCACTGGTTCTTTTTCTGCTTTCAGATTCAAACCCATTCAAACCTCAATTAAATGGGCCGTATAACTCCCCAGAATACATCAACATCCCCTCCACACCAACCAAACTTGAAAAAAGGAGAATTATTCCCTCAAGGATTTGATTCAATTACCTTTTTTTCCTACCTAGCACTGCAAATAATACTGGGCCCACATCTGGTTCAAGTCAATTTCATTGGTTTCTCAGGAAGTAACTCCTGCCCCCAAATTTGAGAATCCAGTTGATTCAGAGGATAAAATGCCAGAGGAAATATGCAAAATTCAGTATCCATATGATGAAATTGCAGAGAAAATATTCAAAAATTCATTATTTCATTAATTGAATAAAATATTTAGAAACAAACCAGAAATCACAAAGTCTGGAGAAAACCATCCATCCAAAGTGCCTTCAAACAACTTCAAAGCAATAGATAATGTTTTAGATGAAATTTACTATATGCTCATGGCTCTCTCCATTTTTTGGGGAAAAAAAATCAACAGGGCAACAACCACTATTTCTGAGAATACTCCTCCTTTTGCCAAAATTCCTCAACAGCACACCAAACTTCCTGCATATCATCTTATAGAAGCATATCTGGTCTCTGGGATATGTGGTTTCCTGCTTATTCCAGATTTTCAGAAGAGGTTCAAATTCACCAATTCTCTCAAGCTTATATAATTAATCTCTAAAATAAATCAGCTTTATCCAAAAGAAATAACTGAAAAATATGGAAAAGAACCAATTCATATACTGTATCTCTGATTCAACAAGCTTTCCTGGATGATAAAGAATTCTCTTGAAATTTGGAATTCACTATTAACTCTTTCTAAATGTCTCTTATATTATTTCAATGATTATTGGCTTCAACCTGGGAATTTGCAAGAGAATTTTGTATTTATTATTCCACATAAAGCCCATGTTCAATAAATTCCACTACATTAATATTTTTATTGATCTTCATAATTGCCTTTCAATTAGGATGAAAAATTTACTTATGAAAAAATACAACAAAAAGAAAATAGTTATTCCTACATGCTTGAAATGAAATTCAATGGAAAAAATGAATTATCCTCAATCACAAATCCACACCTAAAAATTATAAAACATTCTCACTCTTGGGGTAATTTGTTATGGGAAACAAAAAACCTATGTAAATAATACTTTTTCATAAGTATTGAAATGAAACATCTCATCATAATCCTTGAGATTTTCATTATAAACCTTCAAATATTCCATGATAAGCCTCTATTGTTTCATGATATGGAATCAACTGCTTCATCATAAGCCATCAACAGATTCATTATAAGCCATCAATTTTTTCATCATAAGTGAAGAAAACATTTCTTCCAATTTCATGAAACATGTCTCATGGAATCGGTTTGAATTTTTCAAGATAAGCAGTAAATTTGTTTTCATCTTAATAAGCCACAGGAGCCACTGGGAGGAGGAAAACAAAAAATTTTTACCTGCAACCTATTTGACAGGAGTTTTTGCATGTAAAGAGACACTTTTGTCATCCATCATCAATTCTTCCCCTTGTCAAGAACTTGGACCAAAATGGACCCCAAAAATATCCAACTTATTTTTTGCATGTGTGATTATTTCTCCAGAAAAACTCATGTGACTCCCAATGGTATAAAGCAACGCATAGCATTTACCCCTTCTGGATATGCTAAGCATCAGAAAATCACCAAAAGTCATTTTTTCACTCAAATTTCTCCACAAGAACAAGTTGCTCCACAAGCACTTCCCACAAATCACTAAAACATCATAGGTATCCGTTAGATAATAACACTTCAAAAATGTACCCATCTCAAGATGATATCACTTCAATTTCTCCTTTTCCATATTTTAAACTTAAGAATTTGTCCTATTCCCCTGGATAAAAAGCAAATTGCATATCATCCTTCCAATGGTGATTACAGCCATTATCAATCTCCATTATCAAATTAGTACAGATGCATGAAGGTTCCTTCTTTGTGCTTTCAAGATTCAAAATAAAACAATTTTTCCAAATTCTCTTCAAAAACATCAGGCCAAAAAACGCTCAAAGATTCCCTGCAGCATTTTGACCATCTTCAAGCATTCCAACCTCAATGCTTCACTGGAGATATATGTCTGTTTTCCAGAGTACTTCTACCTTGTTTACCAAGAAAAAAATGTCACAGAACCTAATATCAAACCCACACAACATTTAAAAAGATTTTAACAGGTTCCGCCTTTCTTTTCCACCTTGGAATCTATGAAGACTTCCATTAACTCCATTCCTTACAGAAAAAACTTATAAGATTCAAAATTATCTGCAAGAAAACATTTCATTTACCAACCATTTCAATAATGGCTGGAAAGATTTTTGAACCATCCAGGTATTCAGGAAAAACTTCTCAGAAATCTGAAAAACAAACAATCTGGGATAATGAAAGATATCTAGGATTGGATTGTTTGGAAAAGATCCCAGGGCCCAAATAAAACTTCCAAGTTTTTTTCAAAGCCCAGAAACTTGGCATTTATCCTATATTTTTACTGGGCTAATGCTTTTGGAAAGTCTAGTTGACATCCTCTCGGGGAATCAATGCAATTTTATGCCTTAATCTTCCACCTGAAATATGTCTGAAAGCAGAGAACATTTATATGGTAGGAATGTTATCTGTCCCCAAGGAGCCCACTGGTCCTCAACTGAATCATATACTCACCCAGGTATTCAGAAAAATTCAGAAACGTTTGAATGGTTTCCACTTCTCCAATACCCATAATAATCCTTCAGGATTTACCATCAAAGCTTCTTTACTCACTTTCATAGCAGTTTTTCTGGCAATGTGCAAAATCATAGGATTTAGCAGTCATTCAGTAAAAGATTTTTGCAACTTCTGTACCATTGACAAGTATCAGATAAATTACACTGAGCCTTTCAATTGGTCCCCAATAAATTTATCAGAGCATAAAATTCAATTAAATTCATGGTTAAATGCAACTCAATTGCACAGAGATCAACTCTTCAAAGAGAATGGTTTCTTTCACTCAATATTGGAAGAAATCCCTTTTTGGGATGCCAAAAAAATGGCAAACCTTGACATAATGAAAAATATGATTTTTGGAGCCTTGAAAGATCATGCTGTTAACAATTTAAAACTTCCGGAATCCTCTTGGAAGAAGATACAGAAGAAAGCACTAGACTCATAAGATGATAAATCAAAAAATTATGAATATGAAAGTGGAGACAATAAAGATCCCACTTAAAAACAAATTGATTCTAGAGAATTAAATTACTTGAAAACAGATTCGCAGAAAGATATTCAAAATATGCAAAACTCCAAAGGCCAAGGGAGAGAACAAACTTGGGCTCTCACTAATGAGGAATTCATTGGGGCATCTTCTGCATTATTTGATTTAGATTATGTACCTGTTTCATTTTTGGATCCAAGCACTAGTGATATCCCTCAGCAAAGCCCTCCAATTTTATCAAAATTCAAGTTTGATTCTGTTCAGCTGAAAAATTATCAAAAATTCATAAAAATTAATGAAATCCTATCTGATTGGACAAGAGTACCAAAACAACTTGGAGCAGTAAGTCATGGAAGTCTCAATTCTTCAGAGTGTTCTCTTCTTTATAAAGTCTACATTCCTAATTTCATCATTTCCATGAAATTGTAATAATTTCCATTGCCAGAAACAGTTCTGAAAAATACCTTCCATTCAGTGACCTGTTTTAACATTGCCACTAGTTGTGATACCAGCTCAAAAATGGTTCTGATTTCACCAGGAACTGGTAAAAATATTGCCAACTTTGTAGGAATTGTAGGAAGCTCTTTCCAAAAAAAATAAAAAAGAAGGGAAAAACAAAAACAAGTCTATAAAAATATACCCATGAATATTCCCATTAGGTATATCTAAGCAAAGGGGTAGTGGGAGAAATCAGGGACAAAAAATTTTGAAACCACATGGAATCTGGGAGGAATCAAAATAGAAACCTTGGATAATACCACTTGAAATCAGATTTAAGATAAGAAGAAAAGAAGTAGATAGCTAGCATATCATAGGGGGAAAAAGAATGGAATTAAATCAGAAACAATTATCAATAATTTGAGAAATTTTGAAGCAACTAATTATAAACAGGGGGTAAGCTGTGTTTTGCTGATTATGTTGAGTATTCTCCTGCTTTCATCCTCTGCACGCTTAAGCGCTTTCTCACTCATTCTGCCCGTGCCTCTGGGCGCAGGCACGCACCAAGTCTAAGACGGGGACCCGGATGTTGAGATGACCATCAACCTCTGATTTTGCTCTTCTCCTCTGCATCTTTACTTTCCTCTTCTTCTCTTCTGCGGCTCTTCTTCTTTTCTTCTTTCTTTCTCATACGCTTCCTTTTCTATTGTCTTCTATTTCCTTTCTCAATCTCATCCTCAATCTCATCTACAATCAACAATCAACAAACCGCTCAACTTGAATACGTCAATCTATGACTGGTAAGGTGACAATCTCCTCAACAAGACCTCATTGAACTCATCTGACCTCATACCTTGATTAGCTCTTCTCCATATTCACTCAAATCCTATTTCTTTCTGCTCTCTCATTGTCTATCCGTCCTAGATCTACCTCAATTCAAGCTGTCTCATCAAACAACGCTCATTGATCTACGCTGTAGGACTCTACACCTCTATTTCCTTGTCTATCTCTCCTTTCTCAAAGTCTCTTTCTGATATGTCCTTTTTGATCCTCCTTGTCTTTCAGCCTGTTGGTTATAAGTTCTCAAGAATTCAATTTTGTCTTATTGCGGTTAAAAGCCAAAGGACCTACCTACAAACCTAACCGACCAAGCAATGAACGAACCAACAGGAGCAAACAATTACTTTCATCAAGTTGCTCTCAAGGCATCAGTCAACACCATACCCCCTCTGAACAAAGAGAACTACTCCATCTGGCAAGACAAAATGCTTATGTTGTTAAACCTTAAGGATATCAAGGACGCCATCACTTGTAATTCCGGCCCCCTGTCATCAAAAAAAGATAGAGAAATTAGGGGAATACTATTATCTAAGCTTGACAGAACCACTCACGCAAATTTTGTCAACTCAACAAACATCTCATCTTCTAAGCCTCTATGGGCCAAAATTACAAGAAGATTTGCCTCCTCAGAGACAGCCAATCAAGCCAGAGTATTCAACCAATTCCTCCACTCAATCTTCCGCGAAAACGCTATTGAGAGCTTCATTACCAAAATGAAAAAAGCTATCACAAGAATGACGGATTTTGGTATTGAATTACCAAACAATATTTTAGCGTACCTATTACTATTCAAATTTCCCCCAACACTCAAAAGCCTCAAACAAAAAATTATGCATGTAGAGAAGAATTTGAAAATGGACGTTGTGTTCAATCTGTTGGGCTGAGGAAAAGCAGAAAGAACGCGGAAAGTAGAAGGATGAGGATTTCATGAGTAAATAGAGATGATATGAAAATGAAAAAAAGGAAATAAAGGAAACACAAGACTTACCTGAGGAAAAGCAGAAAGAACGCGGAAAGTAGAAGGATGAGGAAAGAGATCCTTCTACTAGGCGCGGGTTCTGTCCTCAGGTATACATTGGTAGTTGAGATTTCACAGGCAGTGTGACATATTGAGATCAAAATGAATATTGAATAATCAGAAAAGGAAACGCGCTGTTGATGATTGAGAAGGGATTTGCTATGGAAGATTTTAGAGTGACATGTGAAAATAGAATAGATGAAAGATGAAAATAAAGAAAAGAAAGAGGATTAGAAAGAAAAAAATGAAACAAAATAGAAAATGATAAAGAGACTAAGAAGAAACTAAATGGGATTAATAATGAAATGACAGTAATCCCAACACCCCCCCTTGCTAACCAACCGCTGTAAGACCAAATAAGAGTTGATGTGTTTTGAGCAGGACTCAGGGCAGCGGCTTGGTTAGCATATCCGCAATCATTTGTTTCGTTCCTACATGATGTACCGTGAAGATGTTTTGAGCCACGCATTCACAAATGAAGTGATGAAAAGCGTCGATATGTTTTGTGCGCGAATGATGTTCAGGATTCTTCGCGAGAGCCTCGGCACCTTCATTGTTGACATAGAGCGGGACTGGGCTGGAGTCACGGAGGTGTAGTTTAACCATTACGTTCTGAAGCCATAGCCCCTCCTTGCAGCAATCCAAGAGAGCTTTATATTCTGCCTCAGAGCTCGACAGCGAAACCGTAGGTTGTTTTTTGGACCTCCAGGAGACAGAACCAGACCCAACTTGGAAAACATAGCCTGAAACAGAACGACGATTGTCGCGATCTTCAGCCCAGTCGGAATCCGCGAAACCAGCCAAAGTTAGATTGGGGCCACCAAGAGTTAGACACATCAATTTGGTGGCAGAGAGATATTTAAGGACCCGGAGCGCTGCTTCCCAATGTTTGACGGATGGATCTTGAAGAAATTGTGAAAGCTTGTTTACTGCAAAAGAGACATCCGGACGAGTGCACTGAGAAATCCAGAGGAGAGAACCAATAAGTTGGTTGTATTGAGGTGGGGATGGCGAATCACCAACTCTGCGTCTTACTAAAGACTTGAAAGTGAGACTGGTAGGAGAGATGACAGAGGGAGAGTTTGGAGGGAGAAATGTGGATGCGACAGAGGTGATGTAGTGCTCTTGCCCCAGCAAGACTGTCCTGGATTTCAGGTCACGCTGAATAGATATGGAGAGGAAAAGAGAGAGATCCTTGTCAGATCCAATCGCGAAACGCTTTCCGATGCTTGCAATGAAGGGGGAGACAAAATCCGGGGTTCTGACGATGGCCAGATCATCCACGTGAGCAGTGACAGCACCTACCAATGTACCATCACGCAGTTTGAAATATAGAGAAGGATCATAGGACGACCTGGTAAGGCCAAGGGAGATAAGGGCGGAATTGAGCTCAATGTTCCATTGCCGAGGAGACTGTTTCAAACCATAAATGGCCCTCGAGACCTTGCATACCCAGTCCGGATTTGCTGGATCTTCAAAACCTGGTGGTTGGGACATGTAGATGGGTTCTTCTAGATGGCCGTTGAGGAACGTGGTCTTAAAATCAACCTGGCAACCGACCCAACCTTTGGTGCCAAGAAGGCTGAGCAGGAGGCGGAGTGTTTTGAGGCGAAGAGTTGGAGCAAAGACTTTGGAAAAGTCGAGACCCTGGACCTGGGTGAAACCCATGGCAACAAGACGAGCCTTGAGTTTGATGATCGAACCGTCAGGTTTTTGTTTCACCTTGAAAACCCATTTGCATCAAATAATTTTTTGACCCTTTGGGGGGGGGAACTAGAGTCCAGGTGTTCATGCCACGCAAGGAAGAGATTTCTTCATGAGCCGAGAGCATCCAACGGGAGCGATGGGGGTTTTTCATGAGCTGTTTCCAGGTCTTCGGAGCTAAAATGTCATCTTTAATCAAGGCAGACCGTGAGTAGTTTCCAAAGCGTGCAGGAGCATGAGAGGTCCTGGAGAACGTCGCGGGGGGGGGGAGACGACCTTGAAGGAATTGAGGGAGGATTGATCTGGAGAGGCAGGGATGAAGAAAGAGGAGCAGGAATGGCGGATTCCTGAGAGGGAGAAGGAGATGGAGAAGGAGGAGAAGAGGGAGAGGGGGGGGAAAGGGAGAAGGAGAGAAGGCAATGGGCAAAGAGGGAGTGGAGGAAAGAGGGGGGGGAAGATTGAGCTGTTGGTGGCGGAAAAAGATCTGGAACGGGGAACAGAAGAAAAAGGGGGAAGATCAACAGAGGGCCGGGAGGAAACACGGGGCAAAGACGGGAGAGGAGGGGAAAGAACAGGAGAGGCAGGTGTTAAAAGACTAGGTGACGGAGACTGCGCAGGAAGGTTGACATCAGGAGAGGAGACAACCTCGGAGACAGGAGGAGACTTGTTAGAAAGAGAGGAATCAATTGGCCAAGAAATTTCGGCGGGGGGAATGAGAGAAGACGTATCGGCGGGGTTTTGACGAGAACCGACGTAATGGAAACAGGTGTCATTGAAAATGACATCCCTAGATTTTATAATTTTACGATTTTCAAGATCTAGTATACGATAACCATTTCTGTCTGAGAGATAAGAGAGGAGGACTGCTTTACGACCTTTTGGGTCAAGTTTGGATTGATTTGGCTCGGGTACCTTGTACCATACCAGGCAACCAAAAGGATGAAGATAGCTAGGGGAGACATCGTTATGTTTGAGAATTGAATTTGGTGACACGAAACCATGTGGTGTTTTGCAGGGGTAAGAATTGAAAGCAAAGAGGACGATTTTTCCAATTCAGAAATCATCATCCACGCCGGATATGCCTCCTGTAATCTTGCACAGTCAAGCTCAAACTCAGTCGGGAATTCAGATTTCAACCTTGACTCCAGTTGTTCACTTTCTATGACCCCGCACTTATGGCAACTGGATTCTCCAAAATCGAAGTCAACCACCATCCAACTGGCTGATGGGTCTTCCATAAACTCAACTAAAGAAGGCTCCATGTCTCTGCCTGTCGGTACGGTCAAGGCTCTACTTGTACCCAATCTTCATGAACCCTTAATGTCGATCTCGAGTATCTGCGATGCAGGTTATCAAGTTACTTTCACCTTCTCCGGATGCGAAATTCGACAACGACAATCATCAGCCAACAATAACTCAATCACCCTCCAAGGATACCGCAAAGGCAACCTCTACTATCTTCCAAGAAAATTTGTGAGCCACCAAGAGACAGCTCTCTCAACTTTTTCCAACCTCCTTGATGACAGTCTTTTTGGTTATCACTGTAGGTTTTCTCATCTTAATCTGAAGTCGCTTCGAAAATTACTCAAGTCCCTTGGAATCACACCAAATCCCAACAAAGAACTAGACGTACAACAGTGCACGACCTGTATTCAATCTAAGATGTTGCAAAATCCATTTCATTCAAGATTAAGCTACCAATCCAACACACCAGGTGAAATTGTACACTCCGATTTGTGCAGTTTTGAAGTAAACTCAAGAGAAGGCTTCAAGTATTTCATCACATTCATTGATGACTGCTCTAAAGCTCTTTTTGCCTATCCCCCACGTTTCAAATCAGATGCTTCCAACTCGATTAAATCTTTCATTTTGTTTTTCGAGGCACAATTCCATCACCCTGTTCTATCTCTTCGCACCAACAATGGTGGCAAATACATCAATACAAATTTGCAAGAATTTCTTCTGTCCAAAGGCATTCGTCACGAACCTGGCCCTCCCCACTCCCCTCAATTGAACGGAGTGGCTTAGCGCATTGGACCAGTACGACTTTGGTAAATGTGAGGATGACAGAGAACATTGGATTAGGTTGAGAATAGTTCGGTTCAAACGTTCAGCTACACCGTTCAAAAATTTGTATTGATGTATTTGCCACCATTGTCGGTGCGAAGAGATAGAACAGGGTGATGGAATTGTGCCTCGAAAAACAAAATGAAAGATTTAATCGAGTTGGAAGCATCTGATTTGAAACGTAGGGGATAGGCAAAAAGATCTTTAGAGCAGTCATCAATGAATGTGATGAAATACTTGAAGCCTTCTCTTGAGTTTACTTCAAAACTGCACAAATCGGAGTGTACAATTTCACCTGGTGTGTTGGATTGGTAGCTTAATCTTGAATGAAATGGATTTTGAGACATCTTAGATTGAATACAGGTCGTGCACTGTTGTACGTCTAGTTTGTTGTTGGGCTTTGGTGTGATTCCAAGGGACTTGAGTAATTTTCGAAGCGACTTCAGATTAAGCTGAGAAAACCTACAGTGATAACCAAAAAGACTGTCATCAAGGAGGTTGGAAAAAGTTGAGAGAGCTGTCTCTTGGTGGCTCACAAATTTTCTTGGAAGATAGTAGAGGTTGCCTTTGCGGTATCCTTGGAGGGTGATTGAGTTATTTTTGGCTGATGATTGTCGTTGTTGAATTTCGCATCCGGAGGAGGTGAAAGTAACTTGATAACCTGCATCGCAGATACTCAAGATCAACATTAAGGGTTCATGAAGATTGGGTACAAGTAGAGCCTTGACCGTACCGACAGGCAGAGACATGGAGCCTTCTTTAGTTGAGTTTATGGAAGATCCATCGGCCAGTTGGATGGTGGTTGACTTCGATTTTGGAGAATCCAGTTGCCATAAGTGCGGGGTCATAGAAAGTGAACAACTGGAGTCAAGGTTGAAATCTGAATTCCCGACTGAGTTTGAGCTTGACTGTGCGAGATTACAGGAGGCATATCCGGCGTGGATGATGATTTCTGAATCAGAAAAATTGTCCTCTTTGTCTTCATCGGCCTTTGCAAGACTCGCTTTGTGATTTGTAAAAACCGTTGGTTTAGTTTGGTTGCGCTTCTTGTTTCTTTTTGAGAGAGCAAGAGCCTCAAGAACCTCGGGGCATCTTGAGAAAGAATGTCCCTTGGTTTTACAATTGGTACAGAAAAAAATTTTGGGTTGGGTTTGATGGTTATCGTCTCATCGATTTTGAGGTCTATGGTGGTTTGACGAGGTTTGCTTTGCAAAGCTAGCAGCTTGAAGATCTTCGCTCCTGGTTTGTCTTCTTAAATTTTCTTGTTTGAGTGCATTAATAAGTTTAGATGATGGGAGAGATTCCTCATTCATCATACTCAAAACGCATCCTAACCAGTCGTCTGGGAGTGACAGTCGAATTGCGGTGGACAGAAGATCATCGGCTGTAAGAGGATTTTTGGCAGTAATCAAGGAAGCAAGTTTTTCACCATACGAGGTTATTTCGGAAAGGTGGGTGGTCATTACTTTGTCGTTAAGTCTAGTCAGGAGTAATTTTCTTAACCAGTACATTCGTCCGCCTGAGGAATTGTCTTGATGGGCGTCTCGTAGAGCGTTCCACATCCCTATGGCACTTTCTTCATGTTTTTGTATGAACTGAAAGTTTGAAGGATTGATCGATCTTGATATGACCGAAAATACTGCTAGTTTATCCTTAGTCCATGATTTGGAGTTAAGCTTGGATGCATTGTTAGTAAGTAAGTATCCTACGCCAGTTGCTTGGAAATGGATTTGCAGGATCATGGACCAATCAAGATAGTTCGAGTCGGATCCAGGTGAGCTAAGAGGAAGAAAAGATGGAGTTTTGAGCACTGGGTGACCATTTTGTCCGTCTTCCATAGTTAAAAGTTTATAACGACACGTTTAGTGCTAGATCCTTCTAAAATTAATGATTGATTTAGTTGGATGGGTTGTCTGGCGACTCTGGGCTCATAACCTGTTGGGCTGAGGAAAAGCAGAAAGAACGCGGAAAGTAGAAGGATGAGGATTTCATGAGTAAAAAGAGATGATATGAAAATGAAAAAAAGGAAATAAAGGAAACATAAGACTTACCTGAGGAAAAGCAGAAAGAAAGCGGAAAGTAGAAGGATGAGGAAAGAGATCCTTCTACTAGGCGCGGGTTCTGTCCTCAGGTATACATTGGTAGTTGAGATTTCACAGGCAGTGTGACATATTGAGATCAAAACGAATATTGAATAATCAGAAAGAGAAACGCGCTGTTGATGATTGAGAAGGGATTTGTTATGGAAGATTTTAGAGTGACATGTGAAAATAGAATAGATGAAAGATGAAAATAAAGAAAAGAAAGAGGATTAGAAAAAAAAAATAAAACAAAATAGAAAATGATAAAGAGACTAAGAAGAAACTAAATGGGATTAATAATGAAATGACAGTAATCCCAACACAATCATCTTACCCAATACCACAACAAGAGAAAAGCCCAATCCAATCCAAATGAACCCTCCACAGATGTTTTGTTAATTACAACCAAGACAAGGAATCTTAAGGACAAGAAGAAAGTCAAAATGAGGTGCTGTGAAGGATATCATGATCCCAACACACCCCATGTCAAATCTTTGTGTTTCCATCTCCATCCCAAAGTAGCTCCTGAGTGGTGGATTGAACAGAAAAATGAGTGGAAGAACAAGCTCAAGAGGAATCCAACAATCAACTACCATGCGTTGCTGACCCTCTGGATAAATTCAGATAACAATCCAAATCTACTCCTGGACTCTGGAGCTTATGTTCACATCTTTAATGATTTATAGTTTTTCTTGTCCATAGAACTACAAGAGAAACCCAAAGAGATCAAGATGGGAAAACTGGAAGCCAATCTTAAAATACAAGGAACCGGGACGGTCAAACTAGAGTGGAACAATTCCGTGGTCACGCTTGAAGAATGCGCTTACGTGCCAGACATCATTGTTAATCTGATCAGTCCTGGAATCCTTGCAAAGAAAGGCTGCAATCTCACTCAAACTTGCAATACGTTCAAGGTGACTAGGGGAGACCAAACCGTACTAAAAGGATTAATAAGGGACAATCTTTTTTTCATCAAAAAACCTCAATCAACTGGCCAAAATAATTAGGCAAATGTCTCTAATCAGTCCTCTGACTCAACCCATACTCTATCCAATCTACATAAAATGTACGGCCATGCATCTATCTCTACACTCAGACCCCTCCTCAAAGATTGTTTCTCCAACAACAAACTCAGAAATTTCCAATGTGATAGCTGCATCAAGAGTAAGATTAGTAGATCTCCCTTTTCCAATATCTCCACTCCCACCAACAAGCCGCTAGAAAGTATCCATATCAACTTGGTTGGCCCAATTACCCCACAATTAAAGGCTGGCCACCAATATCTCCTCACTCTAGTTGACAACCACACCGGTTACCTTGCTGCTTTTCCTTTGACGTCTAAAGACCAAACTCCCAAAATCATTATCAGTATCCTAAAAACCAAGCACAAACGCTTGAATTATTATCTGTCTGAAATAATCTCTGATAAAGGAACAGAATTCACAAATTCCACCCTAAAAGACTTTGCCAAAAAGAACTTCATTAAACTCAACACCTCCGAGCCATATCACCCGCAACACAACGGACGAGCCGAAAGAGCCAATAGGACTATTATCAAATCCGCCTGGTCAACATTCTCCTTGTCCCGTCTAGCCAAAAATTACTGGCATATTGTAACACATAGTTGTTTATTTATGTTAAATCAGATCCCTCAAGAAGGTAATAAATCATCTCCCTGGGAACTTATGTTTGGCAAGATCCTCCCAGCTAAATACTTACAACCGTAGGTTCTTCAGTGATCTACCTTGCTAATTTCCTGCAAAAAGGAAGAAAATTTGACAAAAAGGGGCTTGAAGGAATCCTAATTGGCTTCAACCCAACCTTTCACTCTTATCTAATTCTCAACTCACTTGGATATTTTGTAGAAACTAAGCATGTTAAGTTCTTCAAGAATCAACTCAATGAATTTCCATTCATCGAATCGCCAGGTTTAGACATTTTTTCCCAATCGGACTGAAATGCCTACGAGAACAATTTCTCCACAAATGAAAAGCAATACTCAATTAGAGAACCTGTCTTGGAACACTCCGACTCAGACTCCAATCAAGAAGTTTCTCTCCACTCTATACCTCAATCCCCTCCTTCTCAATCTCCTCCTCTTCCTTCTCACCCTGAACTGGAACCTCCGCGAGAATGAATCAATCTACGTCCCAGGCATGAACTCCGAAGACCCCAGAGGTATGGCTTTCACCATTATTACGAACCTCCCTTGTATAAGGCCGCTCAACAATGTTCTGAATGGCCTAGATGAAAGGTAGCCTCTGAAGAAGAACTCAACTCAATTGAAAATCAGGAAGTCTGGGAAGAATTCTACAGCGAGCCCAAAAATGTTCTTAATACAACGTGGGTATTCAAAGTTAAAGAGAATTTTCACGGAGAACCCGCAAAGTACAAGGCATGGCTATGTGTGCAAGGATTTGATCAAGTTCAAGTGGTAGACTTTGAAGAGACTTGGGCTCCAACGGGGAAACACGGATCCCTTTGTCTTTCTATGGTCTATGGCTTGAAGAATTTAATGACATTCACTCAATTTGATGTAAAAGGAGCCTTCCTCCACGCTCCTCTAAACAAAACTGTAGTAATCAAAACCCCCAAAGGATTGAATTGAAAATCTCCCTTCCTCAAGTTAAAAAAATCACTCTACGGTTTACGCCAGTCACCCAAGAATTGGTACAAGACGCTTACCACGTGGATCAAATCTCAGGGATTCCAAGAATCCACCAGCAATCCTTGCCTTTATCTCAACTCTAAGTCAGGGGAAGTTCTATACTTCCACGTTGATGATCTGATTCTGGTAGGGAAATCTGACACGTTTGCAGTCAATTTCTTAAAGAGATTCTCCAATTCCTCATGTCACGCACCAAACACAATTCTTGGGATGCTGATGCAATTCAACGGGGACAGCATTTTTCTAATTCAACCAAAGCACATCAAAAGGGGTCTGGAAGAATTAGGTCTCACCAACTGAAAAAACATCAACTCACCTCTTACTGAAAACTTCCATATCGGACTAGCCTCAGATGAAGATCATGCTCAGTTCTGCCAACTCAACATCAATTATTGATCCACAATCGGATTGCTAAACCATCTCTCTCAATATACTTGTCCGGATATCTCCTTTGCCGTCTCCAGTCTTGCAAGGTTCAATGAAAAACCGGGTCTCACCTACTGGAAGGAGGTCCGCAAGGTATGGAAATACCTCAAGACGACCAAAGACTTCAAGCTCACTCTGAAGTGTGACTCAACCAAAGATATCATCTTGGGCTATAGTGATGCCACGTGGGGTGACAATCCCACGTCTTGCAAATCTCAAACCGGGTATAAAATACTACACTATGGTAGCCCGGTTCTCTGGAACTCATCAAGACAGCGGAACATTACGTATTCTTCAACTGAATCTGAACTCAACGCCTTACTCGACTGTTACCTCAAGTTAAAGTGGATGACTCACTTGGTTGATGAAATCAACGGCTCCCCCTCTAACAAACCAGTGATATATATAGATAACAAAGGATTAGACAATAAAATAAAGAAATTTGGCTCACTTTTGAAGTCACGACACATTGATATTAAAACTAAAGGACTGCGTGAAGACTTTTCCCTCACTAAATTTGACCTGCGGCTGGTTCCCACTAACAAAATGATAGCAGACCCGTTGACTAAAGCCACCTGTGTTGGAGCTCTTCAACTTCTCCAGGAATCAATTTTTCACCCCAAGTCTGACCAACGCTAAGTTGCTAAGTCAAAATCACCTCACCAGTCACAAGGGGTGTTGAGTATGTTGAGTATTCTCCAGCTTTCATCCTCTGCACGCTTAAGCGCTTTCTCACTCATTCTGACCGCGCCTCTGGGCCCAGGCGCGCACAAAGTCTAAGACAGGGACCCGGATGTTGAGACGACCATTGACCTCTGATTTTGCTCTTCTCCTCTGCATCTTTACTTTCCTCTTCTTCTCTTCTGCGGCTCTTCTTCTTTTCTTCTTTCTTTCTCATACGCTTCCTTTTCTATTGTCTTCTATTTCCTTTCTCAATCTCATCCTCAATCTCATCTACAATTAACAATCAACAAACCGCTCAACTTGAATACATCAATCTATGACTGGTAAGGTGACAATCTCCTCAACAAAACCTCATCAAACTCATCTGACCTCATACGTTGATTAGCTCTTCTCCATCTTCACTTGAATCCTATTTCTTTCTGCTCTCTCATTGTCTATCCATCCTAGATATACCTCAACTCAAGCTGTCTCATCAAACAACGCTCATTGATCTACGCTGTAGGACTCTACACCTCTATTTCCTTGTCCATCTCTCCTTTCTCAAAGTCTCTTTCTGATATGTCCTTTTTGATCCTCCTTGTCTTTCAGCCTGTTGGTTATAAGTTCTCAATAATTCAATTTTGTCTTATTATGTTTCCAAATGATGGAAAAATTCTAGAAATCAAGTGAATGCACCCATCCCATCCAAAGGATGTGATGTCACTGGCTGACCAGATCCACCAGATGTTTCCTAGTGAAGGCCCCTTCTAGGGCCATTTGCCCTTCCTACTTCTTCTTCTCCAGGTACTCTTATTGGGTCACTTTCCTATGGAATAATTCAAAACCATGCCTACTTGATACTCAAAACCTTCCATCATCACCATTCCATCTCTAACTAGGGAAGATAGAGGATGTGGTTCTACTCTAGAGTTTCAGGATCAAAATCAATCTACTCCTCAAGGCCATGGAAGTGGGAGGACCTTTTCCAACCTCCCAGTAACAGCTTCCAACCCTATGTATACTGGTATACTTCCTTCAGCTCCTCCCAGAGCTTCCCTATCTCCTGCTCAACATGTTGTAAGACATTTTTCTAATTGTTTAATTGATCAATATCCCCAAGAAGGCTATATTTTGGAATCCCCATTGTACAATTTCAGAATAATTCCTCTTCCTGTAAATGAGCAAGAGGAAGAGGAAATGACTCAGGTTTTTACTCAAGGATCCCTGTTAAAATATGGATGCACCCAGGTAATGTGCATATTAGTGTTTAATCCAAATTGGATTCATAAATGGGCCTCCACGGCCCATTGGACATCACGTGGGCCACGTGGGCCTATGTGGATGTTATTGGTTTTGGGCATTTTTACACCAAAATACATTTTCAAGGTCCTTTGGGACACGGGCCTTAACGTGCCCGCCAGGGTGGATTGCCCAACTTAGCCAGACAGGCTTATCTGGGCATAAATGAGCCCAAGCTTTATTTTGGAAATACTTGCCCAGACAGGCTGGCCCGCCAAAGTATGTAATTTGTGGTCTTTGGGCCTTGGCAGTCCATTGGGGCTGCCTCCCATGTTGCAGCCCGCTTAGGGCTGCTTGTTTCTCTCTGGGGCCTGTTGCGGGGTCCAAGGGACCACGTGGGGACGTTTTATGGGGTAGGGGGCTCTGTTTGGAGTCCCCCCACCTGCTTGTGTGCACGGCCATGGCCCTGGTTGCCTCACTCAGTGGTTCGCGGCTGGGGGGGTTGGCAGCCCCTGCCTACCTCCCTCCCCTCGCTCAGTAGCAAAGGGGAGAGGAAACTGTCTGGTCCCCAGCCAGCCAGGCTGGCCGCAACAAGGCAACCGGCAGGGTGGGAGGGGATTTGATCACCCCCCCCCACTATTTGACCAACCAGGCCGGCTGCAACAAGGCAACTGGCAAGGTGGGAGGTGAATTGATCACCCCCCCACCTCATGTTTGTAGCAACCAAGGGTTGCAGGGGCCATCTCCCCCTCCCCCCCCCCCTGTTACCAAGGGGGAGGTGACCTGGGGCTGGGTGGGCTTGACCACCGCCCATTCCACCAAACTCATTGTGTTTCCCTGGGTGTATCAACCTCCAGGGCTCCCGGGGGGGGGGGGAGTTTACCCCTCCCTCCAGGGATTGAGGCAGAGAGGGGGGGGGAATGCATGTCCACTGGTCACACCCCCCCCCCTGTAAGTTTGACCAGACCCAGGTTGTTTCTGGGTACACCCTGGCCAATCTGAGGGCCAGGGGCTGGTTTCAGGAGGCAACAAGCCATGTAAGTCGGTAAACAGGGACCAATGAGGTCACAGAGGTACAACAGGCTGGTTTTAAGTGGCAAACAGCCATGGTATGAACTGCAACAAGGGCTGGTTCAGCCCTGTAAGGTTGGAAAAACCGAATTTGACCAGCACAGACTGTTCATAAGGGTTCAGGGACTGGTGAAAAGTGGGCTGAGTAAGCCCAAACCCATTAGAAAGGCTTTTCGAGCCTGTAGTGCCCATTTGGGGCGGAATTTTTGCCTGTTGCTTGTCATTACATGAGCTCCACATGAGAAACATCTTTTTCATTTAAGGAGCTCTTCTCCCTGCTGTTTTCCATCCATTCATTCACCAATTCATTCAGATTCACAAGTGTGCCATTGCCTCTGCCTCATATTAAGGATCAATCATAAGTGTTTAAAATTAACTCTTTCTTTTGCTTAAGCTCACGCGCGCCTCCATCTTGCGCGCTTCTATTGCATCTGTCACATATGTGTTGCCTTCTTCAACTTTCACAATCTCTGATCAAGGCTTCAAATACTCTACGCGCTCAATCCCTTTGGGCCAATCACAACAATCACCTTCCAGTCTCAAGCTTCCTTCCCACCTTCTCCCTTTGTCTTTTTCTTCTCTCCTCATTCCCTTTATCCTCCCTTTATCTCTATTTCTCCTGATGTTTTATTTCTTCTTGTCTGCTTTCTTCTTCTTATTTTTCTTCATTCTCTAACTTGACTCAACCTTGACTACTACTGGGTTCTCCTCATATTTGGTGAGAAAGATAACTTATCAACTTCCTTAATTCTACCGGCTAATCCTTTGTTCTTCAGCTCTTTCTGCCTATGTCTTCCTCTGAATTAGCCTCTCCTGTCCTGTTCTAGTTACTCTCACCTACTCAACTCTACAGTTTGTTCTTTGATCATCATCTTATTCTTGTTTTATTTTCTGCTCTTCACTAATCCTTTCATATATTCTGGTTTTTAATTTCACTTCAATCTTGAAATTTCAGCCTTTATTTCTATCAATAAGTCATTATCCTCTCAGAATTTCTTTTGCTTAAAGTACTGCTCTTTGACTAAGTTTTTGGGCCAATAATTCTCACACATTGTCAGTGCCATCATAAACATTACTTCCAAGCAGAATAGACCCTTATACCTTACTCTGGACAACCTCAAAGACCTCAAGTTTTCCATGAAGATGTCCTATATCCCTGAGTCCAGCTCCACCAAGATTGTGTTGAATGGTCAAAACTTTAGTGCTTGGTCCGTCTTAATGCACAGTGAGTTGGACAACTTTTTTTGGGGGGCGATTATGGGTGCAGATGACACTTTCATTAGTTCAGAGGTAGAGAAGAATTCTTATCGTCACATTCTTAGGCATTTGGATGAAAGTCATATGGCATGGGTTTCTGAGACTTTAAAGGAGGAGCAGAAGAGGATGGGTAGCATTGTATGGAAAATGCTCAAGGCCAAGTATGCTGGTGACTGTGTCCATCAGAAGGGGATTTCTTTCAATAATTTTTTCAAGTTGAAATTTTTCAACTGCAAACAATTTTTTGGGGAGGCAAGATTAAGTATTGCCAAGTTCAAGTCATCTGGGCTGAACATGAATCCTGAGTTTTTTTCACTCTTAATTCTTCAGAAGCTACCAAAGTAATATGAGTCCTTGGTTAGGATTATTTCTCAATTGGATCACCTTCCTGGAGAAGAGGATTTTCTTAGAAGGATTGAAAATTATGATCTTCAATTCAAAATGAAGGAGGGCACAGGAACTGCTCTGGTGGTCAAGACAGGAAAATCCACAAAGAAGGAAAAGGCCAAAAGGGATTTATCAAAGGTCTTTTGTTATAATTTTCAGAAGAAGGGGCACTATGCAAAGGATTGCAAGGTGTGAAGATTTGAAGTGGTCGCCAAGACCAGACTATATGATTTTCAGAAGGAAGTCATCAGGTCTTGAAGAAACAACAGTTCAGAAAAAAGAATTGAATAGAACAACCAACAGGAAAAGACAATGGCAAAATTGAGGAGTCAGGATATGGGTGTAGACAATGTAGATGATGTGACTCCTAATCGGTTGAGAGCGTGGAGAAAACAATGAGTATCCGGCAGAAGTATGCGTGTGATACAATTGAGAGATTATTTACTAGTGCCAATTGACGATGTCGACAAAGCCAGCCTTGTCAGTATGGTAGTAACCTTGAGCGCCTTGAACAATCTATCAAAAGAAAAAGGTGAGCGATTGGTGATTGTTGAGTTGATGCTAGTGGTCTTACGATTGATGAACTGGCTGCTTGGGTTGCTTGAAGGCGGTGTGTTGGGAGTCGTCGTCTGAGCAGCAAGGATGATCTTGATTGATTCGAGTTGGTAGTTGGGTGGTTGGAAGGATGATCTTCAGGCAGCTGGAGCATTGACAGTGGTTGAGGTTTAGTTGAACATAGGGCGCGCGGCTGGTGAGTTAGAGTGTCTACATTGGTGGCAGAGAAATTGAAATAGAAGAGAAGAAAGATCAACAGAAAATAACTTTAACACCAGATCACAGTCTAAGAGAGAGAATAAGGAAACACAACAAGGTAAGCATATTTCTAACACTCCCCCTCAACTCAATGGTCAGTGAAAGAGCAAACTAAAAGAATTTACAAGGCGAACATTTGAAGTTTTGTTGGCAGCCTTGGTCAAGGCGTCGGCCATCATAGAGAGCAAAGGGATGAGTCGGATTTCAATGAGCCAGCTTTCAAAATCATTCCTCAGACTCTTGGTCTTCAGGTTGATGTGCTTGACTTTTGAGTTAGAGCCGAATTTTTTTATCTTGTCATCTAGTCCCTTGTTATCAATCAGGTGTAGCGGGCATTTGAACTTGGTTTTATAGATTTCTTGGATTACTGTGTTCAGCCAGCGAGCTTTGAGGTGAAAGCTTGACAATGCCGCGCATTCTGACTTGGTGGATGAATGGGTGATGCATCGTTGACGTCGGCTCGTCCAGTATAGGGGACTTCCCTTGAAGGAGCAAATGAACCCGCTTTGAGAGATTCTAGAGTGTGGTTTGTTGCCCCAGGTTGCGTCGCTGAAACAAACTAGTCGGTCGGAAATAGATCGTGGTCCTAGGGAGAGAGTGAGATCTTTGGTTTTTGAAAGGTATTTCCATACATGTAGTAGTTCATTCCAATGACTCAATCCGGGCCGGTTGCAGTATCTGGCAAGACAGGACACAGCAAAGCTTATATCCGGCCTGGCGAGTCCGGCTATGAAATTCAACCGGCCAATGGGCGATTGGTAGTTGATGTTGAGACTCAGAAACTTGTTATGTTCCTCGTCATCAGCAGGTTGAAGATGGAGCCCTGGAGTGAGTGGTGTGGATACGGGATGGCAGTTGTCCATGTTGAGCTCTGTCAGTCCCTTTTCTATGTGGAGTGGCAGGGAGAGTTGAATCAGACCGTCAAGACGTTCAACTTTCATTCCAAGTAATGTGTTGGGTTCGTGTGCTGAGGAGTTGCAAAACTTCGAGAGAAATGCATCCTTGAAGCGTGCTACGTCACCAGCCACTATCAGATCGTCGACGTGAAAGAATACCACGGAAACTTGGTCAGTGCCTATGTACAAGCAAGGATCGCCTTTGGATTCTTCAAACCCTTGAGATTTGATCCACTTACTCAGCATTTGGTACCAATTTCTAGGTGCTTGTTTCAATCTGTAGAGCAATTTCTTCAGTCGCAGATACTTGGAGTTCCTGTTGCACCCGTATGGAGTTTTTATGTATACACGCTCTTCGAGATGTGAGTGAAGGAACGCGCCTTTGACGTCTAGTTGAAGAAGTGGGAGATTCTTGTCTGCGGCATAAGTGAGGACGCCTCTCAGAGAGGCCACTTTGCCAGTAGGTGCATATGTTTCTAAGTAGTCCAAGCCATACCGCTGGTTGAATCCCTGTGCACAGTTGTGTCTTGTAAGTGGGGGGCTCGCCATGGGCATTTTGCTTGATCTTGAAGACTGGAACAATGTTCAACGGGTTAGTAACTTTGTCCTCTTCTGCCTCTTTCCATACATCTTGGTCTTTGATTGAGTTGAATTCCTTAAGCGTTGACTCTTTCCACACAGGGATTTCCATTGCTTCTTGCAGGCTTTTGGGTATTCCCTCAGCCATAAAGCCGTATCTTTCTGGTTTAGAGAGTTTTCTTCAGTCTCGCAGCGTTGGACGGAGGTTGTTTTCAACGCACACTTCACTGTTGGAGGAGCCGTCAGATCCGTCAGACTCTGGTTCTGATTCAGTTGCTGAAGTCTCCTCTTTGATGGCAACCGGAGTTTGCACAGGTTCCAACTGTTGAGGAGCTTGTGCGAGGATCTGTGTTGGGCTGTTTGTCTCGAGGTCTATGTCAGGAATGGTTGGTGGCTTTTGGGAGTTGAAGATGACGTGCTTGGAGTCAATGATTTTTCCGGTGGAATTCATGATCTTGTAAGATAAGAGTTGAGGGTTGAATCCAATTAGTGTGCCAGGGGCTCCTTTTTCGTCGAGCTTAGAACAAACTTTGGTCTGGTTCAGTTTGTAGGTGAGTGCGGTTCCCAGCGGCTTGATGTAGCCGTCAGGCAAGGCCGTGTCATGCATCTTGATCCACGGTGAGAGGTCTCCCTTGTTTTTTGGAATCTGATTTAACATTAGAAAGCAGCCTCTTACTACTTCATTCCAGACCGATTTGGGCAGACCTGTGTCGGAGATGGTTGCGCGAGCGGATTCCATAACGGTTTGATTTGCTTGTTCAACCCTGCCGTTGTGTTCTGAGTGGTAAGGTTTGCTTATTATTTGGTTGATTTGATGTTGTTGGTAGAAAGATTGTAACTTGCCGTTCACAAATTCTCCGCCTCCATCGGAGCACACCTCTTTGGGGTATCGATTGGTCTTCCTGTGTTGGTTCTCAATGATGAAGATGATTTTCTCGGCAGCATCACTTTTGGCCTTGAGAGGAAAGCAAGAGATGTAGCCATAAAATGAGTCAACAAGGTTCAGAATGTACCTGTAGCCTCCTTTGGAAGTTGGCGAGATGGGGCCCATGAGGTCTAGATGGATCTTATCAAAACATTTGTTGGCAGTGCTCTGCTGATTTTTGAACGGTTGCGCAGCGATTTTGGATTTGTGACAGCTCAGACATTCAAAGTCTCTTTTTAGATCAGGCGGAATCGTCGAGTTGAGGAACTTCTCCATTCTTTCTAAGCTAGCGTGGCCTAGTGAGCGATGGATTTCGGAGAGATCTGCTTGAGAGAAATGACAGTTGACTGAGTTTTTGATCATGTCAATCACGAACAAGTTATTGGAGATTTTGCCGGATAAGAGAACTTTGCCATGATTCAACAGCTTGAAGGTACTGGCGCTCTTTGAGGAGTTGACTTGCAGAGAGGCTCCTTTTACCATCAAAGCCCCAAGCAAGATCAGATTCACTGTAGATTTGGGTGCCCAGACAGCATCGGAGAGAGTGATGAAGGCATCCTTTGTTGCAAGTGATACTTCGCCAGATCCTTCAATTGTAATAGCCCTGTCCTTTTTGCCAGTTTGGATCCGCCCAGCACTGTTGCTGAGAGTAAGAGAATTGAAGCGGTCCCTGTCTGTTATCATGTTTACTGAACAGCCTGAATCCAGAATGAAGCGGCTTGAAGGGATGTTGTCATTTGTGTTGAGTCCGCAGAAGTACGAATAGAAGTTGAAGTGTGCTTCTTTGGTTTGCGGCGGCTTTGACTTCTTGCCACGATTGTGTGCATTTGGAGGTTTGAGTTCCGGAAACTCAAACCAGCACAATTTGGCGGAGTGAGAGGTGACTTCGGGATTGTGCTTTCCGTTTTCGCATCTAGGTCCACGGTAAAGCGCTACATTGACAGGTTCCGCCTTGTCGCCTTGCGCCATAACTTCATTTTTGTGCTGAATCAAGTGATTGAGTACAACATTGATTTTCATTTCGCTAGTGATGTGCATGATTTGCGACTTCATGCTATGCATTGAGGCTGGAAATTTGAACGACACAAGGTAGGCAATGATGTCGGATGGTAGTTCTATCCCTACTTCAATCAGCTTCTTGAGATATACTTTGACGGAGGTCACAAAGGCTTCGATGTCAGAGTCCATGGACAGGTGGAGAAACCCATTGAAAACTCTTGCCCTGTTGGCTGATTGTGAAGAGGCGAAATTTTCTTGAGTTGACAGCCAAATTAGCTTGGCGTCGTCCTCATTAATATTGTCAATGATATTGTCGTAGGTGTTGGATTCTAGCTTTGCAATGATATGTGCCACAAATTCTTGATTTGTCTCTTCTTCTAGGCAGTTCAAAGGGTCAGGATTGTCCATAATAGAGAAAATCCCGCGCAGCTTGAATAGCTTTTCGAACTTTTTATGCCACATACTGTAATTGTTGGCTGTTAGGAGAGGAGTCGATTCGATTAGCGACTTGATAGCTAAGGATTTGTAGTTCGTAGCATCCCCCCCTGGTCCTGGCGTCTGAGAAGGCCCCGGTTGATCCATTACGAGCGGAAGGCTTTTAACCGTGTGAAGATTTGAAGTGGTCGCCAAGACCAGACTATATGATTTTCAGAAGGAAGTAATCAGGTCTTGAAGAAACAACAGTTCAGAAAAAAGAATTGAATAGAACAACCAACGGGAAAAGACAATGGCAAAATTGAGGAGTCAGGATATGGGCGTAGACAATGTAGATGATGTGACTCCTAATCGGTTGAGAGCGTGGAGAAAACAATGAGTATACGGCAGAAGTATGCGTGTGATACAATTGAGAGATTATTTACTAGTGCCAATTGACGATGTCGACGAAGCCAGCCTTGTCAGTATGGTAGTAACCTTGAGCGCCTTGAACAATCTATCGAAAGAAAAAGGTGAGCAATTGGTGATTGTTGAGTTGATGCTAGTGGTCTTACGATTGATGAACTGGCTGCTTGGGTTGCTTGAAGGCGGTGTGTTGGGAGTCGTTGTCTGAGCAGCAAGGATGATCTTGATTGATTCAAGTTGGTAGTTGGGTGGTTGGAAGGATGATCTTCAGGCAGCTGGAGCATCGACAGTGGTTGAGGTTTAGTCGAACATAGGGCGCGCGGCTGGTGAGTTAGAGTGTCTACATTGGTGGCAGAGAAATTGAAATAGAAGAGAAGACAGATAAACAGAAAATAACTCAAACACCAGATCACAGTCTAAGAGAGAGAATAAGGAAACACAACAAGGTAAGCATATTTCTAACACAAGGGGGCCAAGAAGAGGCATAAATCCAAGGAAAGTGAAAAGGAAGACAAGGAGGTCAACCTTGCCATGGAAAATATCGCTATGGTGGCAGTGGATGTTTCAATGGAAGAAGATGTTGAGGAAAAATTCCCCAACAAGAAGGCCAACATTGATGAGGATCAAGAAATGGACTTGATTGATTATGGAGTATGTAGTATTAACCTTGATGATAAGAAGTTATCAGTGGATAATAATTCTTCTTTCCTTTTAGGAGGATTGAAGGAGTATTTTTTGTTTTGATTGATTCTGGTTGTATAGACCACATGTTTTTGAGCCAAAAATCTTTTCAAATCTTAGAGGTTTTTGATGGTGTTGTAAATATTGGCCAAAAAGGAAGAACAATTCAGATTAAAGTAATTGGAAAAGTTATTCTTGCAAATCACTTGGGTTTCAAAATATCTTTTGATAAAGTGTTCTATGTACCCTATTTTTCTTCTAAAAGTGTTTCTGTTGGATTTTTCTGGAAACAAGATCTCCAGATTTGATATCTTAAAGAAGATAAGTTTGTTATTGATTTGAATGGGAGAACTATCCTGAGTGTAAAAGTTCAGAATAAGTTGCTCTGTGCAAAATTTTTCAAGTTTTCAGCTCTGAGAACTTTTTCTCACAATATAAGTGGTCATAAGGTAAAGGAAAGAAAATTTAATAGTTGTACTTTAGTGGCCAAGACCAGGAATTTGTTCTCAAAGAGTAGAGATTGCACATAAATTCCTAGAGAAGAATTTTCCATTGATTTGGCAGGGCCATTTTCACTAGTGTCCCTTGGGGGGGCAAATTACTTCATCAATCTGGTTGATACAACAAATAATTATGTTTGGGTGAAACCAATAATATCAATGGATCAGATCACAGAGCAGTTTTAAGTAATATTCAAAGTCTGGAAACAGAATGATTTGATGAGGGAGCTCAAGAGGGTTATTCCTGATGGAGTGGATGAGTTTGTGAGTAAAGATTTTGAGAAACCTGAAAATGATTATGTTATCACTCATATAGTTAATACTGCTAGTAATCCAAAAAACAATGGAATAAATGAGAGGATGGAGAGGACTTTATTGGAAAAAGTAAGAAATATCATGGCTCAATCTGGTTTTCCAAAGTTTTTATGGGATGAGTTGGTATGCACAGTGTGTCTGTTGCACAATATTGTAAGTGTTAATGGGAAGAGTCCGCATTATCTGTTTTGGAAGTTGTACCCCAAATCATCACACCTAAGAACAATTAGTTGCTTAGTATATTATAGTGTCCACAATAATAAAATGGTTGGAAAGTTAGATCCTAGAGTCAGAACAGAGGCACTTGTAGGCTATGATTTAATAAGTAAGTCATACAAAATCTATTGTCCAGTTACAAGAAAGTTTATCTATAGTAGGGATGTAAAATATGAAGAAAGTACCTTTTGACTCAAAGGGAGTTAAGATAGTTCTGTTCCAGAATCACATCAGGAAATAGCATTGGATCCTATTTAACCAGCAGATGCTGTAGAGAATATGATTCGTGATCATGTTGATATGGAAGCGGTTCCACAGGAGGGTTCAGTACCTGCTTCAGGGGAGTCTGTGGAATCAGAACCTGATGAGCCTCCACCTCCAGTTAGAAGGAGTGGAAGGAGTAGGATACCTGTTGATAGGTATGGGGAATGGAAGTTGCATTATTCTTCTGCAGAATATGAAGAAGATATGTTTTTGTAACAATGTATGCTTAATGAGATTCTACAGTTAAGCTCAGAAATGTGTAATAGGGTTAACCCAAATAGCTTTGGCCAAGCTATGAATTCTGATTATAGAGACAATTGGAAGATAGCTATTTTTGAGGAATTTGATTCTTTGGAAAATAATAGTAATTTTGAAGTGGTTAAGTGGGATTTAGTTTCAAAAGGAAAGACCATTTTTGGGTCTATGTTAGTGTTGAATAAGAAGTTTGATACTAATGGAGTTTTGAAGAGGTTCAAAGCTAGATGCATTGCACAAGGCTTCAAGCAGAAAGAGGGTATTGATTATCAAAAAAAAACTTTGCCAACTGGAAGGCTGCCCACCATCAGTTAAATCATTGCTTTGGCAGTGGAATTGGGTGAATAAATCAGAAAGGCTGATTTTGTGACTGCATAATTGAATGCAAAATTTGGAGAAGAGGAGACTGTTTATATGTCAATTCCCGACGGATTCAAGGAATGGCTGGTAGAGACCAAGCAATAAAATATGAATAAAACCTGTGTGATTAGTTTCCTCTCAGCTTATAAAGGGGAATATTTCCTCAAGCTGTGTAGATCCCTGTATTGATTGAATCAAGCAGCTAGGTTAAGGTATAACACCATGAGTAAGAAACTGATAGAGATTGGTTTCAGGAAAAGTGAGGCCAACTCTTCTCTCTTTGTGAGAAAGGATGCAATTTTTTCTGTATGGGTTGATGACATTATCATTATTGGGAATGGTAAAGAGAGAGTCATGGAGGCACTCAAAAAGGAGTTCAAGATAAAAGATCTGGGCCTTGCACAACAGGTGCTGGGAATAAAAGTTATTAAGAGCAATAATGGATCAAGTTGGATCAAAACCAACATGTGTTAGCTCTACTTAAGCAGTATGGCTTAGAGGATGAAAAGGAGTTTGTTACTCCATTGCAGTCTCAAATTTGGTTAGAAAAGTCTACAAATGAAGAGCATCTGGAGTTTGTCCAATCTGGGAACAATTATAGGTCAGCTATTGGATTTCTCAATTATTTGGGGAAGTGTACAAGGCCAGATATTGCTTATGCAATTGGCATCCTGTCACAACACTTACAGAAACCAAGCATGAGGCATTGGTCTGCGTTTAAGGGAGTTACGTGGTATCTTAAAGTAACAAGCAGTCTGGGACTGCAGTTTTCAAAGTCAGCAAATTTTGATTCAGTTGGTAATTATAATGCAAGTTGGGCAGATGGTAACACTAGAGAATCAACAAGTGGTTTTTTATTCTTTTTAGGAAAGAATCTAGTGTCATGGATGTCTAAGAAGGTGTCAGAAATAAGTCTTTCATCAACAAAAGCAGAGTACAGAGAGTACCTATCAGCTTCACAGGAGGAAAAGTGGTTGAGAAAGGTCTTAGAGGATACTCATAAACCACGAGGGTTTCCATTGCTTTATTCTGATAATCAGAGTGCCATTGAATTGGCAGAAAACCAAGTTTTCCATTCAAGAACAAAACATATTGATGTTCATTTTAACTATATATATGATGCAGTGGACTTCAGAGAGATAGTGTTACAGTACATGAACAATGGAGCAATGATTGGGGATTTCTTAAATAAGGCGTTAGATAGGAACAAACATCAAGGTTTTGTGTCTAGTATGCGTATGGCATCCCTTTTATATCAAGGGGGTGTGTTAAAATACGGATGCACTCAGGTAATGTGCGTATTATTTTGTAATCCAAATGGGATGCACAAATGGGCCTCCACAGCCCATTGGAAATCACATGGGCCACATGGGCCTATGTGGATTTTATTGGTTTTGGGCATTTGTGCACAAAAACACGTTTTCTAGGTCCTTTGGGAAATGGGCCTTAACAGGCCCGCCAGGGTGGATGTGCCAACTTAGACAGACAGGCTTATCTGGGAATCAATAAGCCCAAGCTTTATTGTGGGCATACTTGGCCAGACAGGCTGGCCTGCCAAAGTATGTAATTTGTGGTCTTTGGGCCTCGGCGGCCCTTTGAGGCCGCTTGTTTCTCTCTGGGACCCGTTTCAGGGCCCAAAAGCCCGCGCAGGGCCCTTTTATGGGGCAGGGGGCTCTGTTTGGAGTCCCCCACCAGCTTGTGTGCAGGGCCGCGGCCCTGGTCGCGTTGCTCAGTCTGTTGCGGCAGGGGGGGTCAGCAGCCCCTGCCTCCCTCCCTCCCCTCCCTTGGTTGCAAAGGGGAGAGGAAACTGGCTGGTCCTCAACTAGCCAGGCTGTCAGCAACAAGGCAACCAGAAAGGTGGGAGGGCATTTGATAACCTCCTCCCCACTATTTGACCAACCAGGCCGGCTGCAACAAGGCTACCGGCAATGTGGGAGGGGAATTGATCACCCCCCCACCTCATGTGTGTAGCAACCAAAGGTTTCAGGGGCCATCTCCCCCTCCCCATTAACAAGGGGGAGGTGACCTGGGGCTGGGTGGGCTTGACCACCACCCAGTCCACCAAACTAATTGTGTTGCCCTGGGGCTGGGTGGGCTTGAACACTTCCCAGTCCACCAAACTAATTGTGTTGACCTGGGGGGGGGGGGATTTGACGGCTCCCTCCAGGGATTGAGGAAGAGAGGGGGGGGACACGCATGTCTGCTGGGCACCCCCCCCCCTGTAAATTTGACCAGACCCAATTTTTTTCTGGGTCAACCCTGGCCAATCTGAGGGCCAGGGGCTGGTTGCAGGAGGCAACCAGCCATGTAAGCTGGTAAACAGGGACCAATGAGGTCACAGAGGTAAAACAGGCTGGTTGTAAGTGACAAACAGCCAGGGTATGAACAGAAAACAGGGCTGGTTCAGCCCAGTAAGGTTAGAAACACCTAATTTGACCGGTAAAGACTGGTCAAAAGGGTTCAGGGACTAATTCAAAGTGGGCTTAGTAAGCCTAAACCAATTATTAAGGCTTGTAGAGCCTGTAGAGCCCATTTGGGGCGGAATTTTTTCCTGTTGCTTGTCATTACATGAGCTCCACATGAGCACCATCTTTTGTATTTAAGGAGCTCTTTTCCCTGCTTTTATCCATTCATTCATTCACCAATTCATTCAGATTCACAAGTGTGCCATTGCCTCTGCCTCATATTAAGGATCAATCATAAGAAATTGTTGTCTCAGCATTTATTTTGCTTTAGGTACTGCTCTTTGACTAAGCTTGTGGGCCAATAATTCTCACAATCCCCAGTAATCTTAATTAACCAACTGCTTGACCTCATGAAGAAGCATCTCCACAATCTGCTTCTAATGCAATCCCTGCTCCCTAAAGTCAAACCCCTCCTCAACCTCCTTCTGTGGACCCTACTTTCACATAACCCCCCAGGGTACTATAGGGTTATCTTGGATGATTGTGAGCGCAAAGGGAGAGACTGGGTGCAATGGATGATGCAAGGTAGTGATGCTAAATATGAATAGCAAACTTCCAATTTGGTGGATCAACAAACAGCAAGAAGAAGGAAGTGCTCCAATGGGAAGAAACTAAAGCCAAGCCCAATGTGATGGCTGGATTTAAAAAATGCTGAAAAGTATGAAAACAACTAACTGAGGAGACAATCTTCAGGCAGGAAACACAGCCTTTATGAGGTAATGCAAAGGTAACTAGATACAATCCAATTAATGGCCAACTACAGCTAGAGGGCAAGGAGGAAATGAATGACAGGAACAGAACGGGAAAATGAAATAAAAGTACAGTTGTTTCCAAGGTTTCAGCATAAGTGCAAGACAATAGAATATAAGTTTAAAAGGACGTAATTGATGAGACAGGAAGTAATGAAATGTGAGAACAATGCAAATGTGGAGAAGTTGCTTATTCAGAGTAAGGAACTAGTCTATTTGCAAACTAAACAGTTGATGTGGCTATCTAGGCATTAGTGCAAACTAGTGTGAGTTCTTGAATGAGAATGGAAGTCTGAGGGTTGATGATACCCAGGGTAGAAGATCAAAGCTTGAATGGATGGTTGAACAATATTAGATTTAGCTGCAAGATGTTCAAGTATATCCTGATTCAGTTGCCAAGATTGGAATTGTTTTACACAAGCCAGAGGTAGTAAGCAGAAGTTACCATTGTTTTTTTATTTGCTTTATTTGTGTCAAGCTTTATGGAATGAGGTAGATGTTACTGAGGAAAGGGATATGTCAAATTGGAGAAGACAATAACACTTAAACTTGAAGGCTGACAGTTGCCCAGATATAAAACCACAAGCTCCTGCAAGTTTTTAGATGATTTTCCCATTTATTCCAAGAGTCATTGCCTACCACTTTATATAAAATAATATTGTACTTCATTGCTTGAATAAAACTATAAATTAATTATTTCATCATCTTCTTCTCATTTTTTCAAAAACTGCATTTGTCAAAACCAAACATGCATCTCTAGTACTGCTCCTGGGGTCTCCAAAGCAAGTGTGAGCAATTCCAGCTTCAAAAGGTGGCATGTATGTTTCCTTTAAGTAGCAAGCCATTGGTCAATACCCAAGGGGTGTTCACTAGTGAATTCCAAATTAAAAGTTCTGCTCCTTGCGTGAAATATCATATTGCACAAGTGCCCAAGATTGAATTCCTTTGCATAAGGAATCCAATTGAGTAAGGCTAGAGACTGACTGAATGAAAAAAAATAAAAACTAATATAATATAATTGGTTTCCTGCTTAGTATTTCTGAGGTTCCAAAGATACATCACCACCACCACCACCACCACTGTATTTTTGGCTGTCAACTAAGATTCAAAGGCCAAATTAATCCCAAAGTGTAAAGTGAAGTGAGAGGTGAAAAACAAGCTCTGGTGTCAACCAAGGAGACAAGGGAAGAGAAAAATGAAACGGAAGGAGGAAATTAAACAGGAAAAGAGGGAGGACCTTTAGGAGATGGAAGGAATGGAGAGAGAAGGAAGCTAGGTTAGACAAGAGGCAGGGATTGGAGGCAAGCTGGAAAGGGATGGATTGGAAGGAAACAGGATGGAAGGCTGAAGCAATGGGGACCTAGTGCAAGTCAGGGTTCTGGTCAAGACTGATGCAAGGATGCTAACTGGCAATGTGGGAGGTTTTTTGCAGGGTCAAAGGAAGAGAGTGTATGAAGAGGTCTTGGAGGTGGATGAAGTTAAATCCCAAGCAAAGAAGGAACAGACTGGGAGTGCAAGGAGATCTTTGAGAAAAATGTTGTTACGTAGGCCTGGGTCTTGCACAGGATGTTTTGGATGATAAAAAATGAAGATTTTGATGAATTTAAATTTTTGGTAATGGAGTTAAGAAAAAATTTGGAGGAGGCGGAAAAAGAAATAAAGGAAACTTTTTAAAGTTTTTCATGCCTTTAATAATTTTTATCAATTTTATTTATTTTGTACTATTAGTATGATTTTTTTTTTTTTTTGAGAGATAAAAATTTTGTTACTTGGAAACATAGAATCAAATAATTTCTCTAACAGAAAGGAAACAAAATTAAAAAAAAGAAATGAAAGAGCAAATTTAATGAAAGGTGTGGTGGGATTGGATGAGATGGAATAGGATTAAAATGTGGAATGGTATTGGAAGGGATTGAATTGAGATTGGCAAGGTTTTCAAGGGTAGTTTGCATGGAAATCTCAAGCCAAATCAGGAGAGTTTCAAAGGTGATGGGCTGGTTCCCATGAGGCGTGATCTTTTTTGGACTGGAAGCCAGTCCATTTGACAAGGTATTGAAGTTTCCCTTTGCATAACCTGGAATCCAGAATATGTCTTACTTCCCACTCTAAATGATCTTGGAAATTGACCGGTTAAGGAGGGGGATAAGTCTTGCCCAGGTATAGGACTTATGCTGGCTCTAGGAGAGACACATGAATGAACGGGTAGATACCTTTCCATTTTACAGGTAAGGTAAGTTTAAAAGCTTTAGGAGAGATGACTGATTTTATTTTGAGGGGGCCATGTTTTCTTTTAGAGAGTTTTTGGTCTGGGAAACTACTGCAAATATTGCAAGCATCAAGCCATACCTGTGTTGAGTTTTGGCCTTCATCATCTTGTCTGCTCACTTCCCCCGCTCAGCGCATATATATTTGGTCTTATTATTTTATATGTTTAGGATACATATAGCCTATTATTACCAAATTATATATATTTTTGTATGATTGAGATACTTATAGTTTTTTCAACCACCTTTACTTGTCCTGATAATTGTAGTTATCTAGGCCACTCTATTATTGTATGTCTGGTGCTTGAAGCCTGATGGCTGCTGTGGTGACCAATCCAGTACACCACATGGATTATGGAAATTTTTGAAATTTGTTTTTTATATCCCCTTATCCATCAATACTCCATCTGAAAAAAAAAAAAAAAAGAAAAAAAATATTATCCCTTGTGTTTCTATGGGCACCCACTCATTTCCCATTCTCCCAGCTCTTCCCTGTCCTTGCAGTCTAGGCAGGCCTTCCTTGGTCATCCAAAACCTTCCTCCTCTGTTCAAATCTCCCCCTTGCATGTGCTTTACCCTGATTTTTTGGCCAATTGTGCATGGGCAGCAATCCCCTTCTCAACTCATCACCCTCTTCAATCACCACCCCCTCATCCCTACAACTTTTGACCTGAATTGTCAATCAGATCAAGACCCAATTATTCAACCATCATCACAAAAAACATCATTATCAGTTGGAATCTAAGAATTTGACCAACCAATCCTCAATTGTTACTCATCAACAGGATTCTAGGAGATCAATCAATCAGTCTGAATTGAATCAAAGGAATCACGTTATGAGAAATTAAAATGACCATCATCTCAATTAACTCTCCCAATCCATTCAATCCATCTCACTCGACCTCTCCAACCAAACCCCATCCCATGATCACCCGCGCAAGATTGGTCACGGGAACAATCCTTGTCATCTGACCCAATTGGTCTTCCCCAGGACCGATCTCACCCCCATCCTTGCCGTTGGTAACCTTGCACCAACCCAAAATCAATGTTAACACCAATGACGCCGTTGCTTGTCCTGACAGCCATCATCCACCTTGCTCTACCTTAGCCTTGACTGATTTTCCCCAAAAAACGGATTAATTTGCTCTGCCCAATACATCTCTGATGCCCGCAAACCAACATTGTTATTTGCCGCCATTGGAACCCTTGCACCAACAACAACCAATGACTGCAAGTTTTGCTTGCAGCCATTGGAAACTTTTGAACCATCTCCATTGCATGCGGGACCTTGATCCTCCCTTAACTGACTGCAGGCACGGCTGGTCAAACCCGCCATCCATTTCTGCCGTTGTCCTCAAAGCGGGCAGGTTTCCACCTCCATACTCTGTCTTTGTCCTCTCTCTCCCATGTCAGGCGCTTCCTGTTGAAAATTTTCATTTTTAAAAAAAAATGAAAAAAAGAAAAAGAAGAAAAAAAAGAAGAAAAAAAAAAGAAGAAGAAAAAGAAAAAAGAAAAAAGAAAAAAAAAAGAAAAAAAAAAAGAAAAAAAAAAGAAAAAAAAAAGAAAAAAAAAAGAAAAAAAAAGAAAAAGAAAAAAGAAAAAAAAAGAAAAAAAAAAAGAAAAAAAAAAAGAAAAAAAAAAGAAAAAAAAAAGAAAAAAAAAAAGAAAAAAAAAAAGAAAAAAAAAAGAAAAAAAAAGAAAAAAAAAGGAAAAAAAAATCCGCACTCATTTGTAATTATCTCTTGTAAATAATCTACAGACCTCTTGTCTATAAAAGGAGGGGCTCCCCCCTGCCTTTTTGCATCATCCATCTCTTATAGTAATGCATAATCTAATCATTCCGGAGGGCCTCTTTCCGTTCATCGGCAACTTGTGTGCTGGGTATATCTTTTGATTGCCCCTTGATCCTTTGAGCCTCCATACTCAAACCTTGATCCGTCCATCTGTGACCTTGATCCTTATCACCAACCATAGCCTTGCTGGTTGAAGAGAATTCTGTCTTCTGGAATTCTTGAGTGTTTTATACCACTCTTGATCCTTTTTTCTGACCATACTGGTCTGATCCTTCCCTGATAATCTTTTTGTATCCAGTCACGTTTGACTGAGAGGTTTCTTTAAGCTTGAAGCCTGGAGTGTTAGACCTCCCTTTATTCTTTAAAAGTTGAATTTTGCCATGCTACTCTTTTTTGGAGTATTATGTTTTCTGCTGCTAGCCATGATCCTTCCAGCTGGTCCTTTAAAGACTTATTTTTTCTCTCTTATTGGCTTAATCTATATTTAATCATATTGACATTTATTCATATAGTTTTCTGCCATGGCTGATTAGTCGTCAAGTGCCTTATGCCCCCTGTGAGGGGCTCTCTAGTTGTCTATTTAAACTTGTATTTTCCAGGACCTTGCAATAAACTGATTGACTTTGTTTCTTTCCAATCTGTTCCTCAACTTTCTGAGTTGAGTAAGAGTCCATGATCTGATCATTGACTCCAACAATCTTGAGTTCCTTGAGAATTTTTGGGTTATTATTGTTCAAATCTGTTATTTCTATGCTTCTAGAGCTTCATAAAAAAACTGCTTTTGTTTTGTTCGGCCACCCACAGTTATCTGGTACCCTTCAAGCGCTTGATTGCGGAGATTTGGGCAGGTTAATTGAGAACCTGGAGGTTGGTTGGGATGGAGTTTATCTTTCCTAATCTTCTGCCAACAACCAGAGTTATTAGCTTTTGGGTGTTGTTACTTAAAACTTCCTTGTTCCTTTGAACTCTGAAAAAAAATTTGACTTATTTTGTTCAAGTCTTTCCCTGCGCCATCTTGCCTCAGATAGTGTTGTTTTGATTGCTACCAACTATTCCCAAACTCATCCCTTACATTGATTCATTATTTGAAAGTTCCTGGATCTCAATTCAGGTTACATTTAAATATTATTGTAACTCTTAGGAGGGAAGCCTAAAAAGCACTTTTCCCTTCCACAGAACTGACTGTGGCTTAGCACCGTTTGGAGTCTTACACAACCATATCTTATATATTTCACAGGCTGCTGATACACAAATGTCACTACTTTAAGCCTAGTTGATCCTCATATTAAATGTCCTACTCTCAACCTTTTTATACTTTGCTATCT
This sequence comes from Puccinia polysora, assembly GCA_025617555.3. Classification (NCBI taxonomy): domain Eukaryota; kingdom Fungi; phylum Basidiomycota; class Pucciniomycetes; order Pucciniales; family Pucciniaceae; genus Puccinia; species Puccinia polysora. Next base: position 9,713,895 of record CM062644.1, read on the forward strand.
TATTTAATATTATTACCTCTAACAGGCCCAAATTTTGGTCCTCTAGTTGTCTATAAATACTCTTCCATGTTTGCTCTCTTGAATGAAAAAATCAGATTTCACCCTTTCTCATCCAGTCCCTCTTAACAAAATCCCCCCTTGAATCTAGTCCCTTCTGGACCCCTTAAGTCAGAATGTATCCTTCTCCTGCAAAAGTCTCTCTTCTCATTTCTCTCCTCATCATCTCTTTGAGCCTTTATTTCAACAGGTTATGAGCCCAGAACTGCCATGATTCCTCAATCACCCCTTCCGCTGTACCTTGTCTGAAAACCATGGAATCCAAAGACTCAAAACTTCCTCTTCTCACATCTGAGAACTTTGTAGAATGGTGCTTCAAAATGAGAATCTCCTTTGAGTAAAAGGACCCTAAAAACTTGTCTCTGGGGAAATAAAAGCCAATTGAGATGACAAGGGAAGATTGATTCCTACTGACCTTGATTCCATGGATTGAGCCCTTGCCATCATCAGTCCCAGAATTGACCTCTCCCTCATATCTACTGTGACTGCCAATGGAGGCAAGGACAATCCTGTTTTCCTTTGGGCCTATATCATGGCCTTTGGTTCCTTCAAAAAGGAAGCCAATTTTTTTGAGCTTTCCATTGTCTCAGCAATACCACCATCAATCCCTCCAACATTGAGGACTCAATCCTCAAGATCAGCAATGCAATCTTGGAACTACAGCACATTGATCTTGAACTGAATGATGAACAGCTTGGCCATCAGATCCTTGAGAAAATACCAGACTTTCTATCCTCAATCCGCAATGCCATCATCACCACTGGTCAGTCTTTGGCAACAGTTACCCATGAGCTTGTCCTTGAAATTCTGGAAAAAAAGCAAAAAAAGTTGGCAAATCAGTCTTTTCAAAGCCCTCAGCATTCCTCTTTATTCAGTGCACCAATGGCACCCACAATCCTTGGGCCACTCATCCTAAGGATTGATTTTTTGCAGAGAATGCCCAACTACTTGACCAATACCAAGGAAACCAAAAAAAGTTTGATCAGAAGGAAACTCCTTGTCATTATGCGGGACTTGTACTTGGAACCCCTCACCATGAAAAAAAATGCTGAACCTGCCGGCAGGTGTAGCACCTGGGTTTTTGATTGAAACCTGTTTTGAATTTCTTGAGATTTTGGGGTCAAACATCAAATTGATTTCTGGATGAACTCAGAAGATTCATGCAGAATATTTATGCAATGCATGGATTGAATTGTAATTCATTCAATAAAAGGAAGGATTGAGAATTCTTCATTTAACTGTAAGACCATAATTTGATTGAGAAACTTTTCAGTGGTCATGAATGGAATTCTACATCATGGGCCATGATTCCCAATGGTACAAAGTTCCGAAATGAGAGGAATCAAATTTTTAGATAATGATCATTTCAAATAAATGGTGCAAACACAGATTTCCAATTTGATTTTAGGATTAATGCGTCAGTTTTTTGAGATGAAATCAAATTTATATTTTTCAATTCTGTACCTTATACACATGTTTTAGATAGATATGTGACACAATACCAATTCCTCTGATTTCATCTTTTACCAATATCCAATACAGTAAAAAATAAGTCCATCTGTCTTTTTATATTTCCTCCTGTTTTGTAAGGAATCACTAGTCCGAAAAATCAGTAATGACAGTTCTTCAGAAATCAGCATCTTTGATATCAACTTACCAAAGAGTTAATTGCCACAACACAATAAATATCTTCGGAATTTTGTGCTTTTTTTGCTTCATAAGCCATGCTTTCCACAAAACCTAATATGTTATCTTGATGTATCACAGATATTGATCCACCTTCTTGATAAACCATTTGAGCATTGAGATAATTGAGGCCAAGGTAGGGATTTCTTGAAGTATCAATTTGTTCCAAAGGAGGAAAGGTTTCAACAATGAGGAAATATTGTGCACATTGTGTTTCATGAAAGATGGACAATACCTTCCCCATCTCACAAGGGCCTTGATTTGATGTTGATGAAAAGGAAATCTGAGAATTACTTTTATGGTAGCAATGGGGTGTTATGTGATGATCATGGAAGAGCATTGATTTTCAAGCCAACCACTCCAGCTGGTCGCATGGAAAGACATTGTATGTTGAGTTATTTTCAATGAATTTTTTTAATTTTTCTTCTTCCAAAAAATTCATTTCTTTTATAGCCCTTGAAACATCACCTGTCTTGGAAGGGTAGAACAAACTTTTCAGATCTGGGAGTTGGTCAGAATTGATCCTCAAAACATTCCAGTTGGATCCAATTCGGTCAACCAAGCCTTGAAGTTTGGCCCTTTCAAGGAATCCATTCAAGAGGAACTTATCAAGGAAACCTTAAAATTAAAAAAACAATCAATTCAAAGTGTTCCACCAAGAATCTACTTTTCAGAAATCTGTTTTACTTACGTGTATTTTTATTTTTTTTACCCAAGGTCAAGATGTGATTTAGCCTTTCTCCTGACCAACATGAAAATATTGAGGAAGGACCATAGAGCTTGATGTCATATCCTGACCAAAATGGATTGTTGGCTTGGGTTTGATTTCAGCTCCCCAATGCAGCAATAATTCCTCCCGGTAAGCAAGAATTAATTCATCCAATTTGCACAACTTGCAATCTGTAAGTTGATGAGACATTAAAAATTTGATGATACCAATAAGTTTAGAAGTAGTTGAAGTAAGCTTTTTCTCCCCCAAGCTGTTGGCTGAGTTCCGATTCCAACCTGGAATCAAAACAAGCACTACATGAATAGTGTACAAAACCAACCATTCAGCAGCCTTAGGAGTACCAGCAGCAGGCAAACCTATGTTTCTGGGCAACCTAGTAATCCAAGATGGAAATTTGATTGAATTGGTACCCTCTTGAAGACTTCTGAGCTCTTGAGTAGTAAGGCACAATTCATTTGATGCAATACTTTTCTCTTCTATCAATGAACCTGCTTGATGTGGATTGCTTTGATCTTCAAAAGAGTGGAAGGAGATTTCCTGAAGGGAGCTTTGCTTGCTCTTCCCAGATTCATTTTGGCTTCCTGATTTGCTTCCAATAAATCTACTGGGATTTTTTCCTGGTGAGGTATCTTTTTTCTTTCCTTTGTCTTTTGATTGAGGCCCAGATTTTCATGAGCTGCTTGTGGATTCATTCTCAAGAATCCTTGGAGAACATCTGAAAGTTGGTTGAACATGTTCAGATGCAGAATTTTCCCAACTTCTTGAGGAGCTGGGAGGATGGAGCCCTGGGATTTTCTTGACTACAACAACTGGTACAAAAGTTCTATGCTGAATATTTGACAAGCCTTCTTGCTGCTGATTTGCCCAATGTTGAACCTTTTCAATTGGATTGGGAGAGATATCTTCAAGGATTTTTGAGAAGCTATCTAGGAATGTTTGAACTCTCCTCCTGGTGACTCTTTTGGTATTTTCTGGTGATAAATAGTGCTGCCATTTGGATCCAGATTTGAGGCTGCTGACTTGACTAATTGTTACACTTCTTGGGTAAGTGTTTTTCCTCCTTTCCAAATTTTGAAGACTTTGGCCAGCCTTGATTTTTCCAATGTAGGTGATGCTGTAATCCGTTAGCATTCCCAAGATGAAGGTATGCATTGGATCAATTATTGTCATGTTTGTTGGTTCCCAGTATGGTAGAGTTTGGAAAATTGTGTAGGGGGGACCATGTAGCTGGAGAATGTTGGTTTTATCATTGAATGATTGAGCATTATTCCAATTCTCTGCCCATTCAATTTGATCTTCATTATTTTTTGATGGCCAAGTCTCCTTTTTGGTGTTCTGGATATCATTCAGCTTGAGGTTAAAGTGGGCACAGAAGATTGTTTCTGAGTGGGATGCAAATCCACCCATTTTACGTAAGGCAGGTGTATCACCAATCAGTGGTAATATGACAGCACGTATTACTCTTCCATTTTGATATTTGTAAGTTTTTGTGAAGAATACTCCTTTCCAAAGATCCAGTAGCTCAGAGAAAAGAGGTGTTGGATTATGATGGCTTTAGGTTCCCTTCTATTCCCTAGTTTCTTTTTTGGTTTCTTTCTATTTTATTATCCTTTTATTTTATTTCCGTTTATCTATTCTTGTCTTAGTCCATTATCATCATCACACGCTTCAACATACTTCCACGCGCGTGAAATTGTGATAGCACACATGCCTATTCATTATAGTTGCAACTTAGGTGCTACTTAAATAACTTCACTCGGACCAGACCAATTCGCTCCTTGCGGGACTCTCCGGTCAATTTCTTCTGATTCATCCTCAAGAAACTCAACCAAGTACAACAACAAGGGAAACAAGATTCGGAACGTCCTGCCATAATTGTGGATTTACTATAATTTGGTGCGATGGCTTAGAAAACTCTCTTCTGATTCTAAAGTCTGACCCAGTTCCTCCAGTCTGCTTATCAAGTCATATACAATCATCCCAGGCGTGTGTAGTGCAACTTTATCCTAACCTTTTCTATAGACCGTGCCCATTTTGAGCTCTTTCATTTATCTAGGCTTGGGTAGGGTTCTAAGACTTCTTCTCTTGGTTTTCTGTGATTTATCCTTGTTCACATCTCTAACCCATTCGTTTAGCTTTTTGGTTTTTTTTTGTATGATCTCTCTTTGAATAATCAAGATCTTACTTTATCACAATTAACAATTGAACAGACCAACCAGAAAGTCCAAGAAGACAGACTCGCTCACGGCCACCATACTCAAAACTACAATAGAGGCTATTTGGCTTCTGACTCAAGACAACTTTTCTATTTGGCGAAATTTTGTCGTCAATATGATGGATCTACAAGAGGATCTCTACTCAAAACTCACAAAAGAAAAAAGAGACGCCCAAGGTAATCCAATAGGACTTAGTCAGAGAAAGAACGTGAGAATTCGGGCTATTTTAAACTCTAAACTCAACACTACTGTTCAAGCTAACATAATTACGCCGGATAACAAGAAAGATGCCCATCAGATATGGGCAGACATCAATGAATAGTTTGCCTCAAACCACGCATCAAATCAAGCCAGGATATTCAAGGAGTTTTTACGTACTCCATTCACCTACTCAAAAATTACCGGTTTTATCACGGACACGAAGACTGCGATAGCCAGACTTCACAAGGTTGGAATTGATCTTCCCACTGACATCATCGCATATCTTATCTTGGAAAAACTTCAAGCAAACATGGATACGGTGTTGCATCAAATTACTCATTCCAAAAGAAAAATTACACCGGAACAAGTGCTTGATCATCTTCGAATGTTCAATAATAATAAATTTATGAACAGGGAAAAAACTACCAACAAAATCGACAAAAATTTGAACTCAAACTCAGTTTCTTTTCTAGCATCTACCATCAAACCATGCAATGAATAGTGGCACAATCCAAAGGCGGCTCACCCAGAAGGGAGATGCTGGAAGTTATATCCGCATCTTAAACCTTCCTTCCCAAAAAAAAAGAAGATTTGTTCCAATTCGACCATGGAAGGGACCTCAGTCAGCTCCTTCCTTACGAGCTCATGTTTCGCTTCCAATCACTTTGTGTCGGATTCAGGATCATCAAGACATATAATATCTAATTCCCAATTTTTTTCTCATTTAGACCAATCAATGACTGGATTTATCTCAACCGCTTCGGGAAGAAACTCTCTGGCTTATGAAGGTGTTGGAACCATGATGCTGTGTGATGATCAATGTCATGAAGTGGTTCTGTCTGATGTTCTGTTTTCTCCTGGTTCCACCTTCAATCTTCTCTCAATGAAATCTCTTGTGCTTGACGGATTTTTCATTGATTTCAGAAGTGATGATATTGTCTTACGGAAGGATAACTGGAGGGAAGTAGGGTTGTATAAATGCAATATACCCGTTGTCGAATTTCCAGGTATCAAACCAAATGAAATAAGTTTTCTTACTCATGATGAATTACTTCACAAATCTCTTGGACATATAAGTTACGGAAGAATTCGACAAAAGCTAGGGTTGCAAGTTAAGAAACTTTCAACGTGCAAAGCGTGTGCTATTAGTAAAATAAGTCGAAGACCCTTCAATAAAAAACACGCACAAGCCAATGGACCCTTCCAAGAGCTACACTGCGACCTGGTTGGACCGACTCATCCATTGAGTACTAACGGGGACTCATATTTTCTGACTATTGTTCACAGCTGCACCAGGTACTTCACCACAATACCTATTAAAAACAAAGGCGAGGCGGCAAGTACTATCAAGTTTTTGATCGAGGTGGAATCCAAAAGATTCGGCTATAAACCTATGATTATACACTCGGATCGTGGAGCAGAATTCTGCAACGATAGTCTCTCTAATTACTGCAAAGACAACAACATTAGACAGGCATTTTCCGACGCATATACACCGCAACAAAACAGTTTGGCTGAACGTTTCAATTGTCTCATCCTCGAATCACTTAGAACAGTTCTCTTTAATTCACAACTCAACAAACGACACTGGAATGTGCTCATTAAGTCCTGTGCTCTCGCTCTCAACCAGATTCCCACACACAAATCAAAAAAATTTCCCTTTGGATTGTTCAAGGGAAGGATGCTAAAAATTGACTACTTCTGTCCCTTGGGAAATCCCGTCAGCTACATTCTTGGTGACAGGCCCTCATTCTCCAAACTCAAACCTTGCGGTCTTGTTGGAAGACTGATTGGTTATAATGATGAACTTTGTCATACAAGATATTAACGGCAGACAATACAATTATAGACACCAAACACGTAACGTTCCTCGACTTTGACTGAAATCTCAAAAGGGTTGTTAACAATCTAGACGTGGAAGACTGGTGTGTAGATCCCACCACAGTTGAATCCGTTAACGGTGGTGAAAGCTTAGATTCTATGCCTCCTCTAAATAACCCTTGCGAAGACTCATCCCTAAATGAAGCCAATGAAGTGTCACCATTGGCAGAACCTGTCGTCGTGAGCAACAAGGTGGACCAATTGCCTCAAGGATCCCAGACCTACAACCTGCGTGAACAAACCACATTAATCAAACCTCTTAATTATTCTTATAGTTCCATTGCAAAAGACACTAATTCAGACTACTCACAGGAAAGATTAACCAAGATTGAGGAAATCGAGTCTCAGAACGTATGGGAAGATACTGATTTCAAACCATCTCACTATCTCAGAACCATGTGGGTCAATAGAGTTAAACCTGCCATGAGCCTCTTGCCGGAAAGACGTAAGTCACATCTATGTATCATGGGGAACCTACAAACACCCGGATTAGATTTTGGGGATACGTACGCGCCTACAGGAAAGTTCACTACTCTCCTTCTCCTTCTGCTAAGCGGACTGGATCTTAATCTCAAAATCCAGCAGTTTGAGGTTAAAGCGGCTTTCCTGTTTGCTCTGTTGGAAGAGGACATTTATATACTCAAACCTAAAGAAAGCAAACAAGCATCCACATTTCTAAAACTCAAGAAATCGCTCTACGGCCTCCGGCAGGCTCCGTCCAACTGGTACAAGACACTCACTGAGTGGTTGGAGGATATTGGTTATGGTCAGTCCAAGGCTGATCCATGCCTCTATACTCACAAAAATTGAACCTCGTCCGTGTTTTTCCATGTTGACGATCTTATTGTCAGTGGTGATGTGAATTGGTTTGAGGAACAGTTTTTAACAAAATTTCCGCAATCATCAGCGCATGAACCCAATAAAATTCTCGGAATGGAATTTTTCAAAGAAGGAAATGCCATTACGCTGAATCAAGGCAAACATTAAAAGAACGCTAGAAAAATTGAACCTCTCAACATGCAAATCAGTTCTTACGCCTTTAACCCCTGGGATTCAGCTGATTCCTGCCTCTCAAACAGACATCGCCGAATTCAACAAGCTGGGAATAAACTTCCAAAAGTACACCGGCCTCCTGAACTATCTCCCCTGCCGTACTAGACCGGACATTTCCGCGGCTTCCTCCATTCTATCTTGTTTCAATCAAAATCCGGGGTTGTCTCACTGGAGGGAGGTCCTTCATGTCTGGAGGTACCTGGCGGGTACATCCTCACTCTTGCTGTTCTTAAAACCTGATGCGTCTGCTCTGCCAGCCCTGAAAATCTACACGGACTCAACCTGGGAGGACAACCCCCACAGTCAAAGGTCTCAGACTGGTTACATCGTTTTTTGGAAGTCGACCCCCGTCGCTTGGAAGAGCAGGAAACAAACCAACATCACGCTTTCCTCCACGGAAGCCAAACTGAACGCCCTGACTTATGGGGCTCAGGAATCTCTATGGATACAATCCATCATATGCAACCTCTGGAGGTGTCCCTATCTTCCGCCCTCCATCTTCCTTGTTGACAACAAAGGTTTGGTTGACAAGATTGAGCACTTTGGATCAAACTCAAAGACTTCATATATAGACATGAAAATGAAGTGGTTGCGCAAACAATCGGCCTCGAAGAATATACGTGTCAAGCTCATTGTCACCAAGGACATGGTTGCCGATTCTCTAACAAAGGCATCAAATAAGGAAGCTGTTCATCTCCTCAGTTCCAGGTGCTTTCAACCTACATTGCACTGAATTATGGGGGGGTGCTGGATTATGATGGCTTTAGGTTCCCTTCTATTCCCTAGTTTCTTTCGTGGTTTCTTTCTATTTTATTATCCTTTTATTTTATTTCCGTTTATCTATTTTTGTCTTAGTCCATTATCATCATCACACGCTTCAACATACTTCCACGCGCGTGACATCGTGATAGCACACATGCATATTCATTATAGTTGCAACTTAAGTGCTACTTAAATAACTTCACTCGGACCAGACCAATTCGCTCCTCGCGGGACTCTCCGGTCAATTTCTTCTGATTCATCCTCAAGAAACTCAACCAAGTACAACAACAAGGGAAACAAGATTCGGAACGTCCTTCCATAATTGTGGATTTACTATAATTTGGTGCGATGGCTTAGAAAACTCTCTTCTGATTCTAAAGTCTGACCCAGTTCCTCCAGTCTGCTTATCAAGTCATATACAATCATCCTTGGCGTGTTTAGTGCGACTTTATCCTAACCTTTTCTATAGACCGTGCCCATTTTGAGCTCTTTCATTTATCTAGGCTTGGGTATGGTTCTAAGAATTCTTCTCTTAGTTTTCTGTGATTTATCCTTGTTCACATCTCTAACCCATTTGTTTAGCTTTTTGATTTTTTTTTGTATGATCTCTCTTTAAATAATCAAGATCTTACTTTATCAATCAAGATCTTACTTTATCAAGAGGCTTGAGTAGATTATTCACTTGGAATGAGGTGCATTCCTTGGGTGTTGGTGTGAAGCCATACACAAAAATATTGTGTGGCTTGTAACACACACTAGGTGGAAGATTAAAAATTGTTAAGAATATTATGCCAAGAGAGATGCTTTTCCCACTGGTCTTGATTCCATGGGGATTCATCCAATCAATGTAAATTCCAAAGACTAGGTTCCCTGGTTCTGCTGTGTAAATCTGATTGGTTTCATCCTTGAATTCTTTCCACAGAGTTCCATCCCAAATATCACAAAGTTTAGTAGGATTAATGGCTTGATGCTCTTGAGGTGCACTGAGTAATTCTTCAAAGCAAGGGAGCAGAAATTTCCTGGAAATCCACTTCTTGAGCAATTGGTACCCAAACTGCTTCAGAGGATAAAATTTAGATTTTTTCTTTTCTTTTTTCCAAAGTTTTGATCCACATGTAACTGGCTCCCCAGCTATTGAATTAACTATATTATGGCATATTGGATAATGCCTGTGTTGTTCCCTTTCTTCATCATTTTGGGCTTCTGAAGAAGAAAGTAATTCATTCAAAGGATAAAGTTGGGAACAATTTTTACAACAGACATTTTCCAGGAGATCATTTGTAATTAAAAATCTTTTTTTCAATGTTGAAAGACTTTTGGGTATTTCTTCTGAATAGTTGGGCTGGCCACTGAGAATTGAGTTCATGCGGATTTTCTCATTTTCCATCTTGATGTATTTCTGACATGCATGGTCACCAATGTTTTCCTCAATACTTTGATGAACCATTTGGAGTGATGAGATGAAGGCACTTGGAGTGTGATATAGAAATTGAAGAGGTTTCATCTCAGATGTATTGTAAATTTCCATATTTGCTGGTGGGGAGTATTGTTTTATTTCACCATAGCAAGGATCTCTTTCAGGGTTTGGCTGTGCATTGGAATCTTCAATTGATGGCTTGAATGTGAAAAATGATAGGATAAATAAGAAATTGCACGCCAATTGCAGTATACATCAAGGAATTTGCTCTTGTGCAAGATTTTCACTTATAGCCCTGATGTTTGCTTCTAGTGGTTCCCTGGTGGAGTTTCTTCTGGTAGTGGATTGGAAAGTTTTTGGTGTCTTTGGGGTTTATGTTTTGCAACAATAACAATTCATCAGTGACCTTGATAATATTGATCAAATGCAGGAAAAATTCAGTCAAATACATTTGTAGAATCATTTGATTGCATGATATGGGTTTGATGTGCTTTTTTGGACCTTTCAACACCATTGTATATATTCCTGCCATGTTCAAAAGTCCTTTGAGAACATTTAGGACATTGGCATATCCAAATGTTTCCAACTCTGTTAGTGGTCTCCATAGTTTCAATTGATTTGGATGATGTGGTAATCAGATTTTTGGAGGTTTTCTGAGATTTATTATATCAAAGGGACATAGAAATGAATCTGAATAGAACTTTTGATTTGATCTTATACCTCCGGGTGAGCTTAAGTATTCCAAAAAAAAAAAGCTTCTATTATGAATATTCATATTCACTTCAATGGGAAAGGCATGGAACAGTAGATTTTGCATTTTGAAAAAGCTTTCAAACTAATACATCATATCAACTGCTCATGGTTAGCCCACCTAGAATACTTAGCCTATCCCATTGTGTTTGGATTCAAATGCAAGTTAAATTGCCTTTATGGAACGTCACATATTCTATATTCAAAGTAATTATCTTATTACAAAACCATGATTTCAAATCATCTTCTTTTGTTACAAAATTTTAATGATGCAACATTTTACAAGGAAAACCCATATTCCTAAAGTTAGCGGGATTTTATTAAATTAAACAATTCACATCTGGGAATGTGTATTTTATATATATTTCTTTCATAAAAAGATATTTGGGAATGTTTAACAAGTGGGTGATCTCAACTTGACTGCTGCACAGTGAAAGAAATGTATTCAGGATATTATGATTGAAAAAAGATATCATGTAGCTTTCCAAAAGGTGGTGCATCAAATATAACTTACTCAGAATTATTAAATGAGATTGTGTATTCTTTCCACTTGTGGATGTTGGTTTTTATCCACTCTTACTTCAATATCTGTTTGGATGTAACAAATTGTTAGAGATTTATTTATTTGAAAATTTCAAGAGATTTAGAGTGTAACCTACATTTTTAACCTCTTCAAGTCAGGGTGACCCCACATCATTGGATTTTTTACATTCAGTAAATCTAGCTATAAATATAATTACAAGTTTCTGGTTGACAAAACAAGAATGGGATTAAAATAAAAATACATGTAGTAATCAAAAAAAATTTCACCAAAGCCAATGTTTCATCCAAACATACTCCTCCATATTTTTTAAAGTACTGATATAAAAATTACACTATTTGTAATATATTTACAATGTTTGTGTGGTTTCCATTAAGCTAGAGGGCTGAGAAACTTCGGTTCTGAGATATGAAACTGCCTCTGTGAGATCAACATCTGGAATTAAACCCAAGGCTCTTTTTTTAAACTGGAGTTATATCCTCCAGAGCTTCCTCACTAAACCAGTTTTGATGTATTGAAGTAGGAATTGTTGGTGGGTGATCACCTCTTGGTGAATTATTTGGTTTAGCAAGTTGACTAATTTTAAATCTTCTATTGCTCTTGATGGGTGGGTTTTTGGTAAGTTGAATGAATGCTTCATCCAGGTAGTGATATATTTGGGATACATGTTGAGCCCTCCAAAAATTTTCATGATTGAACAATTCCTCATCTTCACCCTCAACATCAGATATGAATCCACTGTCCAAGAAAAGAGCAGAAGTTTCTGGGAAAATGTCCATCATTTCCAGCTCAACTGATGTGGTCTTTCAAATTTCTTTTTTGTTATTCTGTATTTCAAAACATGATAAGCAGTTAGTCATTGATCATGAAGAGAAAATTACAAAAGATTGATTTGACACACTTTCTTCTTGTTGAGACTTTGAGATGCAGAAACATTAGATTTTTTGCTTCTGGAGCCTGTTTCTGCCTTGTGCTCCTTCTTCCAAAGAGCCTTCTTTGAGACAAGCCAACAATTTATTATGGAAACCCTGTTTGATGGGGTGTTGTCATTCTCATTTATTGAATATGAAGCAGTCCCCCTGCATTTGTGGAACATCTCCCATGCTCTGATGATTATTGCAGTCAGAGCCAGCAAGATGTTGAATTCTGTTCCCAGTGATAGGTTTATCTGGGAATGCCAGAATTTGGGATCAAGGCCCTGGCATGGGCTATCCATGTCTCATCATGAGACTGAATTTGACCCAAAGCATTAGTTTCCAGGGATCAAGATGTTGAAGTAATATTTTGTTGTAATTGGGGCAAGGCATCCTTCTTCACAAGTTTGAGCTCCTTTTCTTGCTTTTTTGAATTTGAGCTGTACGGGTTGAGCGGGCCAATGCTTCAATCTATTGCATCATTAATGGTTGCCTTCTTCATTGCCACTTAATTTTTTAGGGATTATAGTTCATTTTCAGTTGGAGGATTAGGAATTTTGTTGTTGTCGGAATCCATTCCAAGAATTGATTTTGTCCAATCAACCAAGGACTTGGAAATATCACTTGAAGAAGCGGGGATGCCAAGATTGCGTGCATGGAAAGAGAGAGAATATTGTTGTTGGGCCAAATGTTTTTTCTTCTTTTGGTGTTGGTGGGTTTGAGAGAGTTGTTGTGCAATCATTAAGTAGTATGGGGCAGCAGAGTTGTCAAAATCTTCATCTTCCTCAACACCAGGCATATTGACTTGGTCATCTGGAAGGGGCACTCTTGATGGCTCAGGGGTTGGTGATGTTGGGTTGGCTGGTTTTTTGGAATTTTAGTAACATAAAATAAACACCATGATTTAGAAATGGGTTAGTATTATTGTCATGGAGATCTTCTGCTGGGGGGATTAGTTCTTACCGGGTTCCATGTCTAATTTTCCAACTTAGTAACCATATGACAATTTTTCTGATTTTGTGATTTTGTATTGATTTTTCACAAACTGATAAATAGGAAGTCAGATTTCCTTTTATTGACCTTTGGAAAATTTTCAGAAATCAAGATATTATATATTATGATTCCCCTTTGTTCTCAAATTTTTCTTCCAAGTGGGCAAAGGGTATGGATATAAGTATACTTGGAGATTTGAATGGAATATTCTTCAACAAGGGAAGAGCTCAATTAGAAATCAATTCATGATTGACATAGAAAAGAGACGCTGTGGCTGCCATCTTCCCCAAAAAGTGTGATCATTTTTTTTTGTGGCACTTATGCATCAATCATGAAAATATATAGGAATCCTGGATTCAAATTTGAGTTATTCATTCTGGGAATTTCTTAAGATAATAAATAGGAAGAGCTTCCCATTGCATTTCATGATTTTAATTATCACAAAAAATTTCCACAGAAAGCAATCTTGACCCTTATATGTTTCCAAAAAATTCCTCATTCTCATATCTATGGAATTTACCAATAATTATTGAATGAGAAAATGAGCTCAAGAATTCCAGCCACCATGAGGAAGATCTGGAGTTGAAATATACCAAGATCCAATTTTACATGATATGAACTTCAGACTACTCCTTGCCAATCTTACCAATTTGGTTGTGTTAAGATGAGGGATTTCTTTAGGTTTAATTGCCTACAAAGACCAATGGACTAACGAATGAAACAAGTAAACATCTTGATGGAGTAAAGAGATTATAAATGAAGGACAACGGTTGAGTCTTACCCAGGATGTTTTCTCTAGTATTAAGACGGACGTTGGCAGTGAGAAAGGTAAGGAGAGGAAGCGGAGGAATAACACAAGGAGAATAGGAAGGACACTGAGGCGACAAAAGAAGGAGAGAATGAGAGTGTAGTCGAGAGACAATGAGAATCGTGAATGAGCATCTCACATCTGATCAGCTTAACTGTTTCGAGAATGACGTTGGATTTGGTGAGAAGTGATGTGTTGAGTTTGGTTTTGTCAAGGTTAAAAGATGTGAGGATTTGATTGAATGGGAGCAGGATGTTATTGAAGAATCGTTGAGGGGGGCAATAGTAGCGGTCGTAGGAAGGGAAGATTGAGTTGAAGGAGGAGTGGGGCGAGTTAGATGAGCGTTGGATTTGATGGATCGGATCATGATTTGAAAAATGGCGGAACAGGATCAGGATCGAGTGGTGATGACGGAAGGGAATGGATGGATACTTTGGATTTGGAGATTCAGCACCGGGAGCAAGCCGGGGAAAAGGTCGCGGCTTCTTCTAGTGAGCAGGTAAAGGTCAACACACCGCCGTGATCAGATGTGAGGAGATAAGACGGTAGAAGTGAGGTTGGCAACGGAAGATCTTAAGGCTGCTTTAGTGAGGGAGTTGGCTAACATTTGATTGGAGGGGATGAGATGAGTTATCAGAGAGTGATTGTCCCGCTGTTCTCGCAACCATTTGATCTGCGTGTCGACATGTTTCAGAGCACCATGGTGAGATTCCTGAATTACTAGGTCGTTTAAGGCTTTATTGTTGATGAAGGAGCAGTAGGTGTAATTTGATGAGGGATTCATCTTGTGAAGAAGTTGCAAGAGCCAGATCTTTTCTTGAGTTGCTAGGACTAGAGCTTTGAGTTCTCCTTCGGTGGACAATAGAGAGACTGAGTTTTGAAGTTTGCTATGCCAGGAAACTGGACAGCCGTAAAGCAAGATCAAGTAGCCTGTGTGACTTCTTCGTGATTCAGGGTCGTTGCCGCCGTCGGAGTCGCTATAGACTTCTATTTCGTATTGAAAGGACGGATTTTGAAGACGTAGGGCCATTTCTTTAGTTGTGTTAAGATAGCGCCAGGCGTGTTTTGCTTCAATCCAATGTTGAATGCCGGGCCGGTTGTTGAAGCGAGATAGATTAGACACGGCGTAGGAAAGGTCTGGTCGCGTTCGGCTGGCAATGAAGTTTAGAAAGCCAGTGGATGACCGGAAATTGATGTCAAGCTTGAGGAAGGATTTGTGTTCATCATCGGAGGCGCCAGTGAGTTTGATGTTAGGGGTGAATGGAGTGCTGATTGGTTTGCACTCAGTGAGACCAAGCTCACTCAGTGCGGTGTTGATGTGATTGGTTTGGAGTAATCCATAACCATCTTTGGTGTTGACTAGCTGATTTCCGAGGATCTTGCTTAGGGGTCCGTCTTGCGAGATCTTGAATGCAGTTTTGAGATTGTTCCGAAACTCGACCGAGTTCCCAACAATTAGTAGGTCGTCAACGTAGACAAACACATAGAGCTGGTGGGATGTGCTAATATAGAGACAGGGATCGGCACAGGAAGTGGTGAAACCTTTGCTGAGTAGCCAGGTCTTGAGCGTCTCGTACCAGCTCTTGGGTGCTTGTTTGAGTCCGTAGAGTGCTTTATTCAGCTTGAGGTATGGAAAGGGGGAGTTGTATCCAAGCGGAGTTTTGATGAAAACATCTTCGTCGAGTGGTGCGTGGAGAAAGGCGGACTTGATGTCCATCTTCCATAATGTGAGTTTATGAAACAGTGCATAGACAAGTAGTACTCGCAGTGTTATGATTGAGCCCGTTGGGGCATATGTCTGTCCATAGTCAAGAAACTCTATTTGCTTGAATCCTTGAACACACAATCGCGATTTGAAAGATATTCCGGATTCATCGGGATTTTTCTTTGATTCTGTAGACCCAGACTGTCGTTAGAGCCTTCTTGCCTTCAGGAAGTGAATGACATCCTTCCCATACTTTCATGATCTTGATGCCATCTAGCTCGGACTTCATGGAGTTGATCCAGTTTGAACTTTCTTCACAGTTGGTGGCTTCGTAATAGCTTTTAGGAACGGAACGGGCAATGAATCCATATCGCTGGGGTCTCTGAAGGGAGTTTTGGTCACGAAGCGTAGGTGCAGAAAGGACCAGCAATTTGTCGGCGATTGTATCATCTTCATCTGAGTTGGACTTTGATGATTCAGAGTGCGAGTCGGAGTGATTTGAAGGGGAAGGATTGGGAATGGTGGAGTTATTTGGAGAGTAGTTCTGAATGGGGAAGGATTCAGTGGTAGGAGATGGAGCATCGTTATTAGAATTGGAGAGATCGGAAGAGAATGAATTGGAGTTTAAAACGTCAAGGAGAGAGGAATCGTCAGTAAGAAGAGAATCAAAACAGGAATCAGAATGGGAATATTCTTCAGAGAGAGAAGCAGAGAGGGAAAGATTTTCAAAGATTTTGACATGTTTTGAACGGACTATAGATCTAGATAATGGACAATAAATTCAATAGGAGTTAAGGTCTAAATCGAATCCGGTTAGAATTCCTTCTAAACCTTTTTCGTCTAATTTTCTGGGAGTATGAGTCTGATTGAGGACAATGGCCTTGGATCCCAGAACACGAATGAGGTGTAGTTTGGGAGAGGTTCCGGTCCAGAGTTCGTGGGCTGAGACTTTGGATTTAAGAGACGGAATAAGATTGAGCACTAGACAGGAGCTGACCAGTATCTCATCCCATAGGAAGGAAGGAATGTTCATATCAATCATCGTCGTCCTAGCGGCCTCGATAATGGTTCGGTTTCCTCTCTCAGCAACTGGGTTATGCTGTGGAGTATAGGGTTCGGAGGTTGAGTGCTTGATTCCATTCTCTGAGAAGAAGCTTGAAAGACAATGATTGACGAATTTGCCACCGTTGTCGGAGTGAAAGATCTTCAGCATTCAACCTTTCTGATTGGCGTGCAGCTTGATGAATTTTATTACCTCGTCAGGTACGTCTGATTTGAGTCTGATTGGCACACATGTCTTGAACTTGGACCAGTTGTCGGTGATCAACAAAAAATATCGGCATCCAGTGAGGGACGGTGGATTAATGGGACCACAGACATCGGCATGAATCTGCTCGAATGATTCTTGGCTGGGAGGAAGATGATTCAGGAAGGGTTGTTGATGAATTTTCCCTTTTGCACAGGAAACGCAATCGAGAAGATCGTACTTGAGGTTGGGAAACTCTTTTGAGAGGAGACGAGTTTTTTCAAGATGAGGATGGCAGAAGCGTTTATGAATAGTAGATAAGGATATGAAAGAATAAGAAAGAGCGGGGAGATTGAAGCCTTCGTTAATGAAGAATAGATTTTCTTCAATAACGCCGGACATGATCTGTGTGTTATTGAAAAGGATGGTGAACTGATTTGGAGATGAAAGCGTTAAGGAGCATCCTTTTTGAATGAGTTGGCCTAGGGACACCAGGTTTACAGCGAGATCGGGAACATAAAGGGAGTTTTGAAGGTGAAGAGTGGCCGAGGTAGTTGTAATGTGAGCTGTTCCTTTGCCGATAGAGGAGATAGGGGCATTTGGGTTTCCAGTTTGTACCTCGGTTCCGTCGGGGTGAAGATGAGGGAAGAAATTTGGGTTATTAAACATGCAGTTTGACGCGCCAGAATCAAGAAGGACTCGATTTGAGTTGAGAAGAGGTGACGAGACCATTGCGAACATATAGGCTAGGTGGGCGGATGAACCCTTTTGGGGTTGTGAAGGAGCGTTGGATGGAGTCGCTGAATCGGGACCACTTGAAGAGTTACTGTAGTTGGGTCGGAGATGAGGATAGAGCCACCAACACTTGCTTCGGTCGTGATTGGCCTGAGGATTGTGCCAGGTTGACCTACACTTAGTGGCGTCATTCCTAGTTATCAGAGCTGAGGCGTGGGATCCGGCCATGACCTCGTTTTTGACTTGATTGAGATGACGTAGGACCAGGTCGGCGTCAATCTTGGCTTCTCCGAGTGAGTGGGTGATAGTTGTTTTGAGATGTTCGAGTGGAGGAGGAAACTTGTAGAGCAGTAGATAGGCAGCTATATTGTCGTCCATCTGGATTCCAATCTCGGCAATTTGAAGCAAGCATGATCGGGCGTCGGTAATAAATTTTTCAACTCTCTTTGGGTCAAACTGAAGGTTGAGCAGATTAAAGAAGACCCTGGAACAATTTGCCGTTTGAGAGGAGGCGTAATGTTCATTTATCGATTTCCACAGCTTGATCCCGTTGGTAAGCAGGTGATCCTTGACACAGTTGATGTAAGTACAATTGTCTAGTTTCGCAAGGATGTATCCCACTATTTCAAGATTTACTTCTGGAGGACATTTTTTGGGTTCAGTGGAGTCGAGCCAGTGTGAGATCTTTTTGAGAGAGAGTATCGTGATGATCTTAGAGCGCCACAACGAGAAATTAGAGTCGGAGAGAGTGGGAATTGAGTCCCTCAGAGTCTTGAGCAGAGATTGTGAGGAATCCATTGGCCTTTATTTGTCAAACGTTATTTGGATTGTTTTGGTTGCTGGAACGTTCGGCTTTTAACCGTGTTAAGATGAGGAATTTCTTTAGGTTTAATTGCCTACAAAGACCAATGGACTAACGAATGAAACAAGTAAACATCTTGATGGAGTAAAGAGATTATAAATGAAGGACAACGGTTGAGTCTTACCCAGGATGTTTTCTCTAGTATTAAGACGGACGTTGGCAGTGAGAAAGGTAAGGAGAGGAAGCGGAGGAATAACACAAGGAGAATAGGAAGGACACTGAGGCGACAAAAGAAGGAGAGAATGAGAGTGTAGTCGAGAGACAATGAGAATCGTGAATGAGCATCTCACATCTGATCAGCTTAACTGTTTCGAGAATGACGTTGGATTTGGTGAGAAGTGATGTGTTGAGTTTGGTTTTGTCAAGGTTAAAAGATGTGAGGATTTGATTGAATGGGAGCAGGATGTTATTGAAGAATCGTTGAGGGGGGCAATAGTAGCGGTCGTAGGAAGGGAAGATTGAGTTGAAGGAGGAGTGGGGCGAGTTAGATGAGCGTTGGATTTGATGGATCGGATCATGATTTGAAAAATGGTGGAACAGGATCAGGATCGAGTGGTGATGACGGAAGGGAATGGATGGATACTTTGGATTTGGAGATTCAGCACCGGGAGCAAGCCGGGGAAAAGGTCGCGGCTTCTTCTAGTGAGCAGGTAAAGGTCAACAGGTTGAAGTGCTATTTGAATAATATATCATGTAGACATGGATAATACTGGCACAGTTCTAATAGCATTTTTCATTGATGTGTTTTTATTATAAGATTCTTGAAATCCCCAAAGATGCAAAAATGCAATTCTGGGTACCACACAGATGCAGGTTTACTGCATGGATTGATATTCAGTGGGAATTGATGGTTGAGAGTTCAATTTTGGAAACTGAATAATAGAGAAATATGATGAATCAGGTGTCAGATTTTGCATGGTGCAAATTCTTGGAAATGAGGATTATAATTTTCCTCTTTCCTGAATTGATTTTGACTAAATCTGACCAGATCATATTAGACAAATAATAAAGGGCAAGAAGAACAATGCATGGTTTTCCTACTCATTCTTTTAAAAATGGTTTGATATGAATTCCTGCTACGTCTTGTGAAGAATTCAGAGTGCTGTGTAATTACTGGCTCTTCTTACACCAGTAATTAGTATCAATGACATAACGAAAATTTCTCAATCATCATTCCAAAAGAATATATGAGAATTCAACATTCCTGGATCACTTAGCTAGAAAGAATAAAGAAAAATGTAACAGGGGTGAATAATATCATGGGGAGATTACATTGTGCAGGATTCACATAATTGATTTGTTGGAATAGGCAGGTGTATATCACCAAAGTGTCTGCTTCACCACACCAAATGAATATGAGACATGTCCAGGGAGGTGGACAACTTATCATAAGTTGTCCACCTCCCTGGACCTGTGTGCATACAGGAATCATATTTCAAGGGAAAATCATGTGGGAAAGCTGGAGAGGTGGACAACTTGTGATAAGTTGTCCACTTCCCTTCAACTACATGGCAGAAGGATATTGAATATGCCAAAAGATTGATGATTTCTGGGACAGTGGACAACTTAGCACAAGTTGTTCACCTTTCCAGCTTTCCCACATAATTTTCCCTTGACATATGATTCCTCTATGCACACAGTTCCAGGGAGGTGGACAACTTATCATAAGTCGTCCACCTCCCTGGACATTACCTATACATTGACCATGCAGTAAAGCCACTTCTAATTTGATGGGAAGGTGGACAACTTAGCGTAAGTTGTCCATCAATCCAAATTCATCCCATCTTACATTCCAACCAGTACAAATGTTGTACAACTCATGCACACTTTGAAATCATTTCATGAAATTACTGGTAAGCATTTTGGCACAAAGAGGTGATGTTTGAATTATATACATTGAAGGACATGTTTTACCATATCTGAATTTTTAACCACGTGATCTAGTGAAAAGTTCAAAAATAGGAAAATTTTGGAGTTGAACAGAGGCACTGGCAACCATTTCTTTGGGAAGTAATGAGCAAGCAAAATTAGTAGGTTGTTCTGTTGATTAGATAGCCACTGGAAGGAATGTAGTTGTATGTGAAAAACAAGATCAACCTTACTGAAAACTTTGGGCTGCCAACTGCTGTTAAATCTGCGATTGAGGGGTGGTTCCTCCTGGTGAAGTGGTGCACTTAGCTCAAGTGGACCACCTTACCAGGAAAAATTGGATAGCATTGTTGGTGAGTTGCTTTGAATGATGAATTATTTTTCAATTACTGGTCATTGACTTTCTGAAGATCTGTCTGTTGGAATAAAGCATTCTTCTCTCCATTATTTTTCCCTTTTCCATCTCTTTCGTACTGTTTCAATTCTTTCCTTCTTATTTCTCTGTTTCTTCATTAAATTCTCCATCAATCTGTTTCGTTTCTATCTCCTCTTTCTTACTTCTATTCCCCTCACCACTTTCAATCACCTGTCATGTGCGCGCTTTAACTCACCTCAATCACACCAGTCACATGTGTGCACATAAATGTCACAAATCTTAGTTTGGTTGTACACTACCTGAGGGCAGAGTACGGGCCAGACTGAAGGATCTGTTTCCTCATCCTTCTGTCTGCTCTCAACTCCTGCGTACCCTCAGTTAAGTTCATCTGTCATCTCTTTCACTCTTACTTCATATGTTTGTCTATTCACTCTACTGATTATTCTCACTCTCATATGAAATGTTGATCCTTCTGTCTGCTCTCAACTCCTGCGTACCCTCAGTTAAGTTCATCTTTTATCTCTTTCACTCTTACTTCATATGTTTGTCTATTCACTCTACTGATTATTCTCACTCTCATATGAAATGATGATCCTTCTGTCTGCTCTCAACTCCTGCGTACCCTCAGATCCCAATAGGTTATGAGCCCAGATTGTTTTTGATAAATAACGCGCTAACTATCTCTCAGAAGGATCTGTCACAGTTTGTGCCATCAACTTTGCAATCATGGAAGAAAACCCAAATGTCTCGCATCTAGTTCTCAAAACTCCATCAATCATTCCCTTAAGTGCTCCAGGATCCGATTCAAACTACCTGGATTGGGCTATGATTCTCAGAATCCACTTTCAAGCCTCTGGCGTCAGATACCTCATCAATAACAAATCAAAGAAACCAAGTGATGAATTATGGTCACAAGACAATCACGCGGTATGCTCAGTTATCTCAAGGTCAATCACCCCATCAAATTTTCAGTTCATATGCAAACACAAGGAAAGTGCGGTAGGAATGTGGAATGATTTAGGAGACGCTCATCAGGACAGCTTGTCCGGAGGAAGAATGTATTGGCTACAAAAACTCCTTCTCACCAAACTCAACAAAAAGGAAATGACTGCTCACCTGTCCAAAATTGTTTCTTACGGGGGAAAGCTATTGTCACTGATAACTCCCAAAAACCCATTAACTGCAGATGATCTTCAATCGACTGCCATACTCTTATCCTTACCCAATGACTGGCTTGGATGCGTATCAAGCATGAAAAACAAAGAGTCAGTTCCCTCTTCAAAACTTATCGCAGCTTTAAAACAAGAACATCTATGTCGTCAAACTAGGAATGAAGAGGCTATGGCCAACTCAGCTAGATCACAACAACAATAAGCTTCCTCCTCAAATTGAGAAGCTGAATCAAGACAACCCAGAAACTATTTCTGCACCCACTGTAACATCAAAGGTCACTCCTTCTTGAGATGCACGGAGGTACATAAGGCGCTAGATCAAATTAAGAAAAACAATAATAAATTGAAGAACCGCACCACCACAAACAAATCAAGATCCTCCAAAGAAAATCTGAGTAAAACCAATGCAAATTTCAAATCTGATTCAGATGATTTCTCTGACTCCCAAATTGTAGTCCATGCCAGATCTGCTGTGAGCTGCTCCACAAAACCTCCCCAGATATCACAAAACTATTTCAATCTTGACTCGGGTTGTTCAGTCTTGATGACTCCATATTGCAATCAAATCAGAAACAACAGTCGGGATAGCAAAATCATCCATCTGGCAGATGGCTCCACAATCTCTTCACTCGAGAAAGGAACCATCCTCTTCCCTTTCAGAAAATTGAAGGCCTTGGTTGCTCCAGATCTCTAAGATCCTCTACTCTCCATATCAGGTATCTGCAATGTGGTAGACCAAACCTGATCTATATCCATCAGACTCAATTTTCTAGTATAAATATAATCCCAATCATGAATGTAACCTCAGAAATGGATTCTACACCAAAAATCACCCATGGTAACCCAGCCAAACTACCCCTCTATCTCTCATGGTTTAGAAGATACAGCCAAAATAAATTGTGGACAGCTCATATCACACCCAGGTATCACAAACTAGTGAAAGGCCATAAGGTTATAGTTGGAATCCCTAAACACATACCAGTAACATCTCACCATAACACCTCAACCAAACATACAACCAATCACCTCATCTGTATACTCAGAACCATAAGCAAGACCATGTGTAAACCAAACAACCAGCACTTCAAGGCACCACAGGACTACCCAGCAATATATGCAGGCAGGCTGGACCATGTGTAAACCAAACAACCAGCAGTACAAGGCATCACAGAAATACCCCGAAATATATATGTAGGCAGTCTGGACCATGTGTAAACCAAACAACCAGCAGTACAAGGAATCACAGAACTACACAGCAATATATGCAAGCATCCAAGACCCTGCAGCACCAAAAAAACCACCAGTAGATGCACAGCAACACATGTAGGGAGAAACAAGTAGCACCAGACCAACCACCAGTACTGCACAGGAATATATTGTATCTGCACTTCACAGCGGTTTATGCAGGGCTGTGCATGCATGAAATCCCTGTACCAGCTTTTTCCAACCAGCAGAATTGCCTCAGTTTCATGCAGTGTCTTTTTTCCAACCAGAAGAATTTGCCTCAGTTTCATGCAGTGTCTTTTGTCCAACCAGCATAATTGCCTCAGTTTCATGCAGTGTCTTTTGTCCAACCAGCTAAAATGTCTCATGTACCTGTATCCCACTGTAACAGGGGAAGCCCCAGGGCACCCTCAGGGGCAGCCCTGAGCATCCCCTGAGGACCAGATTTTCTATTTAAGGAGGGCCTCTCTGCCCTATCCAGGTTGTATCCCCCACTACCATCACCCCATCTCATCAGCCATTTGCCACCCAACCATCTGTGGTCCTACTGTGATATATAAAAAAAGGAGACTGTCAGTGTAACAAAAAAAAGGGGGAAATCAAAAGACCAATTTTATAACCTCATCAACATTGAAACCACCCCATTAGGTGCTTTGAATAAGGGTTCTTCTGTGACCTAAATATTCAGCACCAAATTAAAGAAGCACCACCCTTCATTCAATAAATAACCCTTACAAAGAAAGAGAGCACAAACAAAAAGGGACTACCAACCCTTTTCCTCTACCCAGCCCCCTGTGGGTAAACCCACCCTTGGGTCCTCTCCTGAACCACCCCTTTGATAAAACCCTTGAACCCTTTAATATTGGGATATTGGTTAAGATCACACATATATGATCAACCACTAACCAATAAGCCAATACATCTGGTCCATTCTTCAACAACCCTACTAATAACAATTAATAACCAATCAAGGTCTGATCTGAGACCTATATTAAGTCTCAAAGAAACCAGCCATTAATTTAAATAAATTATTGTGCAGACTTGCTATGGTACTAGAAGGGCAGGCAATTCAAAACCACTCTTAGTGTTACTAACAATCTAAAGGAGTAAAAGTAATACTAAATTCCCCTTCAAAGACTTCCAGCAAGCTATTTGCTAAATTATTTACATAATCCCACAGGAGTCTCTACAGCAATTCTGGCATGATGGTTGTTTTCCACAAGGACAGCTGCAAGATCTTTGAAAAATCAATCTCCAACATAAATCAACAACCACTTCAAACAGGATACAGGAAGGGAAACCTCTACTATCTACCACAATTAAACGTAAGCAGCAAAGAATCAACCCACTCAAGCATAAGTCAAACCTCTGACAATAGTCTTTTTGGTTATCATTGTAGGTTATCTCACTTAAACTTGAAATATCTTCAGAAATATCTCAAGAAACACGGAATAACACCACAAACAAAGAACAAGAAGGAGGTCCAGCAGTGCGTCACATGCATTCAATCAAAAATGGCAAGGCAACCTTTCCACTCTTGCCTGAGCTATTGTTTTTCAAGAAAGGGAGAAATCATTCACACAGACGTGTGCAGTTTTGAAACTACCTCCAGGGAAGGATATGGTTATTTTGTCACCTACATCAACAACTTCTCAAAAGCCGTTTTCGCCTATCCCATTTGCCTTAAATATGATGTCTTTCAATCCACCAAACATTTTATTGCCTTTTTTGAGAACAAATAAAACGCAAAGATTACCTCAATAAGATCAGATAACGGTGGCAAATATCTAAATCAATCCATTAAAACCTATCTCGCAGAAAAAGGTATCTCTCACAAACCTGGTCCTCTACACTCTCCTCAACTGAATGGTAATGCCAAAAGAACCAACCGCACAATATCAAACTTAATACAATGCTCTCTTCTTTCGTCAAATCTGCCAAAATCTTTCTGGGAGGATGCCCTCAGACACAGCCTTTTCTCTTTCAACTCATATCTGTGCAAGACCTCAAAATGTTTTGTCTCTCCAAAGTCCATCCTCAAAGCTCCCAATGTAGAACCTCAACACCTTCACCCATTCAGATGTCTTGTATGGTACAAAGTCCCTGAAGCCAACAGGAACAAGTTGGATCAAAAAGGTTGGCCTGCCATGCTTCTCTCCTACCTGTCGGACCACGCTGGCTTCCATCTCTTCAATCTCACCACCAAAAAGGTGATCAAATCCAGGGACTGCCTATTTGACAATTCCTGTTTCCCACATGGATCCCCTCCTACCAACGATTCATTTTCTCAGTCCACCGTACCTATGGAACTTCCTTGGCCTGAACCACCTCCGGATATTCCATCAACATCTCCTTCCCCGTTTTTGGTTCCAAGCCCATCTGAAGTCCCTGATCCCATTCCCGTATCCGCCCTTTCTCCTGATGCAATCTCCCCTGACTCTACCTCCAAATCATCTCCACCCCCATCCCCTCCTTCAGTCATCAACCCTAACCCTTCAGTCGTCCCCACATCTCTACCTTTTTGCTCCTCCAGCCCTGCTCCATCCAATGACTCCATCATCTTCCCCCCGCTTGTTTTCCCCTTGTCATCTCTGCGGATGCCTCCGTCTCTTCAACCTCCCTCTCCACGTTGATCCTCCCGTACCTCACGCCCCCCAGCCCGCTACAGGAATTTCTCAAGACATGCCTCTGTTAAGGACAATCTCACCGCCCCTAAAACCTGGAAACAACTCCTGCAGTCTCCTCATTACCGTTGCTGGATAATCTCGGCACAAGAGGAGATGGCCTCACTCCAGGGAATGAAGACATGGACCCTAGTCCCGCCACCTAAAGGTCAAAAAATCATTTGCAGCAAGTGGGTTTTTAAAGTGAAACGGCGTCCGGATGGCTCCATCATCAAGCTGAAGGCCAGGCTTGTTGCCATGGGTTTCACCCAAGTCCGCAGATTGGATTTCTCCAAGGTCTTTGCTCCCACTCTCTGGCTTGAAACTCTCTGGCTCCTTCTAAGTCTTCTAGGTCATAAGGGATGGGTCGGTTGTCAGCTGGAATTCAAAACAGCCTTCCTGAACAGTCATCTTGAGGAACCCGTTTATATGGCTTAACCACCCGGTTTTGAGGATCCTAACCACCCTGACTGGGTCTGCAAGGTCACAAGGGTGATATACAGGCTTAAGAAGTCCCCTTGTCAGTGGAACCTTGAGCTCAACTCCGCCCTCCTATCCCTTGGTCTATCCCACCTGCCCTACGATCCATCCTTATACTACAAGCTATCCGGCGGTGAGCTGATTGGGGCCGTTAAAGCCCACATTGATGACCTTGCCATAGTCGGCACAAATTCATTTATCACTTCCTTTATTGGCGCCATCAGCAAGCGGTTCAAGGTTGGCTTGGATGAAAATCTTTCCCTCTTTCTCTCTATCTCAATCATGCAAGACCCCGACAGTAGGGTAGTGTCCAGCTCCCAAAACCACTACATTTCCTCTATTATTATCTCTTTTCTCCCCAATGACAATATCACTGTCCGTACTCCCACAGACTTGCACTTCAAAGATCTCATGCAGTGCGCATCTGATTCTCCTCCATCGCCACCCCAGTACAACCAACTTATAGGTTCCCTCCTGTGGGTGTTGCAATGCACCCGCCCCAATGTGGCATTTGCTGTCAACAGACTGTCCCAATTTCTTCAAGACCCATCCCTGCAGCACTGGAACGCCGCTCTCCGCATCCTCTGCTACCTCAACCACTCCCACAATCACCGCCTCACACTTGGTGGTCCCTCCGTCAACCTGTCGGGCTATTTGGACTCAGACTGGGCCAAAGACAAAGGAGATTGCAGGTCAACCTCTGGTTATACCTTTTGTCTTGGAAAAGAGGCTATCTCATGGAAATCCAAGAAGCAGCCTACCGTCTCCCTCTCCAGAACCAAAGCTAAATACAAGCCGCTCTCCAATTCCTGCAAGGAAGGGCTTTGGATCCGGAAAATGCTATGCGAGCTAAGTCTGAGCAAAAATTCACCTGTTCTGCTTCTCATTGAAAAAAAAGGTGCTGAGGCACTTGCCAAGAATCCCAAACACTATTCCCGCACAAAACACATTGACACTTGCCACCACTTTATTTGCAAATGCGTCAACCGCGGTGTTTTCATGGTTGGTCATGTCCCCACAAAAGACATGCTAGCAGAGATGCTAACCAACCCTCTGTCCCGTGTTCTTCTCAAAGCTCATCAACAGATTTTTTGTCTCTCAGGCTTTGGCTAGCAAGGAGGGTTGCTGGAATAAAGCATTCTTCTCTCCATTATTTTTCCCTTTTCCATCTCTTTCTTACTGTCTCAATTCTTTCATTCTTATTTCTCTGTTTCTTCATTAAATTCTCCATCAATCTGTTTCATTTTTATCTTTTCTTGCTTACTTCTATTCCCCTCACCACTTTCAATCACCTTTCATGTGCGCGCTTTCACTCACCTCAATCACACCAGTCACATGTGCGCACATAAATTTCACAAATCTTAGTTTGGTTGTACACTACCTGAGGGCAGAGTACGGGCCAGACTGAAGGATCTGTTTCCTCATCCTTCTGTCTGCTCTCAACTCCTGCGTACCCTCAGGTAAGTTCATCTGTTATCTCTTTCACTCTTACTTCATATGTCTGTCTATTCACTCTACTGATTATTCTCACTCTCATATGAAGTGATGATCCTTCTGTCTGCTCTCAACACCTGCGTACCCTCAGATCCCAAAAATTTCTTGGAATTTTGTGCATTCAAATGATTTCACCTTGTTCCCTGCCTGCCTCTATCAAAATATAAAAATTGGTGATATGGTAAGGCACTTAGTCTTACTGTGCCATCCTCTGAAAAAAGTTAGAAGTCATTGTTATGCAACAAAATAAGGTTTTGTCCCCATTCACACTTGAGGAAAAATTAAATTGTGAAGATTTTGAAGTTGCAAGAAGTTTATATTGAGTAGTATTGCAACTGAATTGAATTTGCAAGAAATACATGATTTTTCCTTGATTCTTTTCAAAACATGAGTATTTTTTGGGATAAAATCCAATGATTCCAAACCCTAATGCCACTTTCCAAAAAAAGAAATTTGTACTCAGTCTCTAACTATATGGAAAACCTCTCAACTTATTAACTTTTTCCAATTGGTCATGCTTCAGAATGTTTGTGTGTCTCTAAAAAAAAAGGGCCCCAAAAAGGATTTATTTTCCTGTAATTTGACAAGAATTTAGAAACAAATGTTGTAAGCCAAATGTTTTGAAAGAATCATTAGATAGAATCATAAACTCCATCTCAATTCAATTAGCAAAGATCAGTTTAAATCAATCCCATGCCATGGTGGTCTCAATCCTAGTCTGAAAACAAATCTCTGGTAATGAGCCAAATCTCCGTTGCCCCAATGATTTCTGCCTGTAACCCTTATATCTTTTTGGTTATATTATCTGGTTTGTTCTGGCTCTCTTGTTTCCTGTTTCCCGAAATTGGGTTGTAGAACTTCAAGTAGTTATTCTGGAAGCTCAACTTGATTCAACCATACAAACCCTTGCAGAATATCATATGCTAAATTAGAAAACTTGCAGGATGTATCTAGGTGTGCAAATGAAACATTGATATAAATTTGGAATTTAATTCATTGTCATCATCCTTCCATCTTTAATAAAATCACTGGCTTGGGGCTAATAATTGCCCTGAATCATTAAAAATTATAACAGAAAGTGGAAAAACCCATCTCCACTCTTGAGAAAATTTGAATGACCAATTGGTCCCCCAACCATCTTTGTTAGGAATTTTCATGAAGTTTACCATGTAGTCTAGGCTCTTTTGCTTTTATTTGCCTGTGCTGAAAGCCATCAAGGGGAAATTTGGACTGGTAAAAACCTTTAAAATTAACTTAAATCAGCATGGCTTATTCAAATGGTTCCAAACAACCATAGATTTGCATTTTTTTGTTGTTGTAAACTTTTTTGAGTGGGAGTGGGGGATTCCAAGGATCATAGATGATAAGAATGAATGAATTTTCTAGATAAAAGAAGAAAAAAATAGGTTTTGCATGACATATGACTATGATTTGCACTGAAAATCATCAGTCATGTTCCAATCAAGAGCTCAAAACATCCCACAAGAGTTTGGGTCATGGCATACAGAACTAATCAACCTCTCAAAAGGTTCAACTGCAGTGGCTGAATTCAACTTTCTGGGGTCTCTGAAAGTGCCTGAAAAGTATCTTGCCCTTCTGAAGTTGTGCATTTCTTCAAGTGGTCATGACCTGCTTGGTTTGAAATTATAAATAATTTCACTTCATCTGGTTTGGAGTGTCTATCTTTTTGAATCCATTCTCAACTGATAAGCATGAGGAGATCTTTTGTGTTTTTGTGAGAGACAGTCCATTTTGACATTCTCATCAGCTTCTGGTAGAGTAACATTACTATCATCCAGTGCTGTACCTAGGAAATTCAGAGAATACCAAGCAGGGGTTGAGGTGAAGGATGAGGGTGATTATAAATTACATGGTTTTTGCGAGTTATGGAAGGTTCACTAGATTAAAAAATGACTGAAAGAAATCATTGGTTTTCAAACTACAGATTTCCACATATTATTATTTCCTGAAACACCTAGAGATGCACCAAAAAACATCAATACCCATATGATCAACTGGATGGTGGCCTAGGGAGGTGGAAAACTTGGCCTAAGTTGACCACCTCCCAATGAATATTTCCCAATTTCCCCAAATGAGCTTGGTCTCAGTCCATAGTTTGGGGAAGTGAAAAATTTTGAATAACTAGTCCAGCATGTTTATTTCTGGGAAAAAATTGCTGGTACTGAAATGCCCATGCTGGAAAATATCTTTTATCCAAGAGGATGAATGAAAACATGGACAAATTTAAAAGAAAATGGGTAGAGGTATAGGTTTTTCTGATGCTTGCATGTCCCTGACAATATTCTCTTCACCTTGCTTAGTCATTGAACCCATCCTGAAAAAATGATGGTAGGAACAAGGCTCCAAAAATTAAATGTGGTGAAAAATATTCTTCAGTGGATAAAAATTGAAATATTTCATACCAGTTAAATATCTTGGGGATGATTAGATATGCTGGCTTATCAATTATACATTGTGAGAGTTCATTGTAACATGGATTTAAAAAGACCCTAAAGTTATGAATGGTAATTATTTTTTTAAGATAACATTGATTTTCTGGTACAGTGGCAGTTTTGGTGGACACATGAATGAATCAGCACATTTGAAAATCACAGAGAAAAATTGATTGTTCTCACCCTGCAGAATCACACACATACTCATTTTCTGAAACACCCAGAAATGATACAAAAACATAACATCAATTGTCACATTATAAAGTGTGTGATGGCTCAGGGAGGTGGACAACTTAGGCTAAGTCATCCACCTCCCTGAGCCATTATGATCCCAATTCCAAAAAATGGTTGGCTCTTAGTAATTGGTATGGCAAAGTGGACAAGTTATGCTAATTTTTCCATCATGTTTGTTCCAGTAACTAGTTGTTACTGAAATGCACATGTTGGCACATAACTTTCATCCAAAAAGATAAATTACATGGAAATATTAGAAAGAAATTTGGTAGAAATAAATGATTTTGTGGCTCTTGCATGGCCCTGAATATATTTTATTGATCTTTCTCATTGGTTGAAGAAACTTCCCATAACCCAAAATATTCCGTATTTCTCATGTCCCAAAGGTCACAGATATGTTGGTAATTGTTGATTAATTACATCCACCTGGTCACAGTGGGAAGTGACCATGTCTATACTTAAAGAAAAAGCTTTCCAGCATGAGGGCTAAGTGGATCAATTCTGGCCACCGTGTCATGTAGGTTTGTGGCCACCCACAACCACCACCAACTGGTTGTCTGAAGGGACATGGTGCACTTAGGCTAAGTGCACCATGTCACCAGAGGTTTATGTGCATAAATCACTATCATGCAATGGAAGAGTTTCTGCAGTTATTTCAATGAATATAAATCATAACATGAATTATAAATACCACAATGTTTATCCTCAAGAGCAATTGAATTAATTCTAAAACAATTTGACATTGTTGTTCTATACATTACAACCCCACCTTGATCAATAGACCAATAGCTCAAATTAAATGGTAAATTGATCAATGCCATAGCTGTTTATGAATCTTGTAATCAGGCAGATTCACAGGGACCAACAACTATGAAAAATTTCATGTGTGTTTTATTCTGAACATTTAAAGTAAAAAAATATAAGGATGCTGGGTTCATTGGAATATTCAAATTATCAAATTTTGTAAAGTTGTTGCACGTATTCATTTGGAGTGTAAAAACAGTGAAATAACCATTGGAGATGATTTTCTTTAAAAAAAATTATTTAACACCACAAAAAAACTAGTGGCACTTGCTAGCAAGTGCCATCAAGGAAGCTTTGGTTGAAGCTCTGTCCAATCTCTAGTTGAAGGTATTTTCATTCTCTAACATGTTTTTGGTTCACAGTGACTGTGCACAATGCAGATTGACTGTGCACAATGCACAGTGACTGTGCACAATGCACAGTGACTGTGCACAATGCACAGTGACTGTGCACAATGCACAGTGACTGTGCACAATGCACAGTGACTGTGCGCAATGAACCGCAACTGTGCAAAATGCACAGCAACTGTGAACAATGCAGAGTGACTGTGCACAATGCAAAGCAACTTTGCACAATGCAGAGTGACTGTGCATAATTCACAGTGACTGTGCGCAATGCACAGCAACTTTGCAAAATGCACAGCAACTGTGCATAATGCACAGCAACTTTTCATAATGCACAGCAACTATGCACAATGCACAGCAACTATGCACAATGCACAGAAACTGTGCACAATGCACAGCAACTGTGCACAATGCACAGCAACTGTGCACAATGCACAGCAACTGTGCACAATGCACAGCAACTGAACACAATGCACAGCAACTGTGCACAATGCACAGCAACTGTGCACAATGCACAGCAACTTTGCACAATGCACAGCAACTGTGCACAATGCACAGCAACTGTGCAAAATGAACAGCAACTGTGCAAAATGCACAGCAACTGTGCAAAATGCACAGCAACTGTGCACAATGCACAGCAACTGTGCAAAATGCACAGCAACTGTGCACAATGCACAGAAACTGTGCAAAATGCACAGCAACTGTGCACCATGCACAACAATTGTGCACCATGCTCAACTGTGCACAATGCACAACAACTGTGCAAAATGCACAATGACTGTGCACAACACACAATTACTGTGCACAATGCACAGTTATTGTGCACAATGCACAGTTACTGTGCAGAATGGCGCAATGCACAGCAACTGGGCACAATGCACAGCAACTGTGCACAATGCACAGCAACTGTGCAAAATACACAGCAACTGTGCGCAATGCACAGAAACTGTTCACAATGCACAGCAACTGTGCAAAATGCACAGCAACTATGCACAATGCACAGCAACTGTGCGCAATGCACAGAAACTGTGCACAATTCACAGCAACTGTGTGCAATGCACAGAAACTGTGTGAAATGCACAGAAACTGCGCACAATGCACAGGAACTGTGCACAATGCACAGCAACTCTGCACAATGCACAGCAACTGTGCACAATGCACAACAACTGTGCAAAATGCACAGCAACTGTGCAAAATGCACAACAACTGTGCAAAATGCACAGCAACTGTGCACAATGCACAGGAACTGTGCACAATGCACAGGAACTGTGCACAATGCAAAGGAACTGTGCACAATGCACAGGAACTGTGCACAATGCACAGGAACTGTGCACAATGCACAGGAACTGTGCACAATGCACAGGAACTGTGCACAATGCACAGGAACTGTGAAAAATGCACAGGAACTGTGCACAATGCACAGGAACTGTGCACAATGCACAGGAACTGTGCACAATGCACAGGAACTGTGCACAATGCACAGGAACTGTGCACAATGCACAGGAACTGTGCACAATGCACAGGAACTGTGCACAATGCACAGGAACTGTGCACAATGCACAGGAACTGTGCACAATGCACAGGAACTGTGCACAATGCACAGGAACTGTGCACAATGCACAGGAACTGTGCACAATGCACAGGAACTGTGCACAATGCACAGGAACTGTGCACAATGCACAGGAACTGTGCACAATGCAAAGCAACTGTGCAAACTACACAGCAACTGGGCACAATGCACAGCAACTGTACACAATGCACAGCAACTGTGCATCATGCACAACAATTGTGCACCATGCACAGTCATTGTGTGTTTTGCACAGTCATTGTGCATTTTGCACAGTTGTTGTGCATTGTGCACAGTTGTGCATGGTGCACAATTGTTGTGCATGGTGCACAGTTGCTGTGCATTTTGCACAGTTTCTGTGCATTGTGCGCAGTTGCTGTGCATTGTGCACAGTTGCTGTACATTGTGCACAGTTACTGTGCATTGTGCACAGTTGCTGTGCATTGTGCACAGTTGCTGTGCATTGTGCACAGTTGCTTTGCATTGTGCACAGTTGCTTTGCATTGTGCACAGTTTCTGTGCATTTTGCACAGTTGCTGTGCATTTTGCACAGTTGCTGTGCATTGTGCAAAGTTGCTGTGCATTGTGCATAGTTGCTGTTTATTGTGCACTGTCACTGTGCATTGTGCACAGTTGCTGTGCATTGTTCACAGTCACTGTGCATTATTCACAGTCACGTTGCATTGTGCACAGTTGCTGTGCATTGTGCACAGTTGCTGTGCATTGTGCACAGTTGCTGTGCATTCTGCACAGTTGCTGTGCATTGTGCACAGTTGCTGTGCATTGTGCACAGTTGCTGTGCATTGTGCACAGTTGCTGTGCATTGTGCACAGTCGCTGTGCATTGTGCACAGTTTCTGTGCATTGTTCACAGTCACTGTGCATTTTGCACATTTGCTGTGCATTGTTCACAGTCACTTTGCAATGTGCAAAGTCAGTGACTGTGCATTGGAGTGTCAATAAATTTTGACCTGAGCTTGGTTGGAGCTTGACCTGAGCTTGGCCGTACATTGGACAAAAGTTCTTTGATGGCACTTGCTAGCAAGTGACATGCAGATTTCTTTGGTGTAAAAAACATCTTTTCTGTAGTGAAATGAAAATCATGATTATAAATTAATTTTGTGATATTTAAGTACCTAAATATAAAAATTATTGCCTAATTTTACTTTTGCTTTGAGATAAATAGGAAATGTTTTGATTTAAGTGGAATTGATGAAGGATCATATATAGAAATTTTACTTATTGAATATGAAAGCTATTGCTCTATTATTATTCTATATTTTGGAATTCTAATAAGATATTCTGAAATTATTAAAAAGAAATATTGAAAATAATCTTATTCAAATTCAAAAATATCCTCTGGATCTGCCTATCTGATATTGAATAGATGAATATAATGTATCTTGGTTAGATGACTATTCATTGTTAAATTTATGCATATTTCTTATTTAAGATTTATTCACAACTGTTGGTTTGCATTATAATCATATTTTAAAAAAAATATATGGCATGGTATGTCCATGCCAAGCTTTTTATGTCCAATGGCCCAAGCACAATATCATGGGTTCTAACCTTCCCATAAGGCAAAAACCCATGGGCACTTGCCCTGGGCTCCCCATGGAAATGGCCCTAAAGGGCTCCAAGAGCTCCAGGCCCCGGGGATGCCAAAATGGGGCCTGGAGCGATCGTAATTGCATTGGTCGTTTGCTTCCATCCTCACAGACGCGACCAACTGCTGGTCATTGAATTAGCAACAGGGTCGCCAAAAGCAACCATGTCGCGGTCTTGCAGGTTTCCAGGGGTCTGGGAGATGTCTGTGCACCTCAATGGGCCCTGGACCCCTGCTGGTCGCTAGCAAACACCAAAGCAAATGCGTCAGAAAATGCGTAAGCAATTTGCAACCAAATTGCAAACTCCCTGAAGGGTTTGCATGAGCAAGCCTTGCTTGTGAATCGCAAGCAAAACAACAAGCGCTGGCCAATTGACGATGGGTCCAGAGGCCTTTTCAACCATCAACCAAGCACACCCAATCCACCATCCCCAAGAAATCCCAAGGAGTCCACCCAGGAAAGTTTCCAGCCTATTTTTCAATGATTGAACTCGTCTGAACATGTAGACTGATTCCTTTTGTTCTCTACTGGTATCTCAAACCTTTCAATCACCTCTCAAGCATTCAGCCATCAAACCATGCTCCAATCAACCTCATCATAAAAAAGAATCCCTCCATCAAACTCCTTCAATTACCCATTGACTGCAACACATCTCTTCCACCTCTCACTAATCATCACTGCATTTCAATGGTAAGAACTCATGTACCTATTTCAATCTCTTGAATCCTTCATCTTCATCAATCCAAAACTGACTTCCCTCTTTCTCTTCTTCACCATTCTTTTTTCTTCTTCTTCCAATCATAGCACGTGTCTTCACCCAATCAACTCAACTTTTATCATCACATATCAGCTCCAACAACATCCATTCTTGTATTCATCTTTACAGTAAGAAGAAAGGAAGACATCAACTTATAATCCAATGATCCTTGATTGATTCCCTCTTGTCCTTGAACCCATCTTTAAACCATTCATCACATCCTCATCATCATCTTTGAAAGTTAACCATGGATCAAGTCAACTCCAATGCATTCACCCAATCTCAAGCCCACCTGTTTCCAGTGAAAACAAATAATGAGGATGTGTCTTTGAAAGTGGTTAAAGGTAGCATCATGTATGTATTTCAATCATCATGAAGGATTTTCATATTAATAACTTTAACCTCTTGCTTTTATCTCAATCCTTTTCCCTTGTATTCCTGTTGGTGCTTTTGAGACAACATTTGGAGTGATGATGAGTCATTGAATCTAAAGCATCATCAGGAATAAAGCCAAGATTGTTCTGTTTTTAGGCCACCACCACAACCCTTAATTCCATCCATCCCATCCTCATCCATAGCACATAAAAAGCATCAAAAAGCTAAGCGTGATTATGGCAATAAGGAGTGTGTATCTGAGTCAATCTACTTCATCACCCTGAAGAAGGGTCTAAGTCCATGCCAAGTAGTAGTACCACAAGTAGGACTCCCAGTAAATCTATAAGTGGTTTGCAACAGAAAGTACCAACCCTATGTGGTGCTCAAGTATCATTCATTGCAGCAAAGACCATATAAATGGCTAGCAACTCAATTTTCAGAGAGGGTACAAGATCTCTATGTGGTGGAAAACAATCGACAGAACCTGAACAAAACCAACAAAAACACTAAAACAGGATCTATTTTTGAATTGGCTTTTTTCAGGGCACTGACCAAGGATATTCTGCAGGTAATTGGGAATCACCACAAACTTGCTAATCATGTCTTTGTTGACTGAGTACCATTCAACCATATTTCTAAATAGGAATATATGCAAGGAGACAGGATATGAACCCAGACCAAATAGCAAATGATGATCTGTTGTGGTCTAAGCTTCCAGTACATAACTAACTTATTTTCAATAGAATACAATGTTTATCCAACACTGCTAATGTGAAGAACAAGGAAGTATCAAAGGAGTTCAAAATTCCAAACTGTATATCTCCAGAGTGGAATGACCAAAGGGATTCTTTTCTTCATGCTTCTAATGTTATTGTCACTTTTGATGACTTTTCCAATGTTCCTTGTACAGATCAAGAAGATTTGAATGGTTATACTTACGGTTTGTTCTCTTATATTGAAAAAACCTACTGGAACCCCAATCTCTCCTCCCTCTCAAGAAACAGGCCATGGTCTCTCCTTTCCAACTCTTGGTTTCATAGTTGATTATGCATAAGCTGGGGGCATATTAGAAATTTATGGCAAACTTCTGTTTTTACTCATCAAACTACTTTTCCTCCACTGAGCCTTCAAACAACTGAACATCATACTCATTTTGTTTGGTTCTTCCAAATTAAAAAAAAACTAGCAATGGCTGCTCTTAAACTTCAAAATTGTTCTCCTTCTGAAATTGTAACTAGATTAAATGGAAAGAAGGCTAGATATTGTTAAAGATGTGCTTCAATGTATATAATTCAAATATCACCTCCTTGTGCCAAAACACTTACCAGTTAATTCATGAACTGATTTCAAAGTGTTCATGAATTGTACAACATTTGTACTTGTTGGAATGTAAGATGGGAGAACTCAGGGGAGGTGGAGGACTTAGCATAAGTCATCCACCTCCCCCGTCTCTCCACCGGGATTTCACAAGCCATGTGATTCCTGTATGCACACATGCCCAGGGAGGTTGATGAATTATCATAAGTTTTCCACCTCACTCGACATGTGTGCTCACTGTCCCAGCAATCATCAATTGATTTGCATATTCGAAATCATGCTACACATTGTTGAAGGGAAGTGGACAACTTAGCACAAGTTTTCCACCTCCCAATCTTTCCCACATGATTTTCCGATGTCACATGTTTTATGTCCAGGGAGGTGGACAACTTATCATAAGTTGTCCACCTCACTTGAAATGAAATTTATATGTATATGTGATATGCAGGAGAGCGGAAACTTTGAGAATGCCCCATGCTATTTACACAAATTGTACTATGTAGATTCTAAATAATGAGCAACTGTCATTCATATTACACACATGTAACATTTGACTTTGTTTTTTAGGGTATATAAGCCACAGCTCCTTCACCAAGAGGTCTCAGTTCATTCTGATCTTAACCTCATTGTCCCCATCAGATTTGAACCCCATCATCTCCAGCTTCTTCACCTTGAAAACTTTGTTGATTATACCATGGCTGATTTCCCATGTAATTGTTCAAATTGCCTGGGTCCCTTGTTGTCTAATACTTATTTGAACTGGTATGATCAATTTTGAGAACAACATGCTCTTAATCAATTGACTGCACTCCTTAATGAGGAATATGTTGAAAGATCCCATAAACAATTATTGCAGTCAATGCTTGATTTTTATCAGAAAAATTAAAATGCAAAGGTGTAAAGGATGAGGTGAAAACCTCCAGAGATCTTTGTCTGGTTGAGCCTTCAACTGAAGAACAACAAGATCCAACAATAGCTAATTGTTCAACTGTCCAATAAAATCACAACATACCATTGGTGAATGATGAAACACAAATTTCACAAGATCATCCTGCCCCCAAGCTTACAGTGGTTCCAAAAGAGCTCCCAGCCAACTAAACCAGTGAGTTGAGAAAATCATTTGATGCAACAAAGTGTTTATCAACAATTATCCAAATATGCAAAGCTAATACATTCCGATATCTCCAGGTTAACCTGAAACATTAACTGAAGCTGTGCCTGTGGAGGATCCAGTTCAAGAAGCTGGGGTTATTGCACTTGATATTTCCCCCTTCCAGGGCTCTGAAAATACCCCAGTGCTGCACCCAGAAACACCAGCTGAAGGACCCCGGATTGCTCCAGGAACCAGGGCATCTGCCCGGCTGGTTTCCCAAGCTGCTCGACAAGCAGCTAGAAAATCCCAATCAAGGCCACCCTCTAGCTCTCAAGAATCCTCTGACTCCTCTGATTCCCACACAGAATTCACTCGCTCAAGTGATGGCCAACCAGAGCAACTGGGAGTCATTGTTATTGAACCATCACCCAGGAGTCCCACACCTGCACCCACCCTAGTCCCAAAATCCCCTGAGCCAGTCAGTTTCCTATTTTGAAGGATATGCTGTATAATAAACCCAAAATTGACTTCCAAATTAATCTTCCCTTTCTGAATCAGAGTGGCCAATTGTCCCAACTGCCCCTGGCGTGCAAGGTGCTGAAGGCACAGGCACTACTGCTCACAGAAATCAGGATAGAGATTAGAGGTTGATTGCAAATGAGGAGGGGATGTTGAGTAAGGAAAATGATGAGGAGATGAGTCCAGGAGTAAGGCTCTGAAGGATTTGATGGGGGAATCCTGTAAGAGTAACACCAGAGGGATAGGTGAGGTGAGTAAGGTAGGGTGGTTGGCTTTCTTGTGCTGAGATGACACCTATTGGATGAGGGACTAACCAATAAGAAGTAGTATACTAATTCCTTGGGGGAATTAGTCCAAGGGGAGAGGAGTGGCCAGTATATGTGAGAGCGGAGAGGAGGCTTTGAGGATTGGATGACTGGTGCTGGGTTGGGAGGTCCATGGCATTACATGTGGACTAATTGGGTTGAATGTTGCAGATTGACAGATTGAGTAATGGGCCTGTCCAGGAAGGTCATGTACTGAGCTGGAGTATGGGTTGTCCAGCCAGGAGTATGTACTATGGTTTTACTGTATGTACTTCTCATGCTAGATAGGGTTTGAAGGAGAGATGAGGATGCACCAAGCCATAGAGAGGTAGAGGGTGTGCCTGGGAGATTACCTAAAGGCTGCAGGATATGCAGGGGGATACTTCAGGATTTTCAGTAGTGGAGTGTGATTGAGCTGGGCTGAGGTTGGCTGAGGGCTGAGTAAGCCGGAGGAGACTGAGTCAATTTGGTTATGACAGTACCCCCCCAGAAGAGGAAGGGGTAGCTCCTGATACCCATAAGAAGAGGTGAGAGTAGTTTGAGATCTTCAAGATGACTGAACTATCTTTTCCCCCACCATATCCATGACCATTGCCACCTGATACCTGTCCATCCCTTTCCCCTTACAGTAGATCTTCCACCCCCTCATTCAGTATGGAAATCACCAACTTTTATCACCCTGTCAACCAGTATTTTCCTCCTTGTTCCCGGTGTGCAGAGACTGACAAGATTTGCATCACCAGCATCACTCCCAAGTCTGGGAAGTGTGAGTATTGTTGACAATACAAAAGACCCTGTTCTGGAACACACGACGCCAGAAGGATAGTACTAGGGCCTGTTGTTTGGGTGAAGGACGAGTTGTGTCCCAACTTCGAAGTGAAGGAGGCGCCAGACAATTCAAGCATGTCGCTAGGCGTGGAGAGTAGGGTAGGGGCTTCAGACAGTGAGGTTTTTTTTTTTGTCGTTTAGATAGGCTGACTCCAGCCGTGATCTTACTATTGTAGTGGAGGTGCTGAAGGAGAAGATGAAAAGACTGGAGAAGCGCCGAACGGAATTGAGAAGGAAAGGACAGCTGGCGTTGGACGGTACGTTGAAAAAGGGAGAGACCAGTTTGAAAGCGATGGAAATGCGTTGGGGGACCCCTTATTCATCTTTGATTAGTTTGATTGCGGATTCCGGGTGCGTAGGGGGTCAATCAAACCTTTGTCAAAGCCAGGCCGACCCGGTCAAAGACGGTCAAACCACCGTTGAAGCGGTTGAAGCAAGCCAAAAGGTGGTCAAACCAATCAAAGTTTGAAAAGGCCGAATCAAATCCATCAAAGTTCGACGATCAAAGGTTGAACCTGTCGAAGTTTGACAATTGAAGGTTGGTGCTGTCAAAGTTTGACGGTGAAAGGTTGAAACGGCCAAGGTTTGAAGGCCCGGGGTCGAACCCGTCAAAGTTCAACGCAAGGTGGTCAAGGTAAATGAGCCGCGTAGAAGGGTGGTTAAAGCGGTGGTGATCCAGTCAAAGCATGGGCAAGGTAGCGGAGAGGGGATTGAAGAGGTGTCAAGGCGTTGAAGAGACGTTGAAGTGTGAAATTTGAAAGTGGTTTGAACCGCCGGGAACGCCGCCGCCGCCTCTATTGAAGTCAAAGTCAAACCCGTCAAAGTCAAAGTTGAGGAGGGTGTCAAAGCGGGGCGAGAGGAGGACAAGGATGAAGATGCTCCTGGAGAGCCTGACAATGATGAAGAAGAGGAAGAGGAAGAAGAAGAGGAAGAAGAAGAGGACTAAGAAGAGGAAGAAGAAGAAGAGGAAACAGGAAAAATGGAAAGGGAAGGAGGTGGAGTGGAGCAGGGTAAGGGAAAGGGTAAGGAAGTTATAGAATTGGAGGATGATTCCCCCGGCCCTCAGTCTGTTGGAGAGTTGGTCGGGAGGTTACTGGCTGAGGATGGAGTGATAGGTGGATATAGGAAAGTGACCCAGGGGGATATTGGTTTTTATGCTTGCTCTAGAGGAAAAGTAGTTGGACCCATGGATGCTATTGAAGATGATCCAGTGGGGGACTTGAAGGAGATTGAAAGGCGTCTTGGGAGGTTTTCAAAGGATTCCAGGAGCAATGCAATTTTTGGGTTGAGTTTGAATAATGGGGAAGAAGTGGAAAAGAAGGAGGCAAAAAAGGAAGTGTTGGCAGAGCTAGAGGATTTTTTATCTTTTTCTGGTGTAACATATGAGTTGGGAGCTACTGCTAAAGATAAGGAGGAATATGAGGGAAGGAAGATAAAATTTGCTAGTGTTTGGGTAGCTAAAATTAATGATTTGATTGATAAGATTGAAAGGGAGTGGTAGATGGAAAATTTGTTTGTTTTCTTTTAATTTTATGGATGTAGATGGATGAAATGGAGATAGGCTTGATTTGGTTTATTGTTTTGGGAGAGTGGGAGTGAATTTTTTTGAATTATGGAGAAAGCACGAGGAAAAGGATGGAGTTGGTTGGGGAACCAGAATGGCGATTATGAGGGTTTGGGTTTGGAAGGATAGAGTGCGTGGAAGTCGTGGAGGAGGTCTGAACAGTTGGTGAGATTGGCTACTGGTTCCCATGAGGTTCTTTCAGAGTCTTCTAAAAAACCTTTCCATTTGACTAAATAGAGGAGTTTGCCACATCTAATCTTGGAGTCCAGGATCTGAGACACTTCCCACTCTTCCTGGCCATCAATCTCCACTGGTTCTGGGGGCGGATGGTGGTTAGGAGAGTCTGGGTCTGAGGAGTAGGGTCTGAGAAGGGAAGCGTGGAAAACGGGGTGGATGGAAGACCATTGATCAGGGAGTTGGAGTTTGAAAGCATGAGATCCTATACATTCAATAATGAGAAAAGGACCCAACCAATGCTCAGAGAGCTTCTTGGAAGGTCTTTTAGTATTTATATTCTTTGCAGATAACCAAACTTCATTCCCAGGAGCAATACCTTTTGGAATGTCTTTTCTATTACGGTCAGCATAGTACTTATACTTATCCATAGAATCTTTTAATTCTTTCTTTAATTGAATCTGTTTCTTCTGAATCTGGTCCAGGTATTGACTGGCAGGTTGGTTGTCAAACACATGCAGGAAGTCAAAGCTTGGGTGTCTTCCATAGAGGGTAAAGAAGGGTGATTGCTGGGTAGAAGTGTGGACACTGTTGTTGTAAGAGAATTCTGCCAAGGGGAGCCAAGTATCCCAGTCGTCCTGATGGTAACTGATATACATTCTGAGGTATTGTTCTAGTACTTGATTGACTCTTTCAGTTTGACCATCTGTTTCAGGGTGGTAGGCTGTGGAGAGATTCCTTTGTATCTGTAATTTTTCACAAAGTGTTTTCCAGAAAGAAGAGATGAATAGGGAGCCTCAGTCACTTATGATGTCAGCAGGTAGGCCATGTTTGGAGAAGACATGACTGATGAAAAGGTTAGCAAGTTCTACTGCAGTCAGTGTACCAGTTTTTTCATTGAAGATAGCCATCTTAGAGAAACGGTCCACCACAACAAGGATAGAATCAAATCCATTGGAGAGAGGGAGTTGAGAGATGAAGTCCATAGAAAGAGAGGTCCAAGGGCCATCGGGGATTGGAAGAGGTTTGAGAAGTCCTAGTTTCTTTTCATGACTTGCCTTGTTCCTGTTGCAAAGGTAGCAGGCTGAAACGTAGTTCTTGACATCCTTTGAAATTCCATTCCAGGAGAAGGACCTCTTGATGAGGTTGAGGGTCTTCTGTTGGCCAGGGTGACCTGCAAGAGGAGAATCATGTCTTTGATAGAGTATTTTTTGTTTAAGATGGTTAGCTTGGTCAGGTATGACCACTTTACCCTGTAACAGGAGTAAGCCACTAAAGGGGTCTAAGGAGTAATCAGTTACTTCTTCATTCTTATTCAATCTTTTAATGATTCCCTGAAGTAACTTGTCAGCTTTTGGACCAGAAGTCAATTCACTCAGTTGATTTTCAAGTTTATTAGCAGAAATAAAAAATATTTTAGAAGCTTCAACTTCATCTTGTTTCAGAAGCTGTTGAAAATTTCCAGGATTCTTTTCAGAATATGGCGTTCCCCCCGCTGGATACACATTGTCCCAACGTGACAGGATATCTGGGATGGTTGAGAGTTTTCCAGGCCTGTAAGTGATCAGAAAATTGAATTCAGAGAGGAATTCTTCCCAATGGGCTTGTCTTCTAGTAAGGACCTTGGAAGACATAAAATACTTCAAAGAGGAATGATCAGTTAGCACTTCAAAAGGGTCAGGAACGCTCAAGAGGTAGGACCTCCATTGCTGGAGGGCAAAAACAATGGCAAGGAGCTCTTTGTCATGGATTTCATAGTTGAGTTCAGCACTGGACATTTTTCTGCTGTCAAAGGCAATAGGGTGTTTAGTGTTATCAGCAGTAACCTGGTGTAGGACCGCTCCCAGGGCATAGTCACTGGCATCAGTCTCAAAATAGGTTCTCAGAAGGTGATCAAAATGGCGAAGGACTTGAGCTTGGGTAAAAACTTGCTTGATGTTTTCAAATTGTTGCAAGGCTTCAGGAGTGGGTTGAAAGGGGAGCTGTTTCCAGCAATAGAGGTGAGGTGAGAGACCTGTTTGGAGTAGTTCTTTATGAACCTGCAATAGAAGTTAACAAACCCAAGGAAAGACTGTAAAGCCTTTCTGTTTGTAGGAGTTGGCCAGGTAAGGATGGTCTTGACTTTGTTGTTGTCCATAAAGATCCCATCCCCTGAGACCACATAGCCCAGATAGTCCACAGAGGGTGCATGGAAGTCGCACTTGGAGGCTTTTGCATATAACTTGTGTTTTCTGAGTCTGGTCAGTACTTCACACACCTGAGGGATGTGTTCCTGTAAGTTTTTTGAGAAAACCAGGATATAATCAAGGTAAACCACCACATAAATTGTGAGGAGATCAGGAAGGATGTCATTTATAAGATTTTGAGAAGAAGCTGGGGCATTGGTCAGTCCAAAGGGCATGACCAGGTATTCATAGCTTCCAAACTGAGATCTGAATGCTTTTAGGTGTTTGTCTCCTTCCTTGATGCGCAATAGATTGAGGGCGCCTCTGAGGTTGATTTTGGTGAAGATGGAAGAACCTGAGAAGACAGTCAGTAAGAAAGTCATTGGAGGAAGAGGGTAACGGTTTTTCCTGGTGACAGCGTTAAGCTTGCGGTAGTCAACACACAACTGCAAACTCCCATCCTTCTTTTTAACAAAAAGAACAGGTGCCCCAGTGCTTGGAGTGCTGGAGCGGATGAAACCTTTCTCTACATTCTCTGCTA
Source organism: Puccinia polysora (assembly GCA_025617555.3). Taxonomy (NCBI): domain Eukaryota; kingdom Fungi; phylum Basidiomycota; class Pucciniomycetes; order Pucciniales; family Pucciniaceae; genus Puccinia; species Puccinia polysora. The sequence goes on from CM062644.1 coordinate 9,758,379, forward strand.
TGTAGGCCTGTAGGGTTGCCTTTTCACCTTGAGATAGTGAATAGATGGGCTCAACTGGACGGAGTGGGCCTTCCAGTTTGATGTGGTGATTGTAAGCGCGGTGAGGAGGAAGTTGATCTGCTTTAACCTCGGAGAAAACATCTAGGAAAGAATGGTAATCAGCAGGAACTTTCTCCAACACAGTTTCTATTTCTTCAGGGTCTTTGTCAATGTCAAACTTGTCCCAGTCAGCTGAAGCATTCTTATGGGGAGTAATAGAAATGTTAGAAGAGGTGAAAAATTGCATGATATGCAAGGATGAATCCCTAGGTTCCTCCTCCAGAGGAATGGTCAGGGGATCAATGAATATCCAAGCAAGGTTGGAAATTGTTGAACTCAATGGAAATTGGATGGGGTGTTGAGGATGCAAGGGTTCTGAAGTGAAGGGGAGTGCAATGGACTGCAGTTCCAGAGGCAGAGTGCGAGTGGAACCAGTTGAAAGTAGGTTTGCCATGTTGAGTTCAAAGGATTGGGAAAAAGAATTGTCAGTGGGCTGGTGTCTTGGGGTGATCAGCCCCATTCTCCAGTTTAATTCAGGATTCCAGTGGTGAAAAAAGTCGATCCCCAGGATGAGGTCTTCTGAGAATGGTGGGTCAACAAGGAGGAATTCCCATTCAAAGCTAGGAAAAGAAGGAAGAGAGACCACCCAAGTTGCCTTGTGGGAGATTAGTTGAGAGGGTGACTCATTTGGACTAAAATTGAAAATAGGAATAGGTTTGCCCAGAGGTATGGGCTGCAATGAAAACTTTAGAACCATGGTTTTAGCCATTACAGATTGAGTAGCACCTGAATCAATCAAAACACTATAACTCAAGTCCTGGTGAAAGAGAATAAAACGTAAGCCTTTGGAAAGTGGGTCAGAGTAGTATTTTTGTATCTTTTTTACCCAAATGTCAGTGGGGTGATAATCCTGGAGTACAGCAGGAAAACCACCTAATTGTTTTTTGGCTTGGGGGTGGAGGAGGAGTTGGTATTGGAGGCAGGCTTCTTTTTTCAGTCGTCTGTCTTGTGCTTCCCTGCACAATACATACACAGTCCCTCCTTCTACCTTCTTGCCTTTTCTTCAGCCTTGAGCTTGCCATCAGGACCTAGGTCCAAGGTGGGCTTGGTCTGAGAGGATTTTTTCTTTGCAGATTTGTCTTTCTTCTTGGCCTTACCCTTGCCCTTGTCAGACTGGGAAGAATTGGCTTGGGATTGAGAGGAATTTTGCTGTTTAGAGTGGCTTGTCTGGGAAGACTTCTCCTTGAATCTTTTGAGGTACCTGGTATCATAGTCCAACACTACATCCATAAGGTCTTGAAGGTTGTCTACAGAACCATCATAGCTGGCTAATTGATCCAGAAGTTGGGCAGGGAGGCTTTGGCGAAAATGGAAGTAGAAGGCTCTATCCCCCATCCAGAAAATTTTGTCATAAGGGAACAAAATTCTGTGATGTGGGTCAAGGCATACCCAGAGTCCTTCATCTTCAAGTTTGCAAGTTCCTTCTCTGCCTTGGCCATTTCCAGACAATTGCCGAAGAGAGTATGAATTTGTTCTGTGAAGTGTTGCCAGGAGTTGAGTAGGAATGAGGGCTTTTGATTGGTGAGATGGGCCAAGTAGGGTTGAATCCAATGGTTTGCGTTCCCAGTGAGGTAGGAGACAGCAAACAGAACTTTCCTTTGATCCACACAGAAGGTCCCTTTGTTGTTTGCAAAGATGAGTTCAAAAGCTTATAGGAAGGGCCTGAGCTTGGTAGGGTTATTGCCTTCAAATTTGTCTGGCGGATTCATCAATGGGGCTTTGAAGGTTCCTGAGTAGGAGGTACTAGTCGTTGGGGGTTGAGAGAGTTTGGCCACTGCTGAAGTCATGGTTTGAAGCAAGGCTAGGAGAGTAGGGTCCACAGTTGTAAGTTGAGGAGGTTGAACTGGAGGAGCTGGGGTTGCAGTTGAAGCGGAAGGTAGGGGGGCTTCTTCCTGAGGTCCAGAGGTTGGTGAGTTAAGATTGCTAAGGATCCTCGAGTCGAACCCTGAGTCCTTGCTTTCTGCCTCCTCTTCCACATCCTCAGGGAGAGGGATTAGACTGGGATTGTACGATGGGGAGTCCAATTCATAACCTGCTTGGGGATATTGACCTATCACTTGATTAATAAATGGTCTGACAACAGGAGGAGCAGGGGACAGAGAAGCTCTTGGAGGAGCTGGAGGAAGGATACCAGTGTCCATGGTGTTGGAAGCTGGTGCAGGGAGGTTGGAAAAGGTCCTCCCTCGTCCACAGGATTGAGGAGTAGATTGATCGTGGTCTTTCATTTCTATGGTAGAACCACGTCCTCGGGCAGCCCTGGTAAAAGGTGGACTGGTGATGATGGAAGGTCGTGCACGTCAAGGAGGCATGTTTTCCAAGTATGCCGTAGGAGAGTGACCCAAGAAAAATACCCAGAGAAAATGAGGGAGAAAATTTGGCCGCAGAAAATATGTCTTGAACTTGTACAAGGTTCCGTTGAAGTCAAAGTGTCAAAGTCAAATTGTCAAAGTCAAAGTTCAAAGTCAAAGTGTCGAAGTCAAAGGTCAAAGTCAAAGGTCAAAGTCAAAGTGTCAAAGTCAAATTGTTGAAATCAAAGGTCAAAGTCAAAGGTCAAAGTCAAAGGTCAAAGTTGAAGGTCAAAGTCAAAGGTCAAAGTCAAAGATTGAAGTCAAGGTGTCATTTGAGGGCCAATTCCAGGAGAGGGGTTGAGGCAGATAAATCCCGCAGGGTTTACCTTTTGAAACGTGGAGGCCACACACTGTTTAGCTCTATACCACGCACGCCCACAAATATTGTAGGTAGTGTTATCCAGGAGATGAAATGATTCTATTGGGATATAGAGGTGGGTAGTAATCGAGGGGAAGGAATTAGTATAATGTCACAACTTCCCCTGGCGTGCAAGGGGCTGAAGGCACAGGCACTACTGCTCACAGAACTCAGGATAGAGATAAGAGGTTGATTTCAAATGAGGAGGGGATCTAGAGTAAGGACAATGATGAGGAGATTAGTCCAGGAGTAAGGCTCTGAAGGATTTGATGGGGGAATCCTGTAAGAGTAACACCAGAGGGATAGGTGAGGTGAGTAAGGTAGGTTGGTTGGCTTTCTTGTGCTCAGATGACACCTATTGGATGAGGGGCTAACCAATAAGAAGTAGTATACTAATTCCTTGGGGGAATCAGTCCAAGGGGAGAGGATTGGCCAGTATATGTGAGAGCTGAGAGGAGGCTTTGAGGATTGGATGACTGGTTCTGGGTTGGGAGGTCCATGGCATTACATGTGGACCAATTGGGTTGAAGGTTGCAGATTGACAGATTGAGTAATGGGCCTGTCCAGGAAGGTCATGTACTGAGCTGGAGTATGGGTTCTCCAGCCAGGAGTATGTACTATGGTTTTGCTGTATGTACTTCTCATGCTAGATAGGGCTTGAAGGAGAGATGAGGATGCACCAAGCCATAGAGAGGTAAAGGGTGTGCCTGGGAGATTACCTAAAGGCTGCAGGATATGCAGGGGGATACTTCAGGATTTTCAGTAGTGGAGTGTGATTGAGCTGGGCTGAGGTTGGCTGAGGGCTGAGTAAGCCAGAGGAGACTGAGTCAATTTGGTTATGACATCCATCTTCAACACTCCAAAAACGGAATGCATCTGATGCCAGAATCATTACTAGGGATATGGAACAGAGAACTTTGAGGCCAAGGATTGAGAACCCTTCATTTACCCAGTATCTCAGCCTGGAGGCCAGGCTAGTAGCCAAACTGAAACCCAGTCCCAAATCATTGGGCTAACATCAAATCCTGGCTCAAATCAGCCTGGTCAGTGGAATTATTTTGTGATGAAATGAAAATAATGGCAGCTAATTCTATTGCATTGTCTAGAACTTTTTATTGGCTTGACTAAGGAAGACCTGTTGAGGTTGTCATACTGGGAAGAATTAAAGGAAAATGCAACACCTTTCACCTATTCCAAAATTATCAGCAGTACCCAGTTTCCAATTACCAATACCCTTAACCTTATTGGCCAAAGGATCCTATCAAACCCCCCCCCCAATTCATCAACAATCTTAAAATCATTAGATCTCTGTTTGACACGGTGCAAAGAGGGTAAATTTTCATGATTCTGTATTCCACTCCTATGAAAATAAACTGATTCTTACTTTTTTATTTATCAGAAAAGATTTTGCTGGGAAAAGATGATGATGTTTTTGTTGGAAACACCTTCCTAAACACAAACTCCCTCTCTCATTCCAAGAAGACAGTGAAGCTCAATATGATTCCCCTCTCTGAGATTCTAACTTAAACCAGAGCCAATATGTGGGGCATACATGAAACTGAAGCACACCTTGAATGACATCATAGCTGTAGTCTCACACAAAATATCACAAAATATCCTCTTCTTGATGGAAGGCATTGACGGGACTTCAGATGAAGCTTTACTCAAAGCACAAAGATACTTTGCCAACCTGCAAGCAACTGTAATTGATTATTTCACCTTTGCTCAACACAACAGGTCAGGTGCTAACCAGGAAGCCAAGATGAATGCTGGAAGAGGTGGCCTTAATACTGTTTTTGAATATGTTGTTTCCCTGGTCACTGGGCTCATCAACTTACGGCTTGATGAAAAACAAGATAATCAGCAGCCTTTTATGTCAAAGGAATTGGAAGAGAAGAAGAATCAATGGGCAACCAATTCCATAGCATGTGTTTCACACATGTTAGTTTTTGGTCCTGCTGCTATATGGGTATGTCCAGGAAATCAACAAGTCATGCCATAGTGGAATTCTGGCATGCTCCTATAATTTGGCAGTCTTGTTCTTGAGTCAAGGTTGAAGGCTGGCTTGCCTGCCGATCCACTCTGGGGCCAACTTGGTAACACAAGGGCATATATTCTTGCTTCCTTCCAAGATATGGGCTTTATTAAAGACCAAAAAATAAACTGGAGAGATTTAATTAGAATTTTTAGTGAAAGATTTTCTTATGAAAAATTGGCTGAGGTCCGTCTGGAGGATATTTTGCTGGTTACTGACTATGATCTGGGTAGCCACTTTAATACTGTCTGGGCTGTTGAAACAACTACCTCTTCTCATTTAGTTGAAGTTACCTCAGAACCCCAAGCTTCCCATAGTTAATTCCGTTGACATTTTAGTAAATTAGACTCTTAGTTTTTCCCAATGTATAATTCTTGTTTTCAATTTTTTTTCTGATCTTGACATAATCAAATTCTTCACTTGGAAACCTGGTTCTTTAATTCCGTTGAAATTTTAGTAAATTAGACTCTTAGTTTTTCCCAATGTATAATTCTTGTTTTCAATTTTTTTTCTGATCTTGACATAATCAAATTCTTCACTTGGAAACCTGGTTCTTTTGGATGATTGAATGCTTCATGATCATGCTGCCCTTGAAGCTTATTGACTAAGTTGCGGATTTGAAATTGAAAAAAGATTAAGTGTAGCCATCTAATTTCAAACCAAACCCTACATTTTTGGAAGATAATTAGATTATTTTCTCATTACATATTTCTTTCCATCATCTGCTGCAAAGCATAAAAATTGTGAAAAAATCTTCAAAATTTTTCTTTAAATCAAGAATAGCAGAGTTTTTGTTTACAAATTAATTTGATATTATGATTTTATGGGAGTCAAAACCCACTCAATGAAGAATTGCATTATTTTGTATATTAAAAAAACCATCAATGGAACATTGAATTGATCCAATATTTTGGGCCGTTCATATTAAAATATCATGTTTAGTTTGCCCCAACAGCATTGATGTTGTGTGTTTCTCAAACACTCATACAAAGGTGATGTGCAACTCAAAGAAAGTAGACATGACACCCTGCTTAAAAATTACTGGATATCTAAAGAAACTGCTGTTCAATATTATGATTGGTTTCTTAAAGTAAATAAAACAAAGAAAGGGATCATATCATGGCTGTTTTTAGTATACATAATTTAATCAAATAAATAAATATACCCAAATCCATGAAAATATCTCTCTTTCCTAATTTTAAGTTTAGCTGTTATTTTGGTTTGGTTATCAACATCAGTAATCCACAATACCTTCATTTATCAACCAATCATTCATTTCTTAAGAAATGAATCAACCAAGGAAACTTCATTTCAATTTTAATATCATCTCCAAACCCATAGATCCAATAATATTCAACATTTCTGCTTCAAAATGCCACAGGAATTTCTTAAAATCTGTCCAATCATTACCAAAGTAATACAGTATGTAATACTCTTCAATTACTGTATTTAATGCATATAATTCTAAGCACCAATGAAGATATCCATACAATCTATGCATAGGTTTTTTATATATGGAATATTTAATTTGAATTCATGCAATAGTATAGTTCCTTTTCATTTCCTATAAATATCAAACCAAAATTGATTTGTAACCAACTTATCAAACCAACTCATACCTCACAGAAAACACATATCCAATCCATCAATTGCTCCCAATAACCCTGAAACCTCAAGCAAAGAAAATGGCTCTATTATCCCATGAACACAAAGAATGGTTGGAAAAAACACACCAACATATTGATCATGAGCTCAAGGAAATAATTGAGCCATGTCCTGAAATTCAGGCACCAAATGAAATGTGGATGCATGAAGAGCAGAATGAAAGAGTTTGGGTTTGCAGAATTCAAAGAATAATTGACAGGGAGGTCTTAGAATTGCACATTCCAGAACAATTAATACCAAATGTCTGGCACCTTTGGATGGAGAGGCGTGAATTCCTTGGAAGGTGTAACTAATTATGCTTCAAAAATCATATCAGATTTATCATTAATTTCTATTTCTTTTACAGCTTTTCCATTGGTGGTCAATAGGAGTTTCAATTCCAATGGACTTTTAGATGTTTCTCATCAATGATTACCAGTAATTTTCACAATTATTGGATTCTCTACTTGATCTTTCATGAAAATTCCACCTCTTTTCAATTATAACCCAAGGGTTGACAAGAACAGAGAATGATAAGTGCCTTATCTCAAAGTCAATGCTAGAAAAATTCTTTTTATGAAATGAGGAAAGAAAACCTCATCTTTGCTTCATGAAGAAATCAATAATACATGGAAGTTTGTCAACTATGGAGTGTCTGACCTTTTGATAATCTTTAAATTTTCAAGTCCAATTCATGTTTTGATATGTGGAAAAATCCAATCAGATTTATTGTCCATTTGTTTCCTTCTAAAGTTAATTATTTAATGCTATGAAAATCCATGGATTTTTCCAATGAATGGGGTTTGCTACCTCAAAGGTATCAAATCAAAGTATTTTTCGATGAGATCACCTGATTTTGATCTCAAAAGAAGCTTGAAAAATTCACTATGAATTTAAATGAAAGAACCAATTTTTCATAAGCAGCTCTCTTTGAAAGGAAATTCAATCATATTTGGCTTAAAACAAAAATAAAAGTTGAAAAATAAAGCTTCATGTGTGTTGCAAGGAACTTGAACTCTTCTTGTGAAATATTGTCCTCTCATGAACTCCAACCCACCCATGAAGGTAAACACAAGTGGAGGGTGGTAAGATTTTTGTTTATTTATGCAGTCAGGTTTGATATGTCTCAAGAGATTTCAGTTTAATATTCCAAAGTCATGTTTAACCGAATAAGATGAAATGGTTTCATTACTTGAAAGAAAGTAAGAGCATGATTTTAATCAAAAAATTAAATTCTATCTACTTTCAATTCCAAACATTTTATCTAAAATGTGGTAAATGATCAAGATATGAAGTTTTCATACCATTATTGATTTAAGAATATTACCTTGGCCCTCTTTTCAATAAGGGAGAATTTGAGCACTCAAAATATCAGATGAATCCTTGTAAATTTGCATTCAAAACCAGAAATATTCAGTTATTAAGAAAACTTTCAATATTTTCTTTACCTGTAGCAGGTATCAAAACAGAGTCACAATCAGATTTTACTGCAAGTTGGATCGCAATTGCACCTCTCAGTTGCATTAGAGGAAGCTTTTTTTTTCAAGCATTTTCATACCAATTCAAAATTGAAATTTGACTCCCCATGTAAAAAATGATAAAAGCATTTCATCAATTTCAATACTAAAACTGGGTAAAATTGATCCTCTTGATCATACTGTGGATTTAAAAGATGGAGGTGAAATTTGCAATGACTTAAGTGCTCATCCCAGTAATTTGAGAAAATTTATATTTTTAATAATAGGTTTCTTCTTGATTTTAAATAAATGTACCAAGGAAATACTTGGTTTGCAACAGCAAGCTTTTCAATTTCATTGTAAAATCTATAAAATTATTTCAAATGTAAAACTTAATAATAAGTATCAACCTATTTTTGGATCAATTCTTATCCCCGGTTAAGGGAACTGAATGATTATTATTCCTGAAATCATTTCAAATGATAAAAAATAATCATCTAAATCAAGATACATGGTAAAGCAAAACATGAATAAAAAACATGGTCATTTTTATCAAAATCCAAGACGTAGTTCCCAAAAATATCTTCCTTCTGATAATATTTTTTTTTTCATTGCACAATGTAGAATTTGGCTCACATGCTTGAAATGAATTATAGAGTAGATGCATATCCAATTTGAGATATTCAATTTGTACATGAACCCTTTATAATCTCTCAAAATTCATCATATTCAATAGCCAATAACTTCAGATTCAATTGCCTGCAAATTCTCTCCCTCCATTAAATCTACACTTCATACAACCCCACAACCTTTTTGAGTGCTAGTTGAAGAATTCCCCATATTATGACATGGATTGTAGACCTCCTCATAGTTCAAAATCCATCAAAACTTGCACATTAAACAAGGAAGTAGCGGAACATTTGCCAAATTCCAATGACCCCGTAAGTCTATGCCTACGCAAATATGTAAAGACTATTTTAAACATGAAATCTCGAGGAGACAGGGTTCCTCCTCCACCCACTGAAGATCAACTACAAGTTTTAAACTCAAAAAGCATCAATACAATTGCCCCAAACAACAACTTTTTCAACTTCTAAACAACCAATGAAAACCTCTATGGAGGGAAGAAGAGCATTCCTGGAAAGTTCAAAGAGCAATGCCAGAAAGAATTAGAACGCTATGGCATACATGTTCCAACTTTCCAATGGGACCATCATAATTCAACAAAGTGGGACCAAATATTGTCAGAAGTGATAATAAAACATTGGTTAAATACTAAGGACAATGATGCATTTACAAATTATCCACTTGCTATTGAGTTTTTCAAGAAGGACATACTCTTTGGCCTACTGGAACGTTGGCTATGTGGGCAGAAGGATAATTACATGAAGCCTAGGACACGTAACAAGAAGCCTAGGTCTAGAGTTAAACACAGAGTAAGCTTAAGATTTCTCTCCATTTTCTAAATCCTCTTAGCTAGAATTTTGGTCTTGAATCTGGAAGATATACAGAAACCGCTTGGCCACTGCAGAGCGCCATATTGGAAAGGAGTTGGAAAAATGCATTCTCCCTATTAAGGAATGCTGCTCAGATATAGAAGAAGACAATGAGGGAAAATATCACTCTGTTCAAGTGTATTGGAGAAGCAAAATTTTTTCACAATTTCTTCATAATCTTGATAGAAACACTCTCAACTGTTTATCTGAGATCAAAGGTGAACTCCAAGCTAAAAAACAAGTAGAATATGGAAGAACTTATGATGAAATATTCCCAAATTATCAAATTAAACCATGTGAATCCCTCCCTTCTAATTGTTACCGCCCTCTATTTCTTGCCACATTAAATTGGACAGATAAATTGGTTTTGGAGATGAAGCCAGTAGAGGATAAACTAGAAAGATTAGCAAAATCACTTGAAACCCCACGTTGGTTTGAATAAATTTAATTCCAAGTAGTTCTATATTTCCTCTGTTGTCACCCAGAAAACAATATCAAAAGCTCTAAATTTTAGAACATTTTCATTTATTAATTAATTCCTGCTAAATAAAGCAAATCAATATCACTAGATTAATTCTTTTGAGCTTCCAATATTATATGAAATTTTTACAAACAAAGTTTCTGCCAAAAGATATTAGATAAATCAACTGATTCAGGGAAATTCTTTGCTTTTTGTAAATTCATTCATTTTGTAAAACAAAATATGAACCTCCCCAATTATTTCAATGTCAAATTGATTTATTTGAACTGTATAACTGAACTCAATATCTATGTGGTACAATATTTCCAACATGTCTGAGCAGATTTTTGAATCTTCAGTTAAAATTTAGATTGACATTTCAATTTCCTACATCAAATTGAGATTTATTAAATTTCACAAGAAGAAAAAGAAGATATTAAAAACTGAATTTAATCCTTTCAAAAAATTCAATTTTTATCAACCACAAAGTAACAAATAAAAGGGCCCTCAAACCTCTTGTAATGATCTAATAGGAAATAGAAAGAAAAAAAGCATCAAAATCTTGACTTATCCAACCCAGGCAGTAACTTCGATGTGTCAGGTGTGAAACCGCACTGATTCACTCCCTATTACTTTACATAAAATTGAATTTTCCCATAATTCCAAATCTTCTGTATTCCATGCATGCACTAGAATTACTTGGAATCCTCAAGAACTGATACAAACAACTTTTCTGAGGTTCCAACTCAAGTTAGAAACAGAGTTTTCTCAGAGTCAAAACCAAGTCAAAAAAAGTTTCAGGTGCTACACCTGCTGGCAGGTGCAGCCTTTTTTTTCATGGTGCCTAATGTCAAAATTGGCAAAACCAAAGAAACTCTTGAGGCCAAGGTTTGGTAGAAGCCACCTTTCCTTTTTTATTAATCCCCACTCAGTTCTGTCCTGTAATCTCTTTTCCTTATTTCTCTCTTCATTTTTTTTTTGTTCTCTTCTCAAACTTGTCATACTTTCTTCATTGTTGTTCTTCTTCTACCATAAATTGTCCTCTTCACCAATTGCAATCTTGTTTTCTCTCCCTTTTGATCCACCAATATTGGTCCTGACATCACTTGCTACTCATCTTCCACCTTGCCCTTGGCATTGACCAGCCTCTTCATCTTGGGCCGCAATTTTTGTTTCAATCCTTTTTTTCCTTCTCTTTGCAACTTCAATTGCGCCTCAACCTTGCTTTTGACTTTTTTTTGCTTTCACATCCCATCTCTTTGATCATCCAACCTTGTTTGGAACCTTGCTTCTTGACTTTGCTCACACCTCCAATAGCAACATTGATTGCACCTCCCTTGCAACATTGATTGGCTTCCAATAGCAAAATCAATTGCACCTCCCTTGCAACATCAATTGCCTTCCATCTACCAACATTGATTGCGCTCTACCCACCTGCAACATTGGTCACCACTCATCCTTGACTTTGCTTGCAATGTTGTCACACTCTCATATCCTCTACTAGAAACCTTCCCATTTTTTCTGCTTCACCCCGCTTATATTGCGCGGGGGTGTGTTGAGTTTTGGCCTTCATCATCTTGTCCGCTCACTGCCCTCTTTCAGCGCATATATATTTGGTCTTATCATTTTCTATGTTTAGGATACATATGGCCTTTTCTGAACAACTTATTTATATGTTTGTATGATTGAGATACTTATAGTTGTTTCAACCACCATTACTTTTCCTGATACTTGTAGTCATCTAGGCCACTTTATTATTGTATGTCTTGTGCTTTTAGGCTGCCGGCCGCCATAGGTTATATATTTCACAGGCTCCTGATACACAAATGTCACTAATTTTAGCCTATGTGATCCTCATGTTAAATTTCCTACTCTCAACCTTGTTATCCTTTTTTCACTAATTTCAGCCTATTTGATCCTCATGTTCAATGTCCTACTCTCAACCTTTTTATCCTTTTTTATCTTATTTAATATTCTTATCTCTCAAAGGCCCAAATTGTAGTCCTCTAGTTGTCTATAAATACTCTTCCATGTTTGCTCTCTTGAATGAAAACAATCAGATTTCACCCTTTCTCATCCGGGCCCTCTAAAGAAAATCCCCCCTTGAATCTGGTCCCTTCTGGATCCGTTAAGTCAGATTGTATCCTTCTACGGCACAAGTCTCCCTTCTCATTTCTCTCCTCATCATCTTGTTGAGCTTTTATTCCAACAACCTGATCTCCTCCTCCAAGGGTTGGTGCTGCAGTGCAAACTTGGTCTGCTTGCTTCTTATAGCACTTCTTTGCTTCTTTGAGGTTGGATCAGAGGTGCAATTGAAGGGATTGAATGTGAGTGAGGTAGTTTGTCTAGCGGTTTGAGAAGGTGCTACATGAATCACCATGAAAAAATTGGTGGCACCTGCCGGCAGGTGTAGCACCTGAATCTTTTTTTGTTTTGTTTTGACTCAGAGAAAACTCTGTTTCTAACTTGAGTTGGAACCTGAGAAAACTTCTTTGTATCATTTCTTGAGGATTCCAAGTAATTTTAGTGCATGCATGGAATACAGAAGATTTGGAATTATGGGGAAATTTAATTTTATGTAAAGTGTATATATAGAGGAGTGAAGCAGTGGGGTTTCACATCTGACACATACAAGTCACTCCCTGGATTGTATAAGTCAAGATTTTGATTCTTTTGTCTTTCTATTTCCTATTAGATTATTACAAGAGGCTTGAGGGTCCTTTTTGTTTTTTTTTTACTTTATGGTTTCAAAAATTGCATTTTTTGAAAGGATTATATTCAGTTTTTAATATCTTCTTTTTCTTCTTGTGGAATGTGATAAATGTTAATTTGATGTAGTAAATCTAAACTTTGATTCAAATTTTGACTAAAGATTCAAAAATCTGCTCAGATACTGGAAATATTGTACCACATAGAATTTGAGTTCAATGGTATATTTTAAATAAATCAATTTGACATTGAAATAATTGGGGAGGTTCACATTTTGTTTTACAAAATGAATGAATTTACAAAAAGCAAACAATTTCCTTGAATCAGTTGATTTATCTAATATCTTTTGGCAGAAACTTTGTTTGAAACATTTCATATAATATTGGAAGCTCAAAAGAATTAATCTAGTGATATTGATTTGCTTTATTTAGCAGGAATTAATTAATAAATGAAAATGTTCTAAAATTTAGAGCTTTTGATATTGTTTTCTGGGTGACAACAGAGGAAATATAGAACTACTTGGAATTAAATTTATTCAAACCAATGTGGGGTTTCAAGTGATTTTGCTAATCTTTCTGGTTTATCCTCTACTGGCTTCATCTCCAAAACCAATTTATCTGTCCAATTTAATGTGGCAAGAAATAGAGGGCGGTAACAATTAGAAGGGAGGGCTTCACATGGTTTCATCTGATAATTTGGGACTATTTCATCATAGGTTCTTCCATTTTCTACTTGTTTTTTAGGTTGAAGTTCACCTTTCATCTCAGATAAATAGTTGAGGGTGTTGTTATTAAGATTATGAAGGAATTGTGAATAAACTTTGCTTCTCCAATACACCTTGACAGAGTGATATTTCCCCTCATTTTCCTCTTCTTTATCTGAGCAGCATTCCACACTAGGGAGAAGGTGTTTTGCCAAATCCTTTCCCATATGCTGCTCTGCAGTGGCCAAGCAGTTTCTGAATATCTTGCAGATTGAAGGCCAAAATTTAAGCTAACAGGATTTAGAAAATGGAGAGCAATTTTAAGCTTACTCTTTGTTTAAATCTAGACCTAGGCTTCTTGTTACATGTCCTAGGCTTCATTTAATTATCCTTCTCTCCACTTAGCCAATGTTCCAGTAGGCCAAAGAGTACATCCTTCTTGCAAAACTCAATATCAAGTTGATAATTTATAAATGCATCATTGTCCTTAGCATTTAATCAATGCTTTATTATTACTTTTGACAATATTTGGTCCCATATTGTTGAATTATGATGGTCCCATTGGAAAGTTGGAACATGTATTCCATAGCTTTCTAATTCTTTCTGGCATTGCTCTTTGAACTTTACATGAATTCTCTTCTTCCCTCCATAGAGGTTTTTATTGGTTGTTTCCATGTTGAAAAATTTGTTGTTTGGGTCAATTGTATTGATGCATTTTGAGTTTAAAACTTGCACTTGATTTTCAGTGGGCGGGGGTGGAACCCTTTCTCCTCAAGATTCCATGTTTAAAATAGTCTTGACGTATTCACGTAAGCAGAGACATATGGGGTCATTTGGATTTTGCAAATGTTCTGCTACTTCCTTGTGTAATGTGCAAGTTTTGATGGATTTAGAACTATGAGGAGGTCTAGAATCCATATTATGATATAGAGAAGTCTTTAATTAGTGCTTGAAACAATTTTGGGGTTGTTTAAAGTCTAGATTGTGTGGAGTGAAGGAATTTTCAGAAAATTGAATCTGACGTTATCAGCCATTGAATATGATGAATTTTGAAAGATTATAAAGTATTGATTTACAAATTGAATATCTCAAATTGGTTATGCATCTACTCCACAATTCATTTCAAATATGTGAGCCAAATTCTACATTGTGAAATGAAAAAAAAATATTGTCAGAAGGACAAAATGTTTGGAAACTACCACTTGGATTTTGATAAAAATGACCACATTTTTTATTCATGTTGTGCTTTACCATGGATCTTGATTTAGATGATGATATTTTATCATTTTGAATAATGTGGAGAATAATAATCATTTTTTTCCCTTGACAGGCCAAAAGAATTAATCAAGAAAATAGATTGATACTTATCATCAAATTTCACAGTTGTAGTAATTTTAGAGATTTTAAAATGAAATTTTAAAGCTTTCTGTTGCAAACCAACTATTTCCTTGGTAGATTTATTTAAAATCTAGAAGAAACCTATCATTAAAAATAGAATTGTTCTCAAATTACTGGGATGAGCACTTAAGTTGTTTCAAAATTCACCTCCATTTTTCAAATCCACATTATGATCAAGATGATCAATTTTCCTGAGGTTTAGTATTGAAATCAATGAAGTGCTTCTATAATTTTTAACATGGAAAGTCAAATTTCAATTTTGAATTGGTATGAAAATGCTTGAATAAAAATGATTCTTCTAATGCAATTAAGAGGTGTGATTTTGATTCAAATTGCAGTAAAATCTAATTTTGAATCTGCTTTGATATCTGCTCCTGGTAAACAAAATATTGAAAGTTTTCTTAGCAACTGAATATTTCTGGTGTTTAATGGAAATTTGTAAGGATTCATCTATTTTGAGTGCTGAAATTTTTCCTAATTGAAAAGAGGGCCAAGGTAATATTCTTAAAAAAACTGGTATGAAAAAGTCTTTTCTGGGTCATTTGTCACATTTTAGATAAAGTTTTTGCATTTGAAATTAGGTAGAATGTAACTTTTTGATTAAAATAATTTTCTTACTTCCTTTAATGTATTAAAACCATTTCATTTTATTTGTTGAATCATAAATTTGGAAGATTCAACTGAAATCTCTTGAGACATCTATAAAACTGACTGCATAAATAAAAGCCAATCTTACCACCCTTCCACTTGTTTTAACCTTCATGGGTTAGTTGGAACTTTTAGTTTTGTTTTAAGCCAAATATGATTGAATTTCTTTACAAAGAGAGCTGCCTATGAAAAATTGGTTGTTTCATTTAAATTCATAGTGAATTTTTCAAGCTTCTTTTGAGATAAAAATCAGGTGATCTCATTGAAAAATACTTTGATTTGATACCTTTGAGGTAGCAAACCCCATTCATTGGAAAAATCCATGGATTTTCATAGCATGAAATAATTAACTTTAGAAGGAAACAAATCGACAATAAATCTGATTGGATTTTTCCACATATCAAAACATGAATTGGACTTGAAAATTTAAAGATTATCAAAAGGTCAGACACTCCATAGTTGACAAACTTCCATGTATTATTGATTTTTTCATGAAACAAAGATGAGTTTTCCTTTCCTCAATGCATAAAAAGGCTTTTTCTAGCATTGACTTTGAGATAAGGCACTTTTTATTCTCTTTCCTTGTCAACCCTTGTGTTATAATTGAAAAGAGGTGGAATTTTCATGAGAGATCAAGTAGAGAATACAATAATTTTGAAAATTACTGGTAATCATTGATGAGAAACATCTAAAAGTCCATTGGAATTGAACTTCTATTGACCACCAATGGAACAGGTGTGAAAGAAATATAAATTATTGATAAATCTGATATGATTTT
Organism: Puccinia polysora; assembly: GCA_025617555.3. Lineage (NCBI taxonomy): Eukaryota > Fungi > Basidiomycota > Pucciniomycetes > Pucciniales > Pucciniaceae > Puccinia > Puccinia polysora. Next base: position 9,774,512 of record CM062644.1, read on the forward strand.
TGAAGCATAATTAGTTACACCTTCCAAGGAATTCACGCCTCTCCATCCAAAGGTTGCAGACATTTGGAATTAATTATTCTGGAATATGCAATTCTAAGGCCTCCCTGTCAATTATTCTTTGAAGTCTGCAAACTCAAACTCTTTCATTCTGCTCTTCATGCATCCAGATTTCACTTGGTGCCCAAATTTCAGGACATGGCTCAAGTTTTTCCTTGAGCTCATGATCAATACTTTGGTGTGTTTCTTCCAATCATTCTTTTTGTTCATGGGATAATAGAACCATTTTCTTTGGTTTAAGTTTCAGGGTTATTGGGAGCAATTGGTGGATTGGATAGGTGTTTTCTGTGAGGTATGAGTTGGTTTGATAAGTTGGGTAAAAATCAATTTTGGTTTGATATTTATAGGAAATGAAAAGGAACTAAACTATTGCATGAATTTAAATTGAATATTGCATATATAAAAAACCTATGCATAGATTTTATGGAGATCTTCATTGGTTCTTAGCATTATATGCATTAAATAAAGTAATTGAAGAGTATCACATACTGTATTACTTTGGTAATGATTTGACAGTTTGAAGAAATTCCTGTGGCATTTTGAAGCAGAAATGTTGAATATTATTGGATCTATGGGTTTTTAGATGATATAAAAATTGGAATGAAGGTTCCTTGGTTGATTCATTTCTTAAGAAATGAATGATATGACGGATTTTAAGAAATTCCTGTGGCATTTTGAAGCAGAAATGTGGAATATTAATGGATCTATGGGTTTGGAGATGATATAAAAATTGGAATGAAGTTTCCTTGGTTGATTTCTTTCTTAGGAAATGAATGATTTGTTGATAAATGAAGGTATTGTGAATCACTGATGTTGATAACCAAACAAAAATCACAGCTAAACTTAAAATTAGGAAAGAGAGATATTTGCATTGATTTGGATTTTTTTATTTATTTGATTGATATTATGTACACTAAAAACAGCCATGATATGATCCCTTGCTTTGTTTTAATTCCTCTGAAAAACCAATCATAATCTTGAACAGCAGTTTTTGGAGATATCCAGTAATTTTTAAGAAGGGTGCCATGCCTACTTGCTATGATTTGCATCCCATGACCTTTCTATGAGTGTTTCAGCAACAAACTGCATCCATGCTGTTGAGGCAAAAAAAAACATGATATTTTCATAGGGAGGGCCCAAAATATTGGATCATTTCAATGTTCTATTGCAGTTTTTTTAATATGCAACATAATTTTGTTCTTCTTTCATTGGTCTTTGACTCCCATTAAATTACAATATCAAATTAATTTCTTAAAAAAAACTCAGCTATTCTTGATTTAATTTTTTTTTCAAGATTTCTTCATAATTAATATGCTTTGCAGCACATGATATAAAAAATGATGGAATGAGCAAAGAACCTCATTAATAACCAAAAATGTAGGGTTTGGTTTAAAGTTAAAGACCACACTTGATGTTTGCTCAATTTCAAATCAGCAACTTATTCAATGAATTTCATGGGCAGTATGATCATGGAGCATTCAATCATTCATAATAATCATGTTTTCAAGTCAAAAATTTGATTATCCCAAGATCAGAAAAAAAATTGAAATCAAGAAATATCCATTCAGAAAAACCAATAGTCTAATTTCCTAAAAAGTCACCAGAATTAACTATGGGAAGCTTGGGGTTCTGAGGTAACTTCAACTATGTTAGAAGAGGTAGTTTTTTCAACAGCCCAGGAAGTATTGAAGTGGCTACCCAGATCATAGTCAGTAACCAGTACAACATCCTCCAGAAGGACCTCAGCCAATTTTTGATAAGAAAATCTTTCAGTAAAAATTCTAATTACATCTCTCCAGTTGATTTTTGGTTCTTACTAAAACCCATATCACTGAAGGCAGTGAGAATATATGCCCTTGTGTTACCAAGTTGGCCCCAGAGTGGATCAGCAGGCAAGCCAGCCTTCAACCTTGACTCAAGAACAAGACTGCCAAATTATAGGAGCATGCAAGACTTCCACTTGGGCATGACTTGTTGATTTCCGGGACATACCCATATAGCAGCAGTACCAAAAACTAACATGTGTGAAACACATGATAGAGAATTGGTCCCCCATCAATTCTTATTTTCTGCAAATTCCTTTGAGATAAAAGGCTGCCAATGATCTTCTTTTTCATCAATCCATAAGTTGATGAGCCCATTGACTAGAGAGAAAACATATTCAAAAACAGTATTAAGTCCACCTCTTCCAGCATTCATCTCGGCATCCTGGTTAACACCCAACCTCTTGTGTTGAGCAAAGGTGGAATCATCAATTACAGCTGCTTGCAGGTTGGAAAAGTAGCTTTGTGCTTTGAGTAAAGCCCCTAACTTTATTCAAGATTTGTTAAGCAGCACATGCACTGATTTTATTTTTCTATTAATGTTTCCTTCCAGATGTTTCCACACATCCAAAATTTTCCCCAAGATCCCGCAAGTAATTGTATGAAAGTAGCATGGGCCCCTTCTACCCAAGATGTTGCTTTATTTCCAAATTCTGGGTTGACACAAGTCCACACCATTACAAATTTTCTTAAATATTCAAGCCTAAACTCACACTTTTATCAGTCTGCAACTTCATATTCATTCTTCATTTTACATGCTTCAAAATTAGAGCATGTGTTAGATTATTTTTTCATTCAACTCAGATCCTGACATGGTTCACCAACCAGCTGTGTGTGGAGCATAGCTACCCACTTGAGGAAAAGGCTCTCATTGATTCCATAATCAACATTTCAGCTCCATCTTTCTGGTCTACAGCTCCCCAATAATCACTTTGTTGGAATACTGGATCATCTTTATTTTATCTCCCTGTATTCCTCTTTCATCTGGTTATGTTCCATCTTTCCTTCTCATTTCTCATAATTTTTCCTTCATGTGTTCTCCTTACGTCCCATCTGGTCTCCCTAACTTTTACCTTTCAAGTGCGCCCGCCCAACCATCTTCCTCTCACCAATCACAGGCGCATACACTTACATTTCACTTGCCTCAATCACGTTGTCACTACCTGAGGACAGATAGTTGAGTCAGTTTGAAGGATTCATTCCTAATCCTTCATTCTGACTCTCAATCTGTGTATCCTCAGGTGAGTAAAATATCTCTATGACTTTTCTGCTTCTCTCATCATTATCACCTGTTTCCTCTGTGTCTTTCTCAATTCCTCTGTCTCTCATATGAAATCTACCATCCTTCATTCTGAATCTCAATCTGCGTATCCTCAGATCCCAACACACTTGGTCATCATTCTTCCTCATTTTCTCTCCTGTTCTCTTTCCCATCTCACTGACAATCAATGTGATCCACAGCAGAGGAACTATTGGTTGTTGTTCAGGATTTTTCATTGGTTTCAGTCTAAAGATCATTTATTTTTGCATTATTTTTCTGATTTATATTTCTTTTAGGTAAAGAAGTTTTATAAATATATTTTTATTATCATTTCAGTCTTTCCTTCATTGATATCTTAGTGAAACAAACCTTTTAGTTTTAAGAAAAATTAACAAATATCTCTTTGCAGATAGGGAAAATTTTATTTTCCATATACTCAATGACATCCCCATGGTATTTCAAGAAAAACTTTAAAAAATTTTCAACATAAGCAATCCAAGCAGATATGAACAGAAAAAGAAAAACATTGGCATAATCAGAGTTCTACATCATTTAACTCTGCCTCACCCTTGGTTTCAGAGCCCCAATACTTTTCCCACAGAGACATAAAAAATTTCCACCCTTCATCATCATTACTGAAGCAAAAATTGCAATTTGATTGAATATTTTTAGAAGGTTTTCCTGTTGGTAGTCATTCCTACAACAAGCAATAGCAGGATGTTTTACTTGTTTGTTTTACAAGTACAATCCAAAAAAGGAATATGATGGTATTTTTAACAAGGTCTTATAGAATCAGCATGAGCCAAGAACATGGCCTCTATGTGGCCCTCTACACTGAATTTTTACCTGGGGGCCCACTGCGTTTCTTGCAGAATTTCAAATATCACATTGATAATGCTTTTCCCCTTTAGTTCCACTGCTTTTACCTGGCACTTGGTGTCAGCTTGCTACTATATACAGAGCAAAACTGTCAAATAGTAACACAAACTATGAAAAATAAGAATACCTCAATTAACAAAGTAAGGAGTGAGAAATCCATAAACATTTTTACAGGAATGGATTCCTCACCCAAAATCAGGTAGGGTCACTCACTGACCCCACCCTTGAATTCCAAGTCCTTATATTTTTAAAATAATTAAAAAGAAAAGTACTAAAAATTACAACACCTGTATGGCACTTTTTGGCCATTCTAATACTTCACACGTATTGTCACGTATAGGGTTTACACCTAAAATTCACTCATAATTGAGGTGTTGTGTATATTTTAGGAGTTACACCCGGAAATGTGTTATTTCACAATTCCCGCGCGCAGCCCCGCATCATTACATAACCCTACGTACTAGTAGCAGCATGTTCCCGCGTACTAGAGACCCGCGCGCATCTGTACTAACTGATCCCCGCGCCTGGATCAGTTGTGACTAATCTGACAACCAGGGACCGCTCAGAAGAGCTACAACCTAGTTAGGGTTTCCTAGTATATGTAACAAACGGACATATGCATTATTAATGATCTAAAAAAATCAAAACTTAAATAAAATTAATGAAAATTAAGTTTTAAACATTTTTTAATAATAAATCAAAGATCAAGGACTACCATGTAAATCACTGATATTGATCTTTGAAGACCACAAAACACTACAAGAAGTGTTAATAAAAATTATTAAAAATTATCTACATGATAAGCAGATAGTGTACAATCAGTAAAAATCCACATCTGCACGCTTTAAAGCAATACCAATAGTAAAAATGAAGGATCAGTACAGAATGATCAAATTTACACTATAACAGATTAACAGATGCTGTGGCTAAAATAGTACAGAAATCCAGCAGATCTAAGTAAAGCTGATTGACAGCACCAAGTGGACGTGCTAATCGTGCCCTGACTGGCTTTCCAGCCTCAGCCCACGAGCAGAACCCTCTCTACGTGCCCTGAGAAGACCAAAATCACCCCAAAAAGGTATTTATACAGACCTCTTTGGATCCATTATTCCATAATCAGTTGACCAGGAATTATTTATTATCAATCAGACACCGTGTAATTGTTAATCAAGTTCTTATATGAAGATAATCAAGTGATTTATGACTTAGTCTGTAGTAGTATTATTTACCTTTATTAACCAATCAACCATTGAAGTTTAGTCAAGCAATATACCCCATCTGCTCTGAAACCCTTCCAATTATTCCAGGATTTTCGTGGTAAAGTGCTCAGAGTGAGTGTTACCCTTCCTGTCTAGGCCATTTGTGCTGTTAAGCCCGGCCATAAGTGGAATAAGTCCTTTCAAAGGCACCCATATTTATTCCAAGGTTCTTAAACTGCCTAAGGAGGCACCTTGAAGAGAGGTTGCTATTCTTTCAAGATCCCCAGTAGTATAATACTGTGGCCCCTCTTTTATATTATATTGAAAACCATTTACTACCAAACCAATTAAACCTTGAAACTGCTCTTATTAAATCATTTATTTGAGCTTCTAAGCGTTTATTATTGGAATAATAATTATTATTATCATTCCAGAATTTTTATCACTTTCTGTAGCTAAAGGACTGCAAGGTTCCTGGTATCAGAGAGCTGACACTTGGTGTTATAGATTGTTTTATTTTCAATGTATTCTCCCCCATCAATCTTGATCAATTTCCTTTTGATTTGCATTTTAGTGAGCCCATCTTTCATTCCTTCCTTAAGTAGATCTAAGGCCACACCACAGATTATCCTCAATTGAGGATGCACAGAGGAGTTTTCAGATGGTTGATGATTGTGTAGGCCATTTCTAGTTGAGAGATACCAAATGGGCTCTGCTACTGTACAACTTACAAGGATCATGAATTGACACGCAAACTTCCTTGTGTGAGTTTTCCTTTGCCTTTTGGTGAGGAATTGCCCTTTTTACACTCCATATCCTTCCATGCTAGGTCTATGTATTTTTCTATTTTTGACTTGAATTTTGTGAGAGTTTAGCCATGCATGAAATTTCATTCCTGAAAACAATTTTGAGCTTCTTTCCTACTTAGAAGGGCTCTCAAAGAAGGAGGGTCAAGTGTTTCTGGAACCCCATAGTTAAAAAGTTACATAGTCAAAGCCACAATGGCTATATTAGTATTGATTAAGCTAAAAAAGTCTCAGTCAAATGGAATATTAAATGTGACCCACCAGCTTGAGTCAATTCCAGTTGTGAAATTTCTTTTTCTTCAACTGTAACCCTGGATGAGGATGCAATTGGGGCTTCCAATTTTTTATTTCCCAAATACCTAGCTTCTGGAAAAGCTTTTTCAATGGCACTATCAATTAATTCCTTTAAGGCAGCCATGTTAAAACTGTTGGACTGAGGGAAAATGCAGTGAAAAGCAGATATAACAATGGGGAATACTTATATCTGACATTGTTCTTGCCCTCAGGTGATGGTACAAGTGGGAGATTAGGCATGGGGTGTGGCAGGTGCCATGATCCGTAAGTGAGAGTGAAGAGGATAAAAGGGAGGTCCCAGGAGGAACAGAGAGGGAGTACTGGATACAGTTTGAGAGGGGCTTACTTGTGAAGGGTGAAATAAATAGACTCAGATGGGATGGAATGTGAAAGAGAAAACAGAAGAATAGAAGGAAAGATCAATGATAGAATGAGAAGTAAGTGGAAAGGTTACTCCAACACCCCCCATTTCTGACTACTATTGGAAAAAAAAAAGAGGAATTGATGTTTCAGGAAAAGAATTTTTGGGAGAGGTTTTGTGAGCGTTTTGGCAACCATTGTTGTGGTGGGGATGTGACAGATGCAGAATATTTCACAATTGACACATTTGTGGATGAAGTGGTGGCAGGCATCAATTTTTTTTTTGTGTGGCTGTGATGTTCTGTGTTTTTTGCAAGAGCTTTGTCCCCTCATTGTTGAAAAAAAGGGCAACCAAGGAGGCTCATGGAGAAACAGTTTGGATTTGATCCTGAAACGCCAGAGACCTTTCTTTCAGGAATTGGGGAGAGCCTTGTATTCTGTCTCTGTGCTTGAAAGTTAGACAGTGGTTTGATTCTTCAACTTCTAGGAGATTGAACAAGAACCCAGGCCAAAAATTATACCCAGAGGTGGATTGAAGGTTTCTGGTGTCCTCAGCCCAGTCCAAGTTGGAGTAGCCAAAAAGATCAAGATTTGAGGCCCCCAGGAGGAGGTGTGATCTTTGTTTGTGGTGGAGGAAAGTAGGATATGGAGAGCCATATTCCATTGGTTGAGGGAGGGGTCTTTCAGGAACTGGGAGAGACAATTGACTGTGAATGCTATTTTGGGGAGGGTGCATTGGGAGATCCACAAGAGGGACCCAATCAGCTGTTTTTATTCCAGCGGGGATGCAGGATTATTGGTTTCTCTCTGCAAAAGGGATTTGAAGGGGGAGTTGGTTGGGGAGGGTGAGCTTTGGGAATTTCTGGGTAGGAACACACTAGGAGATGGAGTAAATGTAGTGGGACTGGCAGGCTTAGACCATAACAGAGGGGCAGTGGCGCTTGATTGTTTGGGATAGGAAGATATCAAGGTTGCTGTTGGAGCCTACCTCAAAAAGTGATCTGATCTTTTGAGTGAAGCAAGAGACAAAATCTTGGGTGCAAAAAATTTCCAGATAATAAAAGTGGGAATTAAAGGCACCTACAAAATAGTTGTCTTCCCATTTGAATTATAGGGAGGGACTGTAAGAGGATTGAGTGAGCCCAAGGGATATAAGGGTGTAGTCCAGCTCAATTTTCCATTGGCATGGGGACTGCTTGAGACTTTATATTGTGCAAGTGACTTTGCAGACCCACTTGGGGTGTACAGGTTCCTCAAAAACAGGGGGTTGCAACATATAGATAGGTTCCTCAAGATGGCTGTTGAGAAAGGTAGTCTTGAAATTTATTTTATGCCCAACTCAGTCATTTTTCCTAGAAGACTGAGGAGCAGGAAGAGATTTTCCAGGCAGAGGTTTGGAGCAAAGAGTTTGGAATATTTGAGCCCATTTAACTGAGAAAAACCTGTTGAGATAACTCATGCCTTCACCTTCTGTTTTCTTCTTCTTATCTCAAAGCTATTCCTTATCTCTTGTTTTCATCCTACATCCTCTCTTTCTCAGCGCTACCCTTGCAATCCTTCAAACCACTTGTGTGCTCCTGCATATCCAGTTCACATACTCCATCTTAGTTCCATTTCTGCAATTATCTTCATGAACCAGCTCAGTACCCAGGATGACTCTTCCTCTTTCCGCTTCAGTACCTTACCACTAGCATCCTGTTTTCTGAGCTTGGTAATCCCTTTTTTCACCTTTCCTGATATTCTCTTTCTATCCTCCTTTGAATCTTGTCCTCACAACTCAGTTGATACCTGTATGATCATTGCTGAAGTTTGGTGTTTTCTGTTCCACCCATATCTCACACCTTGTCTAGTTCTGGCTTTTGTTGCCTAATTCTGTGATCATTGTCACATTCTACTTTCCAATTTTCCTGGCTGAGAGCCTATGATTTAAATTTTTTACCTCTATTCCCATCCTTCATTTTGTCATTTCATCCTCTTCTGCTGATTAACTTCATTCAAACCTTTTCTTTAGAGCCTCCTATCAACAAAACACTTGGCCACTAGCCTAGCCATCAGCTTTATGATTGAGCCATCTGCACAACATTTGAATTTGAAAACCCACTTGCAGAAAATGACTTCCCTGCCTTTTTTTGGGGGGGACAAAAGTACATGTCTTCATTCCCTTGAGAGAGGTCATCTCCTCCTGAGCTGATAGGATTCAGCCAGGCCTGTGTTTCAAGCAGGTGATATTTTTCCAGGTTTTTGAAGCAATGAGTTATTCCTTTTTCTTGGAAGAGTGGGTGAAATTTCCAAAACAAGAGGTTGGTTTGGAGGCCCTTGACAAACAACAGGTCACAGTTCTGGGGGGAGAGAGACAGGGAGGAGGAGAAAGAGCAACAGGAGCGGGGAGGGTGGGGGAGAGGAAGGAGTAAGAGAGGACAGGGAGGACTCTAGAGGAAAAGAGGAGGAAGGGAACAAGGTTTCCCATTTGGAGGATAGGATGGTTGTGAATTTTGGGTGTTGGAACTGGTGGGGAAGAGGAGGAGTGGTGGAGCAGGAAGGAGGGGGTGGAGTTTAAGAGGGAGGTGGAGAAGGCACAGGGGGAGAAGGTTCAGGAAACGGTTGAAAAGGCCAGGGGAGATTGATGGAGGGCAGGCCATGAGGTGGGTTGAGCTTGGGAGGGGTCTGACTTTATGTAAAAGTGCATTTTTAGAAGAGACAGTCACAAGATTTGAGGAACTTGCAGGTGTTCAGGTCCATCAGTCTGTAGCTGTTCCAATCTCTGAGGTGGGATAGGATAATGGAGAGGAGACCTTGGTTTTCCAGTTTGAACCTGCCATGATCTTGAGCCTTGTACCACTTTAGGCGCCCAAAAGTGTGCTGGTATGAGAGAGGATGATCTGAGTGTCCCAGTTGTTAAAATATGTATGCACTTACGCGTGTGCTACATATAAGTTTAATCCAAATGGGATGCACATGTGGGCCTCTGCGTCCTGTTGGACACACACATGGACCATACCTGCCTGTGTGGATGTCATGGATTTGGTGAAACTGGCCTCAAAACGTGTGAAACAGGCCTTTTGGTACACAGGCCCCAACGGGCCCAGTGGGGTATATTGGCAAATACAGCTAGATGGGCTTGTATGGGCATATTTGGGACCAAGGTTTATTTTGGACATACTTGGCCAGAAGGGCTGGCCCACCAAGGTACGTTAAACTCATTTTTTGGGCTTGGGGCGGCCCATTGGGGCCGCCGCCCGTTTTGCAGCCCATTTGGAGCTGCTGCCTGTCTTGCGGCCCGCTTGGGAACGCTGTTTTTTCTTTTTGGCCTGTTTATGGGGCCCAACAGCCTGCGTGGGGCCCTCGTAGGGGGAAGAGGGACTCAAAATGGATTCCCCCCACCCCGCTTGCGGCTTTCATGCCAATCATGGCTGCAGCGCTGGGTGGTGGACGGCCGTTGGAGCCACGGAGCTGGGGCCTATGGCCCTGGCTCCTCCCCCTCCCCTTGCTTGCCATTGCACAGGGGAGGAGGAGGGCTGGCTGGGTTGAACCAGCCAGCAACCGGTCAGGGTGGGGGGGACCTCATCACCCTCCCACCAAATGTGATGGCTGGGCGGGTTGCAGCAAGGCAACCGGTGGTGGGGGGGAATTGATCACCCCTCCACCATTGAAAGGGACCCTCTCCCCTCCCTTTACTGAGTGGGAGGAGCAATGGGCTGGAGGGGATTTGACCACCCCCCAGCCCACTTAACTTGATGATGCCCTGGGGGTATCAACCTCCAGGGCCCCTGGTAGGGGGATTTGACCGCCCCCTCCAGGGATTTGGGAGAAAGAGTGGGGGCGGCATTTCTGCCAGTTACACCCCCCAATGTGGTCCCGAGACCAGGCCCAGGTGTGTCCTGGTTCCCACCTGGTCATTTTTATGGCCAGGGGCTGGTTACATGAGGAAACCAGCCATCATGTGAGGTAACAGGGCCGGTTGTAACAGACAACCAGGCAGGGGTTTGCACAGCTAAGGGGCTGGTTCAGCCCCATTACGGTGGAAACACCAGAAATGACCAGAATAGGCTGGTTGTAAGGGTACAGGGACTGATGCCATGCGGGATGATGTAGCCCAAACCAAGTAACAAGGCCTGTAGAGCCTGTAGAGCTCTTTTACAGCGGAAAATTTGCCTTTTGGCTTGTTTTATCATGGGCTCACAAGAGGCCAATCTTTTGTACTTAAGGAGCTCTTCTCCCTGCTGTTTTCCATCATCTATTTAAAATCCAATTGAATTTATCAACAATATTATCCAACGTATTTCCCCATTTTGAGAGCCCATTAGCAATTATCAACACAAGGTGCCCAGAATTTCTTTTGCTTTAAACACTGATCATTTGCCTAATCTAATTGCTGGCCATAATTATAAAACATTATTGATACCAACATCATCATCACTTCCAAGCCATCTAGACCCTTGTACCTTACTCTGGATAACCTCAATTACCTCAAGTTTTCCAAGAAGATGTCCTATATCCCTGATTTTAGCTCCACCAAGATAGTTCTGAACAGTCAGAATTGTAATTCTTGGGCTCTCCTTATGGATAGTGAGCTGGAAAACATCTTTTGTGGGGAGATAATGGATGCAGATGACACTTTGATCAGTTAAGAAGTGGAGAAAAAGTCTTATCATCTTGTCCTTAGGCATCTTGATGGTAATCATGTGACATGGGTTGCTGATACTCTTGGGGAAGATTAGAGAAGGAGGTGCAGCATCCTTTGGAAGTTGCTTCAGTCCAAGTATGCTGGTGATTCTGTTCACCAGAAGTGTATAGCTTTCAATAAACTATTCAAGTTACAATGTTCAAATTGTAAGCAGTTTGTTGCAGAGGCTAGGTCTAGCATAGCCAAGTTTAAGTCATCAGGACTTATCATGGATCCTGAGTGTTTGTGACTCTTAATCCTTCAGAAGCTACCAAAGGAGTTTGATTCTTCAGTCAGAACTATTTCTCAATTGAATCCTCTTCCCGGGGAGGAAGATGTTCTGAAGAGGATTGAAAAGGATGATCTTCAGTTCAAGATGAAGGGGGGCTCTGGAACAGCCCTTGTTGGAAAGACTGGAAAATCTCTTAAGAAGGCAAAAAAAGATTTTTCCAAGGTCTTATGCCGTAATTTTCAGAATAAGGGGCATTATGCTAAGGATTGCAAGGAGGCCAAGAAGAGGAAGAAGCCCAAAGAGAATTACAAGGAGGTCAATCTCACTACTGAAAAGGTTTCAATGGTGGCGTTGGATGGTCCAATAGAAATGGTTTTTGGGGAAGAAGGTCCCAACAAGAAGGCCAAAATTGATGAGGATCAAGAAATGGACTTGATTGATTATGAAGTGAGTAATCTTCACCTCAAAGATGAGAAATTATCAGTGACTGATAAAGCTTGTTTCCTATTAGGAGGATTGAAGGAGGATGTTATTATTTTGATTGATTCTGGTTGTACAGATCACATGTCCTTTGAACCAAATTTATTTTCAAATCTTAGTAATTATGATGGAGTTGTAAATATTGGTCAGAAAGGCAGAACAATTCAGATTAAGGGAATTGGGAAAGTTATTCTTGCAAATCACTTGGGTTTCAAAATTTCTTTTGAGAAAGTGTTCTATGTACCAGAGTTGCCTTATAACCTTGTGTCTCTTGGATTGTTGTGGAAAAAAGGTTTTCCAGATTTTTTATCTTAAAGAAGATAGGTTTTTTATTGATATGGATGGGAGAACTGTTCTTGGTTGGCAAGTTCGGAATAAGCTTTTGTGTACATGCTTGTTCAAATTCTCAGCTCTGAGCACTGTTTCTCACAATAGAAGTGTCCATAAGGTAAAGTACAGCAACTGTGAGAGTTGTACCTTGGGGGCTAAGACTATAAATGTGTTCTCTAAGAGTAGATATTGCCCTGATGTTCCTAGAGAGGAATTTTGCATTGATTTGGCAGGGCAATTCACACCAGAGTTGCTTGGTGGGGCAAGATACTTCATCAATTTAGTTGATACTGCAACTAATTATGTTTGGGTTAAACCAACTCAATCTAAGGATCAGACAACAGAGGAGGTTTCTGTAATCTTCAAAGTTTGGAAACAGAATGGTCTGATGAAGGAGATCAAGAGGGTTATAACCAATTGAGGTGGTGAATTTGTGAGTAAAGAGTTTGAGAGGTTATTGAAAGATTATGGTATCATTCATATAGTCACTACTGCAAGTTCTCCATGGAATAATGGAATATTTGAGAGAATGAGTAGGACTTTACTGGACCAAGTCAGAACTATTATGTCTCAATATGATCTACCAAAGTTCTTATGGCCTGAGTCAATGTGAAAAGTCTGTCTGTTGCACAAAATTGTAAGTTTTAATGGAAGAGTCCTCATTATCAGTTTTGGAAGTTGTACCTCAAAACATCACACCCAAAAACAATTGGTTGCTTGGTGTATTATAGTGTCCACCATAATGAGATGGTTGGAAAATTAGACCCTAGAGCCAGAACAGGGGCACTTGTAGGCTATGATTTAATAAGGCAATTGTATAGGATCTATTGTCCAGGGAAAAGAAAGGTTATCCATAGTAGGGATGAAAAAATTTAATGAAAGTACCTTTCCACTCAAAAGGAGTGAAGATTTTGTTGTGAATAAGTCACAGCAAGAGATAGAATTAGCACCTATTTCACCAGCAAAGTCTGAGGAACATGTGGTTCCAGAAGATGAAGAGTTGGCAGATGTGCCACCAGAGGGTTTAGTTCCCGCTTCAGGTGAGTCCCTTAATTTGGAACCTGATGAGCCTCCACCTCCAGTGAGAAGCAGTGGGAGGTTTAGCGTGCCAGTTGATAGGTACGGGTAATGGAATTCCCATTATGCTGCCGCAGGATATGAGGAAAATACATTTCAGGAACAATTGATGCTCAATGAAGTCCTGTAGTTGAGTCAGAAATGGGTAACAGGGTTAACCCAAATAGCTTTGGCCAAGCTATGAATTCTGATGAGAGATCCAACTAGAAGAGTGCTATTTTTGATGAATTTGATTCTCTAGAAAATAATAGTTTCTTTGAAGTGGTTATGAGGGATTCTTTTCCAAAAGGATAACCATTTTGGGGTCTAGATTGGTGTTAAACAAGAATTTTGACACAAATGGAGTTTTGAAGAGGTTCAAAGCTAGATGCGTTGCACAGGGCTTCAAGTAGAGAGAGGGTATCAATTACCAAGAAACTTTCTCACCAACTGGAAGGCTTTCCACCTTCAGGTACATCATTGCTCTGGCAGTGAAGTTGGGTGAAGAAATCAGACAAGCTAATTTTGTAACAGCATACTTGAATGCAAAACTTGGAGAGGAGTAGACTGTTTATATGTCAATTCCTGATGGTTTTTGTGAATGGTTAGTAGAGACTAAACTAGAAACCATGAAGAAAATCTGTGTTAGAAGTTTTCTTTCAGCAGATCAAGGGGAATATGTCCTCAAGATTTATAGGTGCCTTTATGGATTGAAGAAAGCAACTAGTTCATGGTATAATACCATGAGTGAGAAACTGATACAGATTGGTTTCAAGATGTCTGAGGCCAACCCTTGTCTCTTTGTGAGAAAGGATGCAATTTTTTTTTATGTGTTAATGAAATTATCATTATTGGTAATGGTAAAGAGAGATTCATGGAGACACTCAAAAAGGAATGCAAGATAAAATATCTTGGTCTGGCACAACTGGTGCTAGGAATGAAATTCAGTAAGAGCAAGAAGGTATTAAGTTAGACAAAATCCACTATGTGGAAGCTCTTCTTAAGCAATATGGCTTAGAAGATGAAAAGGAGTTTGTTACTCTCATGCAGTGAAACATTCCTTTAGAGAAGGTTACAGACAAGGAGTATCTGGTGTTTTGTCAATCTTGGAACGACTAGATGTCAGCTGTTGGATTGCTTAATTCTTTGGGGCAGTGTACAAGGCCCAATATTTCCTGTCATTGGTTTCTTGTTGCAACACTTAGAGAAGCAAAGCATGAGGCATTGGTCGGCGTTGAAGAGAGTTATGAGGTATCTCAAAGGAACGCACAGTCTGGGACTGTTGTTTAAAAAGTCAGAAAAATTTGATTTGGTTGGTTATTCCAATGCATGTTGGGCAGATGGTAACACTAGGGAATCAACAAGTGGTTTTGTGTTCTTCTTAGGTTAGAATCTGTTATCATGGATGTCCAAGAAGGTATCAGAAATAAGTCTTTCATCAACAGAGAATGAGTATAGAGATTACTTAGCAGCTTCACAGGAGGCAAAATGGTTGATGAAAGTCTTAGAGGATACACATAAGCCACAAGGGATTTTTTTGTTGTATTCTGATAACCAGAGTGCCATTGCATTGGCGCAAAACCAAGTTTTCCATTCAAGAACAAAACATATTGACGTTCACTATAACTATATTCACAATGCAGTTAACTGCAAGGAGATTGTGTTGAGGTACATGCCTACTGGAGCAATGATTGTAGATATCTTGACTAAGGCTTTATATAGGAACAAGCATCAAGGCTTTGTGACTAATATGCAAATGTCACCCCTTTTGGATTAAGGGGGTGTGTTAAAATACGTATGCACTTACGCGTGTGCTACATATAAGTGTAATCCAAATGGGATGCACATGTGGGCCTCTGCAGCCCATTGGACGCTTAGAAGGACCATACGTGCCTGTGTGGATGTCACGGATTTGGTTAAACTGGCCTCAAAACGCGTGAAACAGGCCTATTGGTACATGGGCGCTAACGGGCCCGGTGGGGTATTTGCGCAAATACAGCCAGATGGGCTTCTATGGGCATAATTGGGCCCAAGGTTTATTTTGGACATACTTGGCCAGATGGTCTGGCCCACCAAAGTATGTTAAACTCTTTTTTTGGGCTTGGGGCGGCCCATTTGGGCTGCGGCCTGTGTTGCAGCCCATTTGGGGCTTCCTCCTGTGTAGCGGCCCGCTTGGGGCCGCTGTTTCTTATTTTGTCCCGTTTATGGGGCCCAATGGCCTGCGCGGGGCCGTTGTAGGGGGCAGAGGGACTCAAAATGGAGTCCCCCCACCCCGGTCGCTGCTGCCGCGCTGGGTGTGGGCGGGCTGTTGGAGCTGCGGACCTGGGGCCAATGGCCCTGGCTCCTCCCCATCCCCTTGCTTTCCATTGTGAGGGGCAGGAGGAGGGAAGGCTGGGTTGAACCAGCCAGCAACCGGTCAGGGTGGGGGGGACCTCATCACCCTCCCACCAAATGTGATGGCTCGGCCAGTTGCAGCAAGGTGACCGGCGGTGGGGGGGAATTGATCACCCCTCCACCATTGAAAGGGGTGCTCTCCCCCCCCCCCTTTGCCAAGGGGGAGGAGCAACAGGCTGGGGGGATTTAACGAACCCCAGCCCACTTACCTTGACAGCCCCCTTGGGGTATTGACCTCCAGGCCCCTGATAGGGGGATTTGACCGCCCCCTCCAGAGATTTGAGAGCCTGGTAGGGAGATTTGACCGCCCCCTCCAGGGATTTGAGAGAAAGAGGGGGTGGGGATGTCCGCTGGTTACACCTGCGCCATGTTTGTCTGAGATCAGACCCAGGTGTGTCCTGGGTCCCACCTGGCCATTTGTATGGCCAGGGGCTGGTTGCATGAGGCAACCAGCCAGCATTTGAGGTAACAGGGCTGGTGTTAACAGACAACTGGCCAGGGGTTTGAACAGCTTAGGGTCTGGTTCAGCCCCATTACGGTGGAAACACCAGGAATGACTGGAATAGGCTAGTTGTAAGGGTACAGGGACTGATGCCATGCGGGATGATGTAGCCCAAACCAAGTAACAAGGCCTGTAGAGCCTGTAGAGCTCTTTTACAGCGGAAAATTTTCCTTTTGGCTTGTTGTATCATGGGCTCACAAGAGGCCAATATTTTGTACTTAAGGAGCTCTTCTCCCTGCTGTTTTCCATCATCTATTTAACATGTATTGCCCCATTGCGAGAGCCAATTAGCAATTATTGACACTATCCAACGTATTGCCCCATTGTGAGAGTCCATTAGCAATTATTGACACAAGGTGTCCAGCTTTTGTTTTTCTTTAAATACTGCTAATTTTCCTAAGCTAATTTTGAGCCATAATTATAACACCAGTATGGAGTTTTTTGAGACAAAAAACAGAAGGGTTTTGGACAGAAAGGAGTTGAAGGCAAAAATGGAGTGGCATAGTGAGTAAACCCAGGAAGATTGTGGTAGATGGGAGGATGAGTGTGAAGAATGGATAAAATTTATGATGGTAAAGTTTGATTGCTTTTCAACTCCACATAGCTGAGTTGAGTTTGGCAGCCCTTGTTTGTGGATGATGCCTCAAGAGGATAGAATGTGCTTGAGTGTGTTTTTTGAATATTCTCTGCCATTTTCTTTTCTGAGGGACAGGATTTTGTGTTGGAATTGCATTTCAAAAAGTACTAGGAAGAGTGTGATGTGTTTGGTTGATTTTTACTTTTAGTTGCATTTGGTACACAAAAGTTGCCTTTGAGCATTCTTTGATGAAGGTGATGAAATACTTTTAGCCTTCTCTTGAGGTTGTATCAAGGCTACAGATGTCAGAAAGAATTATTTCTATGGTTTTTGTAGACCTCTAGCTTTGACAAGAGTGGAAGGTATTTTGGCTCATTTTATATTTTATACAGATTTGACAGTTGTTAACTTTTCTTTTGTTTTCTGAAATTGGGGTGATATTATTTTTCTTCAGATCCTTCCTCAGTGAATTCAATTTTGGATGCAAGAATCTGGAATAGTATCAAAATCGACTGTTTTTAGTTCTGTGATCAGTGACTTTACCAATGTGTGCTGACTCCCTTACTGGTTTGTGGTCAAGGTGAGAGCAAGATAGAGAGAGAGAGAGAGAGAGAGAGAGAGAGAGAGAGAGAAAGAGAGAGAGAGAGAGAGAGAGAGAGAGAGAGAGAGAGAGAGAGAGAGATAGCTCCCATGCTCCTTTCCCTAGCATAGCAGTGGGGGGAAGTTATTATATCCTTCCCCCCCACCCTTACCTAAGTACAAGGGCAATTTCCAACCCAGCAACAAGGAGAATCCCACTGAGAGATAAAAAACCCTAACCCAACCCTAACCAACCCTATCCTCCTTCCCAACCCCTTGGCCTACTACGTCCATCTGTTTGTTCCTTCTCATGGCGCCCTCCACCCCCTACTTGGAGCCCCCCGCACTTTCCTTTAGCTGCCCAAATCCTGTTGTGCACCTACCTGCCTTTGCGTCCACGCGGTTTTTCCTTCTCAGTACTCCCTCCACGCCCTCCTCAGAGCCCCCCGCCCTTACCGTTACCACCTGTTGCGCCTTCCTGTAGCCAAAAAAATCCCATTCTCCCATTCCTTTTGCATCTGCGCGTTTTTTCCTTTGTGTGATGCCCCCACGCCCTCCTTGGAGCCCCCCAAACTTACCATAACCACCCAACATGCCTTCCATAGCCATGTCTTTGTCCCCAATCCCAATGCTGAGCCAAATTGTAATTATTGCTGAGCATGAGGGCAATGCCCAAATGCTGTTCCTTCCTGCTTTGGTTGTTATTTATACACACGGAGGCAAGTAGATGCAATAGTTGACATTTGAACAAAAGCAGCTCAGCGGTGGGTGGAAGTCCACAGTACAATAGGCTTGGAAAAGGGTGTTGGCGGACTTTCTGATCTGGAGCAGAAAAGTCAAGGCTCAGAATTGGTGTGGCTCATGTTTCAGCAGCACAATATCAAGGATGGGCCAGATTTTTGCCTTTTGAGGACAAAGGATGTGGTCAAACATGACTTCCCCTGCACAACTATGGATTTATGAGTGCAGAAGCAAGTGTTCAAAGCTATGTAGTAGAAGACAAAGGCCTGACTATGGGGTATGCACTGAGTTTTCAGGATTGTGTGACAATCAAAACTAAATATGAGGAGGCGGCATGTGGATTGCTGGGGATCTGTTAGGTCTCATGGGGGATTGGGAGATATATGCTAAGGAAGATCAACAGGGATCTTTTGTTATTATATTTTTTGGCGCAAATCAACTGATAGGGAGATTGGGGAAAATAATCACCAAATCTATTGTAAACAAACGGACAGCTAGGGGATTGGACTAATGGTGAGAAGGATCAATTCAGAATGCACGGGGTAGTTAGAAGGGAAAGTTGTTCTTTTGTTATTTTCTCTCTTTTTGGAGATTTATTGGAATTTTCTCTGGAAGGTCTAGTAAATTGGATTGAGCATCTTGGTTTCCTTTTGACTTGCTCCAGGTTTTCTATTAATTTGGGGAATCTGGAGAAAGATTTCCCTTTTTTTTTGCAGTTGGTATATAAATATTTTCTTTTTCTGGTTGCAGCTGGTTTTCACTTGGTTGAATTTACAAATTTTTCTTTTTTTTCCTGGTCTGCCTCCCCAGGTGCTCCTGCTTTAGGGCTGAAATTATCTTGGATAAGGGAACTGATTCTTTTTTCATCATGCTAGAGACACAGTTGAGCCATTTTTCTGGTAGAGAGAGAATAATTGTGGTGGATTTCAGGTTGTTGGCTGTGAATGGGTTTTTGGGAGTTATCAGAGATCATATTTTCTCCCCATAGGCAACTATTTTGGCCAGATGCGGGTCCATTTCTTTGTTGTTGAGTTTAGTAAGAAGCAATTTCCTGAGCCAGTACATTCTGCCTCCAGAAAATTTTTCTTGATGAGTGTTTTTGAGTGAGGTCCACATCCCAATTGCACTTTCTTTGTGCTTTAAAATGAACTGAAAATTGGAGGGTGAAATTTAGAAAGAAATGATTGAGAAGACTTTTAGATTTTCCTTTTTCCATGTTCCTTGATTCACTTTATTTTTGGATAGGTTGTTGGTTAATAGATAACTGTATCCAGAGGCTTGGAAGTTTATTCTTAGGATCATTGACCAGTCCAGCTGGTTGGAAATTTATCCTGGAGAGTTGAGTGGGGTAATTGAGAGTGTTTTCATTGCTGGATGATATGGTTTTTCTGTGGCTATTATCATTGGCACACTGTTTTCTGGATCCTTCTTTAAATGAAGTTGTTAGATGAGTTAGACAGAGCTTACTGGGCAATTCTGACTTCTGGGCTCATAACCCTTTGGACTGAGGTAATGTGCAGTGACAAGAAGATAGAAGGATGCGGAATACTTCTATCTGACCTTGGGCTTTCCCTCAGGTGATGGTACATGTGGGAGTTGTTGCATTGGTTGTGAAAGGTGCCATGATCTGCAAGTGAGAGTGAAGGGGTTAAAATGGAGGTCCCTGGAGAAATAGAGAGGAAGTCCTGGAGACAGATTGAGAGGGGATGACTTGTGAAGGGTGAAATAGATAGACTCCAATGGGATGTAATTTGAAAGAGAAAACAGAAGAAGAGAAGGAAAGAACAATGATAGAATGAGGAGTAAATGGAAAGGTTAATGCAACCAAAACCAGGGGGGCTTGGGCTTGCCACTGTTCCCATAATGCAAAAAAAATCCCAATTCAATTTATTTTTCAATCCAACTGTTTCAACAACTCCAAAGTGTGAACACTTTTGGGTTGCTAAAAATACATATTATGCCACAGGTTAACATTGTATATTTTCTTTGCTCTTTGCCAATGGGAAGAATTTTTAATTGAGTTCTTTTATTGGTCCAAAATTCCCACAAGGTATGCAACATCTCCAAATTTGGGTTGACAGAACCCAAATGTGGTCCAGGGGTGAGGGAAAACATTTTCAACCCCATTTAAAACTTGCACACCCCCCAGGGTGTTGGAAACTACGTTTTAGTAACCCAGATTGGTTGCAAATGGATAGTTTGTAACCCAGATTGGTTGAAAACCGATAGTTTTTAACCCAGATTGGTTGCAAACAGATAGTTTTTAACCCAGATTGGTTGCAAATGGATAGTTTGTAACCCAGATTGGTTGCAAACAGATAGTTTGTAACCCAGATTGGTTGCAAACAGATAGTGTGTAACCCAGATTGGTTGCAAACGGATAGTTTGTAACCCAGATTGGTTGAAAACAGATAGTTTTTAACCCAGATTGGTTGCAAATGGATAGTTTGTAACCCAGATTGGTTGCAAACAGATAGTTTGTAACCCAGATTGGTTGCAAACAGATAGTGTGTAACCCAGATTGGTTGCAAACGGATAGTTTGTAACCCAGATTGGTTGCAAACAGATAGTTTGTAACCCAGATTGGTTGCAAACGGATAGTTTGTAACCCAGATTGGTTGCAAATGGATAGTTTGTAACCCAGATTGGTTGCAAACAGATAGTTTGTAACCCAGATTGGTTGCAAACAAATAGTGTGTAACCCAGATTGGTTGCAAATGGATAGTTTGCAACCCCCTGGGGGATGGGCAAGTTTTAAAAACTTTTCTTGTAACCCATTGAGTTTTGAACCTGCATTCAGAACTCATATTGTTTTCAAACGGTTTTTCACACTCTTTTGCAACCCAGGGTTGTGAATTTAACACTTACCTTATATTTATACTATAAAATTGAGTCTGATGGCTACAGGTAAGCTTTGGTCTACCACAGAATTCTAAATTTTTGATGCCTCCTCATCCTCTCAGGTAAACTCCCCTTATACAGTAAATACAGCAAAGATATTCCTATCATTTCTACCCCCATCAGCTCTCCAACACTTGTCTGAAGTCTTATGGCATTCCCTTGGCAACCTTTCCCACTCCTTCACAACCCCAAAAATCCTTTTGATTACTTTCCTGCACCAGGGTAGACCCACATTGGAATTGCATCTCTGGCCCATTCTGAAAATTGCCTGCAAGTCACCTCTTGCAAAAATTTGTACAATCACATTCCATTCCCCTGGTCCCTCAACTCCATCACAACTGCTGTCCCAAAAATTTCATGCCTGACCAGGTCCTGGGCCTGTTGCTTACTTTTAAATCCTCACTAGGTGTATTTTATTGTTTTCAAGATTTGGGTAACTGTATCCTGCTGACCCTCCCAATCCTCAGCTTCTGCATTTGGAAGTATGTGTTTTATTTTTTTTTCCAAACTATCAGCTCTCCACATTTTTCAAATCCCGCAACCCACTTTTCTGCACATTGTTCCACATTTTTCTTATTTTTTACAGAAAGCTCTACTTGTCTGTTGTTGCTGGTTGTGTTTCACTTTATAGTCTGTGTCTATAAAATACCACCACAAAATTCGATGAAATTTTTGTTTTTTTTAATGTGATTTCATATTTGAATTCCTTGCAGAAAATTGGTGTGTGTTTGTCCATTTTGAATTTACCCAGTTTCTCTCAATATTCTGATTCTCCAAATCATTATATCCAAGACAAAACACAAAGGGGGTATTGAGGCCTTGTTTTAGACCCCCAAGATTTGAAATAATTTTTTCTAGCCTCCCTCATCTCAAAAATTCCTCAAGAGGTGTCTTTTATAACCATATGAAATGATCTTTCTACATCTCCTACCCCCTCCACTCATCACTGGGGCATTCCTCCTTGCTTTTATGCCAATTACAAGTATCTTTAATATCTCATCTCCTTCCAATAATGTCTGAAACAGCATTTTCCCATTTTATTCTTATCATTTATAACATTATTATGTTACAAACTTGTGCATCATCATTCCCTTCAGAAATTCTTAATATCTTTGATTTATAGACTATTCAAATTTTTCTACTTGAGAAAGTAATATGAAACATTTGACAAAGTAAAATTCAGATTAAATAATACTTTTTCTGACAAGAAAATTTCATTTTCTATTTTGTTTTTAAACATTCCTTTCTTTTTATTCTTAAATTATCAATGGAAGAAATCCTTTGAAAGGAAATTTTATGCTAAATCCCATCAATTTTAGGATGGTTTAGGAGATCTTTTGACACAATTGGTTTTTCTCTACAATCAATAAACTAGGTTATGATGGCCATTGACTGGTTTTGATTACCATTCTTGAATTTGGATCAAAACTGAATTAGTATTTGCAATGAGTTTACATTAACTGGGGCTTGTGCTGAAGGAAGAGGTTGGGCTATATTCATTTTTTTTTGGAAATTTTAGGGATAATCTTCATTGAATTATTTTCTTAATATTCTATTTATTTGATGTTTTTGTTTTTAAAAAAGAAAAATGGCTGAAATTTTTAAAGGCAGTAGTGAAAGATGGGAATCTGGAAAGCTTTGATCCAGTGATTCTTGGAATCCTGGTGTGATTAGTTGCAGGGGTGGGAATTATTCATAATAAAATTGAGCTGGAGTCAAGAGTTTCACCGAAACTGTTGAAAACTTAGCCAATTTCAGGCTTTATCAAGTTTTTTTTGGGTGTATTTTTTCCTTGGGTGTTGCATTGATTCAAGGTGGTGGAGTGTTATGAGTCTTTTGGCAAGATCTTCAGCTTGGACAGTCAAATCAGTTGAAGGACCTTTGCCAGAAGGGTAACCCTTGGCCCTATTCAGGGACATGACTGGGCTCTTGTGCTTGATGTGGTCCAAGTTGAGACATTAATCATTGAATGAGGGTAGATTTGATGCAGGGGAAATCATTTTTAATGATAGAGTGAGATGGATCTTGAGCTTGGATGTTTGAGATAAATGGAGAATGAATGATTGAGGGAGTGGCAGCAAGAAATGAAAAGCATGAAAAAAGGTTTTGAGTGAGGTGTGACTGATCCACCAATCATCCAGAGCATGAGAGGGTGATGGATCAGGTTTGCATGGTTGAATGGTGGTTATCCTTTTCAATGATGGCTATTGAGTAGCCTTTTATTAAGTTTGTTGAGTCTTGCTTTGATGATGAAGTGACACTTGTGTATTGATTTTATTTAGTGAAGGAGTGGATGGGTGTTTTGTTGGTGGATTAATATGAATCAATTCTTTTGTTGATGTTTTGAACACCATCTTTATGAAACCTACCATTTGGAAATACACTAGTTAAGGGGTTTGTGTTTTTCTGAAACCCCAGCATTAAAAATGGCAGGTTTGGTAAAAATAATTGTGGGTTTCCACCAGTGTATCTGCTAACTCCAAATACACCCTAAATCTATCAATTTCAGGGGGGAGTGTTTCATCATCTCAAAAAATCTTTTTAATGCCAGATACATCCCATTGGTTTGTTTTCTTGATCGTTGTTTCAGAGCTTCATTTCAACTATCTCATTATTCACTTAAATTGGATCAAATCACTTGATTTTTTGCTTTCCGGACATCAAAACCATTTTTGTTTAGCATTCCGAGTGTCTTGGTAAGTACCAAAGCGGATGACTACGGCATTAAACCGCACTATCTGGGCTCATAACCTATTGAACTGGCCTGCTACAGAAGCTCTTTCACCAAAGATCATAGAAAGTACATAATAGAGGCTAAAAAAGTACTAGAGAGAAAGATAAAGGCAATCGAGACAAAAGAAATCGATCAAAGACCACCGGAAGTGAGTATATAAGCATACATAAGCCCAAGACACAAAGACTTGAGATTACCCAAGAGCAATGACTGGAATTAAAGAAAGGAACCAATGGTTTGATGATTTTAAGGGCAATAAAGACAATTGAAAGACAGAGGGTGGTCCCTGGTGTGACGCTATGCAGGGTGAGCATAAAAAAAGAGAGTTGAACTGAGGAAGAAGAGATCCATAGTGCCACAAGACAGTAGGTGCTCTAAAGTGTCTTTATCAGGTTTCAATTTTGATTATCAATATTCCCACACCCTGATGCCCGCGCATCTTGTGCCGGTCACAAGTCGGGCTCATTCTTCCAATACCAAGCACCGTCCCTGGTTGATGCTCCCAGCCATATCTTTCAAAGTTGCCGATACATAAAACAATCCAAACTTGCTAACTTGACTCTCAACTAAGGGCTAACCACTTGACCAGTCCAGGCCTAGAAAGCTGTCTAGCGTCCTATCCAGCTGCAGACATACCGAATCTTTTTGGCAAAGTTTTAGCAATCGCTAATGTGGTGGCAGTGAGCCGAAAAGGAGCAACGGCAATGATACCGCAGACCTTCAAAAAGAAAGAGGATTCATGCTCAACTGTAGTGGTGTGGTGCTCTAGCAAAATTCTGTAAAGGACCGCTGAATTAAATACCAATAGTGGGCATCTCTCGAGTGAATGGAAAGAGGCAAACTGCCAGCGAAATTCAATCTGGATTTAAATTCGAAAGTTAGCGGACGAGCTAATTGAAGTCGACAATCAGTCGTGGTTTCATAAATCTCCCATGTCAAACAGAGACGGTATCTTCAAAAGATAAAAACCGGAACCGATCTTTGAGCTTATTTTTTCACTTTTTTTTCGCAAAAGCTTTCCGATTTCTGTTGTAGACAAAACGCATGGTTCTTGCATGTTTTTGGATTTAATTATTAGTGGAAAATTTATGACTAGGTTCAACACAACAATCAAAAACAAAAATGGGAGAGGGAAGGGAGGGGCAGGAGGGAGGACGGGATAGAGGATGCAAGATAAAGAACAAAATATGAGGCAAGCAATTGAAGAAGATTGGAAGAAAAATAGACCCAAAAACAAATTAACAAGGTTAGCTGGTTGGCTGAGATTTTGAACAGTTTAAAGAAGATGGTAACAATTCTTGGAGAATAGACCGAACCTTGGTCCAAAGAAAGAAGAGGAGAAGAAAGAGACTTACGCGCACTTGGGGCACTCGTAAAAGACAGTAGTACCTTCATCAGCACTTCGTAATTGGAGGGTATGATATTTCATTTCGGGATGTTTGCATTTGGGGCAACTTTCTTGCATCTGATTAAGGTGGAAATATTCAAGCAAAAAAAAAAAGTTACACACGTCAGAAAACCCTTTGGTATCTCACAATCAAAATCGAGGTAGTGAGTGAAGGATTGGAATGAAAGGGTTCTAGTGACCATTGGAGCGGTAGCATCTTTATCGAGACCGACTGAGTGGATGGAATGTTGCACCAAGGATCGCTTCTGACGAAGAGCCGAAGGAAATGCGGCTGGGTTAGAACGAGTGACGATTCCCGAGTGTTCTTCAACTAGTTTGTGGGGCAAATGATGAAGTCACCCCAAAGAAACAGGTGCCAGTCAGCCATAAGCGCTGGGATACCAGGATGGATGATCCAACTTGCTGCCACAAGATACCGATGCTCGATGATCATAGGTAGGAACTCGACTGACGGACCATTAAATTTCTGAGACCGATGACATTGATCACATCGTAGGGAACCTTGAGTTGGATAAAGTTCGGGAAGTGATAACAAGTTCCCACATCGTTCGCAAAATATTAATGAGCCCACGATCATCGTATCGTCCTTGATTTGATTCCTTATGGTTGAAGGATAAGATGGTGGGGCGAGCAAGTCGGTCGCGACCAATCAAGCTTGTGAGGGTTATTGAGAGGTTGTCATTTTCCTCAACGACAGTCACAACACCATCTCGTTCCTCGTCGTGATTCAGAAGGTTGGCCCTGCTTCCGAGTCGACCTGCCGCCACCACCGGGGCCACTGGGTCTTGGATTGGCGGGCCGGCCCAGTTCGCAAGGATCCACCAGACCCGCAAGCCAGGCTCCAAATGCTCCAGCTCTCACGCCCGAGCCGCCAAGAAAAGATAAATAGGTAGCCTCCATGTTGAGATTATACTACAAGATTAACGTATGTATTTTCCCCCAAGAGAGCAATTTATTAACGTATGTATTTTCCCCCAAGAGAGCAATTTCTTTTAACAAGGTTGGTATGCTCTTATATATGTGTGTTGTGGAAGGTATTTGTTGTGTATCTACAAGAACCTAGAATCTTCTACCTGATTACTTAATCCTATACCCATACTATGCATATAGATAATGCCATATTCTTTGTTATGATTTGGCAAACCCAACTATGGGATATCACGGACCGACCTATCACATAATATGTGACATATGTACATAGTATATACTCCGAGCCTGCGCGGACAAGCTGAACAAAAATGAAGTGACTCTGTTCCACGTTTTTCCATCTACTATCTGAGCTACTCATCTCTACAGGTTAAAAGCCTGCTCTCCTCTGTCCACCCACGTTCCGCCCTCACCGTTCCGTCACCAATACCAACATCTCAATAGCCTTGGCTCGCTTATGAACCCATGCCGCGGAAAAGCACGACCTGGCAGACCCGGCGAAGAAACATCACCCGACTTGAACAAAATGAACCCCAACAAATCTGACCCGTCCATCCCCACCGTACCCTCACACGGCATGAGCACCGCAAGAGCAAAATTCCTCGCAAACCCAACCGAATATACCGCTACCGTCAAAACCCTGCGCTGCGACGGGAGTAACATTGACAAATGGATCAGCGGGGTCGACACGTTGGGCCTCCTCGTTTTTGGAAAATCAAACTTTACGGCAGACATCGAAAACCTCAGATCCCTCGACCACTTCAAAAGCATCTCTTTACAAGTGTTGTTCACCCTCACCGTGGACCGCGAATTGAAAACAATTGTTGCTAGCAAACCAACCGCCTGGGAGGCCTTCGAAAACGTCCAAAAAAACTTCCAACTATCGAACCGTACACGCCAAGTCAAACTGCTCAGTGAACTGTTCTACAAGATGACAACAATGGAAACAAGTGTCTCCTCACACCTCACCCAAATATCAAACATCTTCATCGAATTGGGCCGTTTGGGTTGCGCCGTGCCGGACACCCTCATCTCCCTAGTCATGCAAGTTCTAACACCTCCCCCGCCCGGCTCGACCAGATTGCAAATGCTCCATAGCATTGGACCACAGCTCGACCACATAGAACAACCAACCCCCGGGGATACTCAATTGATCATAACCTTGTTCTACAGCAAAATGACCCGCCGAAACTCAACCAATAACCCGTACACCATTAACGCCGTATTTCCATACACCTGGCCTTGCCGCCAACAACCATTGCAACACCAAGGGAACGACGGCTTCCAACGACCCCCACATTCCAGGGCTAACCTACGCCAACCAACGCCGGAGGACCTCCAGGCGGCTCGGAGCAACATTGCATCTGGGAACCAACCCATCCCTGCAGAAGTACGAGCACGCCTAGAAGGCTCCTGCGAATACTGCCAATCCCCCGACCACTGGCGAGCAACCTGTCCCGTCCTCAGGGCCGACGCCGGTTTGCAGCCACCGAATAATTGGCAAGAAATTCCCCCCCACGTCCAGCAACGACCACCTACGACCAACCCCTACCGGCCCCCAACCCAGCGAATCGGGGCAATCCCCAGCCAAGACGCGCCTACAACTGCGGAGGATTGCCCTGGAAACCAAACCGTACAATCTCTGACTGGTGCAAACCAATTGGTAATTGACTCAGGGGCAACCTCGTCGGTAAGTGGTTATTTCCCCTCCTTCGTTTCCTTCTCACGGTTTGCCCAGCCCCTGACCCTGCGGCTAGCTGACCCAAACGCCCTATTATATGCCGTTGGCAGAGGGACAATTCGGTTGTCAACAACCCCGTATGGGGCCCCTGGGGACCCCCATCTGAATGAGGTTCTTTTCTGCCCAAACATACACGGTACCCTGTTATCCCTGGGCCATCTCATCGACTCTGGATACAAGGCTTTGTTTGATGAGAAGATCCTCTGACTCATTTCTGTTTCCCACTCAATCTGTACAAAATACACCAACCGTACCTGGACTGTTGACCAAATAACACCGGCCACCCTCCGTTCCCCCCATCTTTTCCACGTTTCCCCTTCACCTTCCCCTTCCCTCATCCCTTTTGTTTCACTTCCGTACTACTACCACTGCGCATTGGGACATGTGTCCAACGATGTTGTCAAGATGTACCTGAAGAACCACGTACCCTTGTTCAACATGAGGTCCTGGACCCCCTTTGTCTGTGAACCCTGTAAAATAGCAAAGAGCGCTAGACGACGGGAGTCCTTGCCTGAATCAATTCCCCACGACAAACCGCTGGACCTCCTGACGACCAACGTCCTTGGACCACTACCCCCCAACTGCACTGGCAACAGGTATCTACTAACCATCCGTGACCACGCCTCAACCTTCATCTTTGTCCATGCTTTCAAACTCCGCTCCAAAGTCCCGAAATTACTGCTGTCCACCGTAACCTACCTCAAGAACCGCCTTGGAAACGCACCGATTCACCTCCAATCCGACAACGCCAAGGAATACCACACCAAGACCTTCGTCAACTCCCTGGAATCACTCGGCACAAAATCGATCTTCACCTGCCCCTACACCCCAGAACAGAATGGCAAAGCCAAAAGAGTAAACCGGACCCTCGGCAAAATGGCACGAACAATGCTGAAATACGCCAGTTTGTCCGAAGAATTCTGGTCATTCGCGTACCGTCACGCATGCTTTCTCCACAACCAACTTACCAACTCCCGCTCCAGAAACAAATCCCCAACCAAGCTCCTTTTTGACACCGCCCCAAACGACGTTCCTTTACACCCTTTTGGATCAATGTGCCTGGCACACATCCCAAAAGAAAAACGGCTCAAACTTGACGACCGCGCGGAATGCACCATATTCTTGGGATTCCAAGACAACCTCCGTGGCTACATCTGCTGGAACCCCGCATCTTCCTCCCTAGTCTACACCAACGTAGCGGAATTCCCCAACTCATCCCCAAAACCGTTCATCCCAACCCCCAACACCGCTGACCTAATCGACCCAAACTTACGATTGATTGAGCTGCACCTCGGCGAAGTGCCCACAGATGAAATATGCCACAAACAAGACTCCCACATCCTTGAAATCCCGGACCGCCCTGACGATGACCTCCCAGCCTCCGTGACCCATGCGCTATCAGACAACCTCCGCCCCATCTGGGAACCACCGCTAAGGAGCAAGATAGATCAACTTTTCGCCATGGATGTCTGGGAGGTAGTCAAGCGACAACCTGGCATGAAAGTGATCGGAGCAAAGTATGTCTTTGCCATTAAGCGTAAACCGGACAGAGCCATTGACACACCAAAAGCCCAGTACGTCGCAAAAGGTTTCTGGCAGAAACTTGGAGTCGACTGCTACAAGAAATTTGCCCTGAAGGCTTCCCTATTGTCCCTACAACTTCTACTAGCAATGGCAGTGTCAAACCAATGGACCATTCACAGCTTTGATATTTTGGCCGCGTACCTCCATGCCCCAATTGACGAGCTCGTATACGTCAAGCCTCCGACCCACTTATGGCCAGAACTAGCTGGGAAGGCGATGCGGTTGAAGAAATCCTTGTACGGGACACGCCAAGCGGCTAGATGCTGGTGGAAATTTTTCAAAGCTCTCCTCGACAACATTGGCTTTACCAGTGACTGCGTTGAGCAGACCGTATACACGTACCGTAAGGGTCCCACCATAATCCCGATTTGGCTCCATGTCGACGATGGGGTTGTAATCAGAAACAACCAAGCAGCCTTGACCAAGATACGACGTGAAATGTCGGCGCGCGTGCGGGTAAAATGGCAGGAATCGTGCAACCGGATAGTTGGCATCAATCTTACCCCCCAAGACGGAGAGCTCTACCTGGACCAAAGACTACTGGCCGCGCAAATCGTGAAAAAGTGGACCGCCCTGCATCACGAACCTCTGTTGAGAACGACAACGGTCATCCCGGAACAAGAGCTTGTCACGCCGACAGACGACAATGGAGAAGATGCAGACCTGTTCCAGTCATTCATTGGATCCCTGAATTACTTAGCACTTGGAACGCGACCGGACATCACATTTGGAGTGAACTACCTATCCCGATACAGTAAACGTCCACGGCCCCGCACTGGCAAGCCTTTCAACACCTCATTGGATACGTCGCTTCCACCACACATTAAAAACTACGATTCCGGCCGTCCCAACAACGCCTCCAGTTATGGAGTGACGCAAGCTGGGGGGGTGAATTCCACCGGTCAACATCCGGATTCCTGATCCTCCTGGGCG
Source organism: Puccinia polysora (assembly GCA_025617555.3). Taxonomy (NCBI): domain Eukaryota; kingdom Fungi; phylum Basidiomycota; class Pucciniomycetes; order Pucciniales; family Pucciniaceae; genus Puccinia; species Puccinia polysora. The sequence goes on from CM062644.1 coordinate 9,804,973, forward strand.
GGTGTCCCACATTGTGGGCGTCCAAACGGCAACAAAGTGTTGCTACATCCACCTGCAATGCCGAGTTCGTCTCAATTGGCGCAGCAATTGAATTCTTCACCTTGATCCACACAATAACCGTCAAATTGGCACCTACCACCGCCTGCGACCTTTTTTGCGACAACCGTGCGGCCGTATTGGTGGCAAACGATAATGGTTCTTGCTCACAAATGCAACACATCTCCCGGAATTTCTTCTTTGTAAATGACACAATCCACCAACTCAAACTCAATCTCACGTGGGTAAAGACGAGCGACAAATTAGCCGACATACTGACAAAACGCCTTGGCCCAAACAAACAACACAATTTTTGCAACCTTTTTTTCTGTTCCTGATCTTGCTTCATTGTGTTTCCTGGTTTTCCTTTTTTGCAAATGTTGCCTGTCCTATGCGTTTTCTGCCTTTTGCTTTGATAGTCTGGTTTGTGGGGGGGTGTTATGATTCGGCAAACCCAACTATGGGATATCACGGACCGACCTATCACATAATATGTGACATATGTACATAGTATATACTGCGAGCCCGCGCGGACAAGCTGAAAAAAAATGAAGTGACTCTGTTCCACGTTTTTCCATCTACTATCTGAGCTACTCATCTCTACATTCTTAACATTCCCCCACACAACAATACCAGAAGACGCACACACCATGCAAGTAAGAAAGAAGCCGTGAGAGCAACTGTCACAAACTGGGACATGGTCACGTTTGACAAAGCTCCTCTGCACCACATCAGTCCCCCCATCATTCTCCCCAAAAAATACTGAATTTCCTTGCTCACAACCACCGCTCTGCCCCCCCCTTCCCTCTCCATCCATGGTCCCCCCCATCCCCACCCCACCAACTGCCCACCTACACAACAACCTCTCTTGCCCAAACACCTTCCAACACCTGATGGCAGCTTGCTCCAGAAACCCTCCCCTAGACCCATCAGTGGACAAAACCATGGACATCCAGCATAATGCCCACCCCATCCCCCCACCCAACCCAAACAAATTGCAAAACGCAAGACAGGCCCCCACTCCCCAGCATACGGAAAAAACAATGAATATTCAGATAGACAGCCACCCAAGCCCAGCCATGCTCCCAAGAAAGCCGGCAGTACCAACATTCACCAAATCACCACTACTCAGCTTTCTCCGCAACACAATTTAAAATTTGAGCAAGACTGGCTCCAAAGCACTGCACCTACACCCCGTTATGACCGCAATCCTCCTCCAAATCATTGATAGCACGGCAAACCATCACCGCATACAACTCCAACTCATAGAACAGAACCAGAAACTGAACACAAGGATCAAACAACTGGAACTAGCAAACTTCTCATCCGCGCATGCCCCACCTTGCAATTATGCAAGAGCAGCCAAGGCTCCACTGCAACCTCCTCCCAATCCCCTTACTGCTGTGGTGACCAAATCTGGACACCTCAGCACCAGTGCAGAAAATTTGAGAATTTTTTATGATTTTTTTTAGCTATCTTTCATATTCCAAAAAAAAAGTAATAATTCTTTTTTTTCCTGAATGACATCCCTTCAGGCTCCAGATCCTCCAGCTTCCCCATCTCCAAGGGTCCCTGGGGTGTCCAACTCCCCAGGTCTTGTGTTCAATTCTTGTCCTCCTTGCTGCGGTCCTCTGTTTTTGCCAAATTTGCATGGGTGAAGGCCGGCTTGGCTTGGCTCAACCCTTGCTGGCGCCGGCATTGTTGTCAACATTGACGGCAATGGCCATTCATTGGTCATCTCCCTCTCAACCATCCCATTGATCCTTCCAATCCCCTCCCACTCACCAATCATCCAATGAATTGTTTCAACCCAATTGGAATCTTGGCCCTTCAACTTTTGGACTTGAGCGCCAAGTTGGCAGAACCTAGCCTCAAACCCAACCAAGCTCCATTACTTTTCATTGATCTTTGTAGTCTGAACTCCTACCTAGGCCACAACAACCATCATCAACACCATCATCACATGGATGCCCATCCCACCATCATGTCAACTTTGACCAGCTGGATAGGCCTTCAATCATCTTTCCTCACAAATCTAACCCTGATCCAACAAATTGGAATTCTCTTGATTCCACCTTAATCTGTCCAACTGAAATCAATTTCAACAACAATCAGCACCCAAAAAAAAAACTTCAAATGTCTCTGAAGTGATTGAAATCTTGAATTTGAAAATCCTGCTCAGCTGGCTGAACACGTCAATACTTGTCATATTTTCCAAGATTCTTCTGTATATACTTCCCAACTGCCACCTGATCATTATCCCAATTGGCAACGCCTCCTCCCATTGGATATGATCACCTCACCCCCGTCATCTGGTTTGGTCACCCGCCCAAGGTTGGTCAGGGGAACAACCTCCCTCCACTGACTCAATCGGTTGTTCCCACGACGGGTCTTGCGCTCTTGCACCCCTATCTCCCACCTTGGCTGGTCACCCAACCAACGGACCAACAATCCTAACCAAGTCTCATCTATCCCTTCCCCGCCTGTATACTCCTCTCCCTCATTCTCCAGCATCTCCCAGTCTTCTCCATGACAGACCTTGATCTGACCCAATTCTCACCTCCAGCCGCTTTTGCGCAACCATCTGCGGGCCCGTCAGCCTTTCCATGCAGTTCTCCACCCGCGGGTCTCCTGCCTGTGCCCATTATTGATACGGTCCGGTGCTGTTCTGTTCCTCCTCATCCAGATTTTCTATTATTTCAATCATTTTTTTGTTGTTTGTTTTCTCATCAGTTCTTTTTTTTCTCATTTCTTTTTTTGTTTAAAAAAAAATTCAATTGTTGTTTTTCCAATCTATCTTTTTCATCATTTGTAAGTTGTCTGCAGGGACCCATGGCCCATACAAGGAGGGGATCTCCCCTACCTTTTTCTAAATCGTCCATGGAAGTGTGTGCATCTGTCCCCCCCATTATCATAGGAATAATCATTATCCAGGGTATATCTTTTGATTGCCCCCTGATTCATTTTATCCTGAGTCTTTTCCCCTCTGAGGCCTGATCCTTATCACCAACCAATAGCTTTTCTTGTTGAAGAGAATTCTTTCTGTTGGAATTCTTGAGTGTGTTACACCACTCATTGATCCCTTTCTCTGACCATACTGGTCTTGATCCTTCCTTGATCATCTTTCCTGAGCCAATCACGTTTGATTGAAGATTTTAATTGAGCTTAAAACCTGGAGTGTTATACCTCTGTTATCTTTCAAAGTTGCATTCTGCCAGCCTACTCTTGAGTTCCTTGAGAAGTGTTGAGGTTATCCCTGTTCAAACTGGTTTTCTGTTTGCTTTTAAAGCTTCTCAAAAAATTGTGCTTTGTCTTGTACGGCCACCCTCAGTTATCTGGTACCCTTCAAGCGCTTGATTGCGGAGAGTTGGGCGGGTTCATTGAGAACCTGGAGGTTGGTTGGGGTTTCAGTTGATCATCCCTGATCTTCTGCTGATGACCAGAGCTATTAGCTTGTGGGCTTTGTTACATACAACAGCTTTGTTCTTTTGAACTTTAAAACAAAGTTTAAACTTCTTTTGTTCAAATATCTCCAACATCATTTTGCCTCAGATAGTGCTGTTCCATTGCTACCAACTATTATCCAAATTTATCCTTGATTCCTCACTTAAAAGTTCTGGACCTTGATCTTGGTTACATTTAAATTTTCTTGTAATGCTCAGGAGGGCAGCCTAAACAGCACCTTTCCCCTCCACGGAACTGCCACAACCCAGAACCGTTTGGAGTCTTAAATTTGCTTCCCTGGGCCGGGATCAAACCAGCAACCTTGGGATTTACAGTCGCAAACTTCAAGAATTAACTTTGAAATCCAATCCAATTTTTTCTTTTTTTTCTTTCTTTTATTATCATCCAGCACTGATCCGTGGAGGCAACTTTTTCCAGAAGTAAGTCCCCCCAATTGTGCACCATCTGGGCAAGATTCCTGTTGCCTTTTGGTGAAAAAACTCTACTCTTTCCAAACCTGTGAGGCACGTTGGAATTCTGTTCTTTGGATCTCTTAGGAACTCTGCTCTTCAAAATGGAATTGACTGGTACTTCCTCCTCCTCTGTTTGGGTCGAGATGGTCAAGATCAAGCCCCAAAACAAGAAATTAGGCTTCAATGGAACAAACTTCAAACAATTCTTGGACTCCTATGAGATGGCTGCTGAAGTGGATTTTGCAAGTGAACATGATATGGCGTATCAGTTACAATTTTTTATATCCTTTGATGAAGTTATGGAAGTGATTGAATTGTTTGATGGATTCAAAACTCATAATTGGAGTCTCTTGAAGGAGGATATTTTGGCTTATTGGGGGAAATTAGATGTGGCTAGGTTTACATTACAGGACTTGGATGCTCTGGTTTCTCAATGGATCTCCAATGGGGGTGTCTCTTCAGCCTCTGATAATCAATATTTTTGAAAATCTTGGGATCCTATTCAGTATTACCTCATGAAAAACAATCACATCAACACGGTGGAAAAAATTCAAGTTTGGTTTTTCCAGTCTTTTTCTCCATGAGTGCAGGAAAGAATTAGAGATGAATTAGTTAAATCCGGATCTATGATTACTGCTACAGATAATTGGTTCAAGCTCCCTGCTTTTCCGGTCTTAAGGAGTGAAGTGGATAAAGTGATGAAAGTTCAAACAGCTCTTACTTTTGAACAAACTAGAGTCACTGAAACAGTACATGCTCCTTCCTTTAAAGAGTCTAATGAAATCATTAACAAGATGGAAACAAATCATAGACCTAAACCAAATCCCCAGGCCAATAAGGAAACTGCTACCATGGATGAGATCACTAGATTACTTCAGGCCTTTGAAAACAAAATCAATCAGAAAATTTCTTCTTTAGCTACTCCTAAACCTTCTAACTCTTTTCCTAAAACCACTCTAGTCTGCTCTTACTGTCATAGGGAAGGCCATGGTACTGGGAGATGCCCTGAACTCCAGAAGGACAAGGAGGAAAAATTGGTGGAGCAGAGGGGAAAAAATTTCTTTTGTCCTAATGCTGCTTTGATACCTTTTGATTTGTCTTGTCCAATACATCATGTGGTGGCCTCTTATCAACCACCAACTTTCAAGAAGGCATCTTTTTTCTCCTTGGATTTTTGATCATCCTGTGGCACTTTACAACCTTGGTATCCTCCAGCTTTCACTTCTTCCAGCTTCTCTGGCACTTATCAGTCTGATCCAGATGGGAAAAGCTATGAGGAACCCAAACCTCACAAGTCTCCTCCAGTTCCATCTTCAATTCTTCAAAAACCCATCAAATGTCAATCCTCACCTGAGCCCCCTTCCTCTGATGTAGAAGACATGGAAGTGGAAAGGGAAACACTTATGGAAAGGTTCCAGGACCAGTCTGATCCTCCTCCTGTTCAATCCAATCAATCACCTCAACCTTTTGATCCTGATCCAGTAACTTCTCAACCTGATCATCCTCCCTCCACCGATCCCAAATTCTGATTCTAGAGGGGCATTTCCAAGGATCACCCCAACGCTGTGGAGGGAGTATTAAGGAAAATTTCTGATCTAAAAATTCCTGATCTGTCTGTGGCTGAAATACTGTCAATCTCTCCATCTGTGGCTGAAGGGATGAATAAATGGGTTTCTTGTTGACAAGTGGAGATTGGTCTGGAAAAATTAAAAGTCTCTTCTGGTAATTTGATGGAGGACTCTGGTGGAAACGATCCACCTTCAGATGCCAACTTGTATTCTTGTCCTCTTGGTTTTGTCTCCTGCTATCTTGGTGACTCTGCTAAAACAGTTTCTCTCCTGGTGGATTCTGGTTCCAAGCTCAATTTAATTTTGGATTTCATGGCCTGCAAATCAAACTCAGTCCAAGGGTCAACTTTAACTCTGCTGTGGATGGTATAGGGAATCAGTCATGCAAATTAGTTGGTATTTCTGAGGATTTCCCAGTTCAAATTGGAAAAAATATTGTTGGCACCTGTCATTTCTGGATTACTCATTTGGATGGACCTATGATCTTGGGAAGACCTTTCTTAATGGGTTTTGGTGCAACCCTAATGTTTTCTGATCAATTTTGGGAGAGAATTCTTCTCCCTGATGCTGATTGCAGGAAGATTGAAGTCTTCCTTTGCTCCTTTGATTCTGGTTGTTGGGAGCAAGATTTTCCTGGTCACCCTTCTAAATTGGTTCTGAAAGGGAAACAGAAGGACACCTCTTCTTTCTCTCATTTTTTAGATTATTTGGTCCTACTAATAGTTGTAGTTCTTCCCAGCCTCAGGCTTCAACTCAAGGATCAACTTCTGTCTCAGAGGCATATTTTTCTTTTTCCTCATCATTTCCTTCTCATCCAAATAAAAATAAAAATCAAAAAGATGAAGAATCCAAAATTCTTAAGAATATTTCTTCTCTATCTGGATCTGTTTTCTCTTATTTTCCTTGTTATTTTCAGCCTGATCAATCTTCTCTTATTCTGGTTTTGAGTCTCTGCAATGAGTCTAAACTAGATCCCAATCTCTATTCTCTTCTTGGTAGTTTTGGTATGAAGGAGTATAGCCTTAGGCGGAGGCAATTTGGGGTAGAAGTAAGTCCTCCCAATTGTGCACCATTGGGGGCTCCTACTACTGTCATTTTCAAAACCCTACCCTGTTCCACACATGTGAGCAATGTGTTGTCTTTTGGATCCTCTTTTATGGAAAAGGCACCTTTCAAGGACAGTGCGGAAAATCAAACTTGGAAGATTTTGGAGCTTGGCCTCAGATTTTGTAGTCAGGTCTTGCTGGTCAATGCTTGCAGGAAGCAAGGATTTCTCTCTTTTTCCACTAAGTATAAGCCAGTTGCAAAAAAGGTTCAAAAAGTCAACCAACCAATGCCTTTCAAACTCAATCCTCTTTTTATGCATCCTCCTCTATCTTGTGATCCTTACTGTGGTTTATCTTGATCCCTTACTGGTCCCTTTGTTACTTGTGGTCGTGTTACTGAAGAATTTCTGAAGGTGGTCAACTTTGGTCCAGATGGATGGCTTCTTGCTGATGAGTTAAATTTGATAAAAAATGTCTTAGCCCTTAGAGAAAAATCTACTGCTTTTTGTGAAGAAGAGAGAGGTCTCTTGAAAGAATCCTATGGTCTACCTTATATCATTCCACTAGTAGAAAATGATCCCTGGAAAAAAGAAAAAGATCCCTATCCCTGCTGCTAAGGTTGACAATTTCATCAATTTGGTCCACAAACAAGTCTGTACTGGTTTATATGAGCACTCAACTTCCAGCTATTCCAGTCCTCTCTTCTGTGTCCTCAAAAGTAATGATAAACTTAGAATATTTTGTGATCTACAGTCTCTAAATGAGGTTACTATTAAGGACTCTGGTATTCCCCCTGCCAATGAAAGATTTTTTGAATCTTTCTCTGGGAGAGCTTGCTATGGTCTAGGTGATATTATGGGTGGCTATGACAAAAAATCCTTACATCCAATTTCTTGCCTACTTTTGATACTCCTCTTGGTCAATTCCCAATTACTCATTTGCCTCAGGGTGCTACCAATTTGGTTGAAGTATATCAGGCTCAGATGGTTTGGATCCTCCAGGATGAAAAACCTGATCATGCTGGTATCTTTATCAACAATGGCAGATTTAAAGGTCCAGTCTCTGACTATAAAAATGAGCTCTTACCTTGGAATTCAGGAATCCTTCAATTTATCTGGGAATATTCAACCAATTTGGAAAGGATCTTCTTTTGAATCAAGGAGTCTGGTCTTACTGTCTCTGGATCCAAATTGGCTGCCTGTGTCCCTGCTCTGGAAAATTTTGGTCATGTGGTCTTCAAGGAAGGAAGAAGGATGGCTCCATCCAAAGTCAAAAAAATCCTCTCTTGGCCCACTTCAATGAATCCCAATGAATTCAGAGGCTTCTGAGGTTTTGTCATTTATATTTGGATCTTCATCCCATCTCTATCCAAAATCTGTATTACCTTGCATTGCTTAACCAGGAAGGATGCTGAATGGCTTTGGAACCAAGCTTGTGAAAAATCATTTCAGAAGCTCAAAAAACTTTTTTGGAAAGGCATTGTCTTGATTAAGATCACTTATGGACCTGGAGCTGGAAAGATCAAGCTGGCTGTCAATTTGAGTTATCAATCTGTTGGGGATGTCCTTACCCAAGAAGACAAAAATGGCTTGGAATGTCCTTCTCTGTATGAATCTCTCCTCTTTTCAGATGTGGAATCTAGGTACTCCCAGCCAAAACTGGAACTTTTTGGTGTGGGCCAAACGTTTAACAAGCTCCAAACTATTCTCTGGGGTCAACAATTCAAGTTAAAAGTCAATGCACAATCCATCGTGAAAATGATAAATTCCCCCAGCCTTCCAAATGCTCCCATGACTTTTTGGGTAAATTTTATCCAGTTGTTTTATTTTGCTATTGTTCATAGGCCTGGAAAGTCTTTCACCATTCCTGACGGGTTATCTTGGCGTCCCATTGGAGATGAAGAATCAGATTTTGGAGTTGATTTCAACAAGGAGGAACCTTTTATTCAACCTGTCTTCAGCTTTTCCTCTCAAATTATTCTGGCTTCCAGCAAGTGTTCTGGCTTAAAATAGAGCAGTACCTTTCAACTCTACAAAGACCTCCTGATCTCTCAGCTAAAGATTTTTGATCCCTTAAAAAAAAGTCCCCCAAATTGTTTGTCCAAGGTACAAGGCTTATGAAAAGAGGAAATCCTTGTGCCCTTATTGTTATCAATATCCCTGCTAAAAAAGATTTGATCTTGGAAAGTGACCATGAAGGGCTTGGTCATCATGGAGAAATGGAAACTTATTGATAAATATCCAAACAATTCTGGCGGCCATCTTTGAAGAAATCTGTCTCTCAGTGGTTCAAGAGTTTTGAGGTCTGTCAGAAACGTGATCTTAGGCCCCTGGCTGAAATTTGCTATCCAACTTGGGAGTCCACTGTCTCTGGAAGGATTGCTATGGATGTGGTTCATATCAAGGCAGGTGGTTCTAAGTACCTCATTGTGGTTAGAGATAATTTTTCTGGATGGGTTGAAGCAAAATTCTTTAAGAACATCAGATCTGAAGTGGCAGAAGCTTTTCTCTATGAGACTTGGAAAATGCGCTATTGCTTGGCCCAATCTTATTCAACTGATGGCAGCTCTGAGTTTTGTGGCAAACTGGCCAAAATTATACAATTGCTTCCTTGTCAACATAGGGTGACCCCTCCTTATTATCCTGAGAGCCAAGGAATGGTGGAGAGAGGCCATGCTCCTTTGAAGGCTTCTCTTTTCAAATTGGCCGGTGAAAGTGGGAAGAATTGTTTCAAATTTCTTCCTCTAGTCCTTTTCTCTGATCAAATTTCAACCAAACAAACCACTGGCTACTCACCCTAAAAATTGTCTTTGGTCAAAGTGCTGTCCTTCCTCTGGATCTTGATCTGGAATCTTTCTTAGGTATTAATTGGGAAAAGGTTTCCTCTACCACTGATCTATTAGTTTCCCAATCTAAGCAACTGGAGCGGAGTGAGGAGGTTTGTAGTGAAGCTTATCCTAAGATGATGGAATCCAGAGAAAAATTGGTTCAGTATTGGGAAGATAAACATTCAAAGTGGATCAGGGACTCTTTGAATCCTGGTGATCTTGTTTTAGCTTATAATGAATCCTTTGAAAATCAGTGGGGGAAGCTTTTCTCTAATGGCTGGAATGGTCCTTATTGGGTGGTGTGTCAAGTCAGAGGTGGATCTTATGTTTTGGAAGAGCTGGATGGTACTCAGTTGGCCTGAAGGCTCTCTGCTAATCAAGTCAAGAAGTTCTTTTTTTGTGGGGGCAACTTATCTAAAAAGTAAGTCCTGCCAATTGTGCACCACCAGGGTCATCTGCTGTGTTTTGTTGTGAAACTCTAATTTATGCCAAATATGTGAGCACCTGGGACGCCCTTTGCTTTATATCTTCTACTTCTAGTGCTATTTTTGGATTGATCAAAATATTTTTCAATTCTTCAATCACTCTCAAGATAAAGAAGGGGCCTTTTTTGTTTCTTTGTTTCAATTTCCTTGCTTCTTTTTTTCCCTCTTAATATCTTCAAATCCAGATGCAGAAAAGGGAAGGTCTGTAATTTGGGGAGAGATTTGGTGAAAATATTTTTAGACCTCAGGACCAGTGCAGAAAATCTGAGAATTTCTTATGATTTTTTTTAGCTATCTTTCATATTCCAAAAAAAATAATCATCTTTTTTTCCTGAATCAGATCCCTGCAGCCTCCAGATCCTTCAGCTTCCCCATCTACCAGCCATTTAGGGATGGGTCCCTGGGGTGTCCAACTACCCAGGTCTTGTGTTAAATTCTTTTCCTCCTTGCTGCAGTCCTCTGTTTTTGCCAAATTTGCATGGGTGAAGGCCGGCTTGGCTTGGCTCAACCCTTGCCTGTGCTGGAATTGTTGTCAACATTGAAGGCAATGGCAATTCATTGGTCATCTCCCTCTCAACCATCCCATTGATCCTTCCAATCCCCTCCCACTCACCAATCATCCAATGAATTGTTTCAACCCAATTGGAATCTTGGCCATCCAACTTTTGGACTTGAGAGCCAAGTTGGCAGACCCTAGCCTCAAACCCAACCAAGCTTGGTTACTTTTCATTGATCTTTCTAGTCTGAAATCTTACCTAGCGCCCAATGACTATCATCACCACCATCATCACAAGGATGCCCATCCCACTCATAATGTCAACTTTGACCTGCTGGATAGCCCTTTGATTATCTTTCCTTACAAATCTAATCCTGATCCAACAAATTGGAATTATCTTGATTCCACCTTAATCCGGTCAACTGAAATCAATTGCAAAAAAAATCAGCCCCCAAAAAAAAACTTCAAATTTTTCTGAAGTGATTGCAATCTTGAATTTGAAAATCCTGCTCAGCTGGCTGAACACGTCAATACTTGTCAGATTTTCCTAGCTTCTTCCGTATCTACTTCCCAACTGCCACATGATCATTATCCCAATTGGCAATGCCTCCTCCCATTGGATATTATCACCTCACCCCCATCATCCAGTTTGGTCACCCGCACAAGGTTGGTCACGGGAACAACCTCCCTCCGCTGACTCAATTGGTTGTTCCCATGACCAGTCTTGCGCTCTTGCACCCCTATCTCCCACCTTGGCCCGTCATCCAACCAATGGACCAACAACCCTAACCAATTCTCATTTATGACTTCCCTGGCCTTTATACTCCTCTCCCTCATTCTCCAGCATCTCTCAGTCTTCTCCATTACAGCCCTTGATCTGACCAAATGCTCACCTCCAGCTGCTTTTGCGCAACCATCCGCGGGTGCGTCAGCCTGCCTGCGCGGTTATCCACCTGTGGGTCTCCTTCCCTTTCCCATTATTGGCACGGGCTGGGGCCGTTACATTCCTCCTCATCAAGATTTTGTATTATTTTAATCATTTTTTTTGTTTGTTTTCTCATCAGTTCTTTTTTTCTCAGGTCTTTTCTTTTAAAAAACAAAACATTCAATTGTTGTTTTTCCGCTCTATCTGTGTCATCATTTGTAAGGCTTCTTCAGGGACCCATGGCCCATACAAGGAGGGGCTCTCCCCTACCTTTTTCTAAATAATCCATGGAAGTGTGTGCATCTATCCCCCCCATTATCATAGTAATAATCATTATCCTGGGTATATCTTTTTATTTACCCCTGATCCATTTTATCCTGAGTCTTTGCCCCTCTGAGGCCTGCTCCTTATCACCAACCAATAGCCTTTCTGGTTGAATAGAATTCTGTCTGTTGGAATTATGGAGTGTGTTACACCCTCCTTGATTCTTTTCTCTGACCATACTGGTCTTGATCCTTCCTTGATCATCTTTCCGGAGACAATCACATTTGATTAAAGATTTTAATTGAGCTTAAAAGCTGGAGTGTTATACCTTTGTTATTTTCCAAAGTTGAATTCTGCCAGCCTATTCTTGAGTTCCTTCAGAAGTGTTGAGGTTATCCCTTTTCAAATTGGTTTTCTGTTTGCTTTCAGAGCTTCTAAAAACATTGTGCTTTGTCTTGTACGGCCACCCTCAGTTATCTGGTACCCTTCAAGCGCTTGATTGCGGAGATTTGGGTTGGTTCATTGAGAACCTGGAGGTTGGTTGGGTTTTGAGTTGATCATCCCCAATGTTCTTCTGAAAACCAGAGTTATTAGCTTGAGGGTGTTGTTACATACAACAGCTTTGTTATTTTGAACTTTGAAACAAAGTTTAAACTTCTTTTGTTCCAATTTCTCCCACGTAATCTTGCGTCTAATAGTGCTGTTCTATTGCTACTGACTATTATCCAAATTTATTGTTATTACTTGATTCCTCACTTAAAATTTCTGGACCTTGATCTTGGTTTATTTTGTAATATTTTTTTTAACGCTCATGAATGCATCCTCAACAGCACCTTTCCCCCGACAGAACTGCCACAGCCTAGCAACATTTGGAGTCTAACAACGCCCCAAAAAGAAAAGAAATCACCTTGGCAAGACCGGGCCACAAGGTCATCCATGCCAAGAGGGGTACAAACCCACTCCATTCAGACAGTCAAACCAAAATTTTCAGCAAAAAAAAATTAAGTGTTGCAATCCCTCTAGGCCAAATCCAATGGCAAAAAGGTGAGCTTAAAGGGTATTTGAGTGCTCCCCTCAGGAGATTTCAGCTTCAACACCCCAAACCGCCTCCTGAATGCCTGGCTCAGATCCTACAACCACAAGTGGATTAAATTTGTCCACCCAGACTTAGAGGCAACCCCCATTAAGTACTCTGTCCTCACGCACGGCATCTCGCTCACCTGGGACCTGGACTCAGACCTGGAAAAATAAAAAATAATCAGCATCAAAAACCTGCCAGCAAGCTCCATCCACCAACTCAGATGGTTAGGGAGCTCCACCCACCAAATACCTGCCAGAAAAGCAGGCACAGCGGTGGTATCTTTCACTGACCTCTCTTTATTAGATAAGCTGGTCAAGACAGGCCTCTTCTTGAAAGGAGGCTATTACCACACAGAGAGTTTCAAACAACAGCCCCCCCAGTGCTTCTGTTGCTTAGCAATGGGCCAATTCAGCAAGTGGTGCAAGGAACCCCTCAGGTGCAGCCGTTGCGGCAACAACCACAATACTGCAGAGTGCGTAGAGGTAGGTAAAGGCAAAGAGTCAATATGTGTAGTCTGCAAGGACAATAATAAACCAGCCTCCATATGAAAATTGCACCAACCATTCCAAAAGGACTGCTTGTCAAAGGTTGACTGGCCTGCACACCAATCATTGGACCAACTGACCAATTGTAATGTTTAATCCACCAAATTCCTCCCCACGCAGGCACCTCCATCCCCCCATCCCCCCCAGAAACCCCCCCCCTACGCTACACTTGTCCCACCTGAACTGCCACAATAGCAGGGTCACAAAACTCAGCATATTGAACTCCTCCAGGGCTGACACCTTCATCCTCTCCCTTCAGGAGCCCTGGGTTAAACAACTAACTCTCCTCCAACCTGATCACAAGTCAAGGTGGACTCTCTGCAGCCCCAAACACACTCCATCCAACCTAGCATATAAATACCAAACAACAATGTACGTCTGCAAATCAATCAAATAAACTGACGTCCTCCCCCTTAGCCCAAGCAGCAGATTCCTAACGGCAGTGGACGTCAAACCTGAGCCCTCCACCACCATCCGCATCATAAACATGTATAATCACCCTGGAACCACCCTGGGAGTTGTGGATTTAGCCAGCTTCATCCTCCAGTCCAACAACCAAGGCATTCCCACCATCATCACAATGGAAGCCAACCTGCACCACCACTCCTGGAACCCCCAGGGCTACTCTCACTTCCACAAAGACGCAACCCTACTCCTCAAATCCTGCGGCAGGGCAGGATTCTGGCTCTGGATTGACCCCAACTCCCCTACCTTCATCTCCCCCTGTGGCTCAGGCACCATTATTAACCTGGTCTGGTCAAACTTGCTTGCGCACAAACTGATCCGCCAGGTGTCCACCACAAAAGAAAATCAAGGCTTGGACCACCAATGCCTGGAAATCACGCTAAACCTAAAACCAGCACCCCCTGCGTCCTGGTTTGTCCCCCCAAAACCCAGTGACTTGAACCTCCCAGCCCTTGCCGCGGCACTGGAGAGGGCTGCAGCCCAGCTCGCCCCCCAGAACTCCCCACTCAACATTGACCGCGCCAAAGCCCTCCTGAACCAAATCCTCACGGACTCCTGGCACAAGCAAGGAAGAAAAGTTGCGCTAAACTCGACAAAAGCCAAAAAGTGGTGGGACACCAAGATTCTCAAATCACTAGTAAAGAAGAGGAACGCCTGCAGACAACTCTACCTCCTATCCAAAACCAAAACGGACTGCAAGAGATTCAATTACTGGAATACCAGATTCTGAAACAAAGTACAAGAGCTGAAACAACTCCCCTGGTGCCAATTCTTAGCCAACACGGACTCAACCTTGGTTTTCCAAGCCTTCAGATACACCAAGCCACGCTGCGGGGGCGTTATCCTCCCTCTCCGGAATCCCAATAGCTCCATAACCTCCAAGAAGGAGGAGATGGCCCTTCTACTCTTTGAGGGAACCTCCTCCCCAGACACTGAGTTCAACCTTAGTGACATACCAGCTTAGTAAACTTCCATATTTGTTAGATACCCCACGTCTTGGACAGAGAAACACTCAAAGTACTCTCCCATCTGTCCAGAAAGAAAGAAAATGGCCTGGAAAACCTCCTGAAAACAAATCCTCAGCATAGGGGCGCCAATCCTCACACCAAAACTTGCCTCAATCTTCAACAGCCGCCTGAAAGCTTCCCACTTCCCACCCAGGTGGAAACTAGCCACCACCTCAATTGTCCAGAAATTCAACAAGCCAGAATACACTAACCCCAGAGTGTATCAACCCTTTGCCCTCCCCAACTCAACCAGGAAGACATTTGAACTCATCCTTGCAAACTGCCTCACCCATTGGGCAAAAACAAAGGGCATCCTACCCAAAGGCCACATGGGTGGCAGGAGGGGAAGGGGGGGGCAAAGATACCCTCCTTGCCCAGAACACATGGGTCAAACACAAATGGAGGGAGGGCAAAACAGCCATGGCCCTGTTCCTCAACATAAAATCAGCTTACCCATCCATCCGCCCCTCCAGACTGATAAAAACTCTTCAGCAGCTACAGTTCCCAACTTATCTGTGGATGATCCTACGGGATTTCCTCAGAGGGAGAAAAACCAAGCTCAGGCTTTGAAACTACATCTCAGAGGAAACTTGATGTATCTTAGGGCTCCCCTTTATCGGTAATCATATACATCATCTAAAATGCCTCCTGAATGACCCCCTTTGCCTCCTTTGCAGGCAACTCCACATCTTTTGGGTTTATAGATGACGTTGTCCACTTAACGCCAGACAAATCTCAGGAAGAAGCATTACGTAAACTGACCACCCTAGGCACAATTTCCCTACAATCGGGCTTGCACCATGGCACAGCCTTTGATTGCAAGAAGTTGAAATTCTTGGTATTCTCCCACTCCTCTCATGTCCCACATTTACTGCCTTTTGTTGGGATCTACCCTCAATTCCTAGATGTGCCCTCCTGGCTATCACGCTCCTACTCTCCATTCCCGCCCGGGGATCCAAATTCTCTCCCTGGCCCAAGCCCCCGAACCGCTTCTAGGTCCCGGTGAGCTCCCTATCATGATTCTTCTTTCCTTCTCTCAACCTTCAATCTTCTCTTCTTGTCTCTTGCTCTATCTTCTCTTCTTGCTCTATCACCCCAATCTCTTTACTTCTCCCTCTCCCAACTTTCTATCTTCCCTTTCTTCCATCTTTTAACCTTTCTTCCTTCATCTCTTCTTTTCTCCATCTCCAATCTTGACCGTTGTCTCCGCTCAACTGGCCTCGTCTTCAAAGCTCCTCTGATCATCTCTTCCTGGTAAGATGACTCGACTCTCATCTCAAGACTCAAATTGACCTAACAATATATGTTTGACTTCCAATTAGCATCTCCAAACAACCCTCTGTCTCATCTCTCTAATCTCGTCTTCTTGTCTAATTGCCTGTCTTTTCCCAAATACTCTCAACTCTTTGTCTAAAGCTGTTGGTGTTCTTTTTCCTCATTTCTTTCTTCCTTCTCTCCTAGTTACTCCTTGTCTGACCCTCAAATCTAGCTTGTTGGTTCTAGTTCTCAGTCTCTTCCGCGCAATATGATTATGGTTAAAAGCCAAAAGAAGCTCCCCCACAAACCCAATGCAATGAACAAACCAACAGGAGCCGCCAACTATTTCCATCAAGTTGCATTGAAGGCCGCCGTCGACGCCATTCCCCCATTAAACAAAGAAAATTACTCCATGTGGCGCGACAAAGTTCTCATGCTATTTGATCTCAAAGACATTAAAGACGCCATTACAAGAAACTCCGGACAAATATCCATGAAACAGGACCGGGAAATCAGGGCGATTATACTGTCCAAGTTGGACAGCACGACTCACGCCAATGTTGTCAACTCCTCAAATATAACCTCCTCAAAAATCCTCTGGGCAGAAATAACTTGCCAATTTGCATCCTCAGAAACCGTGAACAGAGCCAGGGTGTTCAACCAGTTTCTCCACTCTATCTTCAACAAAAACTCTATAGAAGGCTTTGTCACGGACACAAGGCAAGCACTCACTCAAATGGCAGACGTCGGAATTGAACTCCCCAGCAACATCCTCGCATACTTAGTGCTTTTTAAATTTCCTTCTAGTCTTGAGAATCTCAAGCAAAAGATCATGCACGTGGAGAAGAATCTAACCATCAAGGTTGTATTCAACCACCTCATCCAATTCAATAACGAGCGCAAGGCCCAACAAAAATCAACCAAACCCTCTACCAATGTTTCCCTGGTGGCCACCAAAAATAAAACTGAGAAAGATGACAGACGAATGTAAATGCATTTCTGAGAGGGCTACCATGACCCAAATGCCCCTCACGCAAAATCATCCTGCTTCCACCTCCATCCCAAAGTTGCCCCTAGCTGGTGGATCGAGCAACAAAATGAATGGAAGAACAAGATTAAGAAACAACCTACAATCAACTATCACGCTCTCCTAACCCTATGGATAAACGCGGATAATAACCCAAATCTTCTCCTTGACTCAGGCGCGAACATTCACATCTTTAACAACATCAAATACTTCTCCAAAATCAAGATGCAAGAAGAGAAGGAGGAAATTAAGACAGGCAAACTTGAAGCTAACCTCAAAATTCATGGGATGGGCACTGTACGACTTGAATAGAACAACTCAATAGTCACCCTTGAAGATTGTGCGTACTGCCCAGACATTGTGATCAACCTAATCAGTACCGGCCAGCTTGCTAAAAAGGGATGTAGCCTTACCCAACATCAAAACAAATTCTTGGTCACCAAAAATGGTCTCAACGTCCTGAAAGGACGCATCCGAGACAACCTGTTTGTGATCAAGAAGCCCCAATCAATTGGTCAAGAGAATAAGGTTTTCCATCTCAATCACGGTTCAAATCTCAAGACAGAAGAAAAACCGTCTCTAATTGATCTTCACCAAATGTATGGACACGCCTCCATGTCAACTCTCAAGCTGATCCTCAAGAATTCTTTTTCTAAAGAGGAACTCAACAGCTTCCAGTGCAATGGATGCATCAAGAGCAAAATCACTCAATCTCCCTTCTCTGCCACATCAACCCAATCCAATAAACCTCTTGAAAGCATCCATCTTGATCTGATTGGCCCAATCACCCCACAATTGAAGTCCAGACACCAATACATACTTACCCTGGTGGACAACTTCACCGGATACCTTGCGGCTTTTCCTTTGAAGTCCAAGGATGAAACTCCGGAGACAATCATCAACATCCTCAAGGTTGAATTCAAAAGGTTGAACTACTACCCCTCTGAAATCTACTTGGACAAAGGGACAGAATTCATCAACTTGACTCTCAGACGTTTTGCTCAATCCAAACACATCAAACTTCTCACATCAGAACCATATCACCCTCAACACAACGGTCGCGCTGAGAGGGCAAATCAAACAATAATAGAATCAGCTCAGGCCACATTCTCATCTTTGCAACTGCCAAAGAATTACTGGCATGTGGTCACAAGAAGTTGTTGTTTTATGCTTAATCAGATACCCAAGGAAGGTAATGAACAGTCCCCCTGGGAACTAATGTTTAAGAAGAAACTCCCCACTAATTACTTGAGACCTGTAGGTTGCCCTGCAGTCTATCTCACCAATCGCATTCAGAAAGGGAGGAAATTTGACAAAAAGGGAACCAAAGGGGTTTTAGTTGGGTTCAATCCCGCTTTTCACTCTTATCTCATTCTTAACTCATTTGGTTCTCTCATTGAAACAAAGCACGTCAGATTCCTCAAGAATCATTCCAACCGCTTTCCACTTCTTGAACCTGAAGGACTGGACATTTTCTACCAAGCTTCTCACGACTCAAATCAATCAGACTTCTCTGGCATAGACAAACAATTTGTGTCGAGGGATTTCGTAGTGGAAGACTTGGAAACGGACTCAGATCAAAACTCATCCAACTCTCCTGAATCCAAATCCCACAAATCCTATCCCTCACCACCTCAAGTATCTCTACCTCCGGAACCCGTCGCTCAGGAAGTGTACCAACGTCCACCACGTGAGACTTGGAAACCACAACAATACGGCTTCCATCATTACTATGAACCACCGTCATACAAGGCGGCGCGAAATTCTAAAGAGTGGCCCAAGTGGCAGAAGGCATCCAAAGAAGAATTGAACTCAATCGAAGATCAAGAAGTCTGGGAGGAATATTATGACACTCCCAACAACGTTCTAAATACAACATGGGTCTTCAAAATCAAGCAGAATTGTCATGGTGAGCCGGTCAAATACAAAGCAAGATTGTGTGTACAAGGTTTTGATCAAGTACACAGGATTGACTATAACAAGACGTGGGCCCCAACAGGCAAGCTAGGGTCTTTGCGCATTGCCTTATTGTACGGTCTGAAAGAAAAAATGAAATTTACTCAATTCGACGTTAAAGGCGCCTTCTTACATGCTCCACTGGATGAAACAGTCATCATCAAGACTCCAGAAGGCTCTCACCAAAAGTCCCCTTATCTAAAGTTAAAAAAATAGCTGTATGGCCTCAAACAGTCTCCCAAAAACTGGTACAAAACTCTCACAACGTGGATCAAATCACAAGAGTTTCACGAGTCATCAAGTGACCCCTGTCTATACATCAATTCCAACTCCAAAGAAGTCCTCTACTTCCATGTGGACGATCTGATCCACGTGGGGAAGAGCGACAACTTTAAATCCAACTTTCTAACTTGTTTCAAGAACTCCTCTTGTCATCCGCCCAATACAATCCTAGGAATGCTCATGGAGGTAGAAGACAACTCAATCTTTTTGAGCCAACCTAACCACATCAAATGTGGACTGGAGGAACTGGGCTTATCTGAATGTAAGGCGACTTATTCTCCTCTTACCCAAAATTTGAATCTCAAACCCGCCACGGATGAAGACCACGCAGAATTTATACAACTGAATGTCAACTACCGGTCTGTCATTGGACTACTGAATCACTTGGCCCAATATAAGCAACGTGACATAGCATTTGCAGTGTCCACCTTGGCTCAATTCAACACTAAACCGGGAATGACTCCCTGGCACAAAGCCCGCAAGGTGTGGAAATATCTCAAAACCACCAAGGACCTCAAACTTGTCTTAAGTTTTGACGCAAATGCTGAACCCATCTTGGCCTACAGCAATGCGACCTGGGGAGACAACCCCACACTCCAAAAATCTAAAAGCGGATTCATTATCTTTCACTACGGAAGCGCAGTGGTCTGGAACTCTTTCAGACAGAAGAAAATCACGTACTCATCCACCAAATCTGAGCTCAATGCTCTGCTAGACTGTTTTCTTGAATTGAAGTGGATATCTCACCTGATGAGTGAGATCCACCATTCTCCCAAGCTCAAACCTACCATATACATTGATAATAAAGGATTGGATGACAAGATTAAGAGGTTTGGGTCACATTCCAAATCCCGTCACATCAACATCAAAACAAAGGGCCTTAGAGAAGAGTTCAACAACTCTGAATTCAATCTATCTTTAATCTCAACAAACAACATGTTAGCTGATCTGCTGAAAAAGGCATCGTCGATCGACTTCTTAAACCTTCTACTCAAAACCATCTCTGATTTCCAAGATAACAGACACGTCAAGCCTAGCCCTCTTACCAGTCAGGGGGGGTGTTGGGATCTACCCTCAATTCCTAGATGTGCCCTCCTGGCTATCACGCTCCTACTCTCCATTCCCGCCCGGGGATCCAAATTCTCTCCCCGGCCCAAGCCCCCAAACCGCTTCTAGGTCCCGGTGACCTCGCTATCACCATTCTTCTTTCCTTCTCTCAACCTTACATCTTCTCTTCTTTTCTCTTGCTCTATCTTCTCTTCTCGCTCTATCACCCCAATCTCTTTCCTTGTCCCTCTCCCGACTTTCTATCTTCCCTTTCTTCCATCTTTTAACCTTTCTTCCTTCATCTCTTCTTTTCTCCATCTCCAATCTTGACCGTTGTCTCCACTCAACTGGCCTTGTCTTCAAAGCTCCTCTGATCATCTCTTCCTGGTAAGATGACTCGACTCTCATCTCAAGACTCAAATTGACCTAACAATATATGTTTGACTTCCAATTAGTATCTCCAAACAACCCTCTGTCTCATCTCTCTAATCTCTTCTTCTCGTCTAATTGCCTGTCTTTTCCCAAATACTCTTGACTCTTTGTCTAAAGCTGTTGGTGTTCTTTTTCCTCATTTCTTTCTTCCTTCTCTCCTAGTTACTCCTTGTCTGACCCTCAAATCTAGCTTGTTGGTTCTAGTTCTCAATCTCTTCCGCGCAATATTATTACCTTTTGGCCCCTTCCTCCTCTCCTCCCAGCACAAAATCAAGTGGCTTGGGGTCACTCTTGACCCCAAACTCACTTTTGCAGCCCACCTTGCATCTCTTTGCAAAAGGGCCAACACCACTCTGAGACAGTTAAAGACCATAGGTAAGGCAAGCTGGGGCTTGAAGTAACAAGAAAAAGGCCTCCTAGTAACAACAGTCCTCACCACATGCCTTCTGTATGGCGCCCCTGTCTGGTTCACTAACTCCAATAAGGATAGAGTAACCAAACTACTTGAGACCATCAAAAAGTCAGCAGATAGGTTTGAACTTGGCTGCCTCCCAACCACCCTAACCACCTACCTTCTGTACCATCAAACCTTTGCACCACTAATTGTAGCAGCGGAATGCCCAATTGGTAGGTACATAACAAGAAAGATATCCCAGTTTTCCTGCCGCATATCCACGCTGGAAAGACAAGTGGCTCAGAATTGTCATACCTGGGTGAGCAGGTTCCAAAATCCTATCCACTCCTGTGTTGTGCAGGACTCCTTTGATGACGGCTACCTCTGCAACATCAAACAGATCCAACTCTTCCACCCCAACAAACCCCCCTGGGCAGACCCCCCCCCCTATTCAAAGTGGACTTAGGGTCCCGAGTCAAGACAATGGAAGTACACCTGGAAAAACAGTTCATTGAAGCACACGCAAACAGGAAAAACATCATCTACACAGACGGGTTGGCTCATCCAGACAGGGGATTAAGGGAAGCAGTCACAATGGAAGACAGTAAACACTATAGGAAAGCCCATTTAGGCAATGCCAAACAGGCAATCAACTTTGAATGCAAAGCTTCAGGTCTTCTACTTGGCTTAGAACTAGGAATAGATCTGATCAAAAGAGGGCTCACCACTTGCATTCTGATACTGTCAGATATTCAGGCAGCCCTGAGCCACATACTGTGCCCCAGAGATCCCAAACCAGGGCAGTATCTATTCCTGAGACTCCTCCACCTCATCTCCCTTTCCCCAAAGAAAACTGACATCATGCTGAAGTGGTTCCAGGGCCACTCTAAAATCCCGCTGTAAGACTCCAAACAGTGCTAGGCCGTGGCAGTTCTGTGGAGGGGAAAGGTGCTGTTTAGGCTGTCCTCCTGAGTGTTACAAAAATATTTAAATGTAACCAAGATCAAGGTCCAGAACCTGGTAAATGAGGAATCAAGGAGTAGAGGATAAAGATGATAAAAGTTTGGTAGCAATGGAACAGCACTATCTGAAGCAAGATTATGCAGGGAAAAACTTGAACAAAAGAAGTTAAAGTCTGCTTAGAGTTCAAATAACAAAAGCTGTTGTATGTAAACAAGGCCCACAAGCTAATAACTATGGTTGTCAGCAGAAGATTGGGCATGATCAACTCAAAACCAAGCAACCTCTAGGTTCTCAATGAACCTGCAAAACTCTCTGCAATCAAGTGCTTGAAGGGTACCAGATAACTGAGGCTGGCTGTACAAGACAAAGAACAATGTTTAAGAAGCTCTAAAGCAAACAGTAACTGATTTGAAGCAAGGATAACCTCAACACTTCTCAAGGGACTCAAGAGTAGGCTGGCAGAATGCAACTCCAAAGAAAATAAGGGGAGGTATAAAACTCCAGGTCTTAAGCTTAATAAGACCTCTTCAATCAATTGTGATTGGCTCCAGAAAGATGATCAAGGATCAGGACCAGTATGGTCAGAGAAAGGGATCAAGGAGTGGTATAGAACACTCAAAAATTTCAACAGAAAGAATTTTTCTTCAACCAGCAAGGCTATTGGTTGGTGATAAGGATCAAGGATCAAGGGTTTGAGTATGGAGGCTCAAGGATCAAGGGTTGAGTATGGAGGCTCAAGGATCAAGGGTGTGCTGCTGTCATTCTGCATTATTTCCTCCCTCCAATCCAAAAGGCAGGGGAGAGCCCCTCCTTATATGGGCAGGAGGCCCTGTTAGACTATGTACAACAGATTCTACAAATAGCGCGGAAAAAGAAAGAAAATCCAGTTGTCACTTGCGTCCGTCCGTGGATGGGTGCAGGCAACAATACCGGAATCACCCAACCCTAGTCCAAAGGCGGACGGGGTGGGAAAGGAAAATGAACCAAACTGCCGCGGATGTCCACTGGCGGTAGTCAACACTCTCCACCCCTCTTCCGAAGCCGGAAGTGGGTGGGAAAGTCCCAGGAAAGGTGACGGATGAAGCTTGTGAGAGCCGGGATGGGGGGATAAGAGATTGGCTTGAGGAGGTTGAGTGAATCCTGACAGGCTTGAGATTCACGACTGATAGATCAAGTGAGATGGGAGATTGACAGATCCAAGGATTTAGACAAATGCTTGGAGGTGCCTTGGGTATGGATTTGGTAAATCATGGATGAGCACCACGCGACAGGCGGACAGGAGATTGGGAAACGCGGCGGTTGCATAGGAGATTGGGACGCGCGACAACAAAGATGAGGACGTGCGACAACAAAGATGAGGACGCGAAATGACGACAGTGCAGATAAGGGATGGGCAACGCGCGAGGATGATGATGCGCGGATGAAGGACGCGCAAAGGGCAAGGATGAGGATGCGGATGAACCTGAGGATGAGTTGGAATTGTTTTTTTTAGATGCCGGACGGTAAGTTTGTGCAACAGTTCATGGATCGAGGTCTTGAGGTGGCCAGGGTGTCCAGGATGGGGCACCACATCTCTCCCCAACTTACAGACTGTCCCTAGCCTGCTCCCGAGTTTGATGCCATAAAGAAAGAAAGGAAAGAAAGATGATTGAAATCAAGGAATGGCCATTTTGATCTTGAGGGTGATTGAAAAAGAATATGTCAATTCATCCAAAGGAAGATCCTAGAAGTGGCTGAGACAAAATGAAGAAGGCGTCCCAGGTGCTCACATGCATGGCATGAAGTAGAGTTTTACAACAAAACGCATCAGACAACCCCAATGGTGCACAATTGGGAGGACTTACTTCTGGACCAAGTTGCCTCCACAAGAATGAAATTTCTTGACCTGATCAGCGGAGAACCTTCTGGCCATCTGAGTACCGTCCAGTTTGTCCAAAACATATGATCCACCTCTAACTTGATGGACTACTTGGTAAGGACCATTCCAGCGGTTAGAGAAAAGCTTTCCCCACTGAGTTTCCAAGGAACAATTATAAGCCAATACCAGGTCACCAGGGTTTAAAGGGTCCCTGATTCAATTTAGGTGTTTATCTTCCCAATACTGAACTTATTTTGCTCTTGATTCCATCATCTTCTGATAAGCTTTTTTAGGAATATCTTCCCTCCGCTCCAGTTGCTTTGATCTGGAAACTAATAGGTCAGTAGTTGAGGAAACTTGTTCCCAAGGGTTGCCCAAGAAAGACTCCATTTCAAGATCAAGAGGAAGAACAGCCCTCTGACCAAAGATGATTTCATAAGGAGAGTAACCAGTGGCTCGCTTGGTGGAAATTGGATCAGAGAAGAGGACCAAGGGGAGAAACTTCTGACAATTCTTGCCACTTTCACCAGCCAATTTAACCAGAGCAGCCTTCAAAGGAGCATGGCCTCTTTCCACCATGCCTTGTTCTTCAGGATAATGGGGAGTATTAACTCTGTGTTGTCCAGGGAGCAATCAGATCATTTCAGCAAGTTTTCCACCACATTCTGAGCCACCGTCCGTAGAATAAGATTGAGTCTAGCCATAACGCATTTTCAAAGTCTCATGAAGGAAAGCTGCTACTGATTCAGAGCTGAGGTTCTTAAGAAACTTTGCTTCAACCCATCCAGAAAAAACATCTCTAGCCACAATGAGGTACTTAGCTCCACCAGCCTTAATGTGAACCATATCCATAGCAATCCTCCCAAAGACAGTGGACTCTCCAGTGGGGTAACAAATCTTGGCTGGGCGCCTAAGATCACGTTTCTGGCACAATTCACAAATCCTGCACCATTGAGCAACGGATTTCCTCAGGGATGGCCACCAAAAATGTTTGGATATTTATTGATAAGTTTCCATTTCCCCACAACGACCAAGGCCTTCATGGAGATTTTCCAGGATTGAATCTTGCTTAGAAGGGATAGTGACCACAACAAGTGCACAAGGAGTTTCTCTTTTCATAAGCCTAGAACCTTGGACAAAGAAGTTGGAGGACTTCCTTTTAAGGGACAAAAATTCTTTGGCAGAGAGATCAGGGGGTCTTTGGAGATTTGAAAGGTACTGCTGTAACTTAAGCCAGGAACCTTTCTGGAAACCAGAGTAATTTTGGGAGGAGAAGGAAAAGACAGGGCGGAACAAGGGTTCTTCCTCATCAAAATCCATTCCAACATCTGATTCATTGTCTCCAATAGGTTGTCGAGATAAACCATCAGGCATGGTGAAAGATTTCCCAGGCCTGTGAACAATATCAAAAGAGAAAAACTGGATGAAAGCAACCCAACAACTCATTGGAGAATTTGGGAGGCTGGGGGCGTTGATCATTTCAATAATGGGTCGTGCATCAACTTGTAACTAAAAGTGTTGACCACAAAGGACAGTCTGAAGCTTTTTCAACATTTATGCCACAGCACAAAGTTCCAGTTTTGGCTGGGAGTACCTGGATTCCACATCTGAGAAAAGAAGAGATTCATAAAGAGCAGGACAATCCAAACCATTTTCATCTTCCTGGGTAAGAACAGGCCCAACAGATCAAGAACTAGATTCCACTGCCAGATTGATCTTTCCGGCTCCGGGTCCATAAGTGATCTTTTTCAAAACAATGTCTTTCCCAACAATTTTTTTGAGCAACTTAAATGATTTTTTGCAGTCTTGAGTCCACGTCCATTCAGAATCCTTCCTGGTTAAACGACGCAAGGGAATACAGATTTTGGATAGTGAGGGAATGAAGAGCCTGACATAAGTTACAACACCTAGGAAACCTCTAACTTCCGTTGGATTTATTGGGGTAGGCCAGGAGATGATTTTGTTGACTTTGGAGGGTGCCATCCTTCTTCCGTCCTTGAAGACTATATGACCAACAATTTCCAAGGCAGGGAAACAGGAGGCAAATTTTGATCCAGAGACAGTAAGGCCAGATTCCTCGATTCAAAACAAAATTCTTTCCAAGACAGTAGCATACTCCCAGATAAATTGTTGGATTCCTGATTGCCAAGGTAAGAGCTCATTATCATAGTCAGAAACTGGACCTTTAATCCCACCATCATCAATAAAGATACCCGCATGATGCGTGATTTTGCCCTGGAGGATCCACATCATCTGAGCCTGATAGACTGCAACCGAGTTGGTGGCACCTTGAGGCAATTGAGTCAGCTGAAATCAACCAAGGGGAGTATCAAAAGTAGTGAGGGGACAAGAAATAGGACGCAAGGATTGTTTGTCATAGCAACCCATAATGTCCCCTAGACCATAAAAAGCTCTCCCAGAGAACCATTTCACAAATTCTTCAGTAGCAGGAGGAATACCAGAGTCTTTAATAGTAACTTTATTAAGAGGTTGGAGATCATGAACTACTCTAAGTTTACCATTACTCTTTAGAACACAGAAAACAGGACTGGAATAGCTAGAAGTCAATTGTTTGTATAAACCAGTTTGGACTCATTCGCGGACCAACTTGATGAATTCCTCAACTTTAGCAGCAGGGATCGGGATCTTTTTGTTTTGCCAAGGGTCATGTTCAACTACAGGGATGATGTAAGGGAGACCATAGGATTCTTTCAAGAGACCTCTCTCTTCTTCACAGAATGCAATAGATTTTTCCCTTAGAGACAAGATATTTTTGATCAAATTTAACTCATCAGAAAGAAGCCATCCATCTGGACCAAAGTTGACCACTTTCAGACGTTCTTCAGTGACCCGACCAGAGGGAATAAATGGACCAGTGAGGGATTGAGATAGACCACAGTAGGGATCGCAGGATAGAGGAGGACGCATAAGACGAGGATTGAGGTTGAGAGGCATTGGTTGGTTGACTGGCTGGACCTTCTTTGCAACTGGTTTTTACTTGGTGGCAAAGAAGAGGAATCCTTGCTTTGTCCAAGCATTGACCAGTGAGACCTGAATAAAAAAAATGAGGCCATATTCCAACATCTTCCAAGTACAATGTTCTGCTGCGTCCTTGGAAGGTGCCTTCTCCATAAAATAGGATCCAAAAGATAACACATTGCTCACATGTGTGGCACAGGGTAGACTATCAAAAACAACAGTAGTAGAAGCCCTTGGTGGTGCACAATTGGGAGGACTTACTTCTACCCCAAATTGCCTCCACCTAAGACCAAACTCCTTCATACCAAAGGCACCAAGAAAAGAATTGAAATCAAGATCTAGTTTTGACTCATTGCAAAGATTTGAAACCGGAATAGAGGATGAGTGATCAGGTCGGAAAGAAAAAGGAAAAGAAGATACAACAGATCCAGACAGAGAAAAAATATTTTTGGATTTTTTGGATTTTTTGTGTGTTTGGGTTTTGATCTTACTTGGATGAGAAGAAAATGATGAGGAAAAAGAAAGATATGCCTCTGAGGTGGGAGTTGGTCCATGAGTTGAAGTCTGAGGCTGAGAAGAATTACAACTATCAGTAGGGACAACTATTCTGCTAAAAAATGAGGATGAGAGGAATGAGAGTTTTCTTTCTGCTTTCCTTTCAGGACAGATTTGGGAGGATGACCAGGGAAGTCTCTTTCCCAACGACCAGAATCCAAAGAACAAAGGGGAACTTCAATTTTTCTGCCATCAGCATCAGGGAGGAGAATTCTCTCCCCAAATTGATCAGAAAACATCAGGGTAGCACCAAAGTCCATTAAGAAAGGCCTTCCCAAGATCATGGGACCATCCAGACCAGTGATCCAGAAGTGACAGGTGTCAACAATATTTCAACAAATTTGAACAGGGATATACTCAGAAATACCAACCAGCTCACAGGACTGATTCCCAATTCCATAAACCGCAGAGTTGAAACTGACCCTTGGGCTAAGTTTAAGCTTGCAGGCCGTGGAGTCCGAAATCAAGTTGAGATGAGAACCCAAATCCACAACCGTTTTAGTTGAATCACCAAGACAACATGGAAGAAAACCAAGAGGACAGGAATACAGGTTGGTATCTGAAGAGGGATCTGTTCCACCAGAATCCTCTATCAGAGTACCAGAGGAGACCTTTAATTCTTCCGGACCAATCTCCACACGTTGACAAGAAACCCATTTCTTCATCCCTTCAGCCACAGATGGAGAGATCAACAGGAGTTCAGCCAAAGATAGATTGGGGATTTTAAGATCAGAAATTTTATTTCATACTCCTTCCACAGCATTAGGGTAGTCCTTGGAGATGCCCCTCTCAAATCAAACTTTGGGCTGGGTGGAGGGAGGAAGATCAGGTGAAATAGGTGATTGAAGAGGATCTGAGTCTCCTCCTTGTCCTTCTTGAGTTCAGGACATCTACTGGTACCATGGCCTTCCCTATGGCAATAATAACAGACTATAGTAGACTTAGGAACAGAATTAGCAGGTTTAGGAGTGACTAAAGAGGATATTTTCTGATCTATTTTATTCTCAAATGCCTGAAGTAATTTAGTGATATCATCTATAGTAGGTGTCTCCCGGTGGGTCTGAGGATTGGGTTTAGGTCTGCAATTGGCTTACATCTTATTCATGATTTCATTAGAAGCTTGAAAAGAGGGGGCAAGGACTGGTTCAGGGATTTTAGGTTTTTCAAAGGTGAGATCTGTTTGACCTTTCATCACTTTATCCACAGTATTCCTAAGGACCATGAAAGCAGGGAGCTTGAACCAATTGTCTCTTGTTGTGATCATGAATCCAGATTTCACCAATTCATCCTTAATTCTTTCCTGCACTCCTGGAGAGAAAGACTGAAAAAATTGCACTCAAATTTTGTCCAACGTATCAATGTGATTGTTCCGGATAAGATAGGACTGGATAGGGTCCCATGATTTTCTGAAGGTATGATAATCAGAGGCTGAGGAGATACCACCATTGGAGATCCATTGAGAAACCAGGGCATCCAAATCTTGCAAAGTAAATCTGGCTACATCTATTTTTCCCCAATAGGCCAACATATCCTCCTTCAGGAGCCGCAAGTTGTGAGTTTTGAATCCTTCAAATGATTTGATAACCTCCATAACTTCATCCAAAGAGATAAAAAATTGTAACTGATAAGCCATATCATATTCACTGGCACCATCCACTTCCCCAGCCATTTCATAGGAGTCCAGGAATTGTTCAACATTGGTCCCATTGAAGCCTAAATTTTTGTTCTGAGGTTTGATTTTGACCATCTTGGCCCAAACAGATAAAGAGGATCCAGCAGATTCCATGTTGAAGGGTTCCTAAGAAATCCAAAAGAGCAGAGTTCCAAGGTGGCTCACAAGTGTGGCAAGAGTAGAGTTTCAAAACAAACAACAAGGATCTTTCCGTGATGGTGCACAATTGGGAGGACTTACTTCTGGACCAAGTTGCCTCCAA
Organism: Puccinia polysora; assembly: GCA_025617555.3. Taxonomy (NCBI): domain Eukaryota; kingdom Fungi; phylum Basidiomycota; class Pucciniomycetes; order Pucciniales; family Pucciniaceae; genus Puccinia; species Puccinia polysora. The sequence continues at coordinate 9,834,319 of CM062644.1, forward strand.
GGATCATATCTGAAAAAAAAATCAAACAGAAAAAGAAAGAAAAGAGAAAAAAAATTTGGATTGGATTTTGGAGTTGATTCTTCAAGTTGGGACTGTAAATCCCAAGGTTGCAGGTTTGATCCCGGCCCGCGGAACCAAATGTAAGACTCCAAACGGTTCCAAGTTGTGGCAGTTCTGTGGAGGGGAAAGGTGCTGTTTAGGCTGCCCTCCTGAGTGTTACAAAAATATTTAAATGTAACCAAGATCAAGGTCCAGAGCCTGGTAAATGAGGAATCAAGGAGTATAGGATAAAAATGATAATAGTTTGGTAGCAATGGAACAGCACTATCTGAGACAAGATTATGCAGGGAAAATCTTGAACAAAAGAAGTTAAAGTCTGCTTAGAGTTCAAAGAAAAAAAGCTGTTGTATGTAAACAATGCCCACAAGCTAATAACTCTGGTCGTCAGCAGAATATTGGGGATGATCAACTCAAACCCAAGCAACCTTCAGGTTCTCAATGAACCTGCCCAACTCTCCGCAATCAAGCGCTTGAAGGTTACCAGATAACTGCGGGTGGCTGTACAAGACAAAGCACAATGTTTAAGAAGCTCTAAAGCAAACAGTAACTGATTTGAAGCAAGGATAACCTCAAAACTTCTCAAGGGACTCAAGAGTAGGCTGGCAGAATGCAACTCCAAAGGAGATAAGGGGAGGTATAACACTCCAGGTCTTAAGCTTAATAAGACCTCTTCAATCAATTGTGATTGGCTCCAGAAAGATGATCAAGGATCAGGACCAGTATGGTCAGAGAAAGAGATCAAGGTGTGGTATAACACACTCAAAAATTCCAACAGACAGAATTTTTCTTCAACCAGCAAGGCTATTTGTTGGTGATAAGGATCAAGGATCAAGGGTTTGAGTATGGAGGCTCAAGGATCAAGGGTTGAGTATGGAGGCTCAAGGATCAAGGTTGTGCTGCTTTCATGCTGCATTATTTCCTCCCTCCAATCCAAAAGGTAGGGCAGAGCCCCTCCTTATATTGGCAGGAGGCCCTGTTAGACTATGTACAACCGATTCTACAAATAGCGCGGAAAAAGAAAGAAAATCCAGTTGTCAATCGCATCCATCCGTGGATGGTTGCAGGCAACAATACCAGCATCACCCAACCCTTGTCCAAAGGCGGACGGGGTGGGAAAGGAAAATGAACCAAACCGCCGCAGATGTCGGTGGGAGGTAGTCAACACTCTCCACCCCTTGTCCGAAGCCAGAAGTGGGTGGGAAAGTCCCAGGAAAGGTGACAGATGAAGCTTGTGAGAGCCAGGATGGGGGGATAAGAGATCCGCTCAAGGTGTTTGAGTAAATCCTGACAGGCTTGAGATTCACGACTGATAGATCAAGTGAGATGAGAGATTGACGGATCCAAGGATTTGGAAAAATGATTGGAGTTGCGTTTGGTATGGATTTGGTAAATCATGGATGAGCGCCACGCAACGGGCAGACAAGAGATTGGGACATGCGGCGGTTGCATAGGAGATTGGGACGCGCAACAACAAAGATGAGGACGCGCAACAACAAAGATGAGGATGCGCAATGATGACGGTGCGGATAAGGGATGCGCAACGCACAAGGATGATGATGCGCGGATGAAGGACGCGCAAAGCGCAAGGATTATGATGCAAAGATGAAGGAAGCGCAACACGCAATGATGAGGATGCGGATAAACCTGTCACAACTGCCCCTGGCGTGCAAGGGGCTGAGGGCACAGGCACTACTGTTCACAGAACTCAGGATAGAGATAAGGGATTGATTTCAAATGAAGAGGGGATGTAGAGTAAGGACAATGATGAGGAGATGAATCCAGGAGTAATGCTCTGAAGGATTGTGATGAGGGAATCCTGTAAGAGTAACACCAGAGGGATAGGTGAAGTGAGTAAGGTAGGCTGGTTGGTTTTCTTGTGCTGAGATGACACCTATTGGATGAGGGGCTAACCAATAAGAAGTAGTATACTAATTCCTTGGGGGAATTAGTCCAAGGGGGCGTCAGTATATGTGAGAGCTGAGAGGAGGCTTTGAGGATTGGATGACTGGTGCTGGGTTGGGAGGTCCATGGCATTACATGTGGACCAATTGGGTTGAAGGTTGCATATTGACAGGTTGAGTAATGGGCCTGTCCAGGAAGGTCATGTACTGAGCTGGAATATGGGTTGTCCAGCCAGGAGTATGTACTATGGTTTTACTGTATGTACTTCTCATGCTAAATAGAGTTTGAAGGAGAGATGAGGATGCACCAAGCCATAGAGAGGTAGAGGGTGTGCCTGGGAGATTACCTAAAGGCTGCAGGATATGCAGGGGGATACTTCAGGATGTTCAGTAGTGGAGTGTGATTGAGCTGGGCTGAGGTTGGCTGAGGGCTGAGTAAGCCTGAGGAGACTGAGTCAATTTGGTTAAAACAGTACCCCCCCAGAAGAGGAAGGGGTAGCTCCTGATACCCATAAGAAGAGGTGAGAGTAGTTTGAGATCTTCAAGATGACTGAACTATCTTTTCCCCCAACATATCCATCACCATTGCCCCCTTATACCTGTCCATCCCTTTCCCCTTACAGTAGATCTTCCACACCCTCATTCAGTATGGAAATCACCAACGGCTATCACCCTGTCAACCAGAATTTTCCTCCTTGTTCCAGGTGTGCAGAGACTGACAAGATTTGCATCACCAGCATCACTCCCAAGTCTGGGAAGTGTGAGTATTGTTGACAATACAAAAGGCCCTGTTCTGGAACTCACAACGCCAGAAGGAAGGTACTAGGACCTGTTGTTTGGGTGAAGGACAAGTTGTGCCCCAACTTAAAAGTGAAGGAGGCGCCGGATAATTCAAGCGTGTTGCTAGGCGTGGAGAGTAGGGTAGGGGCTTCAGACGGTGAGTGTTTTTTTTTTTTTTTTTTTTTTTTTTTTTTTTTTGCCTTTTAGATAGGCTGACTCCAGCCCGTGATCTTACTATTGTAGTGGAGGCGCTGAAGGAGAAGATGAAAAGACTGGAGAAGCGCGGAACGGAAATTGAGGAGGAAAGGACAGCTGGCGTTGGATGGTACGTTGAAGAAGGGAGTGACCAGTTCGAACGTGATGGACGTGCGTTGAGGGACCCCTTATTCATCTTCAATTAGTTTGATTGCGGATTCCAAGTGCGTAGGGGGTCAATCAAACCTTCTTCAAAGCCAGGCCAAACCGGTTGAAGACGGTCAAACCACCGTAGAAGCGGTCAAAGCAAGCCAAAAGGTTGTCAAACCAATTGAAGTTCAAAAAGGCCAAATCGAATCCATCAAAGTTTGACAATCAAAGGTCAAACCTGTCAAAGTTCGACCGTCAAAGGTCAAAGCGGCCGAGGTTCAAAGGTCCAGGGTCAAACCCTTCAAAGTTGGAAGCAAGGTGGTCAAGGTCAATGAGCCGTGTAGAAGGGCGGTCGAAGCGGTGGAAATCCGGTCAAAGCATGGGCAAGGTAGCGGAGAGGGGATTGAAGAGGTGTTGAAGCGTTGAAGAGACATTGAAGCTCAAATTTTGAAAGTGGTTCAAACCGCCGGGGAGCCGACTGCCGGGAACGCCGCCGCCGCCTCCATCAAAGTAAAAGTCAAACCCGTCAAAGTCAAAGTCAAGGAGGGTGTCAAAGCAGGGCAAGAGGAGGACAAGGATGAAGATGCTCCTGGAGAGCCTGACAATGATGAAGAAGAGGAAGAGGAAGAAGGAGATGAAGAAGAAGAGGACAAAGAAGAGGAAGAAGAAGAGGAAACAGATAACATGGAAAGGGAAGGAGGCGGAGTGGAGCAGGGCAAGGGAAAGGGTAAGGAAGTTATAGAATTGGAGGATGATTCCCCCGGCCCTCAGTCTGTTGGAGAGTTGGTTGGGAGGTTACTGGCTGAGGATGGAGTGATAGGTGGATATAGGAAAGTGACCCAGGGGGATATTGGTTTTTATGCTTGCTCTGGAGGAAAAGTAGTTGGACCCATGGATGCTATTGAAGATGATCCAGTGGGGGACTTGAAGGAGATTGAAAGGCGCCTTGGGAGGTTTTCAAAGGATTCCTGGAGCAATGCCATTTTTGGGTGGAGTTTGAATAATGGGGAAGAAGTGGAGAAGAAGAAGGAGAAGAAGGAGGCAAAAAAGGAAGTGTTGGCAGAGCCAGAGGATTTTTTATCTTTTTCTGGTGTAACATATGAGTTGGGAGCTACTGCTAAAGATAAGGAGGAATATGAGGGAAGGAAGAGAAAATTGGCTAGTGTTTGGGTAGCTAAAATTACTTATTTGATTGATAAGATTGAAAGGGAGTGGTAGATAGAAAATTTGTTTGTTTTCTTTTACTTTTCTGGATTTAGATGGATGAAATGGAGATAGGTTTGGTTTGGTTTATTTTTTTGGGAGAGTGGGAGTGAATTTTTATTTGAATTATGGAGAAAGCACAAGGAAAAGGATGAAGTTGATTGGGTAACCAGAATGGAATTATGAGGGTTTGGGTTTGGAAGGATAGAGTGCGTGGAAGTTGTGGAGGAGGGCTGAACAGTTGGTGAGATTGGCTACTGGTTCCCATGAGGTTCTTTCAGAGTCTTCTAAAAAACCTTTCCATTCAACTAAATAGAGGAGTTTGCCACGTCTAATCTTGGAGTCCAGGATCTGAGACACTTCCCACTCTTCCTGGCCATCAATCTCCACTGGTTCTGGGGGTGGATGGTGGTTAGGAGAGTCTGGGTCTGAGGAGTAGGGTCTAAGAAGGGAAGCGTGGAAAACGGGGTGGATGGAAGACCATTGATCAGGGAGTTGGAGTTTGATAGCATGAGATCCTATACATTCAATAATGAGAAAAGGACCCAACCAAAGCTCAGAGAGCTTCTTTGAAGGTCTGTTCGTATTGATATTCTTTGCAGATAACCAAAATTTATTCCCAGGAGCAATAACTTTCTGAATGTCTTTTCTATTACGGTCAGCATAGTACTTATACTTATCCATAGACTCTTTTAATTCTTTCTTAATTGAATCTGGTTCTTCTGAATCTGGTCCAGGTAGTGACTGGCAGGTTGGTTGTCCAACACATGCAGGAAGTCAAAACTTGGGTGCCTTCCATAGAGGGTAAAGAAGGGTGATTGCTGGGTAGAAGTGGGGAAACTGTTTTTGTAAGAGAATTCTGCCAAGGGGAGCCACGTATCCCAGTCGTCCTGATGGTAAATGATATACATTCTGAGGTATTGTTCTAGTAATTGGTTGACTCTTTCAGTTTGACAATCTGTTCCAGGGTGGTAGGCTTTGGAGAGATTCCTTTGTATCTGTAATTTTTCACAAAGTGTTTTCCAGAAAGAAGAGATGAATAGGGAGCCTTGGTCACTTATGATGTCAGCAGGTAGGCCATGTTTGGAGAAGACATGACTGATGAAAAGGTTAGCAAGTTCTACAGCAGTCAGTGTACCAGTTTTTTTAATGAAGAGGGCCATCTTAGAGAAACAGTCCACCACAACAAGGATAGAATCAAATCCATTGGAGAGAGGGAGTTGAGAGATGAAGTCCATAGAAAGAGAGATCAAAGGGCCATCAGGGATTGGAAGAGGTTTGAGAAGTCCTAGTTTCTTTTCATGCCTTGCCTTGTTCCTTTTGCAAAGGTAGCAGGCTGAAACATAGTTCTTGACATCCTTTGACATTCCGTTCCAGGAGAAGGATCTCTTGATGAGGTTGAGAGTCTTCTGTTGGCCAGGGTGACCTGCAAGAGGAGAATCATGTCTTTGATAGAGTATTTTTTTGTTTAAGATGGTTAGCTTGGTCAGGTATGACCACTTTACCCTGGAACAGGAGTAAGCCACTAAAGGGGTCTAAGGAGTAATCAGTTACTTCTTCATTCTTATTCAATCTTTTAATGATTCCCTGAAATAACTTGTCAGCTTGTTGACCAGAAGTCAATTCACTCAGTTGATTTTCAAGTTTATTAGCAGAAATAAAAAAGAGTTGAGAAGCTTCAACTTCATTTTGTTTCAGAAGCTGTTGAATATTTCCAGGGTTCTTTTCAGAATATGGTGTTCCCCCCGCTGGATACACGTTTTCCCAATGTGACAGGATATCTGGGATGGTTGAGAGTTTTCCAGGCCTGTAAGTGATCAGAAAATTGAATTCAGAGAGGAATTCTGCCCAACGGGCTTGTCTTCTAGTAAGGACCTTGGAAGACATAAAATACTTCAAAGAGGAATGATCAGTTAGCACTTCCAAAGGGTCAGTAACGCCCAAGAGGTAGGACCTCCATTGCTGGAGGGCAAAAACAATGGCAAGGAGCTCTTTTTCATGGATTTCATAGTTGAGTTCAGCACTGGACATTTTTCTGCTGTCAAAGGCAATAGGGTGTTTAATGTTATCAGCAGTAACCTGGTGTAGGACCGCTCCCAGGGCATAGTCACTGACATCAGTCTCAACATAGGTTCTCAGAAGGTGATCAAAATGGCAAAGGACTGGAGCTTGGGTAAAAGCTTGCTTGATCTTTTCAAATTGTTGCAAGGATTTAGGAGTGAGGTTGAAAGGGGAGCTGTTTCCAGCAATAGAGGTGAGGTGAGAGACCTGTTTGGAGTAGTTCTTTATGAACCTGCGATAGAAGTTAGCAAACCCAAGGAAAGATTGTAAAGCCTTTCTGTTTGTAGGAGTGGGCCAGGTAAGGATGGTCTTGACTTTGTTTTTGTCCATAAAGATCCCATCCCCTGAGACCACGTAGCCCAAATAGTCCACAGAGGGTGCATGGAAGTCGCACTTGGAGGCTTTTGCATATAACTTGTGTTTTCTGAGTCTGATCAGTACTTCACACAACTGGGGGATGTGTTCCTGTAAGTTTCTTGAGAAAATAAGGATATCTTCAAGGTAAACCACCACATAAATTGTGAGGAGATCAGCAAGGATGTCATTTATAAGATTTTGGAAAGAAGCTGGAGCGTTGGTCAGCCCAAAGGGCATGAGCAGGTATTCATAGCTTCCAAACTGGGATCTGAATGCTGTGAGGTGTTTGCCTCCTTCCTTGATGCGCAATAGATTGTAGGCGCCTCTGAGGTCAATTTTGGTGAAGATTGAAGAACCTGAGAAGACAGTCAGTAAGAAAGTCATTTGAGGAAGAGGGTAATGGTTTTTCCTGGTGACAGCGTTAAGCTTGCGGTAGTCAACACACAACCGCAAACTCCCATCCTTCTTTTTAACAAAAAGAACAGGTGCCCCAGTGCTTGAAGTGCTGGAGCGGATGAAACCTTTCTCTACATTCTCTGCTATGTAGGCCTGTAGGGTTGCCTTTTCACCTTGGGATAGTGAATAGATGGGCCCAACTGGAGGGAGTGGGCCTTCCAGTTTGATGTGGTGATTGTAAGCACGGTGAGGAGGAAGTTGATCTGCTTTAACCTTGGAGAAAACATCTAGGAAAGAATGGTAATCAGCAGGAACTTTCTCCAACACAGTTTCTATTTCTTCAGGGTCTTTGTCAATGTCAAACTTGTCCCAGTCAGCTGAAGCGTTCTTATGGGGAGTAACAGAAATTTTAGAAGAGGTGAAAAATTGAATGATATGCAAGGATGAATCCCTAGGTTTCTCCTCCAGAGGAATGGTCAGGGGATCAATGAATATCCAAGCAAGGTGGGAAATCGTTGAACTCAATGGAAATTGGATGGGGTGTTGAGGATGCAAGGGTTCTGAAGTGAAGGGGAGTGCAATGGACTGCAGTGCCAGAGGCAGAGTGCGAGCGGAACCAGTTGAAGGTAGGTTGGCCATGTTGAGTTCAACGGATTGGGAAGAAAAATTGTCAGCGGGCTGGTGTCTTGGGGTGATCAGCCCCATTCTCCAGTCTACTTCAGGATTCCAGTGGTGAAGAAAGTTGATCCCCAGGATGAGGTCTTCTGAGAATGGTGCGTCGACAAGGAGGAATTCCCATTCAAAGCTAGGAAAAGAAGGAAGAGAGACCACCCAAGTTGCCTTGTGGGAGATTAGTTGAGAGGGTGACTCATTTGGACTAAAATTGAAAAGAGGAATAGGTTTGCCCAGAGGTATGGGCTGCAATGAAAACTTTAGAACCATGGTGTTAGCCATTACAGATTGAGTAGCACCTGAATCAATCAAAACACTATAACTCAAGTCCTGGTGGAAGAGAATAAAACATAAGCCTTTGGAAAGTGGGTCAGAGTAGTCTTTTTGTATCTTTTGTACCCTAATGTCAGTAGGGTGATAATCCTGGAGTACAGCAGGAAAACCACCTAATGGTTTTTTGGCTTGGGGGTGGAGGAGGAGTTGGTATTGGAGGCAGGCTTCTTTTTGCAGTCGTCTGTCTTGTGCTTCCCTGCAAAATAAATACACAGTACCTCCTTCTCCCTTCTTGCCTTTTCTTCAGCCTTGAGCTTGCCATCAGGACCTAGGTCCAAGGTGGGCTTGGTCTGAGAGGATTGTTTCTTTGCTGATTTGTCTTTCTTCTTGGCCTTAACCTTGCCCTTGTCAGACTGGGAAGAATTGGCTTTGGATTGAGAGGAATTTTGCTGTTTAGAGTGGCTTGGATGGGAGGACTTCTCCTTGACTCGTTTGTGGTACCTGGTATCTTAGTCCAACACTACATCCATAAGGTCTTGAAGGGTGTCTACAGAACCATCATAGCCGGCTAATTGATCCAGAAGTCGGGCATGGAGGCTTTGGAAAAAATGGAAGTAGAAGGCTCTATCCCCCCATCCAGAAACTTTTGTCATAAGGGAACAAAATTCTGTGATTTGGGTCGATGCATATCCAGAGTCCTTCATCTTCAAGTTCGCAAGGTCCTTCCTTGCTTTGGCCATTTCCAGACAACTGCCAAAGAGAGTATGAAGTTGTTCCATGAAGTGTTGCCAGGACTTGAGTAGGAATGAGGGCTCTTGATTGGTGAGATGGGCCAAGTAGGGTTGAATCCAACGGTTTGCGTTCCCAGTGAGGTAGGAGACAGCAAACAGAACATTCCTTTGTTCCACAAAGAAGGTCCCTTTGTTGTTTGCAAAGATGAGTTCACAAGCTTGTAGGAAGGGCCTGAGCTTGGTAGGGTTATTGCCTTAAAATTTGTCTGGCAGATTCATTGATGGGGCTTTGAAGGTTCCTGAGTAGGAGGTACTAGTGGTTGGGGGTTGAGAGAGTTTGGCCACTGCTGAAGTCATGGTTTGAAGCAAGGCTAGGAGAGTAGGGTCCACAGTTGTAGGTTGAGGAGGTTGAACTGGAGGAGCTGGAGTTGCAGTTGAAGGGGAAGGTTGGGAGGCTTCTTCCTGAGGTCCAGAGGTTGGTGAGTTAAGATTGCTAAGGATCCTCGAGTCAAAACCTGAGTCCTTGCTTTCTTCCTCCTCTTCCACATCCTCAGGGAGAGGGATTAGACTGGGATTGTACGATGGGGAGTCCAATCCATAACCTGCTTGGGGATATTGACCAATCAATCAATTAATAAATGGTCTGACAACAGGAGGAGCAGGGGACAGAGAAGCTCTTGGAGGAGCTGGAGGAAGGATACCAGTGTCCATGGTGTTGGAAGCTGGTGCAGGGAGGTTGGAAAAGGTCCTCCCTTGTCCACAGGCTTGAGGAGTAGATTGATTGTGTTCTTGTATTTCTATGGTAGAACCACATCCTTGGGCGGCCCTGGTAAGAGGTGGACTGGTCATGATGGAAGGTTGTGCACGTCAAGGAGGCATGTTTTCCAAGTATGCCGCAGGAGAGTGACCCAAGAAAAATACCCAGAGAAAATGAGAGAGAAAATTTGGCCGCAGAAAATATTTCTTGAACTTTTACAAGGTTCCGTCGCAGTCCCAGGACCTCTTTCAAAGTCAAAGTCAAACCCGTTGAAGTCAAAGGTCAAAGTTAAAGTGTCAAAGTTGAAGGTTGAAGTCAAAGTGTTGAAGTCAAAGTGTTGAAGTCAAAGCTCAAAGTCAAAGGTCAAAGTTGAAGTGTCAAAGTCAAAGGTCAAAGTCAAAGGTCAAAGTCAAAGGTCAAAGTCAAAGGGTCGAAGTCAAAGGTCAAAGTCGAAGTGTTGATGGAGGGCCAATTCCAGGAGAGGGGTTGAGGCAGATAAATTCCGCAGGGTTTACCTTTAGAAACGTGGAGGCCACACACTGTTTAGATCTATACCACGCACGCCCACAAATATCGTAGGTAGTGTTATCCAGGAGATGAAATGATTCTATTGGGATATAGAGGTGGGTAGTAATTGAGGGGAAGGAATTAGTATAATGTCACAACTGCCCCTGGCGTGCAAGGGGCTGAGGGCACAGGCACTACTGCTCACAGAAATCAGGATAGAGATAAGGGATTGATTGCAAATGAAGAGGGGATGTAGAGTAAGTACAATGATGAGGAGATGAATCCAGGAGTAAGGCTCTGAAGGATTGTGATGAGGGAATCCTGTAAGAGTAACACCAGAGGGATAGGTGAAGTGAGTAAGGTAGGCTGGTTGGTTTTCTTGTTCTGAGATGACACCTATTGGATGAGGGGCTAACCAATAAGAAGTAGTATACTAATTCCTTGGGGGAATTAGTCCAAGGGGAGAGGAGTGTCCAGTATATGTGAGAGCTGAGAGGAGTCTTTGAGGATTGGATGACTGGTGCTGGGTTGGGAGGTCCATGGCATTACATGTGGACCAATTGGGTTGAAGGTTGCATATTGACAGGTTGAGTAATGGTCCTGTCCAGGAAGGTCATGTACTGAGCTGGAGTATGGGTTGTCCAGCCAGGAGTATTTACTATGGTTTTACTGTATGTACTTCTTGCTAGATAGAGTTTGAAGGAGAGATGAGGATGCACCAAGCAATAGAGAGGAAGAGGGTGTGCCTGGGAGATTACCTAAAGGCTGCAGGATATGCAGGGGGATACTTCAGGATGTTCAGTAGTGGAGTGTGATTGAGCTGGGCTGAGGTTGGCTGAGGGCTGAGTAAGCCTGAGGAGACTGAGTCAATTTTGTAATGACAGAACCTGAGGATGAGTTGGAATTGTTTTTTTTAGATGCTGGATGGTACGTTTGCGCAACAGTTTATGGATTAAGGTCTTAAGGTGGCCAGGGTGTCCAGGATGGGGCACCACACCGGGAAACAAAGCTTCCAATGTGTTAGTGGACTCTGCGGGAAAAGACAATCAAAATCCCGGAACCCTCCTCCCCCTCTCCACGTGAATGCGTTGAAAGTATTCATTTGCCCTCCCCTCCTCCTTGTGGGCAACGCCGCAACACCTTCCCTATCAACTTCCTGATTTCAGCAGCAATCCACCAGCTCCGTTCCAGCAATGTCCGCCTCAACACCTACCTCTTTAGATTTAAACAAGCTTACCACCCAATATGCAACAGGTGGGGTGTTTTGTAGAAAGCCAATAATTACCTAACCTCTTGCAAACGCTTCACCAGGGAACAAAAAACCCTCTGCCCATCACTCAAGCAAAGTTGCTTGCAATCTCATTCCAACTATCTGTTACACAATCCTAAAAAGGGGTCCCCCCTCATCACATAAATCAAACAGACCTCACAACTCCCCACAACTTTTGGGTCCTACTTCACCCCAAATGGCCCCCCTGGGAAGCCAACAGATGAAATGAACATTCCGCCGCCCTCTTTAATGTCTCCTTCCCTCTTGTTTCTCCTTTGTGGATTTCCTTCTCAAACTGCTCTCTTCCCTTATCTGTCTTGTGTTTCTTTTCTTTCCGCCCTTTCTGCTCAGTATGTATGGCCAGCTTAACTCTCCCACAGTCTTGTTCCTCCACAGATACATGTAATGTGCCTGAACCAGAAACAACCAATATGAGCGCACCCTCTATTGAGTCCCTACTTGAAATCATTACTAACTTGAAATCCCATGTCAAGCGTTGTGGAAACTTTAGAGGTTGATCCTCACGAAGTTGTCCCTAGTTACGGGATCGATGGTTCTAGCGTCTGTAAGACTGAGAATGCTTCCTTTCCTTTACTCCGAGAGAGAGAGAGAGAGAGAATGAGATGTATTGATGAGAGAAATGATGGATCGGACCCTCCCTACAACCCGAAGTCGAGGGGAAGGGTGTTTGAGCCCTCCCCCTCAACCCTAACCTAAGCACAAGCACAAAGACAGACTGACAACCATGAAGAAGGAAACCTAGACCCAGAACCCTAACCTATCCCTAAACCCATACCCATACCCTACCCCCGCCAGCTTGCCTGTCATTACGCGCATCCGGTTCGTCTTTTCGCGACGCGGCCCTCCGCCGCGCGATACCCAAAATCCACCGCGCTTGCGCGCATCCACCCGACGCGTCGTCGTGAATTTCCCGTCCCGTGGCCGGCCCGCGCTTGCGCGCGGCTGCCACGCATATAGCCCCGCTGTCGCCCCGCTTTTTCCTTCCCCGACTAGCCGCTCCGAGAACCCGGTCGGCCCAGCTCCATCCATGAGTTGGACATCCAAGCGGGTCGCGGCCCGCCTCCCTTAGTCAGGCCCGGCCCGCAGTCGCGTGCTCGATCCCGCCGCGCCTACTGCTGAGCCCGCAGCGGCTGCTGCTGAACCCGCAGCGGCTACTGCTGAGAACCGGCGCACCCCAACTGCTGAGCCTAACCTACCAGATGCTGAGCGCGCAGGCCGCGACGCAGTCCCCGACCCGAGGCTATATAATGACACCACAGCGTTTGGAACGCAATGTATTCCCGCACTTCCCTGCCCCAGCCAAAAAATTCCACAATGTGGACCCCATCAAAAAGAAGTTCTTTGAGGATCCTGTTGCAGTCCACAACACAATGAATCCTAAGAAGATTGTTCTCTTGTTTGATGGCTCCAACTACTCTCAGTGGGAAGGAGCCATTGATTGTACTCTGCGGAGAGCCCTCCAATGAGAAACCAGCTTTATGAGCAACCAAAATGCTTTTGGCCCCCTCACTTGTGACCATAGATAATTGATCACAATTCTTATTAGAAATACCATCAATGACACTCTTTTGAGCATAGTGGAAGGATCAGGCACTGAGGATGCTCAGTGCTTGTTTGAACTATTAAGGAAGAAGTGCGGCAAGAAGGACCAAAGTTATAAGCTGACCATCATTGACTGCTTCCTCAACGCAGCCAAAAACCTCTGGATAGCCAGATGGCACAAGATTTTTGCTGATCTGACAAGGTTTCATGTAACCTTGACAAGTTTTATGGGCTCATCATGCAGGCAAGTACTAAAACACCCCCCAGCGTCAAGCCACAGAACTTTTAGTATGCCATGGGCCAGAACTTGGACAACTTTCAGGTACCGCCAAGCTTCACGGATGTGTCAACCATCATCCAGACCTTCTTGAACAATCTCAAGTCACAATCAAACCTTGCGGCAGGAAGAATCCCACTGGATGTGGAGAGGTCAGTCCAGGCCGTCTGACACAATCCACACAAGAAGCATTTTCTCCTGGCTTGGAAGCATTATGCAAAGGGGGACCTACGCGGAAATGGCCAAGGAAATTTTCCTTTTGATAAAGCAACCCAGTTCAAAGGGAAGCTCCAGAACAAATCCCTGTTATGGAAATTTGGATGCTCCTGTCACTACTGCAGCAAGAGTGGGCACTGGTATGCCAACTGCAACAATTTCTGGTACAATGTGCAAATGGGAGTGATTCCGCCGCCACCCAGTAACCATGCAGACAGGGGATCTTGATACGTCCCACCAAGACAACCAACAAAATCTCCCTTAGTTGCGGGCCATATCAGACAACTGGACACAGAGGCCATATTGGAGGGCCAAGTTATGCTAGATTTGGGATCTACAGCATATTTAAGTGGGGACTTGAAGTTCATCCAGATCACAAACAGCCTTAACGTTCCAATTAGCCTGAAAATAGCTGTACCTTCAAATTCTGCTGTTGTCCCGCATGTTGGCAGCCTGACAATGCCAAAAAAGACCGGAATTCTGCAAGTGAAAAATGTCACTTACTGCAAGCGAGTTCAGGGGACCATCCTGTCAACAAGAAGACTGGCCAATGCAGGGTGGAGAATGCAACATGATGGGACTAACCTCTTAGTCACCAATCCAGAGGGAGAGGGCTTTGAGACTGTGTTCCAGCATTTTTTTTGGACCATCCCACCAGTGTTACAACAGAGTTGTCTAGCTGTTTCTCAAAATCCGTTTTTTGATCCATATGTTTGGCATCTTAGACTTGGCCATGCCTCTGAACATGTTGTCAAGTTGTTTCTAGAAAATAAATTTGATAAAAAATCAAGAGGTACATGGAAATCATATTTCTCTCAGCGCTTTGCATTGTCAAAATTGATTGACCAGAAGTCCCCTGGTGCGTATTTCCTAATACCGCGCAAAGAGCCACTACAACTCTGTGTGACGGATGTGATTGGACCATTTGAGAAAGACCTCAACGGGGAGCAATTTTGGCTGATGCTCAGGGATCACGCCACAACTTACACTTTTGGAGCAGCCTTACAGTCAAGGAGTGAAGTCCCTTCAAAAGTCATTAGCTGGATTGAACATCTTTGTAACACAACTGGGAAGGTACCAAAACACATAAGATTAGATAAAGTGTCTGAATATGTTGGGACACTGCAGAAAAAGATTTAACCACTTGGGATAAGGCTGGCAACTGTCCCACTGTTCCAGCCCAAACAGAACGGGGAGTCAGAGTGTGTCAACAGAACTATTGGCAATGTGGATCAAACCATGCTCAATGAGAGTTGGATGGCGACTCAGTACTGGATGTATGCCTACCATATGGATCTCACATACAAAATTGCATTCAAAACTCACGCAGCAAGGGAGAGTTGCCCCTAAAGGCTCTCTTTGGCCTTGAATGTGACCCCCACGCGCTGTTCCCATTTGGGGGAAAAGAAATTGTCCATGTTCCCTAGGAGAAGGAATGGTCAAAGCTGGATGAACAAGGAAAAGTCTGCAGGCTTCTGGCGTATCCAGTGGCAGGGGCCAGCTGGCTATTTTGGTCACCAATGGAGCAAAAAGTTATACACTCAAGCTCAGCCATCTTCCTGGAGCTCCAGCAGCTACCCATTAAGACAGAACCAGATAAAGCCAGAATAGATTTTATCCTGAACCAGATTATGCTTCACCTTGGAAAGGAGCAAATGGATGAGATAGCGCATGCAGAGTGGGAATTTATGAAGTCCATGCCCTTCAAGTTTGACCAATACCTCCCTAGATCCTTACCCAAGGATCTGCGGGGAGAATTTGGAAAGCAATGGTTGGCATCAGCAATGTACAAAGTTGAAAAATTTGATGAACTAAATGCATGGGAACCAGTAAGGCCGCACACTGGGATGAATGTTCTGGGGATGAGATGGGTATTGGCAAACAAGCTTGATCCAGAAGGTCAACTCTGGGAAAGCCATAGTAGTGAAAGGATTCAATCAATGCATGGGGAGCAATTTGCATGAGACCTATTCCCTGAAAGCTAGTCTCAACTTTTTACAACTCTTGATCTTGCTTGGATTGAAATTGAAGTTACCTATGGCCACATTTGACACTAGCTCTGCATACCTATACAGCCCAAAAAAACAAGGAAATTTATGTGCAGCCGCCTGCTGAGATTTTTCCAGAATTGAAGGGCCTTGTTCTGCGCCTGAAAAAGGTCATCTATGGAACAAAAAAGGAAGCAAGGTTCTGGTGGAAGTTCCTTGATGGGCTGATTCCAGGTCTTGGTTTTTTTGCGCAAGAGTTGGAGCCTTCAATGTCCCCACTGAAGAAAGGGGATGCATTCATGATAGTATGGACGCACATAGAAAGAAGATTTGTTTTTGCCTTGTCACCCAACCTGATGGTCATGTTGTTCAAAGGAATGGAGAACTCCATAAAAATAAAGTGGCAGTTGGAGCCCAGGAAGATAGTGGTAATCAGCCTTGCTTGTTCAGTGGACTTTTTCTGTCTGCCACAGAAAATACTAGTTGACAAGATCTTGGCAGACTACTCCCAGAAAGCTCATCCAAAGAGTAGCCCCCTGCCAGAGGCTTCACTTAAAATCAGAAAAGGTAAGCCTGTGGAGGAAGGGGCATTCAAGCACTTTTTAGGATCTCTCAGGTGTATCTTGCAGCAGGAACCAGGCCAGATCTATCTTTTGCCCTGAAAATTTTGTCACAATATTCTAGCTTTCCATTGGAATCTCACTTGGCGGCGCTGGACTGGTTGATTGGTTTCCTCAAACATGCCAAAGATGCTGTACTCACATTTGGAAGAGGAGAACCAATTTTAGATCTTTGCGGAAATGCTAATTGGGGAGGCAAGCATGAAAGGTTGACCTTGGGCCATGTCATCAAACACTTTGGTAACCCGGTAGCTTGGGGGTCAAAGAGTCAGAAAGTAGTAGCATTATCAACTTGTGCGGCTGAATACATTGCACTATCTGATGGGACCCAACAACTGGCATACTTGCAGAACATCCTTGGGGAAGTAAAACATGTGCCAATGTCAATATTTTGCAACAACAAATTGGAAATCTTGATTGCAGGAAAAAATTCTTCAAAAAAGAGGAAAAAATAACTGTTGCTTTCCTTTTAATTTGTCAACAACTTTGTGCACCAGAATGTGGTCAAGATCCAGTGGACCAGCACGCACAAACAGCTGGCAGATTTGATGACTTAGAGGTTAGGAACTAACAAATTCATGCCTGTAATTTTGGCGGCTCAACAATTTTGGCGCAGCAAATGGCATTGCCATGGTGCGCCAGCAATGTCTCAAAACCCCCCATGGAGTGCTAAACTTGTATGTACCTAGAAGTGGGGGGGGGGTTCAAGGAGGAATAGGTTGGGAGGTTGGTTGAGATGTAGAAATGGGGGGGGTTAAACCTAGTTGGGTTGTGTACCAATTTAGACTGGAGAAGTACAGGGTTGTCACCAACAACCCTGGTGTGATTCCCAGGTGGGAAAGCAACCCCAAACGTTGCAAGGGTTTGTGGATTGAGGGTTGGAGTTGGAGTTGAGGTTGGGAAAAGATAGTAACAATCGGACTGGGAATGGCAAAGAAATTTGCCTCCCAGCTTTGCGAAGTTACCCCAGGCTCCAACAGTACCTAGCTACCCTGCCTTTGACAGGGCCCAGTTAGTAGTTACCCCCAGATTTGAAAGTGAAACGCCCACCAGATTCAACATTATGCCATCCAATTGCACCTCTCAGGAAAGCACCAGGAAACGGTTCAAGCCCTCTAAATGAAATGGGGCTTGCTGGTCCTCTTTTCTCATGTCTGAACCTTGAGCGGATGAATAAAGAAAATGGGATGCCAAATGTTGGCACTGCTTGGTTTTTTTTTCTCAAGCCAGGCCACACCTTCTTCAAGATCATGTCCAAGAGGCCTGCAAGAAAATCCCCCTGGAAGAGAAATCCAATTACTTGCTTTTTATATTGGCCAATGAAATGATGCAAGCTGATTGTTCTCAAAAATCAAGTACTTCCACCCAAGCTGGAATCAGCACAAACAATTGAAAAATGCAAATTTCTGTCCCATCAAAAACAGAATCAGCCAAAAATTATTTCAAACCAATTTAAAATGAGCATACCAAATATTTCCATGAACTGATTCTCAAAGCAGTGATTAGCTGCAACTTACCATTCAAAACCTTTGAAAATCCTTACTTCTTAAAATACCAGGAGAAGCTAGCAAGATGTACATACAAGTTACCTTGCCAAAAACTGATAATGGAAAACATCTTACCAGCTGTTTATGCAAGAAATGAATTGGATTTAATAAATAAACTCAAGGATCTACAGAAGCTAACTATATCTCTTGATGGTTGGACCAAAAATTCTGGGAACAGTGTATATGCTGTTCTGGCCTTACAAGGACCTTCATATAAAATTTTCAATGATGTTGTTGACCTTCACTGCCAGAGAAAAAACCTCCAAAAATATCTTGAAAGAATTGAAAAAAACACTTAAATTCAAAAAAATTCTCTCAAGGCAATTTTGGCTGTTGTAATGGATTCTCCCTGAGTTATGGTCAAGTTTAGAGACAATTTAAATTCTGAACATCCAAAAATTCTCAAAATCCATTGTGCTCTACATATTTTTAATTTGATATCCAAGAAAGTCTTGAATTATCCTACCATGCAAGAATTCATAAAAGGGAACAAGAATCTAGTCAAGTACTTTACTACTTCTGGCTTTTGGTGTGAGCATCTCTCAGAGTTGATGATTGAAAATGGAATCAATCATGGTCTTCAAACCCTGTGTGAAACAAGTTGGTACTCAATGGCTAAAGTATACTTGGGGGTTCAAGAACATGAAGGTGGATTCAAGTTATGCAGGGGAATGATGGATAACCCAATGGTAGATACTCCATCCATCAGTAAGAGTGTTTTGAAAATCATTGGAAAATGTAATCATTTTACTGCAAATGCTGTTATGGTTCAAATTTTCAAGCCAGTTGTGACTGCAATTGGTCATTGAGAAAGAAATGACACAACCTTGGCAGAAATTTGGAAAGAGCTTCTTAATACTTAAAAATCCATAAAAGCTGCTGAAGTATACTGAAGATTTGAGGCCTTCAAGAGCCATTCACTAGATGTCTTCTGCAAGTCTTCTTCATTTTTTCAAAATGTTATCAACATAATTGCTTTCTTTCTTCATCCATCAAGTTGTTGGATTGCAGTATCTCAGAAAAACTCACTAGCTGACATTGGTAAAATGATACTTCAACTGTAAAAAAATTGGGATTGCAATAGACCTTAGGCATTATCACTTCAAAACTCAATCAATCATTATTAAAATTCCCACTTCCCTTTCAATGTCTCTCTTGAATATTCTGGCCTACCATCTTTTCCATTGAACTATTGGATGTATGTTCCTATCTACGCTGAATCAAGTGCTTTGAAAGAGATAGAAATACAAGTCTTTCAGATTTCCCCTCATGTAGCTGTTGTTGAGGCCTTTTTTAAATCATGAACACTATCAAGAAAAAAAAACAAGAAACCAAATGAAGAGTTCAACCTTGAAAATATTGAGCCAGGTAAAATTATACTTACTCCAAGGTGATTCAGATTTGAATTCTAAACATTCCCAGGCAAGCAGTTCAAACAGTAAACCTTCTTAATATGAGAAAATGTAAGCATATGATGCATTCATCACCCCAGATGACTTGGAGACTTTTGAAAATGGATTGTTAAATGATAACCCAAGCCTTCCCATAATTTCAAGACAGAATGCCATAATTGAAATAATGTTTGATTTAAATCAGTGGGAGAAGGAAACCCAGCTGAACTCTGTTGCAATAATTTTTGAAGATGCTCCAGATGAGGATGATAACTGGGACCCTATGCAATTTCGGACTCCTGAAAGCTATGTTTGATTGATTTTCTTTTTTTCATGCTTTATTCATCAAACTCATTGCTTACCTCATTACAATGTCCTTGTCATGTTTTCTTCATGAAAATGAATTTTTTGTACAACATCAACAATCTATGAAATAACTTATCTCAATTTTGCAGGCACAATCCCTCCTTTCTAAAATTTTATGCAAGAAATTTTTCACAAAAAAAAATTGGCCCGCCACTGTTGCCATCTCCAAATGGAGCGTCAGGGCGGGGGGAAACAGCGCCATTTGGCGCACCATTTTCTCCAACCTGGCGCCGCTAACCTTAAATGCGGGCCATGCTAGATCTGCGGGTAGGAGTGGTAAAATTGTTAAAACACATGGGGGGGGGGTGTAACAAACCTTAATTACACGTATCACAAATTTTACAATTCCATACCCACAACTATATACATATAAATCTCTATAAACATAAATATAAAATTATTCTGTTAGGCAAAATCATTATGTATATAAACTAGTCCAACCCGCGAATCCCAACAGACTCTTCCTCATCAGAGTTTGAGTTGCTTGCGGACCAGACGGAATCCCAAACAAAATCCTGGTATAGGATCCAGGATCTTGTCCCCAATACTAACCTCTTTCCTCAACAGATGCTTACAGTTATCCCATTTCCAAACCTCCTGGAAAACTGCCACCATAGCCATTATCCAGAAATTCAACAAATTTGACTACACTGACACAGGAGCCTACCACCCCATTGCGCTACTCAACTTCAAAATCAAATTATTTGAATCAATCCTGGAAGAGAGGCTGACTCATTGGGTGGAAACTGTGAGAATCATTGGCCCACATGCTTAGTCAAAGAGCAGTACTTAAAGAAAAAGAAATGCTGAGAAAATAATGTCTTATGATTGATCCTAAATATGAGGCAGAGGAAATGGCGCAGTGGTGAATGTGAATGAATTGGTGATAAATGAATGGAAAACAGCAAGTTAAAGAGGTCCTTAAATGAAAAAGATGGTGCTCATGTGGAGCTCATTTAATGACAAGAAAAAGGCAAAACTTCCTCCCCAAATGGGCTCTACAGGCTCAAAAAGCCTTGTTACTTGGTTTGGGCTTACTCAGCCCACTTGGCATTAGTCCCTGAAACATTTTTACCAGCCTGTACCAGTCAACTTGGTATTTCCACCCTTACTGGGCTGAACCAGCCCTTGTTGCTTTTCAGACCCTGGCTGGTTGTCTATTACAACCTGCCTATAATAACTGGTTACCTCTCACTTTTGACCATAATGGCCCTTCCCGTACACTCACAGGCCTAGTTTCATCCTGCAATCAGGCCCCTGGCCCTCAAAATGGCCAGGGTGGACCCAGAATCCCTCTGGGTCCAGCCAAAACCCACAGGAGTGGGAGGTGTAACCGGCCAACATGCCCCACCTCCCCCCCCTCTCTCAGATAGGTTACCAACAGGGGTGATGGAATCCCCCTCTGGTTGCCTGGGACATTTCCTGCCCCAGGTCAACAGGAAATGATGGTGGGCTGGAGGGGGATCAGGTCCTCCAAGCTTGTGGCGCCTCCTGCTTGGTAACGGGGGGGAGGAGAGCACCCTGCTTGCTCTCAAGGTGGGGGTGATCCATTCCCCTCCCACCTTGCTTGTTGCTTTGTTGCAAGCGGCCTGGTTAGTTCAAGACCAACCAGCTTCCTCTCCCCCTTGCAAACAAGAACGGGGAGGGAGGAAGGCAGGGTCCACCAGCCCCTGTGGCCGCAATCAACCAAGCGACGCGACTTGGGCCACGGCCCCGCACACAAGCGGGTTTGGGGGAATCAAAACAGAGCCCCCTGCCCCATAAAATGGACCCGCAACGGGCCCAGGTGAGAAACAAGCGGCCTCAAGCGGGCTGGGACACAGGCAGTGGCCCCAATGGGTTGCTGCAAAATACATACTTTGGCAGGCCAGCCCCTCTGGCCAAGTATGTCCAAAATAAAAATTGGGACCAGTTATGCCCAAATAAGCCCGTCTTTCTAAGGTGGCCAATCCACCCTGGCGGGCCCATCAGGCCTTGTGTCCCAAAAGACCTGGAAAAATTGTTTTGGCGCCCAAATGCCCAAAACCAATAACATCCAAATAGGCCCACGTTGCCCCCTTGATGTCCAATGAGCCATGGAGGCCCAATTATGTATCCCATTTGGATTACACAATAATATGCAGATTAACTGAGTGCATCTGTATTTTAACACACCCCCTTAATCCCAAAGGGATGCCATAAGCATACCAGACACAAAACCTTGATCTGTGTTTCTATCTAATGCCTTACTTAAGATATCCACAATCATTGCTCCAATGGGCATTTAACATAACACTATCTCTCTGTAGTTCACTGCATCACATATATAGTTATAATGAAAATCAATATGTTTTGTTCTTGAATGGAACACTTGGTTTTCTGCCAATGCAATGGCACTCTGATTATAATAATACAACAATGCAAACCCTTGTGGTTTATGAGTATCCTCTAAGACCTTTCTGAAACATCTTTCTTCCTGTGAAGCTGGCAGGTACAATCTTTACTCTGCTTCTGTTGATGAGAGACATATTGCTAAAACCTTGTTAGACGTCCATGACACTAGATTCTTTCCTGAAAAGAATACAAAACTACTTTTTGATTCCATAGTGTTACCATCTGCCCAACTTTCATCAGAATACCCAACCAAATCCAAGTTTTCTGACTTTGAAAACTGCAGTCCTAGACTTCTTTTTCCTTCAAGATACCTCATAAATCTCTTAAACTGTGACCAATGCCTCATGCTTGGCTTCTCTAAGTGTTGTGGCAAAATGCCAATTGCATAAGTAATATATGGCCTTGTACACTGCCCCAAATAGTTCAGTGATCCAATAGTTGACCTATAATTGTTCTCGGATTGGAAAAACTCCATATGCTCTTCATCTGTTGACTTTTCTAACCAAATTTTAGACTGCATTGGAGTACCAAACTCCTTTTTTTACTCTAGGCCATACTGCTTAAGTAGAGCTAACACATAATGGTTTTGATCCAACTTGATCCCATTATTGCTCTTACAAAATTTCATTCCCAGCACCTGTTGTGCCAGGCTAAGATCTTTTATCTTGAACTCCTTTCTGAGTGCCTCCATGACTCTCTCTTTACCATTCCCAATACTGATAATTTCATCAACCCATACAAACAAAATTGCATCCTTTCTCATAAAGATAAAAGGTTTGGCCTCACTTGTCCTGAAACCAATCTCTATCAGTTTCTTAATCATGGTGTTATACCATGAACTAGCTGCTTGCTTCAATCCATACAGATATCTACACAGCTTGAGGACATATTCCCCTTTATCCGCTGAGAGGAAAATTCTCACACAGATTTTCTGCATAGTTTCTGTCTTGGCCTCCACCAGAAATTCCTTGAAACCTTCAGGAATTGGCATATAAACAGTCTCCTCCTCTCCAAGTTTTACATTCAAGTATGCAGTCACAAAATCAGCCTGTCTGATTTTTTCAACCAACTCCACTGCTAAAGCAATGATGTACCTGAAGGTGGAAGGCCTTCCAGTTGGTGAAAAATTCTCTTGGTAATCAATACCCTATTTCTGCTTGAAGCCTTGTGCGACACATCTAGCCTTGAACCTCTTCAAAACTTCATTAGTATCAAATTTCTTATTCAAAACTAACCTAGACACAACAATGCTCTTTCCTTTTGGAACTTAATCCGGCTTAACCACTTTAAACACACTATTATTTTCCAGAGAATAAAATTTCTCAAAAATAGCTGTCTTCCAATTGGCTCTGTCATCAGAATTCATAGCTTGGCCAAAGCTTTTTGGGTTAACCCTATTAGCCATTTCTGAGCTTGACTGTAGAATCCCATTAAGCATAAATTATTCCCAAAAAGTATCTTCTTTGTATTCTGCAGAAGCACAATGGGAGTTCCAGTTGCCATACCTATCAACAGGTATCTTGGTCCTTCCACTCCTTCTGACTGGAGGTGAAGACTCATCAGGTTCTGTTTCCACAGACTGCCCTCAAGCGTGTACTGAATCCTCCTGTGGCACCTCTGCCATCTCAACATCATCACTAATCATATTCTCCACAGCATCTTCTGGTGAAATAGGCTCCAATTCTTTTTCCTTCTGTGATTCCTGAACAGAACTATCTTCACTACGTTTGAGTGGAAAGTTACTTTTTTCAAATTTTACATCCCTACTATGGATAACCTTTCTTGTACCTGGACAATAAATACTGTATGACTTACTTATTAAATCATAGCCTACAAGTGCCCCTGTTCTGGATCTAGGATCTAACTTTCCAAACATTTCATTATGGTGGACACTATAATACACTAAGAAGCCAATTTTTCTTAGGTGTGATGTTTTGGGGTACAACTTCCAAAACAGATAATGTGGACTTCTCCCATTAACACTTATAATATTGTGAAACAGACACAATGTGCACAAAAACTCAGCCCATGAAAAAATTTGGTAGACCAGATTGAGCCATAATAGTTCTGACTATGTCCAATAAAGTCCTATTCATCCTCTCAACTATTCCATTGTTTTGTGGAGTACTAGCAGTAGTGACAATATGAGTGATACCATAATCATTCAATATCTTATCAAACTCTTTACTCACAAATTCACCCCCTCCATCATTAATAACCCTCTTGAACTCCCTCATCAAATCATTCTTTTTCCAGACTTAAAAGATTACTGAAACCCCTCTGTGGTCTGATCCTTTGATATTATTGGTTTCACCCCAACATAATTAGTTGCTGTATCAACCAGATTGATGAAGTACTTTGTCCCCCCAAAGAACACTGGTGAAAATGGCCCTGCCAAATCAATGTAAAATTGCACTCTAGGAACTTCTGTGCAATCTCTACTCTTTGAGAACACATTCCTGGTCTTGGACCCCAAAGTAAAACTCTCACAGTTGCTTTCCTTTACCTCATGGCCACTTCTATTCTGAGCAACAGCTCTCAGAGCTGATAACTTGAACAAGTTTTCACAGAGAAACTTATTCTGAACTTATCCACTCAGGATAGTTCTCCCATTCAAATCAATAGAAAACTTATCTTCTTTAAGATAAAAAATCTGGAAACCTTTTTTTCAGAGAACTCCAAGAGACACAAGGTTATAAGGCAAATCTGGTACATAGAACACTTTCTCAAAAGATATTTTGCAACCCAAGTGATTTGCAACAATAACTTCTCCACTTCCTTTAATCTGAATTTTTCTTCTTTTTTGGCCAATATTTACCACAACATCAAAATATCCAAGATTTGAAAACAAGTTTGGCTCAAAAAACATGTGGTCTTTACAACAAGAATCAATCAAAACAAGAACATTCTTGTTAAACTCTCCTGTAAGGAAATAAAAATTATCAGATACTGATGAGTTCTCATTTTCAAGGTTAACATTACTGTCAGCTTGCTACTATTGCAGAGCAAGCTGCAAAAGTAACAAAAATAACATAAAAATAATAACAATACAATAAACCTAAGAAGGAGTAGAAAAACCATAAATATTATTACAGAAATGGATTCTCCACCCAAAACTACATAGGGTCACTCACTGAGCCCACCCTTGAAATCCAACTCCTTATATTTTTAAATAATTAAGGAAAGAAAAACCAAAATACTACGGCTCCACTATTGAGTTTTTGGTGAATAAAATATTTCACACACATTTTCACGTATAGGTTTGAAACCTAAAATCCAGTCAGAATTGATGTTTTGTGTATATTTTAGGAGTTACAGGCGGAAATGTGTTTTGTCACCATTCCCGCACGCAGCCGCGGCAGCCAATGCACCCGCGCGCGGCTGAGATACAGCCCTGAAATACAGTCAAGGTTGTGTACGCAGCCCTGGGCCTCTGACAAGTACGCAGCCGCGGGACTACGGGTTGACAGAGTGACAGGCGGCCTGAGAGGCTCAGGATGCGTAAACATGCTGCAACCTACACGGGAAAATTCTACATATGCAATAAATGTTCCCGTGGATAGTAGACAGTCTAAAAATACATAATATTATATAAAAACACATAAATAATCCTTATACATATTTTTTATTTAATATGATTCAAAGTACCAAGAATGTAGAAAATAAGACAATGAAAAATTCTAAAAATATATTAAAATACTTTAATATGCTTTTATGAGAATTACTAGAAATAAATATCTTCGTGAAATACTAAGAAAACTAATGATGTAAAAGTATTTTCACATTACTTATATTTTTAAGTAATTATCTTAGTAAATCAACTGGAACTCAAAAATAAGGATTAAAATCAATATTATGACTTTTTACCCCAGTTATATAATACATAATGAGAACTTACCTGACATCAAGATGTCCGTAGAAATGTCTATTTATATAATTATTAAATTACTGGGAAGATTTACTAAGGATAATTAATTAACTAATACATAAATAGGACAGATTAGTGTTATTCACACGTCCTAATGTCTATTATAAAGTGGAACAATTCCCATACCCTAAGGAATTAGATGCTACCCGTGCTATAGAACCAAAAAAACACATGACAGGCTACCCCTGGTACCCTTCTAGCCTTAGTTTCCGTCCCTTTGAGCACCTAAAACCCTCAGAAGGACCATATTGGGACTCCAAAGCCTACAAATAAAGAGCTCTTTTGAGGATATTGATGGGCAGAGACCCAGTTATATTCATATCCAGACACCGTGTCAAGGTAATCAAGTACTTATAAGAGATACGTAAGTGATTTATGGCAATGTCTGATCAGTAATATCCGTCCTCAACCAATTTTTATCAATTAAAACTGCTGAACAACCTTATAACCCCAGTATACAGGTTTAACCCATCAGTACACGTCTTAAACAGATACCCAAAGGATTTAATAATATACCAGTAAGTTTTATTATCCTTTCTCTGTCGTGGTAGCTTGGCTACAAGGCCCTGCCACTCCACGGTGTATTTTATATACATATTATCTTTGGGTAAAATATCCTTTAAAATAAAGAACCCAAAGTAAGAAGGACTACGTGTTTTCATACTGAAATCCCTGAAGAGAGGTTTTAAAGATCATCAATATAATTGTGGCCCCTCTATAAAAATATTTAATAATCAATCTGTTCATATTGATTGAAAACAATAAACCATAACCAAACCACTTAACCTTGCAATAAGCTTAATCCAAATATTTTACAGATTTTTGCTGCATTTATTAAATAATATATTTATTATTTATTCTATCACCTCTGGTAGCTAAAGCATAGTAAGGGTCTTGGCATCCAGGAGGCTAAAAATTACATAATTCATTTTAAATCAAGTTCATTTGTTGATCCTCATTGATTTTATCCTTCTTGTTGGGGGCTTGTTCCTCAAAAGCTTGTTCCATTGAAACATCCAATGCCACCATAGCAACATTTTCCATGGCAAGGTTTAACTCTTTGTATTCCTTTTCACTTTCCTTGGATTTTTTCCTCTTCTTGACCTCCTTGAAATCCTTTGCATAGAGCCCCTTCTCCTGAAAATTATAACACAAGAACTTTTATAAATCTCTTTGGCCTTTGCATTCTTCCCATATATTCCTGTCTTTCCCACCAGAGCAGTTCCTGTGCCCTCCTTTATCTCAAATTGAAAATCATTGTTTTCAATCCGTCTAAGAAAATCCTCTTCTCCAGAAAGGGGATCCAATTGAGATATAATCCTAACCAAGGACTGATATTCTTTTGGTAGCTTTTGAAGAATTAAGAGTGAAAAAAACTTGGGGTCCATGTTAAGCCCAGATGACTTGAACTTAGCAATGCTTGATCTTTCCTCCCCCACAAATTTTTTGCAGTTGGCAAATTTCAACTTGAACAACTTATTGAAGGCAATACCCTTTTGATGAAAAGAATAACCAGCATACTTGGCCTTGAGCATTTTCCATAAAACACTCCCCATCCTCTTATGTTACTCTTTGAGAGTATCAGGAACCCATGCTATATGACTCTCATCTAAATGTCTAAGAATAAGATGATAGGACTTCTTCTCCACCTCTGAACTGATCAAAGTATCATCTGCATCCAAAATATCCACACAACAGATGTTGTCCAGCTCACTGTCCATAAGGACAGCCCAAGCGTTATAGTTTTGACTATTCAAAACAATCTTGGTGGAGCTTGACTCTGGGATATAAGACATCTTCTTGGAAAACTTGATGTCCTTGAGGTTGCCCAGAGTAAGGTATAAGGGTCTATCTTTCTTGGAAATAATAATGATGATGGTACTGATAATGTCTGAGAATTATTGGCTCACAAGCTTAGTCAAAGAGAATTAATTAAAGCAAAAGAAATGCTGAGACAATAATGTCTTATGATTGATCCTAAGTATGAGGTAGAGGCAATGGCACCGTGGTAAATGTGAATGAATTGGTGATAAATGAATGGAAAACAGCAGGGTCAAGAGATCCTTAAATACAAAGGATGATGCTCATGTGGAGCTCCTGTAATGACAAGCAATAGGGAAAAATTCCTCCCCAAATGGGCTCTACAGGCTTGAAAAGCCTTGTTACTTGGTTTGGGCTTACTCAGCCCACTTAACATTAGTCCCTGAAGCCTTTTGACCAGCCTTTACTGGTAAACTTGGTGTTTCCACCCTTACTTGGATGAACCAGCCCTTGTTGCTTTTCAGACCCTGGCTGGTTGTCTATTACAACCTGCCTATTTTAACTGTTTAAATCTCACTTTTGACCATAATGGCCCTTCCCTTACACTCATAGGCCTGGTTGCCTTCTGCAACCAGGCCCCTGGCCCTCAAAATGGCCAGGGTGGACCCACAATCCCTCTGGGTCCAGCCAAAACCCACAGGAGGGGGGGGGGGTGTAACCAGCCAACATGCCCGCGCCCCCCTCTCTCTCATCTAGGCGACCAGCAGGGGTGATGGAATCCCCCACTGGCTGCCTGGGACATTACCTTTCCCAGGCCAACAGGAAATGATGGTGTGCTGGAGCGGGATCAGGTCCCCCCAGCTTGTGGCGCCTCCTCCTTGGTAGCGGGCGGAGGAGAGCACCCCGCTTGCTCCTGAGGTGGGGGGTGATCAATCCTCCTCCCACCTTGCCGGTTGATTTGTTGCAACCAGCCTGTTTGGTTCAAGACCAACCAGCCTCCTCTCCCCCTCAATGTTAATTTCTGTTCTAACTTTCCACTAAATACATTTGTCTTTTTAGATCTTTTCAACTGGTTGTCTGCCTCATATTTTGGTTTTGATTATCTGCTGTAATTGCCACCTTAGAATGGTGCGTACTTGTTGTTTTCTTTTTTGTTTCCTTTTTTCCTCTTTTTCATTACTAAACTGCACTTTATCGCGCGCGGAGGTACTTTTCAATTCCCGCTGTGAATACTTCACTCTCAATCAATTCTCAAACTCTGTCCAATAATGCCTGATCAAGTGCAACCATGAATACCTCACTCAACTTACCATCTACCAACTTTCTATTATTCCAATACTCAATACTTCAACAACAGCAACTACAATCAATTCAATCCACTTGGCAGCCAGCTCAATCAAAGTAAGAACAGCAAGTTCTCAACTCCTTACCTGTTAGCTTACATGCGCACTCTCACAGATTGTTCAAGGCGCTCAAGTGCAACTTACTGATTCATCAAACACTGGCCTCAAAGGATTCTCTACTGGCTTACTGTAAATTGTCTCTATCTCAACCTGTCTCAGCCAACCTTTCACTGACTTGCTTCCCTATTGGATAGTCAAGCCTTGCTTAGTTTCATTTCCTTAATTCTTCAAACTTTAAATCAGAATATAGCCAGTCATAACTCCATTTGTCATTCTTTTTTGAATTCTTTTCTTATTTTGTTTCAAACTCTCATTACTCCATTAATCATTCTTATGGTTTGAAATAAATCATAGCTTTGTCTTGGTTTCCAACCAAATTTTTTTCACGTTTCAAAGCCTCTCTCTTTGCTATGGCGAAATTTGGACCATCAACAACGCCAGGACCAGGGGGGGAACTCAACTACAAGTCTCTTGCTCTTAATTCTCTAATCAAATCCACTCCACTACTTATGGTGGACAATTACAGCATGTGGAGAAAAAAAATTGAGAAAATCTTCAAGCTTCAAGGAATTTTCAGCAAAATGAACAATCCTGATGAGTTGATACGATTGGACAAAGAAGTAAATCAGGAGTTTGTAGCCCATATGATTGCTAAGCTGGACTCTGTCACCTACAAAAACGTTATCAATGATACAAACAAAGATGATGATAAACTCATCTGGATTTTGACACAACATCATTTTGCTTCCTCTCAGTCGGCCAACAGAGCAAGGGTTTTCAAAGGTTTCCTTCATATAGCTATGGACTCCAACATCAACACTTTTGTCACCTCTGTCAAAACCTATCTCAAGAAAATGACCAAAGTGGGTATAGAACTTCCCATGGACATCATCGCTTATCTGGTTCGCTTCAAGTTTCCAACCTCCATGAACAACATGAAGTTGCAAATAATGCATACAACTCCCAAAATGCGAATTGAGGTAGTGCTTAATCATCTCATTCAGCACAAGAACAAGGTAATTGCTCAAGATGAACGCGCCAAACCTGTCAGCGTAGCTCTCTATTGAGGACCAAGGTGTGAAAACAATCATCTTCACAATTGGGGTAAGAAGACGAAAAAAAAACCTCCCAAAAAATCTCACTTCTACTTGTTTTTCTGCGGAAGGAATACCAACTTGACCATTCTCCCCAGTTGATTCACCTTAGACTCCAGCTGCTCAGTTCATATGATTACTGATAAAGATCTCTTCAATCACATAAAAATCAGCAACAGCAATGAGAAAATTCTTACCCGGAAGAGGGATGCGGCAATTATCATAGAAGGGACAGGAGAGGCCGCATTGGCCACCAAAGACGCCTACTTAGCCCTCTTGGACGCAGCATGGGTACTGGAGTCAACAGTCAACCTGATTTTGCTAGGAGCCCTCATGAAAAAGGGAGCGTTTCTCTCAGTCAACTCCAAATGCCATCCCAGCACCTTCAAGCTTAATAAAGAGGGACAAAACTTACTGTTGGGGAAGATCACCAAAAACCTATTTGTCATCAAAATGATGAGCAAAGAACAAAGCGCTTATTACTCACAGGCCAAGCTGATCATGATACATTGTTTGTTAGGACATGCAAGTCTCAGAAGAATGGAAAAATTTCTGAAGTACACCATTCCGTCAGCTGAAAAGGACGACTTTGAATGCCTCAGTTGTGATAAAGCAAAGATCACTTTCAAACCATTGCCTCAAAATGCTTTGACAAAATACACTTAGATTTGATAGGTCCAATCAATGCCGTCTTGAAGGGTGGATTCCAATTCATACTCAATATGGTTGATTCCTACTCAGGGTACATAGCCAGTTTCCTTCTCAAATCAAAAAGCAACTTGGCCCAAATCATCATCTTTGTCATTGAAAACCAGAATTGTAAGACCAACAACTATCCCAACAATGTTTGCTCTGGTGGTGGGGGAGAATTCATGAACTTGAAACTTCAAGCTTACTACCAATCCCACCAGATCAATCAGATAATTAGTGAAACCTATCACTCACAACACAACGGTTTTGTCAAACAGGAAAATCAAATGGTTATTGAAGCCACCAGAGCTATCATTTCCAATTTGGGACTTCCAAAATCCTGCTGGAATGAGGTTGTAAAAGGTTGCTGTCTAATGCTCAACCAAATTCCCAAACACAAAGGCAAAGAATCACCATGGATTAAAATGCAATGTAAAGAGCTACCCAAGTACTACATCAAACCCATAGGGTCCTCTCTCATCTACAAACTTAATAAAGCAGAAATAAGCTCTAAATTGGAAAAAAAAGGAGCGTCTGGAATCTTGGTTGGATTTAATCCAAATATTCATTTGTACAAGATAATCAATGCAGCCGGGAGGATTATAGATTTAAAACACGTCATTTTCAATAATCAAGAACCAATTCAAATCTCATCCAAAGAATAAATAGACAATTCACCTGTACTACCTGTCTCCGTTTCAAGCAAAACTTCTCCCCCTCAATCAACCGTTGAAATCAAGGAGGAGTCTTTAACTGAATACTCTGACGCCAAAAGTGACACTAGCTCTGACGGAGAATCTTTAGAACGCAATCTGCGACCAACCTTACAAAATCAAAACAATATCTCCAAACCCAATCAATACGGATTCTTAGCCAACAAAATACCAACCAGCATCAAAGAGGCAATGAATATTCCTCATTGGAAAGAATCAGCGGCTAAAGAATTCGCCACCATAGAGGGTCAAGCTGTCTGGGAAGAAAATGAGGAAGGCCAAGTAACAAATTCATTGAATACTATTTTGGTGTTGAAAATCAAGAATAATGCCCATGGCAAGCCCAAAACCTTCAAAACCCAACTATGCCTCCAGGGATTCAGTCAAAGGTATGGTCTCGACTATCTAGAAACCTATGCGCCAACTGGGAAATTGGCTTCTCTTCAAACAATCCTCAGCTATGCCGCCAAAAAAGGTCTCAGCCTTCTACAGCTTGACGTTAAGGGCGCATTTCTTCACTCTGAACTTGATTAAAAAGTCTATATCAAGACTCCCTATGGCTGAAATTGAAAATTGAAATACCTATGACTCAAAAAATCCCTATACGGCCTCAAACAGGCTCCTCAAAACTGGTATTGTATGCTGAGTACATGGATCAAGTCACAGGGATTAATCAAATCCAATTGTGATCCTTGCCTGTACATAGGCAATGATTGTTGCTTGGTTATTTTCTTTCATGTAGATGATCTTGTTGTGGTGGGAGATTTCAATCACTTCAAAGACTCCTTTCTAACTAAATTTAAAAACTCATCCGCTCACAAACCAAACACGCTCCTTGGGATGAAGGTCACTCCCAAAGATGAACTGATTCATCTATCCTTACCACTTCATATCAAGAAAGGACTGAGCAAGCTCAATATGACTGATTGTGAAGCCGTGTCTACTCCTCTCAATCCCGGATTGCACCTTGCACCAGCAAATGACAACAATCATCAAAATTTTCTAGACTTAAAAATCAATTACCGTTCTCCAATAGGTAGATTAAATTTCATTGCCTGTCTTGAACGCCCAGATATCAGCTTTTCCTTGTCTAGTGTAGCCAAATACTGCAAATAAACCGGATTAAGTCATTGACAGGAGATATGCCATTTCTGGAAATACCTCAGCCAAACAAAAAACTTGAGTCTTACTCTTGGACAACTTTTTATCTCAGATAGACTTGTATGCTTTAGTGATGCAACTTGGCCAGTCTCAAGGATTTCTCAAAGTGGCTTTATCTTTACCTTCAAAGGAAGTCCCCTTGACTGGTCCAGTAGAAAATAAAAAAATATAACACACTCATCTACCAAATCGGAATGTGTGGCACTTTCAAGCTGTCATCTAGAAGCGCAATGGTTAAATAAACTCATTGAAGAGGTCTATCAAAGAAAGTTTAAGTGCGCTTTTGATCTCATAGACAACAAGGGACTCAACCAAAAAATTAAAAAATTTGGTTCTATCTCAAAAGCCAAACACATTGATCTCAAAACAAAAATTCTCCAAGATGACTATGAACAAGGCTTAATCAAACTCAAATTGATATCATGTCTTTCTATGACCGCTGATGCACTCACAAAAGCTGCCAATAATACCTCAAACACCAGAATTGTAAATTGATTTAACTCTATTTATAATTGAGTTTGGAGTTGTGGGGGCGTGTTAATTTCTGTTCTAACTTTCCACTCAATAAAGTTGTCTTTTTAGATCTTTTAAACTGGTTGTCTGCCTCATCTTTTGGTGTTGATTATCTGCTGTAATTGCCACCTTAGAATGGTGCGTACTTGTTGTTTTCTTTTTTGTTTCCTTTTTTCCTCTTTTTCATTACTAAACTGCACTTTATGGCGTGCGGCGGTACTCTTCAATTCCCCCTGTGAATACTTCACTCTCAATCAATTCTCAAACTCCATCCAATAATCCCTGATCAAGCGCGACCATGAAGACCTCACTCAACTTACCATCTACCAACTTTCTATTATTCCAATACTCAATACTTCCACAAAAGCAACTACAATTGATTCAATCCACTCGGAAGCCAGCGCAATCAAAGTAAGAAAAGCAAGTGCTCAACTCCTCACCTGTTAGCTTACATGCTCACTCTCACAGATCGTTCAAGGCGCTTGAGTGCAACTTACTGATTAATCAAATGCTGGCCTTGAAGGATTCTCTACTGGCTTACTGCACATTGTCTCTATCTCAACCTGTCTCAGCCAACCTTTCACTGACTTGCTTCTCTATTGGATAGTCAAATCTTGCTTAGTTTCATTTCCTTGATTCTTCAAACTTTACATCAGAATATAGCCAGTCATAACTCCATTGGTCATTCTTTTTTGAATTCTTTTCTTATTTTTTTTCAAACTCTCATTACTCCATTACTCATTCTTATTGTTTGAAATAAATCATAGCTTGGTCTTGGTTTCCAACCATATTTTTCTCACTCAGGACCAGGCCAGGGGAGGGAGGGAGGCAGGGGCCACCAGCCCCAGTGGCTGCAACCAACCAAGCAATGCAGCATGGCCCCTGGCCCCACACACAAGTGGGTGTGGGGACCCCAAACGGACCCCCCTGCCCCATGCGACAGCCCTGCGCAGGCTTTCAGACCCTGCAACGGGCCCAGGTGTGAAAAAACGGGCCGCAACACAGGCCGTGGCCCCAATGGGCGGCCGCGACCCAAAAGCCACAAAATACATACTTTGGCAGGCCCACGCGTCTGGCCAAGTATGTCCAAAATAAACCTTAGGCCCAGTTATTCCCAAATAAGGCTGCCTGGCTAAGGTGGCCAATTCACCCTTGCAGGCCTGTGTCCTAAAAGACCCGGAAAAGCTGTTTTGGCGCCCAAATGCCCAAAAACAGCAACATCCACATAGGCCCACGTGGCCCACGTGATGTCCAATGGGCCATGGAGGCCCAAATTTGCATCCCATTTGGATTAAACACTAATATGCACATAACCTGAGTGCATCCCTATTTTAATAGAAACCAAAAACATCATTGCATAGGGCCACATGGGTGGCTGGAAGAGCAAGGGGGGGAAGATGCCCTACTATCCCTAACAATCTGAATCAAGAAAAAGTGGGGGGAGGGTTAATTATCAACAGCCCTATTCCCTGATGTTAAATTGGCCTACCCATCAGTATTTCCCATCCAACTCATTCACACGCTAAAACAAAAAGGCTGCCCAACTTATCTCTGGAGGATCCTAAAAGAGTTCCTCCATGGCCAAACCACCAATCTTGGACTGGGGGATTTCATCTAACAACCGTTAGCTCTATTGCAAGAGCTCCCACAGGGCTCCCCGCTCTCCATTATTCTCTCCATAATCCACAATTCTGGATTGCTAACCCCCCACATCTCCTTTTCCCAGGACCGGATTTCCCTAGTATTTATCAATGACATGGTGCACCTTGTGGCCAGACCCCACCAGCACAATTCTATTGCTACCCTAAAAAATGAAGGACAACAATACCTCAAATGGGGAAAGACTTATGGGGAAATCATTGACTGCGGGAAGGCAAAATACATCATATTCTGCCATAGGAAACAGGTCAAACCACAACTTGCCTTTGGGGACCGACGACCAAAACCACAAACAGAGGTTAGATGGCTAGGCATAACCCTAGAGGAGAAACTCACCTACTCAAAACATCTTACTGCAGTTAAAAAAGCGGCGGAGCAAACACTTGGCCAACTAAAAACAATAGGAAAACCCTCCTGGAGAGTCAAGGAAAGGGAGAGAGGCCTTCTGATCACCACAGTCCTCAACAATAGGCTCCTCTACGGGGCAGAGGTCTGGTCTCTCTAATTAAAGATATAAAATTGACTAATCTATTATCAAAACTCAATAAAAAAGCATCCCAATTTGCACTAGGCTGCCTCCACACTACCCCTGTCTCCTACCTCAATCTGAACCAACCTTTCAGGAACATACTGGAAGCGGCCTGCTCACAAATAGGTAACTACTTTGCAAGGAAGCTTTCAAGGTTGACACTTACAAAATTGCCACTTGAGGAAAAGATCTTTTCCAACTGGCAATCTCCGGTGAGTTGCTTCCAAAAACCAGTCCAGAGTGCATTGTAGGAGACAACATAGATGATTCAGACATTCACTCAATTGACCAGATACAAATGGTTCACTGCAAACGCCCCCCATGGTATGTACCATGCCATATCAAACTGACCATTGGGTCCAGAAAAAAGGATTACAAGCAATGGAAAATAATCTCCTTCATTGAAACACACACAAGCCCGCACACCATAATCTACACTGATGGATTGGCCCACCCACAAAGGGCTCAAGAGCAGCAGCCACAAAGGAGGACGGCACCAAATCCATGAAGTGCTACTGTGGGCCCACCAACAGGGCATCCAACTTCAAATGCAAAGTGATGGGTATCATTATAGGAATTGAACTTGGGCTGAGTTTCATACACAGCGGAACCACAACCAACATAACCATTATGTCCAACAGCCAAGCTTCCCTGCGCCATATCCGCTCTCCCTATGCCCATTTACCTGGGCAGTATCTTCTGATCAAATTATCTCACCTTCTAGACCAAATACCCACTGAAGAAACCATCTCTTTTATTTAGTGCCCAGGCCATATGGGCATCCCGGGAAATGAAAAAGCAGTCAACCTAGCAAACTCAGCCGCACCTAACCCCGCCACAAACTTCACTCTGGCACTCCAATCCCCAAATCTAATGAGGAAGATCACCAGAAAAGTCAAGGAATCCAAGCTGGAACTTGTTACGTACTTCCCAATATTGACAATAATCCACCAATTTCAATTGGGCCATGTCTGACTTATCACCTATCTATTCCACTTCAAACAACTCCAGTACCCAGTATGCTATGGATGCAACGCTCTTGAGACGGTAGGCCACTTCATCACCAGCTGCAAGAAATTCCACCACAAGAGAAAATTCCTCTGCAGCAAGCTCAAGAACGTCAAACTCAGGGCCACTGTACTCAATGCAGTAAACCTCCTCCAACACCCAAGGGAACTCTTTCCCGTAGCATCCTACATTAAAAAGACAGGCAACCTGCCAGTCCCAAGTTTATACCACTCCTGGGACACTAGGTAGAGGACAATGCCAAGATCTACAGGCTCTTCAACAATGTCCACCCTCCATTCCTAAACCCTAACCTAAAGAAAGTTGTTTTTAATATGCATAGTGCGCAATGTTAAAACAAACTGCACTTTTTTAAAAAAAAATCAGAGTTTGAGTCAAGAATTGGGAGCAGGTTGAGCTTAAACCGTGGCTTTGGGAAATCCTACAGGTTACAGATCCCAATAGAACACAGAAAGAAGGAAAAAGCAATATGACATGTGTCAATGTGACTCAAAATCATCCAATCATCTCCAACCAATGCTTGGGCTGTTGGGAGCATTGGATTTCAACCAAATGTCAATCAAGTCAATCCAAAACACAACAGCGTTTTTCTGTTAATGATTCCATCAACTGGCGTATGTTTTCTTTGTTTTTGAAGGGGTAGGAAAGGAGCGCCTACTTCAGAGTGCTGGGAAGAATTGGGAAAACATCCTGTCTCTGGAACAAGACGCTGCATCAAGCCTCCGCGGAGTGCTTGCTTCAATTGGCACAAATCCGCTGAAGTGGTTAATGAGGCCGAGCGACAGCATTGTAATGTGTTGTGGCATTCAATTGATGGCCCAAAAATAGGAAGGTGCGCAAATTCCACCCATGCTGCGCTTGAAGATGCGTCAAAGCCCACTAGTTCTATTTCTGTGGGCTGTCCGAGGTATTCAACATCAAGCTTGTATCATAAGCATACCTACCTATATTTTGGCTCCATCTCAGGGAATCCCCAATTGTCTTGGTAAATCCGCTTGTTACCTAAGTTTACCAAGCAATTTTCACAATCATGCAAAAATAAGGGCTTGCTAGCAAGCAAGCTCCATAAGTTGGGTCCAATTTGCATAAAATTACCAGATTTTAGCAAGCTTTCTAGCTCCCCCTCTCAAAATCTCTTGCATATCCAATACACCAATACCCTGTCCACACTGCCACCATCCCAACTTTAATATTTTGCCCACCAATATTGCCGTCCCACCTCCCCCCCTCCCCCAAGCCCCAGCTCCAATATGCCCCACTCTCCCCACTCCCTCACTCCTTGACAATGAGTCGCCACAATTAGTTAGTTGCAAGGCCAAGTTGCGACAAAGGGGGGGAACTAGCTAGCAAGCTGCTGATGCAGCACAAAATTTTGCAGTTTGGGTTGTTAGCTATCTGCCGCGGCCTTGTTGTGTGAACAATTGTGAAATGAGCGCGGTAAATCTCTTGCTAGCCATTTTTTTGGCTAGTGGCTACCTCAAGAACCGCGCTCTCCAACAATTGGGGATGCTCTCAGTCTAACTGTATATAGGGGAGCGGTTGGCTCTAGAAAAAAACGGTGTTTGAGAGATTTAATTGGAAAGGAAAGCTCCCAAACTGGCCTGGCACATGGCAGCTGAATGACTTGATCACAATATTACTGCAAGCAAGCCTACTAGAAATGTGATCAAAAAAAGTTCTAATTAGATTGACCAGAGACAACACTCACTAATCTATAACAATTATCAACTGAATTTTGATCATCAACTTACTACCTGGTCAAGAATCTGGTGAATAGGTGAGGTGGGCTCCAGGAAGTTCAAGGGTTAAATTTGTCAAAGGTTCAAAGGATTCTTGCAAAACAAATTGAGACAGAAAAATTGAGATATTAATTTAGGGTTACATTAGGCTGAAGACGAGCTGGTTTCATGGTTACTCCAAAGAGCACAAAACCAACTGTGTTGAGTTAGACTGGGTTTGAGCTGGAAGAAAATTTGAAGCAACTGGGGTGAATCAAATGTACCAAAAATACCAATCAATTCAGGAAAGCAGAGTGGCAATGAAAAAAAGAAAAAAAAAAAAACAGAAATTTGAGAAATCCATAACATCAGGAAAAACTGGCATATGAAAAGCAGCTTTTAGGGATGAAGAGGGCATTTTAGCATGAGAGGATAAAACCAAGCTATATCTAGCATGAAGAATTTCCACAGGGTGATGATAAATTCACAACTAAAATGGGACATGTGGCATGCTACACAACTACAGTTGAGTTGTGTGGAATGCTACACAACTACAATTGAGTTGTGGGGCATGCTACACAACTACAGTTGAGTTGTGTTGCATGCTACACAACTAAAAGTGAGTCATGTGGCCTCTACACAACTTGAATGTAGTTGTGTATCCCCCACACAGAGGTTCCATGTTGTGTGGCAACCTACACAACTACATTCAAGTTGTGTGGGGCTTTACAAAACTCAAATGTAGTCATGTAGCGTGCGGCACAACTACAAGTTATGTGGGCCAAATAATAAAAATAAAAAAGGAAAATAAATTGAATAAAAATTAAAAAAAAAGAAATCAACCAAAAAATCAAAATATGTTGATTTTTTGGTTAAAATGAACAAATAAATTGATTGATTGACGTATGAATTAATTGATTAATTAATTAATTAATAATTAATTAATTAATTAATTAATTAATTAATTCATTAATTAATTGATTGATAAATCAATAAATTAATAAACCAATAAATGATGAATAAATAACTTAAAAATAAATAAATAAATAAAAAATAATTCATTAATTAATGAATTCATTAATTAATTAATTCATTAATTAATGAATTCATTAATTAATGAATTCATTAATTAATTAATTAATTGAATAAATAATTAATTCATTAAATAGAAAAATAAATAGACCAAAAGATAAAAAAAGAAATTGTGTTGGGAACAACCCATTCAAGGCATGTATGGGCCCCCACGCGTTGATGTGGTTGTGTGGGGCCCTACACAACTCTCACACAGATGGAATTCATTAACTTATCATCACCCATTTCCACAGGAAGCTCTGTCAACTATTTTTTTTTTAAAAAAAAACTCTTATGGGATAGGAAATTCAACAGAATTTTGGTGACTAGAATGATGAACTTGCACTTAATTATGTGTCACAATTTGAACCTGAGGACTTATTGTTAAAAAACCTCATCTCAACACCAACCTTTTTATACTCAGCATTTGATTTTGACTTTCAAGTAAAAACATTGATCATGAATTGATCAAAACCAGGCTAACCACTTGATTGCTCACAGACATCAAAAGTTTTCTCTTCAAATGAGTGGCTACTCTTTTCAAAATGCATCAGTAATTTTTTTTTGAAACAATCATGAAATATGTCATTTTTACCTGGTTATGTTGCATGTATTTTCCAAGCCAGCTTGATCTTGTTAATTGTGGGTCAGCACAAGCTAAATTCACACCCCGCTATTTACTTAGAAAACTTGTTTTTTTGAGAAAAGGTTGATTTTTAATTATTTTTTTCTTCTGAAATCATTCCCTTTCCACAGAAAGAAAAAATCCAAAAGCCATTTATTTATCAAAAAAACAACAACCAAAAAAAGCCAAATTCACCTCTTGGGAAGGTTTTGTTATTCTTATTATTATCACTATCAGCTTTTTGTGGAAAATGAATTTTTTTAATAAATCACAGGGTGTAAACTTAGCCTAGGCCTTTTTAGTTACCTTTGAGAAATGATTTTAACATTTAATTTCAATTTTAAACAAATTTCATCATTGTGAGATAATTATTCCCAGAATAAATGCAAAATTCTCAACCTAGTTTCATGACTCTTGTGTCTTTGACTATCTGGATCCTCAAAGTTGTTGTTACTAATTGATTTCTACCTCACTAGAAATTCATTATAGTTGCGTTACCGTTGCATCCAATTTCTATACTCAGATTTATCAATAATCTTATGTTGAAACTTCCCCAGTTCTGAATTTTGAATCAATAGCAACCATGTTTTGACATAAAAAAATCCTTTCCCTTCAATAATCTTTTTTTATTGTGTCATTTTCATGTTTAAACTCATTCAATTTTTCATTTCAGTTTCCCTTTCCATAAAGAGGAACTCATATCAAACTTTTCCCTATTCTCAAAGCTCATAGTTTGAGCTTTGAGATTTGAGATAAGCCTCCATAATTTAAGTTAAACTTTATTTTTATCAGTTTTTGTATTGATTTCAATTTTACAATTTAAATGACTTTGAATATAAGAATTAGCCAGATAGATTGATGCTGTCAATTGACTTATCTCAATTATATAAAGTTATTGATTTCATTTTTTAGAATTTCTCCTGTCATAGTTTTAAAGTTTGAAATCTCAACCTTTCTTTAGAATTTTGAAATTCCCATTCAAGAACCTCAGTTTATGTGAATTCAAAAAGTTAGTTCAATAATTGGGATAACCATTTATAATTGATTTACTTTTTTGAGAATAAAGAGGAATTACTGAATTTAATTATCAGAAATGACATAATCAAGGATGATAAGCAAATCTGCTATAATGAATGCAAATAAAGAAAATTCGTTAAATTAACTTTATTAACAGATAGAATTTCATCAAAAGGTCTTAAATCCATTTCTAATC
This sequence comes from Puccinia polysora, assembly GCA_025617555.3. Taxonomy (NCBI): domain Eukaryota; kingdom Fungi; phylum Basidiomycota; class Pucciniomycetes; order Pucciniales; family Pucciniaceae; genus Puccinia; species Puccinia polysora. Next base: position 9,875,077 of record CM062644.1, read on the forward strand.
AATGTTTTTTAATTAAATTCAAGACTCAAACTAAAATATTTGATGATTTCCATGTGATGTATATTATTGGGAAATTATTCATCCATTCAAATCATGAATTTGATTCTTCTTCAAATTTCTGGTGTTAAAATAGCACCTTCAAAAAATTTATTCATTAAAAAGTTAGCCCCTCATTGTGAATCAACAATACAACAAAGTAAATTTGGATTTAAAATAAATGAATAAAATTCACCTTTTTGATGAATAAAAATAACCTTTTGATTTTTTAAACAATTATTTTATCCTTTCAAAAGAGGTGAGATGTAGAGAGGTTTCCATTGGAACTCAATTTTATTCTTAAGATTTACAGGAGAAACATTTTTAACCTGGAATATTGGTAAACTTTTTATTCATCTATGCAGAAGTTTAGTTCAATATGTAAATATTGAATAATTTCAAATATCATTTTATTTTGAACTTGATCCCAATTTAGAAATAAATTAAAAGGATATAAAGTAATCTTTGAGTTTATCCAAAAAAAGCAGGTAATTTGTAAAGTGGATCAAGTACTTACGGAATAAAATCAATTTATTTTTTCTTGTTTCATTGAAAAAATTATTGAATTTGGAAAAAATGAATTTTTCAAGATATTGAACAAAATTGTGGAAATGAATGGGGAATAGAATAACATGCAAGATGATCAAATTTTTTGAAGAATGTACATAATAGCCCTTATTTTTTTCAAGTATGAGATTAGATTTAATTAACTTAAAATTATTATCACCACAAAATATCTTATGGAAATTTCTAGCAAGTACCATCAAGGATATCATTCAAAATATATGACCTCTCATTCAAAATACATGACCAAGCTCAGGCCAAGCTCCAACTCAAATTGGTTCAAGCTATAAACAAGCTCAAATGCATATTCACTTTGAATTGTGCACATTTAATTGGCAAATGAAGCTTGGTCAAAGAATGGAGATAGCTTGAACTACAGATCAGAGGGAGCTCCAACCAGAAATTCCTTTATGGCACTTGCTAGCAAGTTACATCAAATTTTTCATGGTGTTAACATCTGATTTTTAAATTAGTTCAAAATTATGTTTGATGGAATTTCTCAATAAAATATTGCTATCACGCCATTTTTTGCAAAGCTTTCAAAAATAAAAGATTACTTGTTTTTTTCTGTTTGTGGAAAGTTCCTTTTTCTTAGGGTTCCAAAAGAATGATATGAATTTATCTTTGATATTTTTTTTTCTGAATTTATTTGTCCATTTCTGCAATTAAAATTGGGAATTAAGAAAATTTTCTCTTGATGGATATTTTCCAAAAAAAATTAGAAAGATCTCCTAATGTTCTTCATTTTGAAATAATTTTTTTTCAAATATTTAGGGGAATTATTTTTTTCATTCCCCCAATCCTTAAATTCATGCCATTTTGATTTCCCTGCAATTTTCTGCGTCCACACTGTTTTCCTTAAATTAACAATTTTTTTTGACTTTTTATTTTTGCAAAACTAATGTAGCCATTGTGTAGCAGGGTTTTTGAAGCTCCAAAGAAAATTTACAGATTTTTTGACAGGTTATAACCCCCTCAAAGTTGTGTGCAAAGTTTTGAAAAAATCTAATTGAAGGATTTATGTGCTGATTTTTCACCTCCTTTTTGAGATCTTTAAATTATATATTATTCATTTTCTAAATTTGTCGAAAGTTTCTGAATCCATTGGAGATCAAAAAAATATTTTTTGGAATCTTTGAAACTGCTTTTTTGTTGCTTAGTAATTGGTACCAATTCAAAAACAATGACATACAAGACATATTTTTAGATGCTTTGGTAGGGGTTCATCTGAAATATTTTCAACATTTGAAGATTTCAGAATTTATAAAATCATGTTAGAGGATAAAAGGAAAATTTCCAGGATTTTTTTGGACATATTCATTTCCACCAGATTCCAAAATTAACATCAAATGTCACAAATTTGATATCATTGTGGGGCATGGATTACAAAGATTTATGAATGATTGTATATATTTATATTTCAGATTATACTTTAATAAAAGAAAAAATTTATCATTAGAAAATTTGAACTAAAAAAAAATTACCTGAATAATTCTTTGTTTTTGTTTTTTTACTATTCATTATTAATTATTCAGCATCAGAAATTACTTATAGGAAATATTCAATTTGAAACCCTGGGTTGCAAACAGGTGTGAAAAACCATTCAAAACCCATATCAGTTGTTAACAGAGGTTCATGACTCAACAAGTTGAAAAGAAAAATTGAGTCACAAGCCAAAATATAAAAATAAATACATAAGTAAAGGGGTAAATAAACCAAAAATAAAAAAATAGAAAAATAAATCAACAACTAACCAAATAAATTCAAGAAATAAACAAAAATTCAAAAATTCAAAAATTAAAACATAAAAACAGAAATACGGAAAATTTAATGTTAAAATCACGGCTCATTGAGCTGTGCACACTGTTTGAAAGGGGCAATGTGGCACCCCACACGGTCCAATTTTGGCCATGTACAACCCCCCACAGATCACAGAGTTGTGCGGCCCACCCAGCCTGGTCCGCCGCCATGTGGACTTCCACACGACTACATTCAATGGTGTGGATTTGTACACAGCTCAAAAGTAGTCATGTGGCATCCTCCACGGCATGGGACCACGGTGAGGAAAAAAAAAGGAAAATGAATGAAAGGGTACAAACACAACTGTTAAACAAAATTCACCTTCCAAAAAAACAGAAATAAACCAAAAAATCAATGAATTTTCATTTTTTTGTTAAAAAAATAAATAAATAAATAAATCAAAATAAAAAAAACTGTTACTATCCAATGGACTAGCCCTCAATTCAAAAGTCCCAAAAAACACACGTAACTGGACTAGCCCTAAAGTAAAAACACCAAATAAAAAGACAAGTAACTTGACAAGCCCTGGAGTAAAAACACAAAAAAATACAACTAACTTGACAAGCCCTAAAGAAATGTCAACTTGACTAGCCCTAAAGTAAAAGGGCAAAAAAATAAAAGAAGTCTTTTGACCAGCCCTAAAGTTAAACTGCCCAAAAAGATACAAGTCATTTAACAAGCCCTGAAGTAAAAACACCAAAAAAAAGAGTTCAACTTGTGTCAAGCTGATCCCATCCCAAGCTAAAATAATTTAAGCTTGTGATGAAATCAGGCCAAAAAAAACCAAACTGAATTTCCATTAAACTCTAATTCAAAACACTCAATATAATGATGTTAACTCAAAACACTCAACATAATGATGTTCAAAATGTGATAACACTTTATATTAATAGAACTTGTTAGCTGCATTAGAATGACAATCCATATGAAACCCAATGATGAAATGAAGTCAAAGTCTATTACAATCTATAATACATTTGCAGTTGATCTTTGAGATGATCAACCCAACCAGAGGCTTTTTGAGAAATCAAGGAACATGGTTTTGCTACAACAGGCAGGATTGGAATCATTTCTCCCTCAAGTACTAATAGAACTCAGTGGTTATTGTTGAAAAAGGAAATTAAAATTGGATCTGATTGATTAGTAACACCATTTTTCATTGAAGTATAATGATCACATGACTCCAATGAAATGAAACATATACGTTTGGAATATGTGTCTGCTATAATTTGACCCATGTCTAATTTAGCCAGCCATTTGAGGAGGGAATCTTTTCATTTATGTCTTCAACATCAAGTCTTTTTTTAATCTTTTCAACCTCCTTTGCATCACCAAGCATCTTAATGTAGCATGCTTTATTTTTCTCTAATGTTCCAATCATTTCCTTCCTAACTTTAAACCAACCATGTTCTTCATAACCAAGAGATTTAGCAATGACTCTAAATTTGCAATTCCCATCTCCAATTGGATGCCAGGCCTCACCCAAGAACTTATGGAATTTCTTGGTTGTTTTATTGAGGTATTTCACGTTTGGTTCCTATCATTAAAACTAACTTAGTATTCATTGCTTCAATTGGATCAATGAAATGGATACTCACCAAGATGAGCTTCCGGTTGAGCTTTCCTGCATGTTCTCTTCCTCTGAAGAGGATTCTGGTTCCAAATTAAGTGATCCTGATTCACTTTAAGTCTCTTCCTCTGAACTATGAAATTTGGATTCAGATTCTGCCAAATTTGAGTAACAACTCATCATTAGTTAGTAACTAAGTTCATTAAACCAAAAAAAGGAACATATCCCAAAAGAAAAGACTTACAATCTTTTGTCTTTCCTTGTTTGGATCCCTTCTAGTTCTTTTTTCCCCCTTGAGTTGTTTTTCAACAAGATCAATCAGAGATGGTTCCTGCCACTTATCTTTTAATTTTTGCCTGCCCCTACTTGATTGTAAGACTTTAGGTTCAAGTCTTGGCTTGGATTGATATTTTGTAATATTCTGAATGATATACTTCAATATTCCGCTTTGCTCATTATCCGGAGATTCCAAGATCATTTCATTTACTTTTTCACAGAACTGAGTAATGCTTAGCATTTCATCAACATTTCACTAGAAAAATTCAAAAGGATCAACCATTAGTGAATGAGAATTCATGAATCAAAAATCATCAATCACATAGTGAATCAAACACTCCAACTTAAGCCAACTTACAGAACTAGAACTGAAAGGGTCATAGTCAAACCTCCACTGAGGATAAACATCTTTGGGTACCACAGATTCTCTGAATGCTAGATGGTCACCTATTTGGTGGGAACAGGGAAAACCCATAGTATTGAAATACAACTTGGTGCATACTTTGCCATCATCATCACGTTTGAGCTTCTTGAATTGTTCCCTAAAAAGATCAATTGCCTCTAAATACAATTTGTAACCCAATGGTAACAGTTCAGGAGGACAAACTGTACCTAACTTAAATTGAGTGTTATAAAGTGATTCATGAACTTATACAATTTGATTTGAAAATTTTCCGTCAAGGCTTTTCCAAACATCCAACAGGTTTCCCAAAGAGTTTGAAAGGAATTTTTGAGGGTCGTATGTGCCCCTTCAACCCAAGATGTTGTTTTTTTTCCAAAATCTGGGTTTATACAAGTCCACGCTGTTAAAAACATCTCTTTGATAGGGAAAATTTTATTTTCCATATACTCAAGTACATCCTCATAGTCTTTCAAGAAGCACTATAAAAGCCAAAAGGTCAGAACCCAAAACTAGGAAGAATAAGAAGCAGTGATTTGGACCTACTCTGAGTTCAGCATCATTGACCTCCGCCTTTTCCTTGGTCTTTGAGGCCTCATACTTTGCCCACAGAGTTATAAAGTTTTCCATCCTTCAACATTATTAACAAAGCGCACTTTACAGTTTGATTGTATGTTTTTAGACAAGTACCAAGTGCAACATTGTCTTGATGACTCTGGCAAACTACATTCAATTGCACAAATCAGAGTTTTTCATGGTCCATCACAAAGACTTTTGGAAGTCTCTCGGGATCATAAGCCAACTCTTTTAATGCATTTGAAGACCAACTGTAGAACTCAAACATTTCTTTTGTTATAAAAACAAGATCTTTTGTGAAATTTTTGCAATTGGCTGTCATTCCTACAACATGCAATAGTGGGGTTTTGTACTTATTTGTTTTATAAGTACAATCAAACATAGCAATATGATGGAATTGTTTTGAAATCTTTAATGCCTCTGGATTTGCTAAGTACAGGGCCTCCAAGTGACCCTCTTAACTAAACTTTGACCAGAAAATCCAACTTTTTTCTTCAAGCTGTTCATATAGTACCTCCAAAACACTTTTTCCATTTAGTTCTGCAAGAGTGACCTTCCGCTTAGTGTTATGAATTTTTTGGTCATCAACATAATTTGGCCCATCAATCTTGCTCAATTTTCTCTTCAGTTGCAATGGATTGAGCCCATTGTTCATGCCCTCTACTAGATTGTCTAAGGCCACCCCCAAGATTCTTCTCAGTTGAGGATGAATAGGGGGATTTTCAGATGGTTGATGGTTATTTTGGGTTTCTTTGTAGGAGAGGCTCCACAAGGGGTCTGCCTTTGTGCAACTTGCATGGATTAAAAATGTGCACCAAAACTTCCTTGTGTGAGTTTGTCTAGAATTTTTGGTAAGAAGATTTCCTGAATAGGAACCATGTCTATCACAGGCTAAATCAACATATTGGTCATGCTTTGAGTTGAAAACTGTTAAAGCGTAACCATGCTTTGTTGCCCATGTTTGAAAATAGTTTTGTGACTCTTCCCTAGTAGGAAAAGCTCTCAAGGGAGGTGGGTCAAGTGGATCTTCCATAGTTACATAGTTATATTGATGGCATGCACTCCATCAGTTTCAATAAAATTAAATACGGCAAAGACCAGTAACATATAATGTTACTCACCACCAGCGGTCATTTTCATTTCTGAATCATTTTGTTCCTTGAATTTCACCCTTGATGAGGATGCAATTGGGGTTCCAATGTTCATTACCCAAATACTTTTTTTCTTTTTCCAAAGCTTTATTGATGGCACTATCAATGTAGACCTTCCACGCGGCCATGTCAGGAGAAGGAGGGCTTGCCAATGTTCCCTTGCAAAAAAAAGAAATGTCATACTTCAGCATTCAATCCAACTTTCAATTGATCAAACAAATTTTGCTCACTTTTGAGTTGTGAAAGAATTAATGGCAGATTTTTATATGGTTTATGATTTCAGTTTTCAATTTGATTACACTTGGGTTTAACTTCAATTTCTCTTTGGGATTTCTAGGTGTGGAACAACAGTCCCACAAAGTATGCCTTAATCCCAAATTTGGGTTGACAGAACCCAAATGTGGTCCGGGGGGTGCCCAAAATTGTGGCACAACTTCTGGGGGGTTGTGCACTCCCAAACACGGCTCCTACACAACCCCCCATGGGTTGCGGGTGTTTGAAACAGCTCTTGAAGTTGTCTTTGGGCCCCCACGGCTCATTTGAGCCGTGTAGGGCCCTACACGACTACCACACGGTTGGAGCCATGAATTTAACATCACTCAAACAGAAAAACATAAAAAGTAAAAAAAAAAAGAAATAACAGATAAAAAAATTAAAAAATTAAAAAATTAAGAAATTAAGAAATTAAGACATTATAAAATTAAAAAATTAAAAATCAAAAATTAAAAAAATTAAAAAATAAAAAAGTAAAAAATAAAAAAAATAAAAAAATAAAAAATAAAAAAACCAAAAATAAAAAATAAAAAATAAAAAAATAAAAATAAAAATAAAAAATAAATAAATAAAAAGATAAAAAATTAAAAAAATAAAAAAATAAAAAAATAAAAAAATAAAAAAATAAAAAAATAAAAAAATAAAAAAATAAAAAAATAAAAAAATAAAAAAATAAAAAAATAAAAAAATAAAAAAATAAAAAAATAAAAAAATAAAAAAATAAAAAAATAAAAAAATAAAAAAATAAAAAAATAAAAAAATAAAAAAATGAAAAAATAAAAAAATAAAAAAATGAAAAAATGAAAAAATGAAAAAATAAAAAAATAAAATACAAAAATAAAAAAATGACAAAATGGTATTTTTTTCTCATGCATCAAACCCTTAATTTCATGCATTCAGACTTTTTCATGAAGTGGGATGACCAATCAAGGACACCTCAAGGATTATGGAAATTCTTGATTTTTTTTTACATTCCCTTATCCATCACTGCTATCCATAAAAAAATTTGTTTTTTGTCTCTATGTCTACCCACTCATTTCCCAGTTTCCCAGCTCTTCCCTGCCCAAGAAGTCTTGGACGCCTTGCTTGGTCATCCAATGCCTGCCTCCTCTGTTCAAATCCACCCTTGCACGCGCTTCCCCCTAAATTTTTGGCCAAGCGCGCGCAATTGGCCATTCCCTCTTCAACTTATCACTGCCATCCTCTTTAATGGATCTGTTGACGTGATTGGTCATCAAGGCCAATCTCATTGGCCATTGAGCTTCCCATCCTTGCCGCCATCAACCAATGACCACAAGCGATGCTTGCGGTTGTTGAAGACTCAAATACCAGCCCTGTCCTTTGATCACTTGTTCAAGATAACTCATGGGAACAATCCTCAATCAATCAATCCCATGACAAACCTTGCACCAAGCTAACAGCAAGGTTGACACCAATGAAGCCATTGCTTCTTTCAACAGCCATCATCCACCTTGCTTTTACCCTACCTTCTACCAATTGGCCCAACAATTTGGACCAATTGGCTCCGCCAATCTATCTTTGACAGCCGCAAACCAACATTGTTGTTTGCGACTGTTGGAAACCTTCTCCCTCACTTTTCAACGCCTGCGCGCAATCATCTCCATTGCGCACATGATCAACGGACTTCCCTTGACTGACTGCGGTCTTGGCGGGTTGCAACCCCCATCATTGGCCACAATTTTCCTTGAAGCAGGCAGGTTTCCTGATCCTCCTCATCTCTTCTTTTGTTGTTTTTTCCATGAAAGGCGGCTTCTGTTGAAATACTTCATGGGTAAAAAAAAAATCCACTCTATTTGTAAATCTCTCTGGTAAATAGTCTACAGACCTCTTTTCTATGAAAGGAGGGGATCTCCCCTGCCTTTTTCTAATCATCCATGGGAGTGTGTGTGTATGTCTTCCCCCTAATCATAGTAAATTAATCCTCATCCTGGGTATATCCATGATTTCCCCTTGATCCTTTGAGCCTTTATACTCAAATTTTTGATCCGTCCATCTGTGACCCTGATCCTTATCACCAACCATAGCCTTGCTGGTTGAAGAGAATTCTGTCTGTTGAAATTCTTGAGTGTTATTTACCGCTCCTTGATCCCTTTTTTCCGACCATACTGGTCTTGATCCTTCCTTCTCTTTTTTTCTGGATCCAATGACAATTGATTGAAGAGGCTTTATTAAGCTTAAAACATGGAGTGTTATACCTCCCTTTATCCTTTAAAGTTGAATTCTGCCATGCAACTCTTGAGTGCCTTGAGAAGTGTTGGGTTATTCTTGTTTGAATCTGTTATTTCTTTGCTTCTAGAGCTTCACAATTTTTTTTTGTTCAGCCACCCACAGTTATCTGGTACCCTTCAAGCGCTTCATTGCAGAGAGTTGGGCCGGTTCATTGAGAACCTGGATGTTGGTTGGGATTGACTTGATATTTCCTAATCTTCTGCTGACAACCAGAGGTATTAGCTTGTGGGCATCATTACTTGCAACTGCCTTGTTCCAATGAACTTTGAACAGAACTTGGACTTATTTTGTTCAAGTATTTCCCTCCACCATATTGCATCAGACTGTGTTGATTCCTTTTCTACCAAATATTCCTGAACTCATACCTTACATTGATTCCTTATTTACAAGTTCCTGGACCTCAATTTGGGTTACTTTTGAATATTATTGTAACCCTTAGTAGGGACGCCTCAACAACACCTTTCACCTCTACAGAACTGCCTGCAGCTTAGCACCGTTTTGAATCTTATAGCGGTTTCACCCCTTTGATATTTCACGCAAGAATACTTTATTTCACCCAAGTTTCAGGAATTCATTTTTTTCAAATTCTGACTCCGCAGCCCTGTAGCAGGGGCTCTTGGAAACCTAAAAAATATTTGGTAAATTTGGAGGCATTAGAACCCCTTTAAAAATGCAATCAAAAAATGAAAACATTCCATAATAACAAATGTTTGCATGGGTTTTTGGATCCTTACTTTGGCTATTTTAATTGTTTTTTTAGGTTATTTCAGCTGCCATTAACTTTTAACAACATTCAAAGAGCTTGAAAATATTTGTGCTCTATTTTTTTGATTCATCCTTTCACCTCAAAAAATTCCTTCAAGCAACACAAAAAATCAATTTTATCATTTGACATTTTAATCCAATTTTTCCCTTTTTCTTTAATTTTTTTCAGTGATTGAAGCTATCAAAAAGTTGAAACAGAAGTTAAGGAGCATTGAAATATTTTTCAAGATTTTTTGGATGTATTTTTTACCTTAAGAAATTCCTATATAAAAGCAAAAAATCTGAAAAATTTAATTTTCTCATTGGACTTTTGGACCCTTTTGTTTGCCTTTTTGATCAATTTTTTTGGGTGTTTCAATCTGTTATAAATTTTTTAAAAAAATCTATTAAACAGCTATTTAACATTTTTTTGGATTTTTTGGATTTCATTTTTTACCTTTGAAAATTGCATCAAAAAACAAAAAAATTTGAAAAATTCTCTTTTCTCATTTTGTTTTTAAATCCTTTTTTTGGCCTTTATGATTGATTTTTTGGTTGATTCCAGATTTCATTGTGTTAAAAAAAAGTTTATTAATAGTTCTTAAAGATCATCTGCATTCTTTAGAAACTTCATTGAAAAATTAAAAATAAAGAAGAAATATGCATTTAAATATTAAAATATATTCAACTATGATTTGTTTCATTTTTCTACTTGATTTTTGCAGAGGGAACAAAAACTCATCAAAAGGATCCAAATTTATTTGAACAATATTTTTCCAAGATTTGGAATGCTTTTTCACAAATCTTTTCCAATGTGGATCTAACCTTGGTGGGAGCTGGCCAATAATCAGACTTTAACTTGAATGAGACAATATGTTTGGATTCTTCTAAAAGAATGAAGAAAATAAGAGAAGCTTTTGATTTGGATTGAGAGGGGAATTCAAAGGAAGATAATTCCGAGGCATTCAAGAAAAAAAAAGAACCACTGGAAGCTTATATGTTTCAGCCCGAAGGAAGCATGGCATGGAAATTTCATCCACCTATCTATGGGAGCTGGGCCATAAAGGTGGTTCATTTTCCTTCTTGCTTCTTGGAAATTTTCACCCCAGACATCATGCAGCAATGTTGTGTCCTTGAAGATTTGCTTTGAATCAAGCTCTTTCACCATTTCTTTCCTGAATTTGATCCATTCTTCTGAGTTCCTCACCAAACAAATGGCTGCTGCTCTAAATCCACATTTACCATCCCCTATCACATCTTGAACATGTGAGCTATGTGGAATGGCTGTTTTGGGGGCCATAAAATATTTTTATTGTAACTAAAACCAAAAAAAAGAGTTCTTTATAACAGAAAATTTGGAATAAAGATAATATTCACTCCTTCATTTGATACTTGGTCAAAGATTCCAGAAAAATAATAAAATAATTTGCAGTAAACCTAGAGGAAAAATCCAAAAGAAATCAGAAAAAATTTTAAAATGAGAAAATATTAAATGTACTCACTTTCTCACTGATTGTTGGGGCTGCTAATGCCTTCCTCCCAGGAGGATGGTAAGGAGCATCACCATCTTCATTGGATACCTTTAGTTTCTTGATTATTTTACCCAAATTGTATTCAGTAGAAGCAACATGCTTATTCACAATGGTTCCAGACCTCTGATAGATGTCTGAATCAAAAAAATTATTGAAAAATAATATCCAACAAATTAGAAAAAAATAAAAGCAAATGAAAGCTCACCATCTTCATTGCATCCACATCTCAAAGCTATTCATCTTCTGAATCTTTTCCTTCATAAAAATCTGTCCCACCTCATCATCTTTAGAATATTCCTCTTCAGTCTGAAATTGACCCTACATGAAAAAAATGACAAGGACTCATTAAAAAAGCAACCC